>CM041537.1:10677623-11877623 GCA_023238725.1 Scortum barcoo
AGCTGTGTTTCTGCAGAATGTGAACTGAAGGTCTTTTTTGATGATTAATTCTGTCTCTGAATGAGCAGAGATGAGCAGCTCCTGCGAACGTCACGGTTCGACCGGCGCTGCACCCCCTAACCTCTGACCGGCCGATGGTTGTGACCTCTCCATATCTTACAAGCTCACATACCTGCGCCGTGTTCTGCACAGCGGCTGATAAAAGCCCTCTTCCTGGTCCCATTTCCTCGACCTGCAGCGACAGGGTGCTATCTCGGTGGAGATCTGAGACCAAGGGGGTGGGCTGCAGCGTTGGGAAGCTATGTAAATACACAAAAATGGATGTGGCAGGGGTTTTTCAGGCTTGAGCAATATTTTGGTTTCATTTCATGGAGGCGACTGACGTTGTTTTTCCAATTTTGTTTAGCTCTAATTTGGCTTGAGCAAGACAGATTCAGGCCCACATCATTATTTAATCCTCTTTTTACACTGCTTGCTTGCTCTTTCGTGCCTTTTGCATCATTATGTCGCTATTGCAGTTTAGTTGCCACTTTCATGGTCACATTTTAATCGCCCTGTGGCCCACATTAAGGTTCCTTACTAAACTTGTTTTGGGTTACGATGGCGAAGTTGAGATTAAACTTGGCCACTAAAGTTGGGAAATGATTCATCCACTATCACAACAATAGTTATATAGTTATGCTTTCTGACAGGTATGTGTACGTGCATCGTGTGTGACCTTGCATGCTCGTGAGTTAAAACCTCCTCCTGACAGGGCCGCATGTATTGACAGGTTATCTCTCAGGCCATCGGCTGATGCACGTGGTCGATCGACGGACAGCTGTGGACGTGCCTTTGTCATGTCGCAAAGATACCTCGTCATTGTCGCTGCCGATGAAGCACTAATTTTAGTTCCTACGCGGCTGCCAACAACAGCAACAACAAAGCCAGCCCCTAATGACATAAACGTAATGTCCATCTCTGTGGAAATGGGTGGCTTTGAAAATCAGACAGCATGTTATTAAAACAAAATCATAGCTGGCACCCTGCTGGCTTGTCATTGTTGTGATGCTGCTTGTTCAAAGGCAGCGCTGAAGAGAGGGAGGAAGGAGGGTGTAGCAGAGGGATAGAAAGGGAAAGGTAAAGGCGCAAAGAGCAAGGCGCAGATGAAACGGGACGCGAAACAAGCCAATGAGGTCAAATAAAAAGAAAGGGCAACGAGAATGAAAGAGAGAGGAAAAAAAGGGTAAGAAATGGTGAAGTGTCAAACAGAAATGGGGTGGAGCGAGTGAAAGAGCAGGAGTCGGTGTGGGCTAGCCGACACCACATTGTGAACAGCTGAGAGGAGCAGCCCACAGCAGGCAGTTGTCATTGGCCAAAGATGAAAGCTATGTGGCTGGGAGTGGAGAGCTCCGCTGGTGTTAATTTTAGGGAGCCCACCCCGGCTCGCAGGAAAGCATGGAGGCAGTCAACCTTTACTCTCGCATGTCTAAATTTAAGAGGAGACGCTAGGAAGCGAGGCTCCAAGTCTCAAGACAGGTCCAACCAGTCAGAGCCGAGAAGAGTGCGCTTCTGCAGACATACAGTTTTTGTGAGCCTGGTGGGTTTTCATGCAGTGAAAGTCACGGTGAATGCGAGTTTGAGATCAAGCAACTGGTGAACCATGACACGAAAAAAAGGCGTACACAGTTTTTTGGGGCAAATGTTACAAAATGAAAGTTTTGATGCCTCAAACTTTTTTGTCACAGACTGAATCAGATGTACACATAAGCAATATTTTTGTCAGTTAACAAGACACACGTTCATCAGGAGTATAGAAACGACAAAATTTTTGTAAAACCTCTTTTTTTTTTTTTTTTGTACAGTTGTTTGCTCCATTCAGCTGAGGAAGTTTTGAGAAGTGCTAATCGTGCGGGAATTCCTCGAGAGGAGCATTATCACAACAAACACATTGTTAGCACAAAATTACCCAATTAGAGGCATGTCAGTGTTGTATAAACCGGTACCATTCATTTACCTGTCATGGGGCAGCTCCAGACCTCCACCACCGCCGCCCTCCTGTCAGCTGAGCGACAGGCTGCCAGCTGGAGGGTGCTGAACTGTGTTTGACATGAAAAGTTGGAGGAAGAAAGGTAGGGATGGGAAGAGGATATGGGAGGATGAAGGGCTGTGTAGGAGTGGCAGGCATAGTGAAATTATTTTTTCCTACAATATGTCAAGGATGTTTATTCAGCATCATGTCAGCAAGATGTGTTTATGATTGGTAGTGAGCATGAAAGTATGTGGAGAGAAGCAGAGAAAAAGAAAGGTGGAGAAGGGTTACTGTGTACGGTTCTTGTAGCTGTTGTTGGCTCTCGCCTCCATTGGTTGCACCAAGGTGAGATTTGATAGTTTGTTAGAGCACACGGTGAAGAAAACCTTCTTGACCCTCACTCACACAAAGTCATTTTGTCACCCTCTAGATTCAAGGATCTGCTATCTATGTGTGCCTTTTGGTGCAAATGCCAAGCCATTTTGACGCCGATGTCCTCCTCCTCCTCCTCCTCCTCCTCCTGCTGACTCAAGAGAACGTGCTGTCTTTTGCCTACATGTCCAGCCTATTCCTTTAAATAGATCTTCGACATACATTTCCACCGCGCATCAAGTAGAGGGAGATAGCGCTGCGCCTGGTAACATGGGAAGTGCGGCAGTGCGCAGTCTATTAACATTGGTTTGGCACATGAGATATTAGTATGTCAGTTTTAATGAAGCTGAAAGGTCAGTGACCATATCCTGTGCGGGGCCATCATTGTTGGAAGCCTGAAAGCCGCTACATTTACCCTGCATTAATGAGTTTTCCATTTAATCAATTGTGTGGTTTCGTCAGCAGTCCAGCAGTAATGTGGTACATGCTGCTCTTTTTATTCTAGTTTTTGCATTTTTTTTAAACTTCAATCTTCATTTTGGCGCAAATCAGGGTAGAGCCATTTACTTTGTTACTGTAAATTCTTTAAATGGAGGTGTCGTGTCCAATAGACTCAGCAGTCAGTCATTGCTGGATCTCTGCTGCTAAAGCTTTAAACCATTTATGTAGGAGAGACAGACAGTAAGCAGTATGTGTAATGCTAATAGCACCATTGAGACCTTATACACTGAAAGGACACTGTAGAGAGATGTAATTCAGTACAGTTTTTTATGGTGGTGCAGATCGGGGGCAAAGGTAACCTGAAGGTTAGAGAAGCAACTTGTGACTGGAAGGTATTCAAAATTTAATCCTCAAACCAGCTGGGAAAGTTTGGACGGGGGCAGTGACACCACTCTCGCAGGCCAGCAGACCATCTAACTCGACGTTCAGAACAACAGATTTATTTGTTTTTATATCTTTATTGGGATGCCGATCAGGGATTTGCTAATAGGCACAGGAATATATCTGTTGAGGAACAAGCAAGGTCGTTACTTTGGGTTTTACTTCTCTCGTAATACTGGAAGATGAATGGCTCCAAAAAGCTTCTAGAATTGGCTTGGCATAGTAATCACTGCACAGTGTCCCTGCATAATTTACTTTATCCCTGATAATGTTACTGTTACTGAACTATGCATTCTTCATATCACACAGTGTGTGGCCAAATCAGCTAACTTAATTTTCCACACTGTTGTGGAAATACATGTCATTCCTGTCACAGTCTCATCTGTGTAAAAAATGCGAGTCATTGCTGTTAGAGGAAAAAAATAAAACATTTACTGCTTTTTTTCACAGGATCACTTGCTGCTGCTGACTCATTGACTGAGCTGCTCTTCTTATCATAATTGTGGGACTGCATTAGCACAGGGCAGTCTTTTATTATGAAAACATAAATGCATTATTTTTTTTACAGTGTCACCAAAGGACCAAATGAGAGTATCAGAAAGCACCGATCAGACAAACAGTTAAAGAAATACAGTTCCACATGAGGGTTAGGGTTAGGGTTATTTTCCAGTTCAGAAAATAAACTAAAGCTCAAATACCAACCAACATTAAACACATATTCTTTTTAGCCTTGGCCTGCATGGAGTGAGGTAGAACAGTCTAATAACATGCCATGCAGGAACTTGAGCCCCTGAGTGGGAACTGTTAGCGGTTCTTCAGCTCCTTTCAAAAATGACAACCGAGTTGAAGCGCACTCTGACAGAAACCTCTGGTTATGCCCAAGAATATAAAGGCCAATATTTAGAATGCTGGCTGGCGGTGTTGTGGAAAAAAACACTGCTCACATCTTTTTGGCCCTTCTACAGACTCATCCATGCAGTCAGAAACTGCAAAAAGTGTCGATCATGATTATGGCAGATATTCTGATTAAAATATCGATGGTAACACCGCCAACATCGAGTCCCCTTCACCTCATCTCGATTTTAAAATTCCTTCCACCACATCAGGATTCAGAGACTCAATAAGTACAGGGCATCACCTCACTTCTAACACTCAGTCATGCAGTAAACAACTATCTGATGTCACAGAGCGGTCAAGTGGCTGGTAAAGGCCTCTTTCTCAAAGTTGAGAGTGATTGACATGCATAGTAAGAGTCCGTCAGCTCTGCCCTGGTGTTTTTTTTTTTCCGCATTAAGAGTACCAGGCTGTGGCCTCCAAAGAAAGATACATAAATTAAATCCCAAAGAATCACCCAGAGGAAGCAACCTGTGGAAGATGTATTTGAAATTAATTAAATGTAATCCTCTTTTAGATAATTTCTCACTAGCCTGAAGGCCAGAGTCCAACTGCCAGCTGACATTAATGACGATATTTCTCATAAAGAGTGGAAGCCCACAGCAAGAGGCAGATCCATCAGCTTACTAGCTGACCTTCATTTAACGAGAGAGAGGGAGGGAAGTGGAGGGAGAGCAAGAAGCTGCAGAAGTTAGTGGAGGAGTGTAATCACTGCGGTCTCTGTCTGTCCTCATATGCTCTCTGCAGTTCAAGTTACTGAAGTCCCTTTAAAAGCTAGATTATGAAAATAGGAGCAGTTGGAATCAAAACAGGTGTGGCATCTTAGCATCAGTGTATGAACACTACTTCAAACTGATAAGTACTGATAAGTCACTGTGTCACTACATTAAACTGAGCTGCCATCTTTGTGTCAGGGTTTTACCATCAGTATTTATTTTTGGCACCATCTCCTTCACTGTGACATACAAACTCTACTTTCTAGTGTGAATGTGGCATTTGCACCCAGTGGTATGTTCCACAGGCAACAAGAAATGTCGGATTTTGAACCTAATTCCCAATTGCTCTGATGAAGCTGATCAGAGTCAGAAGTTGAGGGATATGGTTTGTGCTGTGCCAGTGTGAATGTTTGTAACTCAGTTTAATAAACAAAATTAGAAGATGAAACAGCAACAGTTGCCCCTTCTTTGTCATACAGGTGGGAAGGAGAACAAGATGCCAATCCTCATCTCCAAGATTTTTAAGGGCCTGGCTGCTGACCAGACGGAGGCTCTTTATGTTGGTGACGCCATATTGTCGGTCAATGGTTATGACTTGCGGGAGGCTACACACGATGAGGCTGTGCAAGCGCTGAAGAAAACTGGCAAGGAAGTCATCCTTGAAGGTAAGATATTTTCCATTCCGAAAACAAAAATCAAACCCAGAATTCGCTCTGGGGCTCCTTCTTTTGTTGTCCTCTTTCTATTGAGTGCCTCACCGTTACGACGTACTGCAGAGTGACAGGAAACTAGGGCTTAAGCAGGAGAGAGCAAGATTCTTATCTTTTACGGAAAAGAAGGAGCACTTCCACCTACTTTGTCTACACTGCACCGCTCCAAATAGATACACAGATGGAAACGATGGGAACTTTTGATACCTTGATATGTTGTGATACATTTCTCCAGCACTTGGAGGTTGATTTTTTTTTCCCTTAAGGGCCATATGTGATGAGCTGAGAGAGACAATCCCGTTAAATCAGAACTTTGATACATCCGAATAATGAGTTGAACCAAAACAGCAAAAGGAAGCCAAAGACTCACGAATATTGTTGTGGTTCACACAACAATATTCTTGGCATCTTGGCATGATAATGAGCAGTCTTCCCTGAACTTCTGACACTGATAGAAAGCACTTGAAGTTCATGTCAGAATTGGAGAACTATGGAGAACGTACAGGGCAAGAACCGCTCTGCATAGGATTGTTTGCAGTGGAGTCAGCAGGTGTTTTCACTTCCTCTCACTTCAGCTCATTCACATGAACTGCCCAAGCTAAAGCACTGACTCCCTCTGTCCTTTTCTGACTCTTTCATTTTTTCAGTCTTTTTGCTGGATGACGTACTGTGTGCTAAAAGCGCCAGTCTGCCGGCAGGTCCAAACAACATGGTGAATCTGAGATGTGATCTCTAGCTGCAAGGACAGAGGGAAGGGATTAAAACAATCTTCCCCCTTGCCAACTGATTGCATCACAGGAATTCTGCGTCCCCCACCAAACTGACTCCCAAGTCGCTGGGTTGAACTGAAAATCTGCTTGCTGCAAATGCACAGTCTACTAAGTCTAATACGTTGTCATCAAGGAACCATAAAACATGACAATTGATTATTTTACTTTTATTATTCTTCCTGTTGATCTGTACATTCTCTGTGTGTCAGTGTTTTGAGAGTGAGCTCACCCCCAGGGACTAAACTAAACGGAGGCTAACAGTTATGTTCAGTGGTGTAAGTCAAATGGACACTTCAGACTGTAGGTGCTCTCAAAAGTATGCTCCCAGGTGAAAACAGTATGGCCAAAAAGTCTCTTCAGGAACTGTAAGAAACGATCCCTAGCACTTTTGTATTTTCAAAAACAAACAAAGGGCTTTAAACATGTTGAAAGAAGAATTACTCAATGTACGAAATGCAGTATATTCATTATCAAAAAGAAAAAAAAAAAGCAGGACCAGAAAGCAGAGTTACCAGTTTTCCAAGTGACAGCACGTCTGCGGGTTAACACAGTGGGCCAGCGTCAGTAACTTCAGTCAGTGGAGCAGATACGGCTAGAGCTGCAGCCAGGGGAAATCATTGCAAATCCCCCTGCCTTACTTGTCCACAGTCAGGCAGAAAAGTGTTGATATCAGACTGCTCAACCAGCGCTGCTCTGTGAGCCGTCATGTCAGGAATCATTTCATGGGTTTCCCTTTCCCCCGAGGACCTGATAGAGGAGTGAGGAGACGAAAGAGGCTTCGAGGCTCACCGAGGGGAGAGGGGAAGTGCATGTGTGTGGGAGTGTGGTGTTTTTTTTGTTTTTGTTTTTTTTTTTTTTGATGTCCTGCGATTCCATCACTTGTGTTTGTGTACGTGTGTACGCCTGTCTGGCCCCGAGATTGCAGGATGCATATCTGCAGTGAGAGGCTTTGGAGTATTTTTAGGGAATGGAGGAAAGAATTGGTCAACACTTGAGGGCTACAAGCTCTTCCTGCTGCAGTTTTTGAGATCCAGATTGTATTTCAAGTCTATTTGTGCTTCATGAAAAATACTTGTGAATACATTTGACATGAAGTTCAAGCACGGCGTTTATTTTGGTTTTTGGCATTTTACCAAGATACCCCGAAACACAGTCAGAAACATACTCCTTCTTGGCAACACTACAGTGTTAAAGGTCAGGGTAACACTCTTTCTTCTGAGAGCACAGCAACCACCGAGCCACCGCTGCTGCGCTCAAGGCACTTTTCATCGCTCTGTGAAATTCACAACACAGACGGCCTTGGCGTAGATCAAGGAGAAACTTCCATCACATTAAAATATCTGGAAAATGTGAGCAGTAATATTTGAATCTGTCAGATAAGTACTTTCACAACATTTGAAGGAGTTACATTAGAAGCCTGATTGGCATTCTGTACTTGTGGCAGGATTTCTTTTTTTTGCCTTTTGCCTCTTTTGGAAGTCAAGTGGAGAAATATGTTGAATAGCCTGTATTAAACAGATTTCTGCTCACTTAGATTAATGCAAATCCGATTGTTGCAGCAGTACATACATGTGAGGTATTAACCCTTTAACACCAAGTGTATAATATTTGATACATGAGTTTTTGAGACCTCTACATCATCAGTGTGATATTTTTTTTCCTGAAAAACCTGATGTATACAATCAAAATGCCAGGAAAATACCAAATAACCCAAAAATAAATAAAAATGCAGAATGTAGCAAATATTATACACATTATAAGTCATATATGCACCTTTTGAGATATATATATATATATATATATATATATATATATATATATATATATATATATATATATATATATATATATATATATATATATATATATATATATATGTGTGTGTGTGTGTGTGTGTGTGTGTGTGTTTTTTTTTTTTATTATTTATTTTAATTGTCAGAAGGTTGAATAAACACTCCAGTTTCAAAACATTTGAAATTTCTGGCAATTATTTCATGGTTCAGGCTTTACAAGTTTAATTCTGAGCTCTGCCTCAATTCCGCATGAGCTGACTATGTACAAAAGACTAAAACAGAAGAAAATTGCTTGGTATATTGATTTTGATAAGGGCTAAGGGTGCACACTTGGCACAGCTGGAAATAGGTTTAGCACTGTTCACTTTATAGATTTTTAATAAATAATATGATCTGAATGTCCCACACAGTTGCTTAGCAGCCAACAGCAGAAGAAAGGGGCAGCGCTGGGCAGCTCCCAGGTGTGAGCACGAATGTGTAAAAAGCTTCCTCCTGCTCTTCAAACCTCCTACCATAAATAAAAATTTGCAAAACGTCAATCTGTCTGAAAGAAAAAAAAAAAAAATAGTCCCACCGTATGTCCCCGACAGGATGCCCTCTGGTCCTCTTCCTCTGTGTTCCTGTTACACGTCGCATCAACATGGTGATGGAATAATCAATGTGCGTGCAAGAGAGGAACAGTAAACACCTGAGAGATTCAGATAAATATAAGAGACCAGATGAAACCATAACCACAGCTGCCTTCATTTCCTCCCGGCAACATCTACAGCCCGACTGTGTGTGTGTTTGCTTGGGCGTGTGAGCACATGTGTGTTTTTCCACACCTGCGCGTGCGTGTGTGTGTTTTAATAGAGCAATCTAATGCATCTTCCGTGTGTGTGTGTGAGTTAGTGTCCTCTATGAGGACAGAAAGAAAGACGATAGAGAAGACAGGTGCATAGGTCACTTCGACATTTTCACGCTCACACACACACCTTATTATCACATCTGAATGTTTTCATATTAGAGTTATGGATTTGTACAGGGGTGCTGTCACAATAAATTGGGAGATGTATAAATGAGTTTTCTAAAATGTTAAGTGTGAGAACATCATATACGATTAGACCTGGAGCAGAGATGAACAAATGTGAAGTAAAAAAGGAAATTGGGACAGAACAGAAAGAGACAGCAGACGTATATGAAGCAGCTCTAGCGGGACTGGATGAGCTACAGTGTGTAGCACTGGTCTCTGAACTGTGCTACTGTGTTATACCCTTTTTTAATTTGTATTCACCTCTGACTGAAAAATGCATCCATCATTGCCACCAACTCGGCAGCTAAGACGAGGAGCATTCCACTACTATATATGAAGAAGCCATGGTACGTGGAAAGTGTGTGTGTGTGTGTGTGTGAAAGAAAGGTTGAGGGGTAGGGATAGTTCAGTGGTAAAGCTGTTCCCTAGGCAACCAAGGTTGGACAGAAAAGCGCACACAAAGCAAGTACACAACCACATACACAACACATATAACACACATACACACAAGGTAAAAAGCAGAGAAGAAGGATAAATGGGATACAAAGGACGGGTCAGCACACTGAGGTAAGTGTGCACATGGGGGGGGGGGGGCAGGTAGAGTGTGTGTGCATGTGGGCGTGTTCACATGGGGAGCAGTTGTATGTCAATGTGTGTACATGCAAGTTCTGTTCACGTATCCTAGGAGTAAAAGTGCTGGTACACTACGTTTCGTTTCAGATCTCAGGGGAAGAATGTAACGCTCCAACGATCGAGCTGGCGAGGCTTGTTGTGTCGCCTTGATGACTGGCCACACGGAGCTGTTGTACAACTGCCTCATTAGTACACCAGTCTGGGTTAGTGGGAGCACACTTTACCCTCTACACTGCAAAAAAAGAAAAGTTGGGTGAACTCAGAATTTCAAGGCAACAAACTTAGATAAAATTTTAAGTTGGGCAATTAAACTAAATATTTTAAGTTTTGCTTTTGAGTTTGCTCAACTCTGAATTCTGATTTTTGTCAACTCAACTGTAAGTTGTACTAACTTATAATTTGACATTGTAATAACTTTTAATCCTTACTGCTGCTAACTCTCCTGTAAGTTGTACTAACTTATAATTTTACATTGTAATAACTCTGAATTCTTACAGAGAATCCACTTTAATTTGGTTAAGTTAGTATAGCAGAATAATTTAAGAGGAATTTAAAATTGCACACTGCAATAGTTGTAGTGTCAACTTTATAATTTAGAACAAATAACGTCTAATCAAATGTATAAATAATTACAACATATACATTCAAAACATTTGTTTTATTCAAACCGTACCAGCATCAAATCCCTTCCAGCAGGGCCAAGTGAATGCAAACTAAAGAGACCCAATCGTCCTAGCAGTCAACTTGTGCTACATTGTATACTTGTAAACTTTGAGATTGAATAAAAGATCAAACATAAGTCATGTATACAAAACCATACAGAATCAGTATGATACACAACTATGAATCTAATAAATCTGTTAACAGAGTGACTGAGCGCCATAACTTCAGGTCTCAAAATAATCAGCAAATTCTTTTTTTTAACGCTGCTGTACCAAGTTCCATGAAAACCTTCTGAACAGTTTCAAATATGTACCTGAGATCTTTTGGGTACTTAAGGTTTAAAGCATAGATCAATCCAAAGAGGTAAGCAAAAGCAGTTGGCAGGTCAGGGAGATCTTGAAGGACAATCTCTTCTTCCACAACATCAGCAACACTCACGACTTTCTGTTATTATCCTCCAACACAGTGAGGATACCCACAATGATGCCCTTCGTCTGCTCCTCTTCTGGGTCAGTGTCCTTGTGTTGACAGAGAGGAAAAGACCAACACATGAATTGCAAGACATTAGTCATTAAAATACTGTGAATCAGAATAAGCTATTACTCTAAAATAATTTCAGATTATTGGATAAACATTTTTTTTTCCAAATAGAATTAATTATGAGTTTGACATATTAACTATTTCCATCCCATACCCCACAGCCAAAAATTTAACCCGCATACACACATCAACTGACATCAATTAGGCTACATCAAGCTACATCAGCCAGGACACTACAGCTATTGAAGACACTCTGGACATCGGGAAAGATGAAGGTAACAAGGAGGACAGAGAGGTAATGGTTAAAGTCAATGTTAAATACAGTACTATAAATACAGTATAATAACATTTACAATTTCTATTCATAACCACTCACATGACAGTTCCTGAAGAGCTTCTCCTGACTGTCACAGACATACAAGAGAAGGCCCTTCAATGCTGCAGTTTGTCAATGTGCAGTGATGTCAGGTGTCTGAAACAAAGAGTTGCCTGAAACATTACAAGATGTAACTGACATAAAAGAAGTAGAGTAAACATGCAGGCAGCTGTCCTCTTCCATATCCAGAAAATTCCTGTTGATTGCACGTCAAAGGTTTACTTCTTTTGGCATTTTTCAACTTGGGCCCTATGATTGCTCACTGTCAAGGTATGTCCACTGAAAGTGCTTTTTGTGTCACTGACAGGCTAATATTATTATCTGTGTCTGACAACATTATGAAAAGGATCCCTACAGAGCAAGATCTTTTTAAAAAAAATTAAGATACCCTTTGTTTAACAAGAAAGAGCCACTATATCTCAGTAATTTTATGTCTTTGATCAACCACTACCTGAATTAGTTCGCTTTGTGCTATTGTGTCAGTCCCTTAGATACCCATGCATTTATTCTGAGGGTTTGTCACTACAAGGCTCACTTAACATTGTAACAGTTGCTACCAACATTATTACTACAGCTTCATAAAAAAGGCAAAATTCCTTTTTATATCCATAATGTTATTAAATTACTACATCTAGAATTCACCTCTTGATCCAGGCTGTTAAGGAGCTGATCCATCTCAGATGAAAAAGCTGTCCTCCTCGCCTGATAGAGTCTCAGGAGCCTCCAAGTGTGCTGATGAAGGGCTGCTCTGAAGTTGTCCACTAGGTTCTTGATGTTATCGTGATGCGATAAAACTCTTCCCTAATCTGTTGAAAAATGTGAACAGGAAATTTAAATCCTCAGAACAAAGTCAAAACAAACAGATCCGGTGTGTTTATCAAAGCTTGGTCACCGTGCCGAGGCACCGAGTTATTGTTGCCTCTTTTCATCATTGAACATATCGTCATAAATGTGCACAATATAGGCCGATATTACGGCTGATTGATGCATTAGAGATTATTTAAAGCGAGAGGAAAATAACTGTAGCCTGCCTTCACACACTCACACATTGGTTATCTGAGTTCCTCCACCCGTTATAGTTTAACGTTAACTTATTAAATCACCACTGTCTCAGCACACAGTCATTTACTGAGACCAGCAGACGGTAGAGAACTGAGTAGAGAGGCAGGCACTGCACAGCGGACTGAACCGCAACCTGTGGCCGGCTCTGCTCTCTCTCTCTGTCCCTGCTGTCAAACCAACCTGCTCACCTTGGCTTCACGTTTGGGGAGCAGTCATGTTGTCCATCTTTATAACAGCGCACATGAATTATTTTTCTTTTCGCAATATTCTTAAAATTCAGTTGAAAATTTTAGATTTGGATGGTAACCTAACTAAAGAGAGGGACATTCACAGTGTTATGCTATGGAAGTAGTCGTCTAAAGAGTTTAAGAGAGAAGTTAAAAAAAGAAAAAACCCTTGCCTCCACACCCAGCCGCTCGTTGTAGGAAGTGGGCACATTTGCCGGATTGCTGGTTTTAAAAACCTTCAAAACGAACCAGATGTCGATCTCTCGATTGTGACTTCAAAAAGGGGCAGGGAAGTTTCAGACGGTAGTTAAAGATCTCACAATCAAGTTTTTGCATTCAAGGGTCACCAGTGACATAACCAAAAATGTCTCATATGAACAGTGTGAAGAATGTTTACAGGTATGTTCATTGGCATTAACAGTGTAAAACCAAGGGCTCATGTAGCAAAGTAAATATAGAGTACTGATTCTATGTTCTTAAATGATTCTTAGGATTCAAATAGTCACAATAATCATATTTGTTTTGTGTTATTTTGTATTATCATGCCATCCTGGGAGCTTTTCTTACACCTAAGACTGAAACATACCATTAAAAAGTGCATTTTGGCCTCAGTCTGATGAGGAGGTTTGACAGTCTTGTTCCACGCGGTTAGGCCTGCTTTTGTACTCCTTGAGGGTATTAGCTTAACGTCAGCCTGAATTCCAGCAGAATTTACTCAGATATCCCGAGGGACACAATTGTCTGTGTGTCTGTCTGTGAAAATATATACGCATGTGCACAAGAAAAAGAGCGACGGACTGGATGAGAGTGAGAGACAGAAAGAGCTAGTTTCCTCTGCCAAGACATTTCTGGACACTGCTGGTTCTTTCTGTCATGTCCTTTTTATTAAGGTAGTTGCGCTCAGGCTCACTGCACACACACATGGATTAAGCAGGCTTAGTTGTGGAAGCTCCACGGTTGCAGTCTTTCCCTTATCTAGGGTTTCTTTCAGCAGGGAGAGTACATGTTTTGGACATGTCTTGTTAGCTGAATCAAGCCTCCCCATTTCTGTTGTGCACATCGGGCTGTAGGCCAATGTGTAAGCATGAACTATTGATCGACATTGTACGAAGTCCACTGTGTTTGGGGAAAGCATGACATGTTTAAAGCAAAAAACAAACAAATATTTAAAAGAAAGATAATGTGTTGTTCTCTTGCAGTTCAGTAAAGGCTGACCTTTGTTTCGAGACGTGTTTGAAAGCCAGATTAGTGTTGAGTGAATTTTTTCGTCATCGTTAACTGCTGCAGTAATGACAAGTCAAGTGAGCAGCAAACTCATAAACCAAAAGCAATAAATTTATTTTCAATCCTATAAATCAACATTATGTCACACTTTTGCCTTCCTCTGGAGAGGCTAAAACACCGATCATCCTGTGTGAGACATATGGCAGGTGATTCAAATCAAAGCGCTCGGCAACATAAACGTAGACATGGAGAACATAGAGAGGTAATTCAGCAACAACAGACTCCAGAACATGTTTCTTGGAGTTTCTTGATATACACACTATATATATATATGTCACTCGGTGCAGCTTGGTAGTTTGGTTTTTTTTTTTTTTTAAATCCCAACAGTATGTCCTGAAACACTGATGTGAAAAAGCAAAGTTTTCATCATTTATCAGTGTGCAGCCTTTAAAAGGAGAAACCAGAAGAGACAACCTCTGTTGAGCCGGAGTCACATGTTGCAGCACTGTTTAGATCGCACCTTTCATGTCTGATATGTTTTGAATCTGAGTTTCATTATGGCTTGTATTATCAAGTCCCAGTGGACACAGCAGTTGCACTTTTGACTGCATCGAATAAATGCGACTGCAACGACCGCATCATTTCCTGGAGAAATAAGCGCATCAGTGCTGCCTTTAAAACTGTCAGAATGTGAAAATTCAATATGCACGAGCAGGACTGTGTTTCAGGAGAGCCTGAGGTGAGATTAGATTTGAAGAGGTTCATTTGTGTCTGCTATGAGTGTTAGCTGAAGGATGCTTTGTCAGCGTTCTCAACAAGAGCTAACCCCAAACCTAATCTCTCTCCCTTTCTCTGACATACACGCGCAAACAACTCGTGTCTCTTCCTGCATCAAACGATTTAACGGACTGCATCTGTATTGCATGCGTGCAGTCAAACATAAAAGTTGTGCTCCTGTTAAGCCGTAGATATCACCCACTTTGTAGTTTTGGTCATGTTCGTAGGCACTTAAGATCAGGGTTGTAATATTTCCATTAATATTGTCTGGGTTATTAATATAAGGATGACAGTGGCTCTCCTTCATTAGGCCGAAGAGTGCCGACCAGCAGTTTGAGTTACATTTTGCTTTGAGGGATAAAACTCATGTGTTTCCCATCTATAGATCAATCTCTTCAAGGACACGTGTGATTATAGCCCCTCAAAAGAAGATACATACCATATAGTCTTTTTTAAAGCAAAGCCAGCAGATATATATATATATAATATACACACACACTCCAGCCCTATCTTCCTGCACTGATTCAAGTCTAAGTGAGTGATTTATGAAATATAATGACTTTGGGGAGTACAGTTTAAAGCTCTTCATTGGGACACGGCGTGCTGCTGGCTAAGACTTTCTGCACGATTCATTCTGTGGTTAAAATGAATTCTGTACAAGTTCAGATTCTGTTACTGGAGCAGCATATCCCTCAGTCCTGTAATGTAATTTGTAAATAGAGTGCGCTTGTGTATGCAAGCACACAAATTTCACACACACACACACTGCTTCTACCTGTACTGGTGTGGCCCGTGTCTGTTTTGGACCGTGACAGACAGGTAGCCAGGGAGGCAGGTGAGAGTTTCTTAATTCACAGTTTTCAGCTACAAACTCTCAGGTGGTGTCTTTGGGCCGAGCTGCTCCAGCCCTGTCAGAGGTGTGAGCGTCTACATTGCTGTTTATTAGCTTATGTGTTCGTCTTGCAGCATGGCCTGCTTTGGAGTCTTCTTCCCAGTAGCCCTTTGCCCGTGTCCCTCGAACATGTACCCCTTTTTGCAGAATTTCCAGAAAAAAAAAGTGTTTTTTTGTCAGCAAATACGAGTGCTCTAATTTTGAATTTTTTTCCTTTACACTGTACATTTTGCCAACTGAGATGAAAGCCAACGATCATGAGAGAAACATAGTAAAGTCTTTGGTCACCAGTCCAAAACACTGGCCCTAGATTTCCCAATGAGAAGGGTCCAAAAACATTGGACTTGGTGCTTTGGCAACCAAAGCCTGCTGCAAAATTCCTACAGTCACAGAAATGTAGGACCAGATTCTCACAGTTCACTTTTTTGCTGCAGTTAAAAACACAAGAACTCACACCAAACAGATGATTGGTGCGAGCTGATTTGCCTTCACCCAGATATACTTTGTTTTCCTTTTATTTATATTCACAGCACATTCAACACATAATCTGACATTCCTCAAATCATCATCCAGTCTGTCACAGTTTTGTGACCATGATTTTATTAGACCCATTTTTCACAGTGTAACAAGCAATAAACTTTCATCATCATTGTTGTGGCGCAGTAAAAAGACATCTTGAAACATCCTATGATCTATTGTTGTTCTTGGTTCTATTTAATCAGTAACTTTTGTGGTACTGAGTGTGGGACACAGCTGTCTGCATCCTTTTCTCTTTTGAGTGGGCCCTACAGGATTAGTACATTTCTCATACTCACATTGCCTGGATAGCTTGTCATGCTGGATTGGTACAGTCACACTGGTGTGTCCTCTGCTGTAGCGGCTCAGTCTGCTGTCTTTGTCACTTCTCTTGCTTTGCTGGCTTTCACCACCACCTAATGAAATATGTTTTACAAAAAAAAAAATACTTTCGCACAATGGTGTCCATTAGGTAGTGTTGCGTTATCTGGTGCAGATAAAACAACTTCTTATAAATGGAAGACCAATTTAAAGCCCTGGATTGGACATATCCTTTTTTTTTTTTTCCCTCTTTCTTTCTTAATTTGACCTGCCTGTCAAATTTAATTGCTAGTTTGAGAAGCACATCTGCATGTGGTATTCGTGGAGCATGTGAAATCAAACACGGATGGTTTACTGATTAGCCCTTGCACAGTTAATACACACATGCTAAACTTGATTATGTGATATAAAACTCCTGCATTTGAGAAAACTGCATGTATGACCGGAGGAACCCTTTGACAGCGCGGCGGTGTGTTAGCCCCGCTTTAAGCAAACTGAGTGACGCCACAACTGCCTACACTAACATAAAGTTGTGCCAGTGACATGCACGCACTTTATAACCTAATTAAAACTTTCTGGCTCTCGCTCCGGTGACAATATAATTATTACTTTGAAAATAAACCTTCCCCTTGAAGCCTGACTGAATCCCTCAGCCACATCCCTGCTGTTCCTTACTACCTAATGGATCTTTGTTCTCAAGGCTCACTTTGCTCTCGTCTCCTCAGCGTATTTAACAGTAAAGAGATAAAAGCTCCTCTCTTACTTTTAGATGTCTCATTATCTAGATATAGAACTGTTTTGTAGTGCGGTTTGGAGCAGAGCACACCCCCCTTAGGTGATTTCATTAGCAACAAAATGAAATTTGGTGATTCAGTTGGCTGTTGTGTATTTCGCTTAACCTTCACTGATCCCGGGCAGTCTCATTTTAAGATAAGACGTCATTTTTCCTGTGATTTTTTTTTTTCTTCTTTCATGCGAGATGATTGAAGTTGTCTGTGAATCTGAGCGCAGGAGTGAGTACGTGTGAATATGAGTCTAGATAGGAGTGCAGTGCAAAGTTGGCTGTACATTTTTCGTTGTGCAGTAGCTGACAGAAAAATGCCAATTCTCTTCCCGCTTACATGTCACAACTGCATACACACACATATAAATTCAATTTAAGTCTAACTTTTTATTGTAAGAGAAGCTCGCTCTGTTTATCTTAACAATAATGGGGACTTTGTGAAGAAATACCGCTCCGCCATTACAATATGTGTTTCCATATGCTGTCCGTACGCTGACCTAGATCAGGTGATGTAGAGCCCTTCATTTTAAGTTTCCTGCATATCGACCAGATGTTGGCCAAGTCGTGCTTGAAAGTACCTTTAGTGCCTTTAGGTAGAACGTGTGTGGGTTTTCCCAGGACAGAAGAAAGCGTGTGCTGTTGTTGAAAGTGTATTTGGCACTTTCTGAGGAAAAAAATCCCACCCATCTGGTGCTCCACTTCTTTTAAGGTAAACAATCACAAATGTAGCCATCGATCAGGAAAGTCAAACTTATTAACTTTGTTTTAGAAAAATACACTAGTGGCACACATACAGGATTAAATATCAGGCCAGAGTGGTTTGCTGTCCTCTTGCCTCGGTGCATAGTGTTGTTTGTGTATGGTAAAGTGACCAAAAAATGTAAGCATAGAAATATGAATGCTGAATTACTCGCTTCGTTTATATGAAAAGCAAATATGTACAATTTTTGTATTTTTGCATTGTCACAAACATGCTGCCACTCTGCGTTACTCTCTTAAAAACTTTGGATAAAAACAGCCCAGAGATAGCAACGCACTGAATTAAATTAAACTGTCATGGGGGCGTAATCAGAAAATAATTGCTGTCCGCACCGCTCATCGTCTGTGGTTTTGGGGTGTACTGTAGCTGTTTCTGTCCCGAATCTCTGCCTCTATCTCTGCTGGGAAACCTCTAACCCTGTGGACACAAAGCCTGGTTCCTTTTCCTTCAGAGCTGCTGGCCCGTGAGGACATTGTGCTTAGACTCAGCGAGGGAATGGATTAACCCTCAAAATAACATAGCTTTATTAAATCACAACTTTCACCCCCCCCCCCCCCCAATCTCTCGTTCCCTCTGTGGTGTCAAGTTTGCTTAACAGGCCTCCCTCTGAACCCCGCTGCCCTGATCCGGGGGCCCCTGATAAATTGGTGGCCCAGTCTTTGTGCCGCTCTCACTTCATTACATGCTCAGACTCCACTGAACCATCTCTCAGTGTTATTGTGCAGCATGTGCGTGTTGGGGATGGAGGAAAAGGGGTGGGGGGGGTATGCAGCCATTATTCAGAATAAATGAGTAAATGCATATATACATAAACACAAACAAATAAACAAAAACATGAGTGGATTACTTTTTCAGCTTTTTCAAAACTTCTGATGTACCAGCCAAGTTAAATTTTATAATTTGCTTGTTAACTTTACTGCTGAATTTTCCACATGGCTACTGAGGAGGATACTAACCCACTGTGTCACGCATCTTTCTGCCTAAACTCTTAAGTGACATTTACAGAAAAGGGCGTCAAAAGACTTGGTTTTCTTTCAAAAATGGAGAAGCGCATCTTTACATCGCTTTCATTCGTCTCAATACAAAAGAAAATGAACTGTAAATGAGGTTCGTAAGCCGTACAGCAAGTGACCGCTCTGAATGAAAATATTCATGAACCTAAATTTGGAAAATTGAGTTTCTTTGCATTTCAGACAGGGAATTGATCTCCTGATGCAAAATGAAAAGAAAAAGTTGGAAAGTAAAGTGGAAATGTCTGCAGCTGAACTTCTTTTTCACTCAATTCTTGTCCTCTGCCAGATCATGTTTAAGTTTCCTTCACTTTCACTTTGTTGAATTAGGATAATTAACTCTCCTGACACACTATGCAAAATAATCAAATCTGTGCTTTGGCAGCATGTGAATTAGTTTAAAAGTCTGATTCAGTGCTCTCTCTCTCTCCCCCTCTCTCTTTCTCTCTCTCACACACACACCATACCTTACACCTCCCAAGGTTGGCATTTCTCCATCATTTTAATGAGATGGGCTATAGGAACGAACTTATCTAAATCATTCTTTGGCCGACCAGCACTGCCAGAAAGAGACACGCGTTCATCAGCGAAACACCGGGGACATAAACGTTCATAAACCATACATGAGCTCACAGAGATCACTGACGGGAGGCGTGGACGTGCGCTCTTTATATTTGTGCTTGGACACGCGCACGCCTCAACACAAACGCGAAAAACACACCTTGGGCGTTCAAGCCAGCTCAGAGTAGGAAAGCAGAGAATTTAGAAGAGACTGATATTCATTCATTTTCTATACCTGCTTTATCCTGACACACAGAGGAGACTGATATTGATGTTAAAAAGTCTGATTTGGTTTATAACATACACAGACAGCCAATGTTGTTCTGGATTTTTGGAAGGTGATGATGTATTTCCTGCTTGTTGCGCGCCCAAAACATAATCAATTAATGGAAGTTTAAATGCAGTCATTAGATGTAATAAGCAGGGCATTTTACGGTTGAAAAGTAAACTTATTTACGCTCATCAGTGGCCAAATGTTGTAATGGAGTTTCCAGATTAGTCTGAACATATCTGTGGCTTTCTTCTAGTGCGATTTCTGTCACTTACCCACACACACATACACAGATACGTTCTGAAAAGACAGCGTCGTCCACGCTGTCGTATCACTGAATCTCAACAATGCACATCTTTCTGACATTAGTTGCACAATCCACATCTTTACTGTCACCATTCAATTTATGATTGGCAGACTTATGAGGTCAGCTCAGTAAAGGCTTCTTCTTCTTCTTCTACTTTTTTTTTTACCTCAGTTGACCCCCTTCCACATAATGAGAACAACAAGTGTCCCATATTGTTGCACAGTTATTTATGACGTTGTTTTGGCCTCAGACATCTTCCCTCGTTGGTGGTGTAACATTGGGACATTCTTCGCCAGACATGCCTCCGAGGTCTCTGAGGACTGGCCAATGACATTCCAGCTGCTCCCACGGTAACCAGCGGCAGGCAGGCGGCGGGGGTGGGGGGAGCTGACGTTTAGCTTTAGAGCATTGTTTCGCATTTGAAAAGCCAATGTCACTTTCTGACCCCCAACTAACCTGCTCGTTTTCTGATTGTACACCTGTAGAAGCTTTTCTCTGAATCCTTAAACCCAAAGTGTGTGTGTATGCAGGCAGAGGGTGAGGTTGATGTACAATATGTGTGTGTGTGTCTGTGTGTGTCAGGCAATAAACACAGTGTAGTGACTGAGTGAGTTTAAACATTTTAAACTTGTGCTTTGGCAATTTGGACTGTCCAGGGAGCTGGAAAAGAAAAAAAAAAAAAGCTTTTTAAACGCCATTTAAGTGAATTGTGTCAAAACTGAATTGGCTGAAAAATGTCTGGTCAGGATTTGTGAGGTTCAATGTAAAGACTTTAGCAGGATAAGCTTAGCGACAGATTCTGCAGAAGAAGCAAAGAAAGTCCTCATACACACACACGCACACACAGATATAAACACACACACAGTACAAAAGTAGTCTCACTGGCTGCCAGATAAGCTAAAGTAATAACAGTGCCATCTCAGCTAATTTTAGCTCTGTATTGGATGTGCCGCCACTGGTATTCATGGCAACATTTCTGGCTGAGCTTAGCTGTATGTTCGCTCCCTCTGTGTTGCCCGTCTCGCTCTATTTTACTCTCAGTCTTCTATTCCTCCCTGCCTCTCTCTTCTCCATGTTGTTCACTGCTCTCCTCCTCCAACTCGATTCTCCATCCCTCCCTCCTCACCTCTCCTCTCCATTCACCCCTCTGTTTGAAAGCTATCTCGTCCGATTTTGTTTTGCGGGGCCACGGCTAATGCCTGACATTTCTAATTGGGGGAAACACCAGTGCGATGGTTTCCACGTCTGGATTTTTTGAGAATAATAAAGCCTATTTATAAAAGTAAATGTCTCCTTATACATACTATGATTGACGTGTGCCTGTTGCGCAGTTTGTGCAGCTCCGACATAAACTCAGCCTTCCATAATAAAGAGTAATACAACGCTGTTTACGTGCCAGATATCAGCACCTACAGCCATGCTAAAAGTTTTTAAGAAACTTTTTATTCACACTGGGTGCTACTTGCATTGCTGAGACATCCTTATTATATACAGATAGCCATGAAGTGCCAGTCTTTACCTGTCTGGGTGCACTAAGCTGCCACCCACAAGAGAAGGAAAGGAATCCTTACTGAGGAATCCTGCAGCTCTTTCTTTTCTGCCAAAGCTGCGTAGCTCAGGAGATCTTCTATGATGGTTTCCACTTGAAACAACAATTTAGGCAATCCCATTTCCATTCCCGGTCCTGTGGCCTCGCCTGCCATATTGAGATTGACCACATCAATTTTGAATGGCCTCGGCCCAGCAACGAGGAAGCAGTTGGCTACCCTGTGGTACGAACATCAATGGGCTGGCACGAGAACAAATGGACAGAAGCTCATTTCCATGAAACATTACGTATGCAAGTTGACAGCTACTTCAAAGCCGAAGCTTGTACACATTGGTTGCTCGCTGCTTGATACGTGTTCCCAGTCTACACATCCTCAGTACGTCTGGTTTTGTCTACAAATGCACTTTTTTTTTTCTTGGTACATCCAGCTGATTCTGCATGGTGTAAATGAGGCGAGTAAACAAGTGAAATGCTCTGGTATAAAGGGGAGAAATATACTTTTATAGAGCCTTCAGATGCATTAGCTTCATACGAGGCAGGTGTGAAAGTGTGTACCGACTACTTCGTACACAGAAACAAGCCATGATAGAACTCTGTCTGAATAAAAGTTTTTAATTGGCAAAATGATAACCAGGAAAGTAAAAGTAAGGGAAAAAAACTGATGCTCAATACTTAGCCACAGCTATTCCTCACATAAATATGTATTTTGGATGTGCATGTGTTTCCAAGCGAGCTTATCCGTGAAAGTGTGTGAACGTGTCTGCGTTAAGCCTAGACTCTGTGTGTGTGTGTGTGTGTCGTCGAGATGTTTGTCCCATTAACCCATACCGTAGTAGACCGTGGACATGAAAAGGATGCTGCTGTTAGGATGCAGCCAGCACAGAGAGAGTGTGTGTGACAGAGACAGAGTGTGTGAGGCAGAAATTTTCAATACTCTTAATCCAAAGTGAGGAAAAAGAGTCATCCCTCTCAATGATTCTTCATAGAAAAACCTTTAATGGTGAAAGATGAGAAGCCTTCAGATTTTGAAACGATCCACTTCGCCATCCAGACTGAAAAAGAGCTGACCTCCACTCCGAAGAGAAAGAAAGATTCGAGTCAGATTAGAGAACTGGGACAATATTACTTAGAAAGAATAGGAGTTTTACGAAAAGAAAAAGAGGAGCAGACGGGACGGCAGTGAATATTCTCCTGACTCAGAGGCGCTACTCTGTGTTTATAGTTTTCAGCGTTAAGGTCATGCCCTTTTCTTCAGCAACTTAAGTCCCCTTCAGACATGAACTGTAATCCCTAAATGGTCTGCTAGTTTCAAACGTTGGCATCGTGCTCGAAAAAGAAGCTGAGTCATTTTTTCCACAAGCGCAATTTTCTCACTTAGGACCGCCTAACATTCGTGCGACGTTTTGAACACCGCTGACGTGTGACTACGTGCGATTGCTTTGCAAGACAAGGAAGTGACATTTTTAGCTCTAAATTTTGGGTTATCACATTAAACTAAAAATTCAAACTCCCGTATGCCAGTCAAGCCTCGCCTCGCCCCGCTCATCACGCATAACTTCCTGTGATGCCTTCCTCTTCTCGCAGGCTGGACGCCCGTGGTGTGAGTGTTACATCAGCAGCGACCCTTTCCTTTTAAACTTAAGTCAACACAACAGGGACCTGTGTGTGAAAGCTAAAAGCCATTACTCAAAACAACCGATGAAACGGATTTAATGTCCGAAAGTAGCTTTAAAGTGAGTGAGTGGGGGCGTCGGGGGGCTCGGAGTTCTTCCTCAAAGAGATTTCAGACGGACCTGTTGACCCTCTCTTTGATCACTGAGTCACTCTGCCACCTCCTGATAGAAGAAGAAGATATGATCCTGTCTCGTGTTTTAACCAAATAACTACGCGGCCGCCCGCCTGACTGACTGGTCGACTGGGGCTCTATTTTGAGAATGGCAGAAGACCCCTCTCTCTCTCACGCACTCCTGTTGTCCTGCGCTGGGACTCTTCAGCTTGCCCTCTGGCTGCATGCCTCTTGTACTGTGCAAGAGGAGCACTTCACACTTCTTCCCCAGTGAAACCAGAGCTCTGCCTTCAGCCGTCGGCCTCATGCCTTGCCATGTCCTCTGGGCTATTTTTACTCCAGTAGCGGCCACTCTCTCTGCCAAACCCATACCACAGCCTGCTGAACTGGAGCTGAGGCCGCGTGTGTTTCTGTGTGCACGTGGGTGTGCGCGTGTAGGTGTGTGTGGAGGTGTGCGCGAGTGGTAAAACTTTGCGTTTAAAAGGAGACGTAGGCAGAGCGATGTGGCAAAGTATCATCAAAAAATTAATTTGGTAACTCTGTATGACAGCACGCAAAACATCTTTGGACGCAGCTTCTCTGGTTTGAATCCGGTCATTCATCTCTGCTCTTCATTTCCTGTCATCTGTCTGCTTCTCTTATTTACAAATAAGTATGTTTTGCAATATTGTTGGGAAACAAAGCAAAAGCTGTATTTCTGAAGAACTAAATTTTCTAACGTGGATACTGGGTATCACAGGGTAACATTTTTTTTAAATTGCATTGGAATCATGAAGTAGATAATTTCTAATTATGTGGAAACAAACTAGGAAGAGCAGAAATAATCTGTCAATCGTCACAGTTGATTCATATGTGTATCACGACTAACCAGTGGTCATTATTGAAGGAGTGAACCAAACGCAGTCAATTAATCATTATATTTGTCCCTAGCAGGTAATTGGTTGTGCAGCACGTACAGAAAACAAGATAAAAATCACAGAGCAAATGAAAGTATAATATTAATGCAAAATAGAAAAAAATGAGTACACTAATTAAAAACAGGCCAGCGTTAGAGACATACACACCCAGCGGCAGAAGCACCCACATGCAACAAAAATGCAACATCAAAGAAAGAAAACATGTCAACATTAATATCTGGGTGTTAGTATGCCTAATTCACCTGGTTATATTTGCCATCTTAGGAATTTGTCTACATAAAAGAGCATGATAAGCTCTAAACAGTAGCTGAGAAATCTGAAGTGACTCTTCACAGATGAATTTCTGCACGTGTTTTTTTTAAGCTGTTAAGTTCCTCTACAGTTTTCAGCTCATCTCCGAACCTGGAGGCTCCATGTTCACGTCCCAAATTCCTTTTCTCTCCCTCCTCTGTCCTCTTGTACCCCTCTTCTGCCTGCCAGTTTTATCTAATTCTCTCTCTCAAACTCTCGTTCCGCTTCAGTGAAATACATCAAGGAGATGTCGGCCTTCTTTAAAAGCTCGGGGTCCCCCGGAGCCGCCCTCCCCTGGGACTCTCCCCCCTCCACACCTCAAAGGGGCCCCGAACTCTCACCAGCTGAGGTGAAGGAGCCCCGCAGCATCCCGCTGAAGATGTGCCAGGTGTCACGAAAACAGTGCCCCCCGGACACAGAAAACAGGTACTGCGCCTTAGAAGTTTACAGCTTTACGTAATATTTGATTTTCAGTTCATAGATTTCTTTTGGGGGAAAAAAAAAATCTCTCAGAGCTCAACCTGAAAATAACAAAATGGCTCACAGAGAATATTGTAAAAGGGACTTCTTACCCCATCTTGCTCACATATTCTCTTTGTTAATATCTGAATCTTCCACTTCGCTTTTCCCTCTTTGTCGTTTATCTTTTATTTCTCTAACTGCAACCTTTTTTTCTCTCTTTTTGTCTCCCTGCTTGCTTCTCTCTCTCTTCCTCTCATCTCATCTGCCAGGTATTTCGAGGTGATTTCGTCCAACAGAAAGAACTCTGTGTTCCTGCGGGCAAAAGACCCAGCCATGGCTCAGTCCTGGTACAATGCCATCCAGGCTGGGGCTGCCAACCTTTTACCGCGAGTGAAGGAGGAGATGAAGACCATGCAGCCTGGCATGGAGGTCAAACATCTGGGCTGGATTACAGAGCAGGTATGCAAGAATACAGACTTACGTGGTCCATACTGCAAGACCTACTCTGCAGTATTTCGTATGTTTGTTTTTAGCATTTCATTTTGTTTTCTCCTGCATGTCTTACGCTATTGTGTCTCCTTTCAAAGTGACTCTCCACAACATCAAATCAATCCTATCCTGCATGCAGCAAAACAGAAATACGAAAAGCAGATACACAAGTTTCATTCATGCTCATGCAACAACCTTATCCCAGCTTCGTTACTGCAACCTACTGATCCATGGACGTTACTGTTACAAATGTGCCAAGTATAGTAATCATAAAGTACCATATGAGTGAGTTTAATTCTTTTCTTCCACTCTGCTGCAAACCTGCGCAGGCGACCCACGGTCCAGAGAAACCAGTACTGGCTGTGTTGACCAACAGAGACCTGCTCCTGTATCCCTCCTTGCCTGAAAACAAAGAGAGCCTCAACAACCCCACCAAGAGCCACCCGCTCATTGCTACCAGGTCCACACGCACAAATGCCTATATATACACACATGCAGTACAAGATATGTACACACTTGTGCTCTCTCTGCCTCCCTCTCCATCTCTTTTGCTTAAACACATAACATAGCACATACATTCAGCTTTTCTTAAACTTAATAGATCTGTCCACCGCCCTGAGCAGCCCAGTTCTGAGTTAACAGACCTTTCTTTGGCTTTTTTTTTTGGCCCAGTCAAACAACACACGCTCACTCTTTCCATAAATGGACTATTGGACATTCTGCGACAGAGCGTCACTTTCACTTGGAAAACATTAGTGGAACCAGAACCTATGAGTCATATGTTTTTCCTCCCTTCTTTCTCTCCTGTGCTCTCCACATCTCACTTTTCGCCTCTATAACACTTTCTCTGTAACACACAAATACACAGACCCCTTTTCTATGAATCTTAATTCCCCCTTTTTTTTCTCATCCACGTTCTTCTCATACTTTTTTCTTTCCCCTACTTTAGACTGGTCCACTCAGGCCCGGGAAAAAGCTCCCCTCTCCTGGACTCTGACCTCTCATTTGGCCTGCGTTCTGGCACCAAGCAGGGCGTGGAGACCCATGTGTTCAGGGTGGACTCTGCCAAGGAGCTGTCCACCTGGACTCATCTGCTGGTGGAGGGCTGCCATAACGCTGCGGAGCTCATCAAGGAGGTCACCACAGGTAGAGATACAGAGATTTGCGCAAATCCCAGTTCTGTCTTCATTCCTGCCACACAGTTCCTCCACCTACGAGTAAAAAAAAAAATCATTTGTTCTGAAGTGCACGAAAAACATGGCCAGGAATAACATTTGGTTGTCTTTGAGTGTTGCTCATCTTTGCCTGAGCGAGCAGAGAAAGATACAAACAAGGTTGAAGATTCGATCAGTATCTGAAACAAAAGTTCTTTAACTATGTAAGCATTATTAATTTATAACAACTACAAAATTGATATAAAAATGCAGTACCCCCAAAAGTCAAGACATGATTATATTCATCCACAAAAAATGTGCTCTCTACTTTATGGTAGAATTCATGATCTAAATATGAAAACAAAAACTCCAAACACAATAGTGCTGTCACTATGAAAGTGACGGACACATCGTTCACACTGACTAATACAAGTAACTTTTATCATTGTATCATCACTTTGATGCCGTTAAATGTGCCCATAGTTTCAATTCTGATGGGATGAAAACCAAAAATGCCGATTATATCTATGAATATACCTTAAATCTTTTTAATTCAAACAATTACTGCTTTGATGTGTTTTTCTATTTAGCAGAGACACAGACAAATCTCAACACATAATAGGGGCCTGTCTCACAAAGCAGGATTAGCAGATACACTTTATTGTTTCCAGCACAATAATTTAGGGACAGCTCTCTTTAGCAAAATGTCCTCAATCTCCGGAGATTTCTTTTCTGGCTGCATGTTTAGAGAAGAGTTGAAATTGGCATTTGAAAGGAAAAGCTTTTTGTAGTAGATTTGTCTGAAGAGCTTGAAAGGAGACAAAATATTTTCTTTGTTTGAAGTGGAGTTGCATATATGTGCGGCTCTTTTTGCTTCCATGATCCTGATTCTGCTCTTCAGTCATCAAAGTTTCCAGCTCACACCAGCTCACATACGGTGCAGTGAGGAAATGTCATTACATCGCCCTCTGGTGGTAGTAGGAGGTGGTGCAAAGACTTTCAGCCCAAAACCCAAAATGGTCTAATTTTAGTATCAGGATCGGGATTAGTGTTCTTTTTAACTAAGATTTAGACCTATTCTCTGTTTTAACAAAAGCTGCATTTGAATCATATTTTTATCCTTTCTGGTGCATTAAGGTTTTACATTCACAGGATACAGCCAAGAATTCTGGGCTCTGTATCAACACCAACACTGAGCTCACAACAAAACAAGATTTATTTGAGGACACTGTTAAATTATTACCTTCCTTTGTTCCATTTCTTTGTAACTCCTGTTTTTTTCTTTTTTTCCTAACGATGCAGCATGCAGTTGGAATGGGAAGGAGTGTACCCTGGGAGTGCACATTGATGAGGGTTTCACACTATTCACAGAAGAGATGGGTGTCAGGAAAAGTATTCTGCTTCAGCAGCCCTTCGAGCGCCTAAGAATGTCCTCGGATGATGGAGTTCGCATGATGTTCCTCGACTTTGGAGGCCCTGAGGCCGAGATTGTAAGTTACTGCTTTCCATTAGATGTCCTCAGTGTGAATCATTCGTAATATTGTTAAATTAGTACCGCCATAAATTTGAGCTGTTGTAAGGAATATGTCAAAGTTAGCTTGAATTGCAACGGCAGTGGCTGAGAGTGTTTGTGATTGAAGGAAATCTAACTGATAATATGCCAGTTTAAAATACTTCTGCAAACAAATGTATTCATAAAAACTATTTTGACAAAATGAGGTCCCCTTGTGAGCCTTTTGTGGACCTTTCAGACACAATTTATGGTCTGTATTAGAGCATTGCTCAGTTGTCATGGAGATGGCCAACTCTGAGCCATCTACGTCTGAGTCAATAAATGAGCTATCTATATGAAAAAAATACTACAGCATGTTTTGAACAGTATATAAATACTTGTTCACCCAATACTAACCTTTTTGTTTTGTATATTTTTTGTAGAAATTCTCATTAAGTACTTCTTTTCTAAAAATGTCATCTTGCAGTATATAAAGAACATGATTATGTGATGTGTTATGATATCGTCATTGTGATATACAGTACTACAAAGCTTAGACTCTGCTTCAATTTAATTTATTTTTTTTCTAATGTTTCCTTCTTTTCAAATTCCATCTCTTCTCTCAGCAACTGGACCTTCACTGTTGCCCCAAGACCATAGTCTTCATCATCCACTCCTTCCTGTCTGCCAAGGTCAAGCGGCTTGGCCTGCTGGCATGATAATGGCCAGCCACCCAGAACATCAACAATAGGAATATTCAATAAAACCCACAGCCCAGAAGACTCTGAAACACCAGAGGATGTGGCCCAGGAAAAGATGCTGACTTAACTCCTTCTTTTCAACCTTCCCAGGCCTCTAAGATGATCATTTCTGGTCTGGCGCCTCGTGGTCTCTCTAGGGGAATGAAGAGAAAAGTGCAACACAGTTAGAGGACCTGTGCTGCACTTGTACTTGTAAGGTAAAGAGCAGTTTTGTAGATGGAGTAAGTCAGCAGCCATTTAAGGGATCTGACATCTGTCAAGTCTGTTACGGTGGGTCATGACACTTTATGATGGCAAACTGTGTGAATATGACAGCCTGCATCTTAATGTTTCTAAGCTTGAAGTCCCAACCATTTCATGTTTTTTTGCCGCATTGTTCAGTTTTGTTTTGTTTCATGAGTCACGGCAGGCCTTTGTCAGGAGCATCCTTTCATCCTTCAATCTTTGCTTTATGTGCCGTGCGCAGTCATAACAAAAGTTATTTCACAAATAAATGTCCTGATTGATGTTGGACAAACATTTTTTTTTATAAAGGCAGCTTTAGTGGAGTGACAGAATGACATGACTGATCACTACATGATCAATAGCCTGTACTGAACAATGTACAGAACACGAATATAACGATGTGCTTTTTATGTGGATGCTTAAGTTGTGTTTACCCTGAATTTTCATGAAAGAAGCTACGTGCTTTTTTGTTTTTAGACAACTTCCAAATGCCAAATCAAATATATTTTTCATTGCAGCTGAACAACTTCTTCTTTTATTTTCCTCTCTGTCGCTCCTTCCCTTTTTAAAGCATGCTCATTATTCACGGCCTAACGAAGAGAAATGACTAACAGACTATATTATAAAAGCCCCTTTTTTATTGTTTTAGCTTAACCAGTGAATTAGATAAAAACGTGTCATTTTTCCTAACAAACTTTTCTTGAATCTGGATGACCTTTGTCTGCAGTATCGTGTCATTTCAGCCCATCTTAAGTACAAAATAAAAGTCCTACTCACGACTGTTGTCCTATAATCATGTATTGATAGATGACAAATAGCTGGCTGAAAGAATGTCAGTCCAGCTAAGCTACTTCTGCTGTACGAATAAGCTTTCAAATACAATACAAGTACAGAATTAGATAAACCTGTGTGTTTTTGTCTGTACCTCGTAATTTAATGAGCAGCGAGGACAAACAGGCGACATCAGACAGCACTGGTGGTCCATTTTAACACAATTTCTCCAACATTTAAATGTGTTAACTGACCATAGAAAAGATGTTGAGTTGTTTACATCATAAAGTGTTTGATTGTTCTCTTTTTTTTTGTGTCAACTATACATCCACAACTTGGGGCCTTCTCTCTGTGTCCAACACTAAACAGACTTGTATTAATATATATTTCAAAACTAAAACTTGTTTGCTTTCAAGAATAAAATGTATTATATATTCTTATTTAAACAAAGGTGTGCCTTGCAGGGTTGTTTGTATATAAACATGTAATAAACTTTGTTAACTTTTATTGCTGACTTTGCTTGGGCCTTATTGATACCACATAAATGTCACTGGTGGTTGTTTTGTTCCTTTCATTTGCTTCCCTGAAGGCCGACAGTCAGCTGAAAACCGAACATATCTACACTTGGTTGGCAGAACTTTTTTTTTTTTATTGCAACCTAGTTTGGACATTAAACTGAATCATATTGAATTTGCAAGCTTACTGGTTAAAGCTGTACTAATTCATATTTATACATTACCAAGGGATGAGTTGTGTAATTTGAAAGGCTACTCCTGACTCCCCTCAGCTCCATTGAGCATTTTAGCATCTTTCAGCTCTTTTCGTTGGTTTTCTACCCCATAAATCCACTGTTTTCATAAATTCTCCACTAAACCCATTGTAGAATACCTGCCCAACATCAAACAGTAGACACAAACAGTTTGGGACAAGCTGGTGAAGATAGTGGAGCCTTTAGCAAAGTAAAATACCAAAACAGAGCTAAAATGTGAATTAATATTGAACTTAAATTCATCAGGTGGTCAAAAAGACTTCAAATGAATGGTAATTCTCTCTATCTATGGTGACATTTTAGCTAGAATTACTGTATCAAGTCAATGTTGTCTTTTCTGCTTAAACATCCTCAGTGTGAAACTGCACCGTAGAGCAACATAGGCTGTGGTGATGGTGACCTCATTCAATTCAAAATCTAAATTTGGTCAAAGAGGAGGAAGTCTCGGTGGAGCTGGCACTTGTCAATCAAACACACACTTTCAAACCATATTTCAACTTTCTTTGTTGTCTCCTTAATTGCCTGATGATTCTCAAAATGAAAACCAACCAAACACATTAGATATAGTGAAATTGGCTATTGTGAAACTACTTGTAGAGAGAGAGCATTGACATTATTTCTGAAAGGAAAATATCTATCTGTCTGCCCTAATAGCTCCCAAACAGTCTTGTGAAGTTCTTTATAAGTTGGGCCTAATGCACTTTTCATTCCCAGCTGCAAGTGTTAATGTCATATCTCACGGCCTTTTAACGAGCCGTTCCACTGTGCTGCCTCAAGACAGCAGATCGAGCCTTCACGCGGTCTTTATTTAACAGTCCCAGTTGGTGGTCTGACAGTTTTATTAAGTCCAGACAGATCCACAGAATGGGCAGAGCAAAGATTATGATGAGATGCTTAAGTCAGCGGGGTGGGTGATGGAGACAGTTAGGCCTGCTGCTGGCCATTGTGGAAGAAGCACGCAAACGGTCGCCTCTTATATGCTTTTACTGCCACGAGACGGTGTTATCTGTGAGGCGCAGATGCTGCTTGTTACCATGTAAAGTCAAGAGTGTGTGTGAGTGTGTGTGTGTGTGCATATGCTTTTTAAACACACGTGCATTTGCATTTGTGTGCACCTGAGCAACACATGGAAACGGGGAGAGAGTCCAGTAATAACAAAGTGTGGGTTGTGTATCAGCCTATCAAATCAGCATAGAGTGTTCACATTTGATCATATCTCCTCTCTCCCTCCCCCCCCTCCCTTTCAGCTCTCTCCTCTTGTTGAGGTGTTGCCATGTGCGACAGCAGGAGCTAGCAGATTGGCTGCGTCCGTCTCTTCCCCTGAACTGTGTGTGTGTGTGTGTGTGTGTGAGTGGGGAAATTTGCAGCTGAAATTGCCAATCAGCCTCTCTCAGATCTGCTGGAAAGGAGGAGGAGATTGTGTGAATATATTTTGATTAACTAAAATGGAAGGGCACTTAGGAGGGAGAGAAGCGGGGCGGGGGGGGGGGGGTTCTGAAAATATGATGTTAGTAACTGAGGGGGCTAAGAGAAAATGTTGCACTGGATGGCGTACACTCTGCAGTCCCTTCTTTTGTGTTCAAGCCTCAAGAGCAAACATTATTACATACAAACAGAAGGAATATTGACTTTAAATAAGATTCAAAAGGTACTGTAGCATTTTTCCAATTGGACATTATGGTCTTTGTATGAATTTCCACAATAACCAAGAATATTGTATTGAATATGAAAGAATGAAAAGTACAGAGCCTGATGATGAGATGAGGGCTGATCAAGGTATGCACACTCCCATGTAAAGGACTATACTGCTGTTTCTGTGATGTCTTAGCCCAGATTTTAGCAATGATATTTTGTCATATCATATTTTTAAAGCGTGATCACGCAGAGCCGACAATTCAGATCAACTGAGCTGCGTTATCAGCCGACGATAAGACATCTTTGACAACATTAAACGCAAAGATTTGTGTTTACTGTGATGGAAGTCTCCCCTGGAGATTTATTCTTCTCTCTATGTGATAAAATTGGAAACCTATTGCTCTCTGGAAGGTCGAGAAAAGCATTCCCAAATGCGAAGTGCACACTTTGGCAAATGGCTGGCATAAAGCACTCATATAATTCAACTGTGGTAAACTAATGTCAGGAGCTGTGTCCATTAAAGTACACAAAATGTCACTGGATGCTGCACCGGGATGAATTCACCATGTTTGGCCTGGTCTGCTGCACTACAATTGAATCAACCTGATTATGATGTAAAAGATCAAAAACCATGCACCCAAGCTCCTGCATGTAGTCAATAAAATGTTTCAAAACTGTGGCTCTGCTCTCTCTCTTTCTCTCTCTCTCTCGCTCTCTCCGGTCCTGTAGACTTTCCCAACTCCGGACTAATGACGGGTTTTATGTCCTAAATGTTTAATGACTTCAGTAAAAATAGTCTTACGTGAGCTTCCAAAACTCAGTAAAGTTTAACTGACTGAAATCTGACATTTTTACCAGTTCTCTTTATTTTTAATCATTTGTAATGTGTCAAACTTTTTGATAAACCAATAAATTAGACGTTGATGAATAGTTTTTTATTTTAATGGAAAGCAGTTATAGTGGATATGTCTTTTTTTAAATGACAAAATAAAAACGTCCTCTTAAATAACTTCCCAGGAAAGCTTTTAAGATGGCGCAGGCCCAGCGTGTCCATTTGGCGTCCTTCTTTCACTTTCTTACCCCATTAGAGCTTCGTCAAGGGAGCATCACTGCGGTGAAATGACCGACAGCTATTAATAACACTGTTGGTCAAAATCACACGTACAAGTCCTCGCTTATTGTGGTTACCGTCACCATCATGCCCATCATAAAAAAAACATCATCACAGTCATCCACATAATCACTATTATCATCACCGCTGTCATCATCGTCATTATGACAGCTTGTCCTAGGGTCTGATTGAATCATCACACTATACAGATCAGCAGGCTCTCTTCAAAATGCCGCGCACAATCAAAAGATCAAGTACGGCCGTGAATGCAAATGTTCCCAACTTCGATATCTTTTAGCCAAACTCCAGGAGATCAGTGCTGGAATGTAATTAGGTACATAATAAGTACACATCTGAAGTACTTAGAGTTTACTTGAGTATTTTCATTTTACTTTAGACTCCATTAGACTTCATTTTAGAGATTGGACTTTTCGCTTGACTACATTTATTTGGCATTTATACTAAGTAGTTACTATAACCAACAGTATACACTGTGCTTAAAATTATCTTCACTTCAAACAGCCACACTATATAATGCTGCTTACATGCTAACGTATTAACAATAACCCAAAGGTATAACATTTAATATTCTATGACAGGGGACGATCTGAACAACCACATTTTACTGAAAGAAACATGTGGCAGGACTTTTATTTGGGAGTATTTTTACAGTGCTGTGTTCTTATTCTTTTTTGATGAGTTCACACAGAACTACGGGGATAAAAAAGAACAGGAAAACAAATGAGAAAGAACAATTCATCCACCCACACAGTCCAGCCCACCCCCCCACCCCCCGTGCTGCTTTGCAATGAATAGAAATTGGACAATTATCTATACACCAGCGACATTTTACATATAGGGTTTAACTTAATCAACTTACACATACTGGCTGTAATTAAATCAGCAGCTCTCTTAATGGCTTAATGGTGTTTGACATGTCTTAAAGTAAAAGACTGTCAAGGGGGGATCCCACAGTTTAAGACAATAACAATACAGGCGTTTCTACTTTACAATAAGAATCTTCTGACAGTTTATCAGACAAGTAGAGATCAAAATGTGTCTTCCAGTGCAACCAAAGAGTAAGAATATGTCATTTTCAAACACTATAGGCCTTTATGTTACATGTGCATGCAGCAGTAGGATACAGTGCATCCTGGTTTCACCATATTCTGCAGACAGATGGCAGTAGAGTATTGCAGGAGGAGGGTAAGCCTCAGGTCTGACAGGTTTAAGTGTTCATCTGAAACAGTAGGGGTCTCTGTCTCTCCGTACAGAGGAATCACAAAGAGAGCATTGCTGTTCAGTGTGGAGAGAGAGAGAGAGAGAGAGAGAGAGAGAAAGAGAGAGACAGAGAGAGAGAGGGAGAAAGAGAGCATTTAAGCTTTGATTGGTCCTGACCTAATTCAGAACAGGACATCCCACAATATTCAATACTCTATTTCTTGTTTTCTCCTCTCTCTCTCTCTCTCTCTCTCTCTCTCTCTCTGCCCTATCTCTTTTCTGCCTCTTAACACAAAAGGACTAGAGAGAGGAAAGAGGGCAAGAGATTAATACTAAGGCTCGAGCTGAGCAATTCATATTCCAATTGGAAGAGCATGTTATCTATTTTCTCACACTCGTTCATTGTGCTTTTCTTCCTGAGAAGCAATCGAATCAAAAGCAGGACTCAAACAGGCTCCAAAACAGGACTTTCAAGGAAACCGAGCAACGGCGACGGGCGTTTAGCCTAGGTAGAACGTTTCAACCTTGCACAGAATCCAAAGGGAAACAACGGCGCAATCACTTTCGCATCAACTCCTCAATAACCATGTCAAATATGTACAGAGGGACGGGGTGAGGCTAAAGCTGAATCCTGTGTCATTGGAAAGTCATTCATCCAAGCTTAATCAATCTAGGTTGTTTGATTCAATTCAAACTGCCTCCCGGGCAGAAGAAGAGAGGAAGAGAAAGGCAGAAAATGAGAGTTGAGCTGAGCGGACTCTTTCTAACTTTGACAAGGCTTCTCTCCATCTCTTTTCTCCTTCACCACCACCCCCACCCTCCTTTTTCTTTCTGTCTTTCTGTCATTCTCTCATCCTCCTCCTCCTCCTAGAGGCAGGAATTATAGGTACTCATTTCATGCTAAGGCATGGCTTGGATTTCTTTTTTTTTTCCAGCCACCACTATTTTTTTTAATATTGTTATTACTACTGTATGTCTTAAAGACCAGGTTAGGGTTATTAAATATGCCAAAGCGAATTGTATTTTCGCTCAAGTAAGCTCCTTGGAAATATTCCATCAGGGCACCCTTTTATTCTTTCCAAATGTAGTTATGAATTTTAAAGTAGACTTGTATTACTGGAGGAGAGAGGTGTGTGATCAGAATACTGAGCAAAGCCCAGATTGGAATTCCTTGTTCTTGGAGCATTGAAAGGGAGACTGTTGCTGTCAACAGGAGAGGTAAAAAAAAAAAGAGAGAGCGAGAGAGAGAGCGAAGGAGAGAGAATGAGGGCTAATATTGGCGGCTGGTGATGACAAGCACACTTAAGTTTTTTTTTCTTTTCTTTCTTTCGTTAATGGAAAGTGCCCACATTTGCTTTCAGAAAGGTACGACATCAAAACATTAAACAAAATGAGCGCATAACACAATAGCTGATAAGGAAATTACAATAAAAATGTTTCATTTGCACATTTTCATTGCTTCCTGTGCTTTCGAGGAGGGAGAAAAAAACAAAACAAAAACGTGTTCACTCATAGCAACACCATCATATAGACATTCAGATCCAACACCACCACCAGCCCCTCCACCCCATTCTGCCTTCATTTTTTGGTATTCATGAGCATATGCTCCTGTGTGAAGTCCCCTGTCAATAAATATGCACAGTCTTAATTGTTCCCATCATAATTAGACTACAGTTCTGTTCTTTTTGGCTCAGGTGTATGTTAAAGCTCTTTCTTTTGTTTGTGGTTTGGCACCTCTGATGATTTCCATGACAATCATTTGAGTGAGCGAGAAAGCGAGAAAAGGGAGAGAGAGAGAGAGAGAGAGGGAGGTGAGAAAGAGTTGCTGGAATAAAGCCCCATCTCAATCTGAATAGCTTATTAATAGAGCTGGTCCCAGGCAAACAGATGGCAGCTGCCAAAAACAAACACAGAAATCACAGAAATGAAACCCCTAATTCAATTAGGTGGGAAGCATTCCTCACTGCAGCAGTTATTGAGCAGTTTCCATTAATTTGATAATCCACGTTTTAAAAGAAACATATTAAAATGTGCCTTTTCCAGAACGTTCTCCTGTGTTTATTATCTGCGGCTGACAAGCGGAGAAAGGAGAGGCCGCGAGCTGCGTGTATGTGGGTGTGAGAAGAAAACAGGATTTAAGTCATTACTGGCTCACGGTTAACAAATGCAATTAAAGTTACCAGCGATTAAATTGCAATGTTTGGCTTTTTTTAACATGAATTTATGGTTCAGATGAAAGGAGTCCTCCAGATCAGTGTGATAGGGCTGTATTACCATATTACCATCTATATCATCCACTATAAGAGAGAGTAGAAAACTCAGAAGGGTTTTGGGGAGTTGTGGGTGATGCTGTGGTTCATCCCTCTCTTTACTTCTACTAATAACTGCATCTTACTGTTTTTGGGCTGTCCACATCAGGGTTTCATAATCTTGGGACTCATCAGATTGGAAATCATAGTAAACTGTAGAACATTTACTTTTTGTTATCATCTCTCGAGGACGAACCTTACAGACTTTGGTGATCCCCCGACTTTATCTCTAGCACCACCATGAGGACATAATTTCCATTTGTGTAACACTTTGGTTTATGAGCAAATACCAGCAAAACTCCTAACATTTACATCAGCCTCAGTTGCACTTTGTGTGTGTAATTGATTACCCAACATTGGCATGCTAACATGCTAAACTAAGTTGGTGAACATTGTATTTTTGGTCATGCTAGCATTGGCTCACTGCTGTGCTTACATACAGGAGTGAGCCTGATTTAAATCAGTGGCAACTTTTTTTTTTTTTTTTTACAGTAAAGAGAGCACTACATTATTTTATCCCCCTAAACTCAAAGGGCGATGTCCCAGGTGGAAGTAGAAAGTGCAGGACGTTGACACTGAAGACTGCATGTGCATCCTAATCCCACATGTAGTTAAATGATCAAAGCATTTTAGGCAAAGAAAAAATTATGATTTTAGTTTCCCTGTCTATTTACTTAAGCTCGCTTTTCTTCACTGGTATTCTTCTGTTTACTTGTCTTTGTCGTGTAAATTGTTGTAGACAAAAGAGGGATGGACAGTTTTCTAATTTCTTGGTTGTTTTGTGGGTATTTGTCCACCATTGTATCCCCTCACTGACGGAGTTTGTGCATGGGCAGGGTAGAGGAGCTTGTTAACACGCCATCAGATACTCAGATAATCTCTTATGTACTACAGTCAGAAAATAGTGATAGTTTTAGCAAATATGACTGAATGTTTTTTTAATAAGTTTTTTTTTTCTTTTTTAAATACAGGTTACCAACTGCTTTAATAAAGTTAACATACCTCGCACCATACTTCAAGTCACTTTTAACCATATTAGTATTAATACTAAATTAAGACCAATGAGCATGCCCTAACTTTAACCACAGGCTTTGAGCGCCTTAACATAGGCACAAAAACTTTGATCATGCTTGTTATATGACTGTTTTGCATTTATTTTAGTATTTCTGGACTTGCCGTATCTGTTCATTCAAAATGTTTTCTCATTATTGACATATTGTTGTTATACTATTACTTCTTCTATATCGTGTACTATTAAAAAAAAAAATTATTCAGGAGAAACTACATTTTTCTCAAACTGCATTTACTCTTGCAAATTAGTAGTGTATAAAAGCAGAAATGTCACAGATTGGGTTAAATTTGCAATGGCCTATCCTGAAAGGTCAGCTGAATTTTGGTTTCAATGTTTTTCTTGCACATAAAAAGACTCTGAAATCATTGAAAACTTCCCCCACCTGAGCCACACTGCAGATGAACTCCTGACCTGTCTCACTTTCACTGCGTTAGAGCTTCAACAGTTGCTGCGCATATCCATCTCCATAAGTCAGCTCATCATTGGAAAAAGTTCCTCTGGTACAACTTCACCTACTGTACCTGTTGTTGGTTAACACTGAGTTAAAGTTAAATGCTTTTACCTGAGAACACATTTTTATTTGTAAAACTCACACGTTGTCACCATGTGGCCTCCATCAAGGATTGTGTGGCGCCACTTTTTTTTTTTTTTCACCTGCTCCAAGCCTTTTTAAGTCAATTTCTTTAAAACCAGGGAGACTGATTGAAAACACTTTGGAGTGACAGAAAGTATCATTACTTGGAAGAGGGACAGCAAGGGAGAAAAACTCAAGAAAGAGAAGGAAAAGATTCTGGTGCATTTGATTCTAATGAATGCAGATGCAGCCGACGAAAATAAATGTCCCTTGGGAAGAAAGAAAAAGTTTGTCAGACAGACATAAATAGAGACTGATAGGGCTTAAAGATGGAACGATACATTGGATTTGAAATATGAAAGATTGCAAACGAGCACAAAGTGATCTGAAGTGTGCAGGTACATAAAAAACTTTAACTGGTAAAAGAGAGAAGATACATAGTAAGTATGACATACACATGGTGGAGTTTATGGTAACTTAACAAGACAATCTGGTTTGTCTCAATCTAACTACTTTTGAGTTAGTACTCAACTTAACTAACAATTCAGGCAGAATTCAAGAATGTGACAATCTTCCAGTGATAAAGAGACAGAGAAAGTAAGCATGTCCGAGTATATTAGAGTATTTACTGGCTGTGTTGTCATATGTTGTTCATTTATAGGAACAAATATCTTTAGCAAAAAGGACAAGTACAGTAAAGATTGTAACCAGAGAAGCAGCCAAAATATGCTGTCACTGAAGCCAGGATGCCTCAATAATCTGTCCACGTTTTCTGAAGCACTTTGGCTTTGCAGTGCCCATTAAGAAGTTCATTCTTCAGCATTTAGCCTATACAACAGCAGCACAGACTTACACGACTACAGAGAGGTCTATTTTGTGTAAAGAATGTTTATAACAAAAACACATCTAATGATTTTATAAATACTCTCACAGGTGTTTATTTATAGGCACATAAGATGACGCAATAACTATTGTGTTGATTCAGGGTCAGCCATTCATTAATAACTACCATTTATCTGTTTTTTTCAGACTTCTTCAATCACTGATAATAATTTCATCTTCCAGAGGATATCAGAGGTTCAGTATTGTTTCTTAGCTGAGTTGCACCAGTCAACCTAACTATCCTAAATATTTCCATTAGGCCTTTATCTAAAAAAATAAAATAAAAAAAAATAGTGCTTTGTGGTTCCTTTGTTCATACTTCCTGAAAATGCAGGAGTCTCTCGCTCTATTGCAGAAGAGATTCTGTGAGGTTTGTCATTATGAGCACTAATGATAGCTCCATAACAGCCTGTACACAGTCTTCCCATACAGTTTTGTCTGAACCATGTTCCTTTATATATATATATATATATATATATATATATATATATATATATATATATATATATATATAAGTCAAAAGAAGGATGTGCTCTGCCACAGGAGCAATATGTATCATGTTTTCCACCATATGGCACGCTGCATGGGCAAAATCGTTTATTTTCTCAGTACAGAGGAGATGGCTGTAAAAGCTTATTTTTCTCTGGTCTGTTTAGTCTGTTGCTATCAGCAAATTAGGGAGTATCATTGAGTAAACAGGCAAGAACATTTTTAAACAACTATTCAATTTAATTTATTTTCAGAACTGTTCCCTAAATATGCTGCGCTTGATCATTAAATGAGTACATTGAGCAACGGTTGTTTCAGTTGGTCTGATAGCAGTGATAAGTCTGTAAAAATGTATTGTGCAGTTACATTTACTGTATGTTGGCAAAGCATGTTCCACAGCTTGGTTGCTATGGTGCTGATTTTAAGAACATGGACCTTTTTCACCAACCAAATGCTAGGACGGTCTATTATACAACATGCCAACATGTTCCACTATACTCAGTTGAATCCTTTCCCAATCTCATCTTTGAGGCTATTTAAATAGTGTTACATGCCATGTGCATGACAGAGCTGAATACCTCACTTACTGAGTAACTATATTGTATTTTCATAACAAGCCTTTAATCCCAAACATCTGGACCAGAACCTTGTTACACTAACACAACCATTTCTCTCTAACACTCTCTCCACCATGCAATTATTGGAGTATCTAAGGTGCAGCATGTGTGGGCGATATTGCTCAAATAGAGCAGCTGCGATGTTTAACAAACATCTGAAATGACTGCGTATGGCTGGTCCCGTTTTTGTTGCTCCAGCGTGAGGTGATACAGGGCATAAAGAGCCCTCACTTTCACAGACGACTGCAGGGGTGATGAGAAAATAGTTATGTGTGTGGTTCTCAATCTGACTCATCTCCACTTCAAGTCAAGACTTAAGAACTGCTAAGATAGAGAAATGTGAGGCACTATTATTTTACCTCTTAGTCAGTGAGCACAGTGGTTTCTCTTCAGGGATGTGGGCTCCTGCCCCATACTGCCCACAGCCAAATGAGAGAGAGAGAGAGACAGAGAGACAGAGAAGGAGAGAGAGAAGGAGAGAGTGAGAGAAAGAGAGGTGGGGGGAGCCTTCACTTCTTTTCGACCAAGTTTCTCTTCCGGCCACCATTTTCTAAATGCTGTCTCTAAACCGCGACCGCCACGTGTCCATAAAGCTCTAAAGTACAATATGAGCATCTGTTCTCATCACTTTGTCTTCCTAGTGCGGCAAAAGACATATACAACTTCTAAAATAGACATTTACATATTAAATTAACCCAATCAGCTCAGTTAAAAAACAAAATGTGCAGTGTTTATTATTATTTGAAAAATCAAAAATTATATGATCAAACACCGTATCCACTGTTCTATCAAACAAAGACTGCCTCAACAAAACAACAAAACAAATGTTTCTGTGGTTTCATTAGATATAGTGCCTATTTACACATGCACCAGAAACAGAATGACATTAGCATTATTTGAAGTCACGTTTCTGCCACATGAATCCAAGTCCAACGTCGTTCACTCTCCTTTTCGCTCTGTTTTGGGTCTGAACCAACTCCTGCTAAATGCAAAAGTGGCTAGTAGCAGTAATTGTTTGTTTGTCTGCTCTTTGGTGCCAAATAGAGAGTGTACAGTTGGGTTTTTAGATACTTTTAAATGAAAACTTCTACCTGCTGAACAAAACAAAACAAAATGATTAGCTGAAAGACTATAAAGTTCCCATTAAGCTCCACACAGCTGAGGAATCAATAATAATTCTCTGTCCTTTCATATACAAGTGTGTGATCCATTTTTAAGATCCATTATAGATGTTCTAAGGTTGAGAAACTAATACTGCTTGCTTTGGAAAAGGTTAAATTGTTAAATATTATAATCAACCATTTACAACTTAAACATTAAAACGTTTTAAACCGTATATTGGCTATATTGGCTTTGGGTAGACAAAATATGAGGGAGAGGGACGAGCACAAACTAGTAAGTAAGTAAAATGAAAAAAGATTGCTGGGTAAGGAGGGTCTCTTGAACCACAAGGCCACTCCACCAACTAAACTAAAACTAACTTCTCTAAGAGATCTACACAGAGGAATTTTCTAATGATCCTGCAATGTGTGAGGCAAAGCCAAATTGATATTGAGAAATCCGAATTGGGTTTAACCCAGTCATAGAGAGAAATTCTTCATCACCTGATGTTTCATAATGAGTCTGAGGGGAATTTTCTTTGTAAAAAAAATAGCTTTTTAAAAGATAATGCACCAATTTTAAACATTTATTTATTTGTGATATCATGAAACAGGATATTGGCTAAATTTGGCCGCTGCAGGCTGCACCTAAAGGTTGTCAGCGCTGACAGAGCATATAAACTGAATTGCGTAAATATCCCCAGGTGTGAAACCACAAGCGTGCTTTGTGCCTCACGTGTTGCCTCTATGTGTTATATTTTGTCATCCTCACCCTAGTTTGCTTCAGAGTTTTTGTGCGTGGTGATGAGCTGCAACTGTCTTATCAAATAATCCCACCTTGTCGCAGAAGCGGTACCTTCTACACAAAACGTGACTGTAATGAAATGATTAATAAATTTGGTGAAGCTGCTAACTTGTTAGATTAAAAGCACTGTAGAAAGTATTCAGTAAAATTAAAATATTTAGTTGTGGCTTGTTGCTCACAAAATCTGCAGGCAATATTGTGCTTTGCTGATGTACATTTTGTGCAGTACAGTCAGCACAAAAAAGAAACCTTAACTGATTCCGAACTCAAAAGCGAAACCCGTTTCTTGTTAAAACCACCCACATTTCCTGCTGTTTGTTGCTCCACCGCAGCACCAAAGTTGCAACTGAAACGTTTTGCCTGTGTGCTGCAGTAGCTGGTCTGAGAAAGGCTCGGCACGCTTGGTCCCCTCTGCACTTGCAAGCCTTTTGTTCACCCATAGCGCTGACCTTCTCGCCTGCATCAGTTTAAACTCAAAGGACAGTGAAGCCCTGGCTCGCTAGCTGTTTCATGTGGTCGGATTAACTATATTCATATTCGCACTCACATAAAAACCAGTGTTTGTCCATTGCTCCACCACAACAACGAGCAAATAAAGTACATTTTAAAGAAAATAAAAGCCTTCTGACAGGGTGGATCTTACAGCCCCGTCTGTGATGGAAATTTTCCACTGCTGGCTGAGCAACTCCCCAAACGAACACTCGCGCATGCTTGAGGTTGACCTCACATTTATCATATACAAACGTGCTCTACCTGTTGTACGTGCGTGGTTGTATTTTTGATTATCGGCTGCACTGATAAATGAAAAACTCAAATGATCATACATGATGCACACGGTCTCCAAAACTGACAAACATTCAGCAGACTTCTATTGTTTTACTGAGTCTAACATCGTCATAGGGTATTTCATTTTGAGGACACCGGACAATTGCTTCATCATTAATTAAACCTCAGTGAAATCATTTAGTTAGAGTCCCTCAACATTCAAAAGAAAATCTGTGTTTTTACTCATCGTTCGTACTGTAGCCTGGCAATGATATCAAACAAAAGGAAACACAAAATAGGGCTGAGGTGAATTATCATTGAAATCCCAGTTTGATTTGATAAGGGTACATTTTAATGAACGACATTAGCCTATAAATGAACTGGAATGAATGTCATAAAGGTGAAATATATCAGAATCAGACAACACGTATTTTATTGATACTATTTCATTTCTGATTCAGTATTAAACAGTGGGTTTATAGCAGTTTTGCGTCACTTTTATTTTTTGCTCTCTTCTAGATGGATGCCTCGCTGACCTCGTCTTTGTCAACCAGCTTGCGGTTACTGATGTCATCCATTTTGCTGCTGCAGTGGTCTTTTCAAATCTGCGGAAGCCAACGGGAGCGCCGCATTCACCTCTTCTCAATGGCATCCTCCACCATAAATTGTAGCTTTCCATTCTCGGCTGGCCTCCTGACTTTGACTCTGAGACGAGGGACGGGTCTAAGGGCGCTGATAGAAGTGTCAAATTGATACTGTCCTCTCGTAGTATTTACTACAGTATTACTACGGACAACGACTCTGTGGATGGAAGAGAGAATATGTAGTGAATGAAAATGTCCAACATAAGGAGGGAGATGGGATTTTTTTTTTTTAACCGTGTATTCACAAATGTACCTACAGCTAGAGAGGAGAGGCAACACCCAAACACAAAAACGAAGGGGAGGGGGGAAAAAGAGCAGATATTCCTACAAACACACTGTATGTACACAAAAGGCACAGAGACGGGGCTGTGTGGCTGCACCCAAAACCTCTTTTATCTGGTGTTGCATTAAGAATGTATGACTGTGATTTTCATATAATGCGTGTCATATCACAAAGTGGCAGGTTTTCCAATTGTCCAATAATGATCTATTTGCCAATTCAATACTATTGAGGAAGAGACGGCAGGCAGACGTCAAATGAATAAAACATTGACTAGAGGGATCGTGACAGTTCCATCTCAATCTCTCCTTCTCTCTCTCTCTCTCTCTGAAAGTCTCTAAGAAGACTTGTGTGCAATTGGGGTAAAATCAGTACTTGGACGGTTGCCTGAGTTTGTGTGCACATTGCATTTCTCTGTTCTCTTTATCTCACACTAGACGCCTACGATGCACCACTTTCACAAGCAAAGCAAACGTCTTCTCGCATCTGCTCTCTTGTTTGTTGAGATAGTTTACTGGCAATATCCACGCTGGCTGGTGTATGCTGTATCCGTGGCTAATTAGCTAATGCCATTGGAGCCCTGAGCTAAATATAAATATAGGATACAAATGTGACCCTCTTAAGTGCAAATACACTGTAAGGTACAATAAGTTTGGGGTGTTGGTAGATATTTAAAACAGTGATTATCATATCTTAAAAAAAAAAAAAAAAGGTGTGATCATCTCATTAGAGAAGGGGGACAAAAAGAGACGAAACGTCTGTGGGGAAATTAACAGGCATCAGACGTGATCACTTTTAAACTTTTTTTTATTATGCAGGTTTGAAATAAAAGAAGCATTGTGACACAAACAGATGCTGCTGGCAAGGAAAAAAAAAGGAGCAGCACCCAAAATGTAAAAAATAAAGAAAGAATCATTGTTGTGTTCATCATTTTTTTATCAAACCAGAAGAAAAACAAAATAAAAACAAACAAACAAACAAAAAAAAATAAAATAAGAATAAAAATACACCTCCATTGTAAGAAGCAAAAGTGATCTAATTTCTCTCATAAATAAGAAAACCTGTCAAATGGCTGATGGGCAACTAGCGAAAACAATATGTTGATAACCATTTAAAATATTTATCAATACTGGCTTTACAAATAAAATAACTACAATTGGCAGGTTTTTTTTTTTTACACAACTTAAAATGTTATAGTTCTGTAACAACTAAAACTGAAATTATGCTACAGTAAAGAGATAAATACACATGTCTTTGTCAGCAAAATGCATTTCTGTTAATCACACAAAAAGTTAAAAAGATGAGATCAACACAACCAAACACCAACTAGAAACTTATAAAAATCACTGTAATGTGGATGTGATGGCTCCATTCACATATTTCATTACTTCAGTTCTGCATGTCGAGGAGACAAAATTGACATTATGGTCAGACAAAATAAGAAAAGGGAGTGAAGGGGGGGTGCATTTTGAGGCAATATCTTTTTTTTTTTCACCTGCACCATTATATCTCATTTTATCTCACAGCATTTCTTTCTCTCTTACTATCTCTTTGCTCTCTATCTCTCACCTGGCTCTTTCCATTTAATGATCTGCAGGACACATATTGTGTATTCAGTTTTAGATTGAACTTTATTGGAAAAAAACACACCAGTGAGCACAGATTTAATGCAAGAACGAGAGTGTGAAATACTCCTCTGAAATCCAGCTGCACAAGGCTGTTAAAATTCACGAGAAAGACTCGACACTCGAACACTGAAACACCCTCTGCACGCCAGTGTGTGCCCGTGCACACACACACACACACGCTCAACTGCACACGCCATGAATGGGGTACATTCTAACGTCCAGACAGACACACACCCACACACACACACACACACAGAGAATGACTTACATGTAATATTAAAGAAGAAACAAATCTATCTGGACTTCCAATTCCCAATTTGATCCCATAAAAGTGATATTTACAATCACACTGTGACAGCTCAGCAGACCTCAACAGGTCTTTAATATTAAAAAAAGATTCCTTTTGTTTTGTCTCTGTTCCCGACCCAAGCTTTTTGTATTAATTTGCAGGCCCTTAAGCAAAGCAAAGCTACCATAACATCTAAGCCTGCGATGAACCTACTAGAAGTTAATATTTTTCTACAGTAGAGGGCCCAACGCCTTTAGCCTATTGGCAAAAAAAAAAAAAAGAAAAAAAAAAAAGGAACAATTTTGCAAGCCAGAAATAAATAAAACAGCAGCAACAACAAGAACAACAAAAAGGATAAAAACACAAAAGGAAAAATAAAATGATTAAAGAAGAGGAAGAGTATTTTTTTTTCTTCTCATTCTAATTAAAGCTGGATGGGGTCCCTGAGGGGACTTTGATGGTGACACACAGGAGAAGAGTGCTCTACAGCCCGGCCTGCATCGGAGAGAGCACAGACACACAACTCAGAGAGGAGGGCGGGGCAGTAGAGAGGGGAGGGATGAGGGAGAGGAGTCGGGGTGGGGAGGGAGGGCTTTTTTATAAGTGCTTGGCAAATTTTAAACAGCAAGAGGACTGCTAATACATTAAGTGGTACAGACAGCAGTCATCTAGTTAAAAAAAACTCTGGTCACAAATTCTTCTAGAAAGAGAGAAATAAGATTTACATTGACAAAAAAAGGTGGTGGTGGTGATGGTGTCTTGTGGAGGCGGAGTGTGTGCGTGTGTGTTTGTTTGTGTATGTATGCAACTGTATGCTGAGTGTGAACCGTATGTAAGTGTGTGCATCAGAAGAGGGTCGAGGGGATGGGGACGAAGGAGGAGGAGGGTGTGTTGGGTGGGGGGGTTTGGTGAGAGTAGACTCTTCGGTGTCGTATTTGTCGACAGAGCATGATCTTCAGTTTCAGGTGAGGTAGAGTGGCTTGTCCCTGCCAATCATGCTGCCACTGGAGAGAAAAAAAAACAAAAAACAAAAAAAAAAAACAGGGGCACAGGTTAGGCTTTGAAACAAAGATACAGCACTACAGAAAAGAAGGATCCACACATAAAAGAACAGAGAAGAAGGAGGTACATTTTCCTCCTGATTGCGAATGCTTGTTGTTCCCCCGATGGCCCACAATTTAAGCCTAAACGCCCGTTCTATTAGCCTCCACTGTGCCTCCTCTAACCAAAACCTGTAAATAAACAAAACATTTCTGGTCTTCCTGTGCTGCAGTGCTGCAGGACTGCCAAACAACAACAGTGAAAACTTGTGTTAGAAACATCTGCTTTTTTTTTTTTTTTTTTTACTGCTGTCTGACAAACACATGACAAGCTCTATTATCTCACCATTACCTCTCCAGCTGTCTCCTCTGTCTCACTGGAACGGAGCTGACAATTTTCAACACTTATATTGTGAAAGAAGCTGGAGAGATGTCCGACGTCACTATATCTTTATATATATATATATCTATATATATATCTATATCTATCTATCTGCTTATTTCTAGGAGCGTTGCATCGTGGACTTGGACTTTGACTGTATCTGTTTGACAAATTCAACCTGAAAACCTTGAACTCAAGGGTTAACAGTGGAGTCACATTATCTCCGCATTTTTCACTTTTTTTTGCAATACATTTCTGCTTTTTCTTTGAGTACATACATCAAACAACATAAGAAAATGTCCATTTAGTTAAACCCAGGTCATCTGTCTCCTTCAAAATGTCATTCAACACTATATTATTTGATGAGTTGCAGTAACAAGGAGTTCTGTGGGAAAAAAAAAACTGGGCTGTGGGAAGCAAATATGACAGCCTCCTCTGTCTCCACTGACCTGCAGTGGTTGCCACACTCCCGATTGCAGTATTCACTGTCCCAGTCGTGGCTCTGAGCCACTCCAGGGCCTGGACCGGGGCCTGGGCCTCCTGGAGACTGGGAACCCCCAATGCTCTTCTGGTACTCTGACTGGAGGTGGGAAAAACCCTGGAGAAAGAAAGAAGATTAAGCCGACATCTTAGAGTACAAACTATTCCACGGTGGCAAGCATGTCTCTGTTTTTTTTAGCGTACCTGCTGCCCAGGAGGTGGGGAGTGGAGAGAGGCCTGCAGCCCCATCTGGTGAGAGATGATTGGCTGGGACTGGACCTGCTGCATGCGGATAGGCTGGTTGAGGAGCGAGCTCTGGTGCAGGGAGAGCTGCTGGTGGGGGTGAAGGGGTGGGCTGATCTGGAAGGAGGAAGGGGGAGAGGCACTAATGCTGGGCAGCATCTGCGATTGGCTGAGCGTCTGCGACAGGGTGTGGCGAGGGGCGTGTCCTGTGTAGCTCTGCAGGTCGGTGAGAGGGAAGGCCCCGGGCCCCAGGTAGGGCGACGACGGCTGGGGTGGAGGTGGCACACTGTACAGGGGCGGGTTGGCTGGCATCATATGTGGAGAGGCCTGGCTCGTTTGGGCACTTTTTGTCTCCACGGGATCATTATAAGTCTGGGGGAGGGGAGAAGGGAAAGGGTCACACTCATTAAAACAACATCTTCAGCCTCAAAAGATGATTCCACTTTATTGCAACATGGATCTTATTGTTGTACAGTTTTGTAAGCACTCTGTTTTCATTGTGGAACAAGGGATTTCTGTGTGCTCACTTTCGGTCTTAGCTCCAAATAAAATGGTTTATATAATCTGGCTAAACTGTTGGCTTGCTTACAACCATATTTATTGCTTTGTTTGACTTTATTAATGTTCTCAGATGTCAGCATTGTTTTCCGTGTTTGAGAAATGATGGCCAAAGCTACAAACATTAAGCCAAAGTTGTAATAAAGTGGAATGATGCTTTTAAAATAAATCATGCATTCAGTAAAATATTAATAGTATGCACCTTTCTCGAGGGTTCATGTAATGGTTAGAGCTTGAATATTTAACATATTACAATTTGTTGCTATCTCAGCTTTGCAAAATTGTGTTGTTTTGGTGTAAATTAGCTGCAGGAGTTTTGCAATGCTCTTCCCAGAGTCAAACAATGTGGCCAGTGTTGTGCCTTTGTGTCCAAATTGCTTATAAAACAGGCTGATAGTATGAAAATGCGCAATTTAATATGCAAATATTGCTTGAAAAAAAGACATGGGCACACATAAAACAGCTGATGGTCACTGAAAGACGAGGAGGACTGTCCCATAATTCTTTGCGCCTCCTCATTCCCCTGGGACAACCCCTCCTCGGAGGATGATTTCAAAACAATATGTCAGTGAAGCAAAAGAAAAGGAGCAGCTGGCATCCGCAAATTCAAATTCTGGGACAATTATTGAAATCATTTCATGATATAAATTGAAGTGCTTCTCTTCCAAGAAACTTTTATTTGATGTGAAAATGTGGTTGTAATACCAGCAGTGCATTAATAGTGTGCAGTAATTCTGTACATTCATTACCTAAAGCATTAATATTATGTTTATCTGACTGATGCTACCCATGGTCGCTGCTCCGTTTCCTTTTCTACTCATTTATTTATTTCACAAAAAACCCCTGTTGATGCTGTGAACCAACACACACACATGCACGCAGACAGACACACACACAGACACATTTATGCTGCAGGCCTTTCCGTCTCCCTTTCTTTCATGAGGTGTATGTATGAAATACATCCAGTGTTTCTCATTGACTGTCAGACTGGCTGGAGTAATGTGTGGTGGTCTGCTATTTAGTAATGGCTCACATCCATCCCTCTGAACCCCTGAAATAATCAATGGAACGGGATGGAGGGATGGATAAAAGAGAGGGACAGATACATTTTGCAGGGTCAAGTGGAAAATGAAATACAGAAGAAATTGTGTAAAGGGAGAGGGAGACAGTGAGCATGATTGGTTGCACCCAATTTTATTTTAAAGGGGGAAATTTTAGGATGTTCTGCGGTAAAAAGATTTCTCATTCATCTGGGGGAATATATGAAAGATATATGTGTTAAATGGCAGTTTATGGGGATTGAAACATGTACGAAATCATGAAATCTGTGGAATTTTCGTCAGCGTGTGACTTTTTAAACATAGACATTTTTTTAATCATATTCTGCGCTTGGAGTTTTGGGATTCAAATGAACACAAGAGAAGTGCCGTGACCTACAGTGAGAAGCAATCAAACTTCTGTTTTTTTCTCCTTCTCCCAAACAAACTGACATGCGTCACAAAACAAAAAGGCAACAGGTGCACGCTGAAGATGTGAATCCTTCAAATGGTACTCCAATTACCTCCAATTCCACCCACCCCAATTCACTTTGAAAAGACTCCTTCATTGGTAATTAAAAAAGAGAGTCGCGTTGAATCGTGAGATTCAGCCCCGCATTCAGATTGGCTGGTCCTGAATGAGCTAGAGGGGGAGGGGGGTGGGGGGTGGCTGGGGTTGCAGGTTTATTTTTGTCAGTCAGTTTTTTGACTGGCAATCTACCAACATATAGTATCAATCAAGCCTCTGTATAGGGGCTCTGACATGAATGTCTAATTGCACCAAAGACAAGAGATGAGAATAGTCTTTTTAGTTGAAAGTATGCCACAGTGAAGAGGCTGATGAATTAACTATTCATGCCTTAATCAAGGTGCTTGTTTTCGGCCCATGAGCATGAGAGGAAGTGTGGTGCGGAGCAGAGGGGAGGAAGGAGGACGGGGAGAGGGGAGGGGGAAGAGGAGGAGCTTGGCATATGCTAATGCAATTTGGAGTTGTGTTTCAAAAAACAATGCAGAAACACGGAAATGAAATGCAGCGCACCAACAGATTGAAATAGCCCTGTTCTGTGATAACTATTGTATAAGCGTTGCAGATGTAAGGTGAGTTTGGGGGGGGGGGGGCTTGCATATTATATCTGCTTTTAAAAAATTGCACTTTTACAAAGAAGTATGGTTTTAATACAAACACGATGTTCTGGGCTTAACTGGAGTGACCTGCAGCAAAGAGGAGAGCAGTAGGTGTGAGCAAACCTCAGCCAACACATTAGTGGCCCATCAGGGAGGACAGAAACACCAGGAGGACAGCAAATGATAGGTAATGTCCACTTCTACACTCACATGGGCACACTGATGAGCACGCTTAACACACACACACACACACACACAAACAGCCATGTGCTATTACTTTTTATTTCTCCCCAGGTTGCAAATCGGGTGTGTTTGAGGCCTAATTTTCACTGTTCTCCTCTGAGCACACACACACACACACACGCACAAACATACTACCCACCACCCCATGCAGCAAGTGGACCCTTTCCTTGGAATAAGAGTGAGAAGAATTCTGTCTAATTTATCATCCCTTATATCGCCGCTGACCCATGTATATCAAAGACATGACCCCGTGGTTACCTTGGAAACCAGACTGGCTCTGTAGGCGGCCAGGGCTTTCAGGTACTCCTTCTTAGCAGCCTCTGTTTTCCTCTTGTAGCTCTGCAGGAGAAAACACAACAACAACAACAACGATTGATTACAAGGTGATGCCAAAGGCTAAAATGACCCCGTGGTCCACACCGGCTGATGTGGATAAGATTTTGGGAGTCAAGGTGTGATTGTGTGACCCCGGCAGCGTGCTCGGCGATGAAAAACATATCAAGTACATCCATTGGGCAGTTATCAAGTCAAGGAGATTTCACCATCTGCATGATGTTGCTGCATTTGCAATCATTTCTTTTTTTCAAAATGTCCAAAATGAAATGCCAAGGAAGCTTGTTCACAATAATGTGAAAATGGAGTTTGAAATATTACAGAGCTTGACGAGGAGGAGCTGTTTGTCATTTTTTGTACCGCTTTTCAGCCTCTTCCTCTATTAAGGCTGTTGCTCATCTCTTAATCAGAGCTGATGTCCCAGCAAATCATTCAGACGAGGAAAAAAAAAAGAAAAAAAGAAAAAAGAAAAGAAAATTCAAAACAGCATTAGGGAAGAGGCAATCTCAAGCCTTCTGAATGAACCTCAAATGATGCGTTAAGACAGGGAATTCGAGTTAATGTCATCACATGTCACTCACAGGCTCTTTATAGCTGCCACTGCCTTTTTGATGCGGGGAAAACAAGTCGCAAAAAGTCCACCCTTAAATCGATGAGGAAGGCTCAGATCTCAGCTTCTCTCTGGAGCATTTTAATATGAAGAAGAATGTGTGTTTGTGTGTGTGTGTGTGTGTGAATGCAGTGGGTAATTACTGATCCTCAGTGAGAGACTGTCTGTGGCTCCGTGGACGGGGTCATTTCTTTCAAAGAGGTGGGGTAGAATAATCATTAAGCATTCATGGGTTGCCAAATGCACATAGGCTGGCAGCTGCTAACACATACAGTCAATAAACAAACAGACGTACACACACGGAGCGGCAAACAAACCGGGATGAAGACGGATACAATCTCTTGCTCAAACAGCTGATGTTTATCCTCTCACTCATCCCTATTTACAATATTACTATTATTTCCTGTCCACAACGCACATTCAGGTATTTTGGACTGCGACTGCATTTAATTAGGAACTCCAAAATAAGGGAATAAACCACAGATGTTCACAATAAAAACAGATAATCCCCATTAAAAATTACATTCTCAAAAAAAAAAAACAACATAAAAAAAAGTGACAACCTTACCCCTCACCCCTTAAATATTGATAGAGCCATGGCTGCCTCTTTAATGAACCCCAAACTACTCCCAGCAGCTTTAATTTCAAATTAATTTAACACAGCTAATGATTCGCGCAACGACGGATACTTTTAAATAAATTACCATGCCTAAGGATGTCTAATTATTCCAAAGTGAGTGGATTCATTAGCAATTGAAGCCGTCAGAGGCTGCAGGTCAGTATGAATTAAAAATAACAAAGCTGCGAGGGGAGAGCATATGCCTCCATCGTAATCCTGACACAGAGGTGTCCCGCCTGAATTAGCCCCTAATTGTACCTTAATGAAATGTTCTTGTTTGATAACCAGTTAATTACAGGAGACAATAACTCCGCACCCTGCTGACACTGAAGGGAGTGATTACCCCGACGACCGAAAGACCGAGCGACCGGTGAGAGGAGGAGGAGGAGGAGGAGGAGGAAACAAACGGGAAGTGGAGAAGGTGGAGAGATGAGAGGGGCAGAAAGGAAGGTAGTGGAGGAGAGGAGAGGACGAACAAAAAAACAAACAAAACAAAAGTGTATGCGAAATGCAGACAAGGAGGCAGAAAAGCAACTAAAAATAGACACAGATCTTCAGATACATGATAAAACTTGGAGTTTAATATCAAAGCTCGCCGTTTAAACAAAGTGACAGTGTTCTTTTCCGTCCATATCCGACCTTTCATCGATACACAACTCGAAAACAGCAGACTCAATTAAATAAAGCTAAGGTCTCTCCTCCCTTCTACCCAACTCCATTATCGCTGTTCCTCCCCACTGCTGTAGAAAACAGAAAAAATTGATCTTAATCTTAAACAACAAAAAACAAGAAAAATGTTCTTTTGTGTTTCTGGGGCAGCTTTAACATATAGTCACCTTGAGGAATAAAGCAGCCCAAATAATGCATTGATCTTGCACTATAAAACAAAGGCCTTCGGGAATAAAAAAAAAAATGCTGTATGGCGTGCAGGCATTCGAAAACATCTTAATAAAAAAAAAAGAAAATATGAACATAAACACGAATTTTAGAAGAAAAAGACTTTGTTCTACCAAACTCAAGGGCGACACTGGAGAATATGCGACAACATGAACAAAGTGGGGAAAATGCACGCTGGAAAAAAAGAAAAAAAAAAGAGAGAGACTCGCACAAAGAACACAAATCACAACAATGAAACTTCTGATTGTTTCTTCAATAAAACACAGCAATAAAACATGCCGCCTTCAATGCATTTATGTGAATTTCTGCTGCGTGGTGCGTTTGAGAAGTACTAAAGGTAATTGGAAACAGGGGCCATGTTCTAGTTAAAACAAAGCTGTGTGTAGGGGAAGGGTTGTGTTTACATTCTGGTGCTCCTGCATGGCTCCAGAGGGTCTGACCGTGACATTATAGAACACACCTCATCGGTCCTATAGAGATGACGCGACAGCCGATGTTGGGGGGAAAAAAAAGGAGGAAAAAAAAGGCATAACAGCGTATACATCAACGGATCAAGAGCAGAAAGACACATAAATTTTAAATGTTTAAGGTATGAGACGCTGGCATGATCATTTTTTTTCAACGTAAGCGCATTTCACGCGGACGTCGCTGGTCAGCAGAGTATTAACATGCATTAGCTGAATTGGTTACAGTCTGTAAATACACAGCTAACAAGTTTATCCATTTGTTGTGCTGGAGTAAGTGACAGTGCTAGTCACAGAGAATAATTAGAGCAATCACAGTGTTATTGCCCAGACAGGGTACTACATTTCATTCCATAATGACATCATTACCTCAAGTTAATTATGTGTCCTGCGCGGTGACACGTTTGATTAAACACGTGAATGCACAAACAAATAAAAAAATTAGCTGCGGAACGGCACAATAAATGGGTGGATTTTTAATGGTGGAATTGTCCTTTTGTTAGTTTCGTCTCTGTTCTCAGGTAATGCTGTGAAGGACAAATGCATTTGGAAGGAGAGAGAGAGAGAGACAGAGAGAGAGCATTGGATCTACAGTGCAAAATCTAAGGTGAAAAAGAAGCCAGGACACAAAGGGTTAAGAAGCACAAACAATAACATTTCAGGAGCAGATGTCCTTGAGGCAAAACCAAGGACAAGGCAATTGCTAATCTTGTATTCCCAGCATGATCAAATCACCAGGCAACAGATATAAATAAAAGGACAGGAAATGAGGAATTCACATTCAAGGGTGTCAGCGGCGAAATGAAGATTCATGGTGAAGAGCCCTGGTGAAGGCGGCAAAAATTAACTGCAAATAAAAGGGACAGACGGCCTCCAAAGTCCAGCGTATAAAGTAGGTTTGGTGGGAGAAAAACACACACATGCTAGATAGGGTCTAGTCGACGGTGGCTGGGCTGAGGAGAATGGGCTGCACTTTGTCATGGAGACAGGTGCTTTTATTTGACACCCAATAGGCTGCGCTCTGACTGGATATTCTAAAAATATGAGTCTGCGCATGATCATCAGACTGTCTCGTTTTCCATTCATTTCACACCATCATTTGTTACTTTGTTACCAAACAAACACACAGAAAGACCTCTTTGACTTTGTCTGTTGGTCTGGAATGCTAAAATGAAATAGAAAATGTGCCGGATGGAAATGCCCTAAACTGCAGCAAATGTTAATGCAGTTCCATACGCGCAGGTCTGGCTGTAATAAAATTAAATTGACTCCCAAAAATATTCAGGGAAATGTATCTAAACCACCGACAGTGGAAAACTTTTCATTTCGTTCGAAGTATGATTTTTGCTGCATTTAGCGGGATAATAATAGATTTCTACCAGTTGATTCTGCATGGTTGGTGCATGTCTAATTCACACATAAGAGTGTAAAAAAGATTCCAAATCACAGATACATGACTCTCACTTCATAAAAAAAAAGTAATGTATATACCTCACTGTCACACATGTTATGGACAGTGGGAAACATCTACCTTTTAGGTGTTTTGGATTTTCGAACAAAAATCATCTAATTCTCTGGTGCTGCAGCATCATCATATTCTTATGCAGTTTTAGCATCTAATAAACAAACAATGTTGGTATTACACTTTTGAAATTGATAGCTGCATCATACCCAGTGTTTATGGGTACACCTCTGTAATGTATATGTTGTATGTCATGTAACATACTACATGAAGGATGCTCCTGTGCTTATATAGAAAACCTAACTCGGCTGAACTTTCATTTAACACTTTGTAATTGGCCTTTGCCAGGTAGTTACATTCACTAGTAAAAGGACATAATATTGTGAAGAGCAACACCAGAGCTGCAAGCTTTCTTGTTAAATCTTTGCAGCTGCACAAGACAGATACACATATACAATCAGAGTTGCAGTCTGCCCACAGTGTGCTACGAAAGGGAGATTCTGCAGGCTGCAGAATTTACAGTATTTGTGGTGAACCTGACCATTGAATTTGCATGACCACAACCTAACAATTTAAACTGGGTTGCAAGAGTGAGCATACACCCATTTCATGCAAGTAACTAACATTTGAATACGTTCCACATCATTTGACTGGTGGGTTGTCAACTATTGGTGTGACGTACCTTAATTTAAACTGTAATTGACACCTTAAAGCAGCTGTAATCAATATTTTTTTCTATTAGTAAAGGATCACCCTACTTCTTGTAGGTAAAAGTGGTCACTCGTACTGGTGAAGCCACAAAGAATTATCACCAACTCTGCAGTACCTTTCTATTTAAAGCTATTTAGAGCTTTCTTACATGTTACAGCTCAATGATTTGTCGTTCAGGCAACTTTCTCTCTCACACTTTTTAATGTAAGTCCCAAAAGATCAGAAAAGACAAAGTTAATGACTAGCTGGTGAACACAGAGGAGCATTTAGCATCTTAAGAGCTTGGATATAATTTAGTTAGGAGCTGGTGGAGACCAAAAATGGAGATAAAAAGAGAATGAATATTGGCCAGCTGGCCAGAAACTTGACTTGACAAATGAATCCTAATGTTGCAAGAAGATTTCTTAATGCAGATATTTAAGTTTTCCTAAAGGGCGGCTTCAATGGGAAATTACAGGTTAATGTATAATGTTACAACATATTGCAACTGTAACACAAAACGCTAAATAGGTCAGAGAACTCATTCTGTAATCTTAAATTTGCTAAGATTAGCCTCCACGAGTTATTATTCAAACCAGACCAAGTAAGTGTATTCAACTGAGAAAGACTGTGTTTAACTCCTTATGATTTCAACTTTTAATTTGTAAGAGGGAGAATGTGTTATTTCACTTCAGTACAAAAAATAATTTACAATACATTTTCTATATGTGTACATTTACACAATATTAATCTACCTGTTTCTGCTCCTCTCCCAGTCCGTCCCACATGGAGGCGACTATCTTGGATACGTCTCCAAAAGTGGCGTTGGGATTTTGCCCTTTAATGGCTGCCTGGGTGTCTCTGAAGAACAAGGCGTAGGCTGACACAGGCTTTGTAGGCTCATTGGGATCCTTCTTCTTCTTCTTTTTTTGGGGTTTGGGCTTGGGCTTCATCATCTCTGAAGACGGCCGCTTCTCGCCCGTGATCTGGAAGACCATCAGAAACACACGAAAAACAAAACAGCTTATTGACACCGCAGAAACAAAGTGTACCAATTCAACTGGAGTGAATAATGGCATCTCTGATGAATGCTCATAACATTGGGTCCAGGTGAAGCATGCAAACTTCATTAAATCTGCAATTCGAGCTCTCTGTTCAGTGCCCGTGTAGTCTGCGTTTGAATATTGCGGCAATGTTTCACTGACAGTTTGACACAGGCGCTGGTTGACAGCATTTTTCCCTGCCTTACTTTGTCAAAAAATAACATCTGTTAGTTGAATTTATCAAACCTTTTCAAATCTTTATTTTTCAGTTGTTCAGCAAGTCATAAATTCCAACTTTTCATGCTTGGGGTGAAAGGAATTTTAAATCGCCTGCTGTATCTGCTCTGGCTTTGATGTGGTCTCAGAATGAATTGGAGAGAGCAAATGGAATTACTTACTGATAGGAGAGGTGGTAATCATTTTTATTCACACGCACAGTGAGAAGCACAGCAGAGATGTATAGGCAGGGAAATATATTTTCTTTAACTAAAGAATCCCCTTCTTGTTACACTGTATCACTGCAAGCCAGCATTTAAATACACCGATGAATCTGAAACACTGTGCATGTGGCAGATTCAATTATACACTCATTCACATTCCCCTGATAGAAACGGAGCAAATCCACAGAGACATTGGTTGGTGGGCAATTTATGAAAGCAGTTTCACAGATTTACATAAACCTAATGAATGTAAACAAGTGTCCGTCTCTTCTCATTTAAATGAATGAGTGATTTAAACGAAGGAGTGGTAGGTTTCAAACCAGTCTGTATATAACTCCAATGACAAAATTAGATAGGATTGCAAACACCTTGTATCTGTGCTGCTGATAGTCAACCCATTAAATATCCTTCGTATCTGTAAAAGGTGGCCTCTCCACTTTTAGAAGGACGCACACAATATTTCAGAAATGACTTGAGGGATGAAGATTTCATGTCACGTCTCATGTTATGGGTGTTTTAGGGTTTGCCAGCAAACTAACACACATGCCACGGTGGTAATGGTTGGTCAGCTTTTCACAACTGTGTGACTGGAAGAGTGAAATTATCTCGTACAAAAGGACCAAGAGAAGATTGTGCTGCCTTTAAGTGTGAGCAGGATTTTGGAAAAGTGCTGCTCAATGGAGGAAAAAAAAAAAAAAGAAACGAGAATTTTTTAAAAAATGAAATAAAATCAAGATGGTTTCTACACTTTAATTCAATCATGAACTAAATGTTTCACATCAGTTTTCTTTTCGAATGTGAGAACACACTGCACCACGCCATTACGTACTCAAAAAGTAAAAAAAAAAAAAAAAACATGGCTTCGGTTCCCCATTTTCCAGCCAACTGCAAATAAAAAGCACAAGCATGGGTACCCCTTTTCCTGTTTAAACTCAACGCTACACTTAGCATGCACACCATCTCTGAAAAGCACTGCCAAGCCCTCACCGCCTCCTCCACAACTACAAGCCAGAGAAGCGTTTCTGCATCAGTACCTTTGAATGAGGATCAGTCTCCTCCTCCTGATTGGAGCTTGAGGGGGAAGGTGTGGCCGATTTACTTCCGGGAGGTGAGGGGGAACCATGAGGCAGTGCACTCCGGCTGACCTGAGGGTTTAGCTGGGACAGTGCGCTCATGGGGTTGGGCAGTATCGGAGGTGAGCTGTTTATCATGGGGTGGTTACGGGCGGGGTCATAATGAGTGCCGTCTGGGTGCTGGTGATGGTGTTGCTGTTGGTGGTGGTGCAAAGCCATCTCCTGCATCTGGGGTGAGAGAAGAACACCAGCTTTACTATCTTCTCCTCTAATCAAAAGCGATAAACGTTTGCCAATTAGCCAAATATGCAAAGACTTTGACATTTTCAAATTTGACAAAAAAAATATGCATCTGTGTTGGACAAAAAAATGACTTCAAATTGAAATAAATGAGGGTAATACGTCTGTTGGAAAAAACAAGACAGACACAAAAAAGCCCTCTTCCAGGTCTCACTGTTAAACTGTAGCTGGTGGTTAGAAAGCTTCTCTTTTCTCTCTGTACTGTCTTTTCTTAGGACAGTAATAGGCACTTTCAAACTTGTAGTCTTGTGGCCAAGTTTATCTATATAACTTGTCTGGTACCTGACCTCAAGCACTGACATTCATACGGGGGGCAATATTGAATACTGGGTGCAAATATCTCACTAAAAAAATATTCTGGAACCAAACCAACCAAGACAACGCACTCAGACATTAAAGCAGACGTCCACTTTGCTCCCTAAAGGCTGATACCATTCACTCTTAACTAACCAGACTAGAACAAAAAACATGAATACAGCAGCTGTGACATTTACCCTAGTTTTCTAAAGGCTCATTTTGAAACCTGGTAGCCTTTGGGTTTATTGCCTGCTGCCATCCTTGTCAGTTACTGGAGCCAGGAAATCTAGATTTTCAATGAGCTGGAGCTGGATGGAGCCCAATAAGAGCAGCAGTCAACACGACTCGCTCTGATAGGCTCAGACAGCTGTCAATCAAGCAAATGCGACCCAAACATATCATTTAAAGATGTGATTTGTAATTAAAAGTTATTTTAAATCAATGTCAAAACCCAAACTAGCGAAGTGAAATTAGCTACTGAGAGCTTAAAGCAGTACGAGGGGTCACTTTATGTGATGAAGCCATAGAGTCTTGTCATGCAGCTCTACAGTTCCCCGCAGCTATATAGAACATTTTAGCGTATTTTAGCTCATTATTTTAGTTTTCTGGTCCGCAACTGTTTTGGTTCACTCTCACTGCTTTGCAATTTAATAAAGACATTTTTCCTCTTTTCAATTCAGAGTCTGAAACCATGAGGAGAACTGTTCCTCAAGACAGACTTTATTTGGACTGCTTCAGCATTCAGCCATGTAACACACAGGAACACTATCGCTTAATTTAAAATGGCATAATTGTTCAAAGGTGTTCCCTATTACAGTTAAAGGTACGCTCTATAATTTCTATTGACTTCTATTGACTTCCATAGGCAATCACTAGAAAGTGAAGCAAGTGCAGGCCCTCAGAGGTCCTTGAGACAGAGTAGCCTGGTTGGTGGTTGAGGGAAGACTTCAGCTCCTGCTTCTGAAAATTAAGTTTTAAGAAGCCAGGAATCTCAGCACCTTGCAAAGCAATCCTTGCATCAATGGAATTGATCAAGAACCTTATCAACCCCCTGGAGATACAGTATGCTTGCCGTGTGCTCCGAAAGAGAAAAGTGTTACTTACTGCCACGTTAAATAACACCTTTTCAAATCAAAATAGAAACAAAACTGCTGCTCGCAGCTGGAGAATGACCTGCACATGCAGAACACCCTCCAGAGTGATTACAGAATCTGGTTCTCGCAAAGTTCTGCTCTCAGTAGTCTTAAGAGATCTTCAATAATAACCACATCAAAAGCTTTTCTTCAAGATTCGTCAGGACAGAACATGAGCACGGACCAAAGGATGCTTTTAATGCAGGCATAAATGGGAATGTTTCGCAATTTACAGATCAAAAAAGTGATGAACTAGCATTTGTTAGCTCCTTTAAACATTTATGAGTTAAATAATACATTACACATTAGTGAAGTGCTAAAAAGATCAAATTGAAAAGGCCCGAGCATATGAGGTCTTGATAAACACGAGTAGAGGTTCAGAGATGAAGGCTCGGCTCTCTAATCATAATTGGTCCCAGTAGATTGCTAGAATAAAAATGCACAACAAAGTAGTGCTGTACGAGGCTCTGGACTGCTTTGAAAACTCATAATATTCACACGACATTAGATTCTGTGTTTGCCTCAGCAGCTGCTCACAAAAGGCAGCCATGAACAAAGACATTCCTTTTGCATTTCAAATAACCAAGCTCTAACCTCCCCCCCCATTCACGGCAATCTTCCAACTTCCAATCATAATTCAAAACACCATCACTACACTTCCTAAAACATGAGGAAATGGCTTCAGCAAAATAAGTAGTAAGAAAAGAAAGAGGAAAAAAAGAGGAAGAAAGGAGAAGGAAATAGAAATCCATTAATTTTCCATTTTCCATGGACTTGCTCTTTAAGGGTCCTCACAAACCAAGAAGCATTGAAAAACCAATTAATCAAACATGAATGGCCTATCATAGCTATAGCAGACGCGTTTCCATAGCAACAGCCTCCAGGCAAAATTGTCACCCTTTAATCTGAGCCACACCATGTTTAATATAAACAAGAAGGAGACGTGCGGAGGAGAGGAGTTCACCGGGCGAAGGCACCAAAGGCATCGTGGGTACAGGGTGTCAGCCTCGTAAGAGAAACCTCGGGTCACTCAGGTTTACAGACTACATGAATCTATAAGTCGAGACACACAATTTTGTAAAACTGTGACAATATATTGCTTGTGAATTCATCTTATTCTTGTAGGAGGAAAATGGAGGAGATGGTGTAGATTGTAATGGGAACCAAAGTGTGTTTGATTATGGAGTCAAATTACCTCCCTTTCTCAACAAAGAATAAAATAATACACTGTATTTCTTGATTTTGTTTTCAGTCGAACACACATTTCGTCTTCTGTTATTTATATTTGCAATTATGTTTCATGGCATTAGCTCAATTTTCATTAGAGCTGAGTGCTCTGTCCTCGCTAATGAAGCAGTTAGTCACCAGAAAATCAAGAAACAAATCAACTATTACATTCCCCTGAAAGTCATATGAAACTTATAGTTGTGGTGTACATAGCTCCTGCAAAAGCAAAGACACATTAATGCAAGCACAAATAAACTGATTTCTAAGTATGAAAGTGTGCATTACCTTATCACAGAATGCATTACTAAAAGCACCTACATACAGTAACACTTCTAGCACTGACTAATGCTCATTACTCAAAACACTCCTACTGTGATAATGCACTTCTAATAGTCATCCTTTTGTCATTTGTTTTTGTCTCCGAGTGCTTAGTTGGGGCTTTCACCTGTGTGAGACAGCAAGAGCAAGAAGTTATCACATAGCGCCATCAAGGCTGAGCTAAATAAAGCGAGCGGCAGACGGCTGTACAAATATTATGAAAGAATCTGACAAAGGTTGCCGGTTGCCATAGGTACTGTATGCTAATCCCTAATGGTGTCATCTGAATGGCTGGCCAAAAGAGGCGGGGATGTGCACGGTGAATAACAGGATTTGGTTGGTCACTGCTCTCTGCCTTTAGCAGCATGTAACACATCCCGACTTTTCATGGACTCTTGATACAAACGACAGGCCTACAATACCGGATTCGTTTCTGTGTATATGACTCGGTCTGTGATGCAACTTGAAAATTGTGTTGTTTTTTGTTGTTTTTTTGAAGTTGTGTAGATCTGATAGATGGTTACAGGTTGAGAGAGCTATCATTTCAGGTCAACACTTTTCTCGTCATATTTCTGTTTTTTCCTGGTTCAGCTACAAACCAATGACTTTGTGGCCTGAATTTATATATTTAAATGATTTATGAAGTTAAATTCACTTGGGTATTGTCATAGCTCTGCTTAGCCTCCGGTATTTTAGTTGTTTGTTGTAAAGCCCCCGAAGATCAGACTACCCCATAAATGCGGGAGGCAACGTAAGAGGGAATGAAAGGGGACAGTGGAACAGAGAGAGAGGCATAAACAGCACAAGGAAAAGATACCAAAAAAAACCCCCAAAAAATACACGACCTAAGTACTAAAATCCATCTCCAAAGTTATCAAGGGGACAGTTAGATATTGCTTTCGGGTGATGAGCAGCCAGGCAAACCTAAACTGTGATGTAAAGCCAGGAAACTCGGTGTGAACGTGTTCCTCTGCCATCGTTACGCCTGTCGTGTTTGTATTCACATCTTGTACATCATAGTCAAATGGGAGTCAAATAACAAAGGCTTTCCAATTATGTGTAGCACATTGTGTGCGAGATGGAATATCACAAAGCCATTGTTCCCCTGCTCCTGCTGACCTTACCTTTGAAATGGTTTCACGGCCGCTCCAATTGCCTGCACCATTTGATTTAGCTAAGGGGATTTGACCACCAGCACAGAGATGAGAGAAGGGGAGAAGAGAGCCCCGTGCAGCTACAAGGAGAAAGAGGAGAGATTCACACCAGAGGAGAGTAAAACGCCTAACCTTGGTCCGTCCTCATGATGATTATACCAGAGTGGCATCTGTTTCATCATTTGAATAAGCGGGTTGATTGCCATGCAAGGTTTTATTGCCCTGGCATCATAATAAACCAGTCTCCCGAAGCTAAAGAATCAATAAATGTTTCAACGTATTATCGCCATCTAAAAAAAAAAAAAATCCTCAGTGGGTGTCAGTTTTTAATTAAGAGCCCTCTGTAGAGCTGAGTCAATTCACTTTTAACTGCTTGACAATGTAAATGAAAAATGAAATGTACTGGCTAATGATAGAACATATTATTTCACCATGTCGCGTGATGTGTTTTAGTATTTGGATTTTAAAGAGGCATCACCTGCTGCACTACCAGACTCTCAGACCCTCGTACAGTCCCGCTCTGCCCCGTCTGAATACAGCGATCAGTGCTTCTGTGGGTCCCGAGACTTTCCTCTCCTCACCCCCTGCATGACTGGAGCCATCTTGTTTGGAGTGATGGCTCACTCACACAGGTTCACGGCTGCTATTGTAAAATCACCCAGCGTTTAATTGAAACAAATGACTATAATAATAGAACATTATCCCTGCAGGCACCCAGCCATGACAGCTTTAATTAGAGGCGCGTTCAAGACTGATCCTTCAAAAGCACAGCCGCCGCGCAACACGGTGGTAAACACGCCTTTAGGTGGAGAGCCAACCCCGGGCCTCGCAGCCCTCAAAGCTACTTCTCATTCACCCTGAGGGCAAAGCACTAACAACTCTGTTCCTCAAAGAGCCTTCGAGGCCCCTCACGTGCCCCCACTCCCTCCCCATCCTCACTCATTCCCTCTCTGTCTCCCTCTCTATTCTCTCCCTCCCTTCATCCATGTCTTCGGTTTATCAAGCTTATATACACCCAGGAGGGTCATTTACACAAGCAGAGGAGAATTAATAAGTGAGTGGATTTATGAATCATACCCTCCTAAAGTATGAAAGCAAAGGCAAAACGCTGCTTCTGCCTTCTTGCGACATCAGACAGATGCAAAGTAAGAAGATATGATGAGCAGCAGATGCCGAGACGTTTGAGGAAATGAAACACGTGTTTTATGACTCGGTTGAAGCTTAATTGGACGCATTTTAAAAGTAGTGAAGATGACTTATAAAACGTTATTCTACGAGACAAGGGGAGTTTGATTCAAATGTAATACGATGCTATGATCCAGGTGAAGTAACAGCCAGCTGTATTTAGCAGCACAACTATTAAAACCTAATTTCATTTATTAGCTTGGCAGCAGCTCCATGTTGCCAAAACAAGACACTTTAAGGTCACTTTCAATCGTTCCAATTACATGCTAGTCAAAAGGGAAAAAAAATAAAATAAAATGCTTGCTCTTGCACCTCCTGCACTGAACTGTGATCAAGTAATTAATCTGGCAGAAAAACAGCAATACCTCACAAACTAGCGGCATGAGGAAATAATTACGAGTTTCAGCACAAACTTTAAAAGGGAGAAGAAGCAATTTATTCCAAGAACATCTTAAGTAGCCACGCTGTTGAAATGGACTTTGCCACAATATCTCTCAAAGCCAAACAGAGTCCATGCCAGTGCATTTGATATTTTCATAAAATGTAGAAATGACTTTAAAGTCGTGCCACACAAATAAATGCTAAAATAAACACACGCACACAAAAACAGAGAAGTTATAACAAAAATAAAATGTGAAAAGGTCAAGTTTTATAATGTTGTTACAACCCTTTATCTCAGAATTGTTTTTTTCCTTCATGTGGAAAGCACTTTATTCCTGTGACTATCATTATTATAATCATATTAACAATCATTATAATACATGTAATAATAAATACCTAAAAGCATAGCTGGAAGCATTTGCACAAAGAGGCTGATGTCTCTGGTTGTGACTGACTGTTGGTTTGAAATGTACTGTACCACCCTGAACGCCTCTCAGGGTGAATCTGTGGCAGCAACAAGGCAGTGGTTGATTTGCAGATAGTAATGTCATGATGTCCCCCTCGGCACCATCCTCCATGTTCCTCATTACTGCTAATGTCAGAAACTCCTTTGCTTTTATTTTCTCTCTCTCTTTCTCTCTATTCCCCCCCCCTCCAGTTCTCCTCTCTTGTTCTTCAGTCTTTTTTATTCTCTCTCTCTCTCTCTCTCTCTCTCTCTCTCTCTCTCTCTCTCTTTCTCTTGTTCTCTCTCACTGTCTCTTTCTCCCCCTGTCTCGCTCCCTCTCAGCCCGGGCGTGTCTCTCTGAGCTCACCTCACAAAGCACAGCGTCAGAGAATCAGAGCCTTGCCTGACATGACATGCAGGAGACGGTTGTGAGGAGCGGTAGGGACACACACTCTTGACAGCAGAAGGCAAGGCTCCTCTGCTCCCACTAATGAGACTCCTGACTGCCGTGTCAAACACACTCTGTCTGCGTGTGTGTGCGTGCGTGTTTGTGTGTGCGTGGGTGGTAAGTGCGTGCCCGCGCTCGCACAACAACAAAAAAAATGCAGATCGTAGATGCAGAAATAATAATGAACACAAAAACAAGAAAGAGCACACAAATGAAAAGTAGGTGCATGCGGTACTGTATGTGGAGGTCATGGCAAGGTGATTTGCATGTGTGTAAAAATAATCTTGCAGAAAAATTTCACACCTTTCTGACAGAAGCCATCTTCACCTTATTCTCCCACTCTGAACTATAACAAACGTTACAGATGGCGGATTACCAAGCAAAGGAACTCTTTGCCTTTGATATGGTACACATGATCACACAGTTCACTGCTTCACACCTTGAGGTACAGTACATATGTGTCTTATCGTGTTGCTGAGCCCCCTGACCCACCCAGTTGACAAGTTCTTTGCTGAAAGGACGGCTCAGAAAACAGTTCCTGTTGAAGACAGAAATAACACCTAAAAACAAAATGAAGTTTTGCTATCATGAATCTATCAAACTAAGTAATAAAAAAAAAATCAATAGAGTTTTAAACTACACCAATTAAACTACAATTGTGTATTTTGAGCTACCAAGTACCATTTACTACCAAGTTTTCGTGCTATTGTTATTATTTTTTAAATGTTCACCTGTTTTTTTTTGTTTTTTTTTAATAACCACAACAGATACTAAATACCCCCCAATTGGAAAACAATGGGTCTTGTAAATGCTGTGAAAACTGACACGCAGGAAAGATGTACCTCAGTTTACTAATATATCTATTATTGTATTATACATATCCAACTGTGACAGTAACTGATAACTTCTTCATTTTTCCCTACTTGGCACCAGCAAGGACGAGTGCTACCCATGAACTGCGCCTGTGGCTCGCGCCTCTTGGTCCTGGATTCCAGTAACGCAGCCCACTGTGTTACATGAATACACAAAGTGTTTTAATCACCCTGACTCAAGCCACTCTTGTGCACATTAGCAGACAGAGTGGCAGTGTTGTGTTGCACTGGTGGCACAGCGGGAAGAGACGTCCCAGAGTGAGATGACACGGGACGGCTCTCCACCGCCACCAGGGCAGAATATTCGTGGTGGTGAAAGCAGCATGAGCTGATGGATGGTTGAGATAGGGCACAGTGCAATATGGACACGATTTCATGGCATGATAAATCTCAGCAGGGGCCCGTGGCTAAGTGTAATATGAAATCCCTTATCTATGTATCTGCTTCATAACACCGTCTATCTGCTGCAGCTGAATCCGCCTTTGTTTCTTTAGCTTCTGTTCTTTGCTTGAATGCCTCTGTTGATCACATCTACGGTATGGAGGACGGGGATGACAACAACATGTGTGTGATAACACATCTTTTACTCAGTTGTTTTTGAAACACAATGTGATGAATTATCTAAATTGAAAATTGTCACTGTAGAGATCCTTGTCCATTACCTGCGATCACGCTGATAAGCTGTGTTATTAGAAGAGATTTTGCATAGCACTCCATACAGTAGAGGCTGGCCGGTGTTTGTACAAAACAAGTTTAAATTACACCTGTAATATAAATGAAATGCAATTTGTCTCACAGAACTGATCCTTTTAAAGTCCGGTGCGTGTGTTATTCAACACCATCTCTTTAGAATTTCTGATTAAAAAGAAAGAAATTAAGTCGGCACCTTATCCTCTGATTAGCTTAATCCGATAGGTTAATTGACTTTATCAGGGTGGAGAAAATAGATGAGCTGCCTTTCCAGCCAGCAATAAAATCCCTTCCAAAATGATGAAATTGGAAAATAACCTATATTTCTTTTAAGATATTTCTTAATATACAACTACAGTTTCATATCACATTGCCAGAGAAATAAGGCACTTTCTCCCAGGAGATGAGAAAAGAATTGAATTTTTCCTTATCGGTCATCTATTTTTCCACAGAATGCTATTACTTGCTGCCTGCCGTTGCTAAGCAACAGGAAATATTAATAGGACCTTTTATTAGCTAGGCTTTACCAGTGGAGTACTAAAATGAGGAAGTGGAAAACATGAATGTGTTACATAAATCTCTGAACCTTTCAGGGTTTGCACAAGTCTCTGTTTGTCCAGTGATTTATGGCTGTGATGGTTCATTTATGGGAGAGGGAGGTGTGAAATGCCAAATGGAACATTAGCCTAAGGGACAATTTGAAAATAAATAATCACAAAAAAAGTGAAAAAAAAGAGAAGCAGTTTAAAGAACAGCCCTGTTTTTTTGCCAGCAGATTTCAAGAGGCCATCAAAAAAGCAAGTGATATTTTTGTTCTGCTGGAGGAGGAATTGATCATTCAAAATCATCTGCGCCTGAATCAACATTGGAATAACTAATACCAAAGTCCCATTCTGTCACTGGGCTTGTTGAACTGTGGTGAAAAGCGACAGACATTCCATCATTTTCCGCAGACGCTCTAATCCCTTTAAAAAATGACTGAAAATGAAGGTCTTTCAAAGGAGAAATAGGTTTTCTTCATTTGAATGAAAAGTATAGAATAAGGCAAAGCCTCAAAGAGCAGCGGGTCTTTAAAGAAAACTATAAGACAAATTTAAAGTCCATATTGGAAAAGTCTAAACACATTTAATTACAATATTTCTGAAAAGTAACTTTGTAGCAGTCCAGTTGACATACAAAGCTATTTATTTTTCAGAATTAGGAAACCAAGATTTCCTCTATGAATGCATCCCTTTATCTCTAATCCACCTTTTTCTCTGCTCCATGTTTATACAAAAACCAGCAGGTGTACAGTATGCGATAATACGCTTGCTGAGACCCTCCATCAGAGAGCGAACACATTAAAACACACCTCTGCTCTCTTATCATTAATTCATCCCAGCTTGTCTGTGACAAGTTCAGTTGACATTGCAGCTCATATTTCATTCACACAGGCTTGGAGAGCGAGCACCTGCCAGGAGCACTTAATACCTTGTGAGTAAAAGTAAAGAAAGAAAAGAAAACACAGGCATCCACCCAACTTAACATGACAATCAGGGTGGGATTAACACTTGATAATTAACCTCAACAACCGAAGATAAAGAGCTTGTGTGGAAATTCTTACATTCAAATGTCGGTAACAAAAGAAATTAGAGTATGAATTTGAATATGAATGCAGCTGGCAGATCTTTAGGGTGCCACAACCCTCATTACAAATGAACTGACCCTCATTCAGGCGGATTCACGTGTTGTATTCTGGAAAATAACAAACGAGATAATACCTGGGAGTTTGATGGAGCTAAGGTTGCGTCTGCATATAGCTCTTTCTGCTAATACACAGCCTTTACGCATAACATCCCCTGGCTGATTATACATTCATCTGTTACATATGCAAAACATCACACTCAAGCCAGTCTGATGATGGCTAATATTGCATGCATCATTGACGAACATGAAAAAAAAAAAACTTAATCAAAGATAATTTATTCCTCTTGCAGGCACAGGTCATATGAATTTTAAGAGCATTTTAAATATACCATAATTGAATATGGAGCCTTTCTGTTCAAATAGATTGGAGAGGTAGTTGTCAGAGCACAGGTGCAAAGCTCATATAGATCTATCTACCCAGCCAATAATAAAATACTTCTAGCTTAGGCGACTTTCGTTGCAAATAAAGACGCAGCAGACAACGGTGAAGCCACTTCACTTGTGAGTCCAGAAATTATTCACTAGCAGCAGCAGAGATGCGTATCTATCTTGGCTGTATTGATAAGATCAATGCAACCTGAGCATGGCTATTAAATATCTAATGTGTTTTGGAACTTGTAGATGCTATGACAGTGGGGGCATTAACGGAGAGAGGCAGAGAGAGAGAGAGAGAGAAGGAGAGAGGCAGAAAGAGAGAGAGGCCCTGCCAAGTGCATCAGAGCATCAGAGAAAAGAGCTCTCTGAAAGATATCAGGTTTGGCCAGGAGGGGCTTCAGGCCGCAACATAATAAGCATCAGCGGAAAAAAAAAAAAAAAAAAAAACCTTATGAATTGAAAATGGCCTCTTTACAAAATTAGGGAAGTACAGTCAGTTATGTCTTTCAGGTTTCGAGAGTCAGCAGAGGAGAAAAAAAAAAAAAAAAACTAAAGTCCCCACCTGGCTGGTCGGGAAAGTTAGCTTTTATCAACTCCTCTCATGCCTGCTGATGATTTACACAACTAGTTTTGTCAAACAGAATCTTATGAACCAAATCCGACAATGAGCTGATCCTACTAACACTCAGGTCTGCAACTAACAATTATTTTCATTTTCAGTTAGTCCACATTTTATTTTCACATCTGGTTGATTAATGGTTTGGTTTATAAAGTGGTAAATAGTGAAAAATATTACATTTTCCCAAAAAACAAGAGGATATATTCAAACTGATTGTTATGTCCGACAACGATCCAGAACACAAAGATAATCAATTTACTGTTACTGTGGACAATAAAATGAAATACTCACATTGCGAACCAGTAACTTCTTGCCACTTTTGTGTTAAAAAAATGCTTAAGATTATCTGAAAAAATTTAGTGTTGATTCATCTCACCGAACAAGCATTGCCTGTGCAGCCGGGTGTAGCTTATACCTGTGCCATCCATTGTTGTTTAACTACTTAAAACACAACAGTGAATTGCACAGTGAATGCAATGTTCCTTCATTACCATCAACACAGGCGGTGTCAATTCCACATTCACCACGCAGCTGCTGTAAATAATCGCTAGCAAATGTGTATTAATCCGCAGCTGAAAATAGTCCCCTGCAAATTCAAGGTCCAAGCCATTTTTAAGGAAATGACTGGCCATTTTTTTGTAAAGGCTCAGCACACAGCACACATACTATATATTTGTGACGTGTGTGTATAGCTACATCCTCAGTCACAAATGGGCTTGTGTTGGAAAACCACATACAGAGCAGGGGAGGTAGAAAGCATTTAAAACAGACTAATGCATTGCTAGTTTTGGTCTTTTCATGAGATACATAGATAAGAAGAAAACCATCGGAATAAACCAGTCGCATCCTTTCATATTCTCTCGTTTTTTATTTGCATGTAAGAGAAAATCTTGATATTTGTTATTGGTCGGGAGGATCCACGCCCACCTAAAGATCTAAATCTAAACACCATTTAATCCGACAGTTCACCATACGGCCACAAAAGAAACACACGCTATCTATTCTGTGTAACGGCTCCCTGACTATGATAAACCGCTTCTGTAATGGTGCTCTACTCTAAACCCTTTTTGTTATATAATCGGCCTATTTATTTTATGTTTATATTGTTGCACCTGCAATGGAGTACTTTCAAACGTCCTCATACTTGAATCACGTAGGCACCCATTTAAAAAAGCAGAAGCTCCCAGCCTTTTGTTGAGACAGAATAACCTTATTTCACTCAACTGAATTATCTCTAAAATATCTAATAATGAAATCCAGGAGGTACAGAAAACTGGAGGTATATGCTCATTTTGAATGAGAGTTACCTCTTTCCTCTTTGCAATTTCTTCTTGCCCCCCCACACACACAATGCCCTCTTCTCTCTCTCTCTCTCTCTCTCTCTCCATCCTCACCCCTCCTCTCTTCATCCAACTCTATTGCACTCTTTTCATTGCCCTGCTCACGTATTGAATCTGCCTGATGAAAACAGATCTCACTGCAGCACCACAATAGAATGGCTGATGCAGGAAAGATGAACCCTAATGGATTTTTTTTTTTCAGTGTGCTCAAGATTGAATATAAGGCCTGACCTCCAGATGTAGTGGATCCATTTCAACAGCAGAGATATTGTTTATGGTGAGGACACGGAGACACATAGAAACACTTGGACACACACGTACAGTACAGCGTCAACAGAAAGAAGAAAAAAAAAAACCTGTTCTGTCTGCATACGGCACTTATACACCATATTTTTCACTGCACAAAACAGTCTAAAATTAGAATTAACCCTTGTTATTTATCTATCCATGTCAAGTGAGGTATTCATTATGATAGCATCTCATGTTTGAACTGCAGAGTTTGCCTAATTACTCTGCTCGACAGACTGTGTCAAGGTGAGGCCAATTTAATAGACACTCCATTCTCAGCACAAATGAACCTCTGCCACGCTTTGGTAGTTTCGCCAGGCAGGGCTATTTGATTTAGAAATTTTTGAGTTTGCTTCATATGCTGCATTTTTTTTTTTTTTTTCCAGCAAAGTTGAAGCAGAGCCCTGAAAAGATCACCTATATGTTCAAGGAGCTTCTCTCAGAGGCAGTTATAAATATCAAAGTTTGGGAGGTTCTAACATATTTAAAGATCACTCATCATCTTGTTAAAACTTATTTTGAATACCGTGGTGTCATTTCCAGTCCTCAAATTTATATAGTTTTTTTCTTAATTCATTTTATTCTCAAAAATGACCCACAATATGAACTTATTTTTTAACAAAATATCAGATTTACAGTGTGTGTTGTGCTGATCTTTGTGACTCAAAGCCAAAACACCCTTTAAACCACCGCACCTGGTTATCAGAATAGCCGTCCCCAGCATTTGCCGTATATGTGTTTTGATTATATGTTCATTGCAATGTCATTTCAAACATTTCAAATCTCATGAATTTTTATAATGCAAACCTGCAGTATTCAATCTATTAAAGCGCCGAGTGTGGCCCTCTGTAGCAGTAACAAATATCCTGACTGCTGAGAGAAAGACTGGCCAATCAACCACTGTCTCCACAGTAAAGGTCATGACCAAAATGTGAAATGAACATGAAGATAAATGACACACGAATCCAATACCTAGGGGGGGATATTCCAACATTATATAAAATATATAGTATGTTTATATTTCAGATCTTTATCATGACGTATTTTGGCTGTATGCTGACTGTTGTTTATCCTTATCTCTTCTGCTGAACATTATCATACATTATGCTTGACCTTGTTATGCATCTGTTTGTATTTAATGTATACCGTTTATAATAGACGCTCTTTTCTTTCCATTAACATACACAAAACACTCTGCTGCCTCTGTTATTCTTGACGATGCCTCAGACCGATTAAGAACAACGTAAGTCAGGTGCGGCTATTTCTGTGTCTGTTTATGATACTCCAGTCAGTGTCAAGCAAGTGATCTTTAAATGTTAGTATTGTTGACCAAATGTGCCTTTTTCTTTATATTTTCATTTAGATATCAGTGCTTCAATCAGTAAAATAAAACACATCTGTGCAGGTTTTAAGTGCAAGCATTGAATGAATTATCACCCACTAACATAAATGTTAAAGGCACTCCATTCAGTGCACCTCTATTACAAAATTTACATTTTGGTCACAGAAAAGCATCAGAAAAAGCCAATAGTGCTTTGAACTCCACATATTTACTTAGCTCAGTTTTTTCTCGCCATGTAGGGCGAAATATATGTACTATAGGAGAGACTGTTAACTAGAGAGATTTTGATTATTGCAGGCTATAGGCTGCTTGCATAAGTTTTACATATACTATTTGTTGTGACAGAAACCTGCTTCCATTTCCTGCAGTTCTCATGAATGCAATTATGGTTTGGAGATGCTAATTTCTGGAGGAGCAGTTCTTTGTGGAGCTGAGGGAGTAATCAGCGCGTATTCATGTCTGAAGGCTTGACAGATTGACCGATGCATGCTGTCGAGGTAGATATGATGTTGATGGATTTACCCACAATCCCTTTCTCCATGCATCAGAGCTGACATGGCAACCGCTGAACAATCCTTCAGTTCCCCCCCACTTAGCCCCCTCGTTCGTGGCTCGAAAATTACATTTACCGTATAAGGTTGTTATCTGTTTCATATTAGAAAGCACTTTTAAAAGGCTGCTGTGCAATATTGAAAAAGCTCTTGAGATTCATTTTAAAGGTCAAATTTGTCCGATCTCTCACGTGTTCAATCTTTTAATGTATTATTTTTCCTAAATTGCAGCTAGTTTTTGTGTGTTTACCCATGAGGGTTAATAATTTGCCCTCATGTCCTTATACATATCTTAGTTTTGGCATAAACCAGTATAGCTGAAATCAAAAATCCAAAATAAAAGGGTGTGCTTTAAATCCTCGTTCCTCTGAGGTATCAAATGTGTTTTACCGTAATTAGTTAGAATTGTCTGAAAGGTTTGTTATCATTGGTAAAAATATTCTCTAATTCCTCCAGCGTTGGATTTCTGGTGTTACAGTCACCCCCCCACCACACTGTGGAATGGTTCAGTCCAGGTAGTGCTACTCACCGAGGGCATTTGGCTGGAGACGAGGTGGCTGTCCTGTGCCAGCATGTTAGACATCATGAGTGTGGGCAGCTCTGGGTAGGGGTATGGGTTGATGAGCCCATTGTGTGGCAGCGAGTGGCAGAGGTAGCCCGTCGAGTCGTGCTCCATCAGGTGAAGAAGGGGTGGCTCGGGGTGGTTCGGGGGAGTGATGGGGGGGATCTCGTAGTCCTCGTCCCCGGCGCCATTTCCACTGCCCGTGCCGCCGCCTCCGCCTCCTCCCCCGCCGCCGCCAGTCTGACCTGTGTAGCTCTGATGAGGAGACGCAGAGAGAACAGTGAGAAAAACTAAGGTTTGAGGAGGTAATGTGGATATCATTAGATCAAAGTGAAGCTAAGTCATGACTGATTTCGACATGACATTATTCCATATGGGCTACAGATGTGGACATTCAGTTAATAGAGTTACTCCACGGGGAAGGAAAGTTATTTCAGGTGCAAAGAGTTCCAAAAGTCCTGCTCATTTCCTGAATAGGCCACGTTAGGTAACTGGAGCACTGCCAAGGCTTTGGACCAGTATAAAATTCTCCCAGCTGAATCATCAGTACCACAAAAGACGAGCTGCTCCTTTATAAAATATCTCGTGCTTTGATAAAAAAAACTCAAAGGTGCAAACCTGTACGCATAAAATGTAAGGACGAAAGTCAACTACAACAACTCCGAGGGTGCATTTAGTTACGAAACATCCGACAAAAGCTAAAGTAAAAACCCACATATATATTCAGCAATTCAAATCAGTTTACTCTTTGATTCTTGGTCAGTCTCTGTGAATTCTGTGAATCTGAGTTTTTCTCCCAAATGCAACAACAAAGCACTCTGAATTTGCCACAGCTCTAATTCACGCCTCTAATTGGCTTCTTCCTCATGGCAGTGGCAGCTGGGGTTCATGGGTATCGCAGTGTTTAGAGCCATTCACAACACCAAACATTTTTAGTATTCTTTTCATTTTTAACAATTAAAACGTATGAAGAGTGTTGTTAAATTATCAAAAAGGCTTTCTCTGTTGTGGAGCAGGGAGGGTATTGTTAAAAATACATTTGAAATAGGAATTTATGGTGATAAATACTATTTATATAGTATTTCACCATCCAAAAATACTTGTTTCTTATGGACTTGCATGAAAAAATAGGACACCTCCAAAGATTTCCACTCAATAGTTCAATCACAGCTCTGGATCAGGAGACTGTAGCAGGATCCTTAACAGCAGTATGTGATGCTGTTGCTTCTAACAGTTAATCTAACTGTCACTTATAAAAATGGATCTAGGGAAGGAAATGCATTTTTGTATGTCTTGACACCTTTTCCTTAACTAGTGCTTACCACAGCAACATTAGACTCCAACAGCACTTCTGCTTTATGCTACATTACCATTTACTCTTTATTTTTTAAATGTACCATGAGTTAAACTGACAACAAACAAATAATAAAAAAAAAAACTCTTACTCTTACAGTCATGCTTTAAGCTTTGTGGTGTCCCAATATTGAAAATAAGATTCTGTTTTGTGTCACAGTGTTTGCTCCTCTGCCTCATCCATTATTCTCACATACCAGGACATCTTATTGTGTTTTATCACTTACAGAGCGTTAAGTAGGAAAGAATAATGATAAATTCAAAACTGACGTCCCACAGTTCATCATTTCTTTGGCAGTCTACCCCTTACTGACAGCTGTGGTAACTCATTTGGTTTATCAGTGACAAAATAAATGCAAAATTCAGTTATCCATGGACCCACTGATCAGTGCATGACTACTTTGGTCACAACATCCACCGCTGTGGTCCATCAAAGAGCTGAATCCTTGTGTGAAGTAAACTTTTAAACACATTTAAAGCTGTGTCAATATAACCTTAAAACTGCACTGGAGGAATTCATTCTTAAATAATATAACATTGGCAGAGATGGAAGACAAAATGAATGTATTATATTAATATGTTAACATCACCAAAGAATTCAGTTTCTTGTGATTCAACAAAAAGCTTTGTAAACTGTTTAAAATCTGATCCATCATTTACTTAGAATAGGTGTAATTTTATTTCAAATGTTGAATGTCTCATTTTGGAACAATAACTCAATGCTCAGTGATCAGTAATAAAGAAGACCAGCAGCCTCTGTATTTGTGCGCTGTCGCGCTAACACAGTAAGTCCAATCAGATCAGAGTTCTGCACAGAGCAAGAAGAAAAGAAAAATAGCAGGGAAATTCAACGGGGGAATGAAAAGCAATTTTTGTCTGAGACGATCCAACTTGACTCCCATTGTAATGACTGAGTCAAATTAATCATCACAAATAATATTCTGGTGTCAGCCATTCAAGGGTTTTTTAATAGAATTTTTATGATTCATGTCTAGCAGTATACATCAAACAGTCAGTTCTGCAACATTTCTGAAATCAATTCAATATCATCTTTGTGTAGGCTGTCATCCTCGGCAGCAGAGTGGTCATTTATCTCTCAAACAGATACTTTTAGAAAATAAGGGGCATGGGGAGATGGAAGAAAGGAGAGAGGATGCGGGGCACCCTTTTTTTCCCCTTGTTTCCCTCAACCCTGTTTCAGTATAAAGGTGAGCGTAAAGACCAAATAAATTACAGGTTTCTTAAGATATATGACTGAAAGGGTTGACTTCTAAATGACAGATGTGCTTTTTTCCCAGCTGCTTGGAATAAAAAAAAACAACAACAAACGCCTGTTTTACTGCAAACAAACCTCGTTCTGCATCAAAAAATATAACTCATGTAGATTTTGTCAGTGTCTGATGTTGATAAAGTGATAGCAGCTTTTGAATCATTGTGTTTTGTGAATTTGCAGTGGGCTGAGCCTTTTTTCTCCCCATTTGGATCACAGATTTTGCCTTTAAGTACACAGTAACGGACATTCTTCTTTTTTTTTTTTCAACAACAGCTTTCAGCAGGATTAAAATATATCTAATGTCTTTTTTAAAGGAATACCAACCCAAGGCTGTAAGCACTAAGCCAGATGAGAGGAATTTCATTAAGTTACAATACCTAAAACACTAAAACACCCCATCTTTAATTTGACCACAAAAAAGGATGCGAGCTGTGTTTTATTTGGAAGCAAGAATGCAGACACAGACTCGTGCACATCTTCCTCCGCGTTGGGCCAAATGAAGAAAAGAAGAGGACAAGTGTGATTGCCTCAATTTGATTTGCTTTGTCCTGACATCGCCTGCGAGCCAGTTGATATTAATTTTCTGGACTGTCCCTTGAAGACAGATGTTTTTGTAAACCTTTGGGGATAATGTTATTGTTCGGTCTAATGGACAAGAAAACGAACATTTCCTGAGATTCAATTTCCCTCATAATTGTTGGAAGGAAACTAACTTGTCTCCTGTAAACATTGGAGCCATTGTGCGACGCGAGTCCCTTCGGAGCCTGCGCATTGCCGCCGTCTTTCGCGGCGACTGAGGGTGACTGCTGTGTAATGTAATCCGCGGACCGCACTTAGTCACCACCTAGCATGTTCATCAACCTTTTGTTTTTCTCCGTGTATAAATAAATCTCCACGCCACAGAAACATTTTCCTGCTGCCCGTCCATTTGCTTTCTGAATGTGCGAAGGGACACAGACTGAGGATGTGTCATGTGTTAGACTGCTGCGAGGGCTCATCCAGTGCCCTTGATGATAAAATGTAAATACCAAGGACGTTCCCAGTTGGATTGTGGCAAGATAAATTATTCATATGCCTGTATTCAGAATGAGCTTGCATATACAGAACCGCATGTACACTCTGGCTAATGTATACTCTTTTCTCCTTTAAAAGTAAAATCCAAACAAAGGCAATGTATTTGATGGATCATATAGACCAGCGTGTGTCCTAGTATGGATTTGGCTTTTCAAACAAGAGCCTCCCTCCTTTTTTTTTTCTCCATATGAGGTACTCGTCATTGGCTTACTTTCAGTACTCAGGGACACACAGCAACTGAAAGCTGCATTACACAGATTCTATTTTCTCACTGAAACATCCTTTATTTTCCTCCTCTGATCAATACCACGCACTATAGGGAGTGTTATTTCCAATACACAGTATGCTCCGTCTGCACAGCGAGCGAAACACAATCTGTAACATTTTAATTAAGAGACAGATCTCTCGCCTGTAAGTGTTACATACCAGCACACCTTTCATTTGAAAGAAACAGATGAATAGACAGTTGGTCTGGGACTGAGAGAGAAAATAACATTGATTGGGGAGCTTTCCAGCTTGTCTTTTATTTGGCACAGATCTCTCCCTCCCTCTGTAACGCTGCCTGAGTATTCAAGGCCTTCTGGAGACGATATTGACTGTGGCTAATGGCTAATTATCTGTACATTTTTCTTCTTATTAGATTATTGTAGTAATGCCTGTAAAAATCTGGGTTTGGGACGTAACCCAATTAATGTTAAAACCGATATTCATCCTGTGAAATGATTTCACTATCAAATCTAATTCAAATGCACAACAAAAGAGGAGTATGCATCTTTGCATTTGAAAAACACGACATGAGCTTCGCATAATGTTACATTTAGAACGGAGTTGATTAGTAGATTAATCAGCAACTATTTTGATTGGTAATTGGTTAAAATTGGTTGATAATTGGTTTAAGCCATTTTAGAAACAAAAACTTAAAACATCCTCTGCTTCCAGCTTCTCAAATGTGACAACTTGTTGTTTTTGTGTAGACTTTATCAGTGTATTTTTTTGGACTGTCGGTCAGAATCACCTTGGGATCCGGGAAATTAGCATGTTTTCCACAATTCCACAGACTCAATGGTTAATCAATTAATTGAGAAAACAATTAGCAGATTAATTAGTTGCAGCCCCACTCGTATTATTTGCCGTATTCTCACAAAATCATTATACAAACATTATTCTGACAGACACACTGTGAGCGTTTCCTCTCAAAAACAATCATGCCAGGCATCACGCCACACAATAAGAGCACAAGTACCAGTTGCTCGTGTGCCACACAGACGCAGAGTTTGGAGTCCTCTCAAGTCAGCATTTGTTTCGCGGAGAGGGCGGGACCGACAGCTCCGAGACAGACGATGACAGATCTGCCTTACCACTAATGTGCACTTATCTGCCTATTGGAGAGCTTTGTCACCGTGGTGATTTATGCTTAAAATCCCCCACACACCACCACTTCCATCACCTCCGACACTCTTCGTTCCGACACCTTCCCGAAACACCCGCAGCACAGCGCCCTGCACACGGAGGCAAAGTCAGGCCGCCGTTATCTCTGCTTTCCACGCAGTCCGGTTTGCAAGGAAAAAGGGTGGATTTATCTTTGGGAAGAACTTGAGAGCATCATCTATTCTCATTCACTCTGCCGTCGCTCTCCCCAAGGAAGATTATACAGTATATTTATGAATGATCCTGTTTGCTGGTGTACACAGAGCTCTTGTTTTAATGGAACACAGCGGAGGAAAATCGCCGTTGTCAGACTACGAAGATCACTTACTTTCAAACACTTAATCTGAATGGCACGAACTCATTGTCTATTTCTGTTTATTGAGCTCTTTGTTTTTGATACTCCTCTTCCTCCCTCTTCTCTTCCTCTCTCTCTCTCTCTCTCTCTCTTTTTTATCCCTCCATCTCTCTCTGAGTCAGCTCAGGCTTAATTAAAGCCATAGCTGTTCTTCTGCTACAATATCATGTCAGTGGGTATCAACACACCACAAAGCCCTCTTTGGCGGAGGAGCCCCAAAAAGAGGGGGGGTGGGGGGTGGGGAGAGAAGAAGGCCTAAGATCCAGTTACATGACCACCCTACACCTCCACTCTCCTCTTCCTCTCTTGGCCGGCCCAACACCAGTCTGGCCTGCACCCCCCCCTCGACAGAGCCCAAACAGTTCTCGGTCCCTGCTCCACACATCTCCCGGACCCCGATCACTTCCCCTCCCCTCCCGCCCATCCCCCTGTCATCTCATCTCTCTCTAAAACAGCCAGGCTGCATTATTTATCTGTCACTATGTTAATGTTTGGAAGCCATGAAAGGGGCTGCGGGGATGGGGATGCTAAGTCACCGTGGACTTGGTTTCCGTCCGGTGAATGAGCGGCACGGGAGGGCAGGCAGTGGAAAAGTGGGAGAGGGAAAGATTGGGTGGCAGCAAAGGGGGTGAGACGGGGGAGGAAAAAATAGCGTCAAAAGCATGGTCTTCCTGGGAAATAAAATCCAGCGACTACCTCTTCAGCCCTGGCTGCAGCTATGTGAAAAGAGATGATGCTGCTCTGTGACAAAAATGCTTTTTATTTATCATTATAGGGGGGGAAATAAGGAGGGAATGGTGAGAATAATTAAAGTGCCAACTGTCCAAAGTCCGAAGATGCAGATGCCCCCATTCACCCCAGATGCTGAGCTGATTACTAACTAACCTCCCATTGACTAAAACCAGCTTTTCTAATTGCATATATTGCCCCCACTCCTCTTTCTTTTAGGTTTCCTTCCCTTCTTTTCCCTCGTGTATCCTGTTCCCATTGCTCGTCTCACTTGTCAGTCAAGGTCAGGAGGTCATCCTCATCTGATCACGTGTCAGAGCAGATTAGAATCAGAGCTTTTGTGCCATGTCATATTTCATTATGCATTTGACTCATCTCACAGGTCAAGGGGTCAGTGTGATTTGATTGGATGACAGAAATGATATAATTTGTGTTTAACCCTAGGCTGTATGAGGCTCTGAGTGGCGTACTAATGCATTTTGCAAAGACGGGGCAGGCCCTCTCCACAAGCGACTAATTTGAAGTGGCACACCGCAGAGTTGAAGGAGAGCCAGCGCTATTGCACAACATGCTGAGGTTATAAGGGAGGCTTTATCAAATAATAAACACAACCTCCCTTGTACCTCTGTTTCTGTCTGTCTCTCGCACGCTGTCTTTTTACTCCGCAAAATCCAATGCAAGTGCCCAGACGCTGGCTGCCTCATGCGCCTAATATGTTAGTTTTTCCACTCCTTTTTTTCTTTATCAATTTGACTCGCTGAGAATGTGTCACTGACCCTCTTCTGTCTTGTTTTTCTCTTTCCCTCTTTGTCTCCGTGTCTTCCTCTCTGTCTAATAACACTTGATATTGGCGAGAGAGGAGACTAATGGAGAAGTGCTGTCAGCAACAACAACCACATCATTATTGCTGCACATTCAACTGGAACACAAACAACATTTAAATAGCTCCCAAATGACTGCAGAATAGAGCAGAATAGATATGTAACAGTGGCAGAAAATCAACTAAGTTATTAATTTGAAGGAGGATAACAACAGGTTTTATTGTTTGATAAATAAACGTGTATTTATTCCTTCCTCTGCTGGGTTGCGCCGCGTGCACGGGAAGGGTTCAGGACCTTGCGGTAGTAACGATATGCAGATGCTGCGCAGTGTCACTGCGATATCCACTAATGCGGTCGGAAAACAAACCATGGGTGCACAAGATTGCTCAGGTTTCCCAATAGTCATCTAGAGTGATTGTGATGCCGATGTTGCGCTGTGGGTGACGGGGGGGAAGAAGGGAGAGGAGTGAGGAGGGTGGATGGAGGAGAAAATGGAGAGGAAGGAGCCGAATAGAAGGGGGGGAGGTGAAAGAGATGAATCCAACATTTCAAATGAGGACCATAATCAAACTTATTGCCTGACAAGGGGAATCTAGGATTACACTGTTACATTGGCAGACATGCAGTATTATTTCCAGAGTCCCCCTCTGTCTCTTCCTGTTTGGAGCAGCCATGTCTCCTGGAGAGGGAGGCCTTTTTAACTTTGCTCACTGGCACACCACTGTCTTTTCTGTGAGGCTTAACAACGGCCACCGCTGTCGCTGCGTTCTGACCATACAGAAGCCGCCCAGAGACTCAACGAGGCCAGAAAACAGCAACCAGTCAACTGTTTTTTAATTTTTAATGACTCCTCATTTATCTACTTTTCTACGCTCACTGTCAAAATGATTATTAGCATGTGGACAATGGTGCTACTGTGTCTGAATGACAAAACTAATTATTGTTATAAGAGCGAGTAAATGGACAAAAAACAGCACACTAAAGGGTTGGTGGATCAGTACCGACTGACTCTAACAATGTTGAAAATAACAAAGGGAGCGCTGATGGCGCAGTCATCCAAACAAACGTGCATTATTCTGAGAATTGTTAGGATCCTGTCACCCACAAATAACTGCACTATACACCAGGAGAAGGGGGGGTGTAAAGTGCATGTGGTTCATGTGCCCGTGTGTGTCATTTTAATGTGTGTCTGCATGCACGAGTGTCATAGCTCTTGAATACTTTTGTGAACATTTTGTAGATGTCCCTGATTTTCTCTTTTAACAAAAACTGTCAGACACTGCCTGCTCTGTGCGTTTCTGTGGTGTCAGTGTGTTCTTAAGTGTCTCCCCTCCCTGGTTCAGAGTCAATGAGGCTGTGTATCGGAGGCTGGCACAGCTGGTGGGAGCAGGAGACTAACATCTGGACCCTCGCACTCTTGGTGCCATTGTTAATAAGAGGCTGGTGGGGAGTGGAGGGGAGTGGAGGAGACAGCTCTCCAGTGTCAATGAACCTCCCTGTCTCTCACTAGAGCTCAGCACTGCAGCCCTCACTCGATGCATCACAAAAGTGTCCACAAGGGCCTCCAGCATCGCAGCATATCCACAACTACCATTTCAGAGTGAAATCCCAGCAGGGACGGCTTAATAGGCCTGGTTTTTGTAGTTTTTAGCCAAGCTAGCTAGTGGCATGCCACTGGGGATGGCAATGTCAGTTGGCTGGTCGGCCCAAAACTTTGGTCCATGCTTAAATATAACAACTGTTGGATGGGTCGTCACGAAACTATGTCCACAGAGAAAATGTCTGAATGGTTTTGGTGATCTCCTGACTGTAGCACCAACATGAGGGCGAGAATTTTGGCTTTTAGTGAAATGTCTCCACAAATATTGGATAGATTGACATGAAATTTAGTACAGACATTTGGGTTGCACTCAGGATGAATTGTAATAACTTTGGGGATCTCTTAACTTTTAATCTGCCACTACCATCAGGTCAACATTTTAAATAGTTCAATACTTTGGTTAATGTTAAGTTAATTACGTCCACATCAGTCTCTGCTGTATTTCTTGTGTAGTTCTTAGTATCAAATGTGACAGCGATGAACAAGCTTAACATTATACTCAATTAAGATAACTGCATCAGGACAATCAGGAAAAGTGCAAATAATCTTCAAGCTATTTCCTATGAATGTCTACATTTTCTGAGAGGCTTTAACTGACGCACAAACATATAAATACAAGATAAAAATATAAAAGCTGTAGACCTCAGGCTTTGTACCGATATATTTGCTGTGCTCTGCTTAACCAGAAAAATTATATAATCCCATTTCAACTTTCTCTGAGCTAATAAGTCAACATGGATCGATGTCAGCTTAGGGCTTTTTTCCTACCTTGAAGATACTGCATCAATAATTAACATAGTATTTTTGCTAATGAATCTTAGTTCAATGGAACATTTTCCTCTCCAATAACGCACAGCTTTCTTTCCGCAGCCATGAGGGGAAACCGGTTCAAGGCAAACTTTGTACGTTTTATTTTCGCAAGAGATAAAACTTCTTTGTGGTTATGAAAAAGGCTAAACAGACACTGGCCATTTCATGTCTTTTATAACACTCTGGCATGTGATCTAGCGCAAGAGTGAGTGTTTGGTCTTGCATCATTCCATCCAATGGGGTGAAAGGCCTACACAAACACATTAAGGTTGCCATTAGTTTCATCTGATCACCTGGGGCAACGGGGGGATGGACAGCTTGGCAGAGCGTGGGGCCTTACACAAATATACAGCCGTGCATTTATATGTGGTGCCATGTCAGATGAGTATTTCAAACAGAGGGCTTTTAAATGGGGCAAGAGAGAGCGAGGCGGGTGAGGTGTAAGGGGGGGGTTCCAAATGACTGTAAAAAGGCCACGGGGAGAGAGCTTTCCATCTTTCTGCTGCCGTGACAAATATGCCTGCACATCTTTTTGCATTGTCTCCGCTCCCTGCTTCGTCAGCGAACAGCTATAGAAATATTTTGGCAGGCTGCTCTTTGTTTTCATTTTCACAAAAGATGTAGTGATGGAGTGAGAGAGAGAGAGAGAGAGAGAGAGAGAGAGAGAGACAGAGACAGAGAGAGAGGGGGAGGCAGGTGGGAGAGGTGCTGGGTGGGAAAGGTAAAGCGGTGTTGTCAAAGGTTTGGGGGACATTTGAGAAAAGGAGGATGAGGAGAAGGAGAAGAGGTGAGGGAAGGAGGGGGTTGTAAGGGAGGTGGAAGGAGGGTAGAAGAGGAAGAAAGAAGGACAGAAGGGGAGGAAAAAAAGGGGTGGGCAGGGGAAAGAGGTGAGAAGGCAAGTTAACAGGAGAGGAATTGAAGCCAGGGGGACTTATAAATGAAGTAAATCAGGTGAGGTGGCATAAAAGGAGGGACCTGACAGGGGATTGGGATGATTGGCGTGACGAGTAGAGGGTAAGGCACAAAGTGGGAGAATCAATTGGGAGAGTGTGTGGGGGGGTGCAGGTGGAAGCATAGGGGAGGAGGAGCCTGCCACTCCGGTCCCCAGCTCCAGTCTAAACAGCGGGGAGGAAGCTGTAAATCAGACTAATGCGGCCGAGCTGTAATTCAGACCAGCAGGGCCGGGGCGCTGGTGCGGGGACCCCAAACGGCGGGAGTTTACAAAACGCAGCCGCGAGGCTTTAATCAGTGCAACGATCCGAAGATACCATCTCCCCCAATCAGCGGGCTTCCTGTCAGTCACACACGACTGAACCTGACCAATCAGGCTCCGCCGTGCTCCGAGACGGGCTGGCTGGGCTCTGGGCTGCTGCCAAACAAGAGAATTACTCATCTAAACTGGAAAGGTGGAATGGGCCTTTAATTCAGAGCATGGAGGGACGAGGTGATAGATTTGTCAAAGGTTGGACATAAAAAGACTATGGGATCATGTTCTACAATGGTTCATCAGAAACATATGGGGGAAAGATGAGAGACACGGGGGAGCTGTGGAGGAGGACTTAATCATATTCATCAGGCGGGAGTTTCTACAAGTTTGGGCACTAAAACAGTGTGACAGACAGTGTAGCTGCTCAAATCTGTTAACAAGAGCTCTCTCAGCGCTAAAGCTCTCATTAAAAACATTGAAGAATAACATGAAGGCCTCATTGTGAGTTCAGTCTGTCAGTGTGTTTTATAAACTTAATCATAATCACATCTGTTTGCAGCCATATAAAAAAAAAAAAAAAAAAGCCTGTTCTATCGATCCACAATCTGTCGCTGCTTCTCTGCGTCTCACAGATCTGCTGTTGGCACTCAAACACCCCTCTAATTACAATTACAACACCCAAGGGGACGGTCTAATCCTTGCCAGCTACGACTTACAACATAATAACTGGGGCGAGAATTAGCACCAAACTTACCATTAAAACATCATTTGAACTCGGCAGCATGTAAAACAGGCAGGCAAACTTTCAAAATCGCTCGTTACCAGAAGCAGCCTTTTTATACCTGCGTTTTACTCAAAGAGGAAGGAGGGCAATGCATTAACTTAAAAGTGAGCGGAAAATGCAAATGTAGTCCACTTTATCATCAGGCATTCAAACAGGCCCTTTCAACTCGGCAATCCATAATATTTCAACTTTGATGCTCAGGAAATGGCCACGGCTCGATGGTAACGCTGAGCTGGATTCTGCTCTGGTAGGACTAGTGTGACTGGCTGGGCTACACACACACTGTGCATGTTAAAACCACATGCAGCGTCTTGGCAGCAAAGACGCTACAGCGGCAGCCAATCAATAAAACCTTGTTACGCTAATTGCAAGATCATAATCTCCGTTCCGACTTCTGCTGAATATCCAAACAGTCACTCCATTAGCCGAATTATTCCCCTGTGCAGTTTCTCCATCTCTCTTTCAGGCACCCCCCTTTCCATTTTCTCCTCATGTTCTTCTTTTTTTTTTTTTTCCTGTGACATATTTCTCTCAAACAGCAGTTCTGCTAAATGAATTCATAAGTCAGGGAGAAAGACATCAAAGCAAAGCATTGTCAAGGTAAAGTGCTGATGAAGTATAGTGTTTCTTTCACTTTGCTGTGGAGCTATGAGAAGGCATCTCCACAGCACATTATCTTTGATCACCGCGCTCCGTACTGTTGTGTTTAGTATTAGCAAGAGAAATCCCACTTCAGGTGAAGGTCTAGTAAGACTTTTAGAAGAAAAATAAAAGACTCTCTGCTTAGGAGCTGCTCTTCCTCTTTCCACTGTGGAGATTTCATGTCTCTTTTTGTGCTCGAGGGTAGTCTCAAACCGCTGTGAAGACACCGGAACAAGCCGGGGCTCCTCAGCGTTGGTTACTCTTTTCTACATTGTTGCCACGACAATGGTCAGTGGCCACAGGGGCAGACAAAGAGCTTGTTGATGCCAAGACCAGGGTCCGTGACCTTGTCATTGAATCACTAACACTTTGTCACTCCGCTTGGAGGGTTCGAGGGGCAGAGAGAGACTGGAAGAAACACTACAGAGAACTAAGCAGGGTTAGACTACGATGCTCATGGGAACATTGATATGACAATAGCAACTGACCCCGTTTTCTTGTGACTCATCACGAAAACTAAGCATCTAAGCATGTCACTATCTGATGCGGTTAGCTGAACAGAGTTACTCAACAGGGCCGTGCCTATGTCTTATATGAATGTACCGTATGTATGAAAAAAATGTTACATATAGGTGAGCCAGACTAAATAGAACAATAACAAAGAGAGACTGAAGTGAGAGACAGCAGAGCACCGAGAAGCACACTTTCACACAGTTTGGAGGTGGAACCACTGACCCAAATGCATTTAAATGCAATGGGGGGTACAAGAGAAAGAGAGTGAGAAAAAGAGCAAAAGAGGGAGAGTCAGAGAGAGAAAGGAAGAAAGAAAGATAGAGAAGTAAAGTGAGATAATAAAGCAGCGAGCAGAGAAAAGTGAGCTTTAGGCAGTGTGATTTGTTTTTATTCAAGATGGAATATATTGAGAATAATACAGCTACTGTATATACTTTTTCTTGAGGAATAAACTAGTTAATAAAAAATTATCCCTGCAGCTATATTCTCCTTTTGTTACTTTCACCGAGTCCATTTTTATCTCAGCACTTGCAAACAACACAAGCATAAACACATTTACTGTTTCATAATGTGTTTTAAGCTTTACTTCAGCTTCACACCAATCAGTCAAAACCCAATCTAATAAAACAGGCTGGCTTGCATAAAATTCAGTGTGCATGTATTAATTGTCATAGGATACTTTTTTTTGCTGTGCCATAGAAGAAATCATTGCCAGCTAGCCAATTTGTATTAGGAGGAAATAATGCAACACATTCACTAATAGGCATCAATCAGACTGCAGCTGTGTCCAAATCAACTCAAATCAGGGTTTGAGTGACGTACATGAATGAAGTACACTCAAAACAGTCAGTAAGCAAACTCAGAAAACATTTATTTATGAGTTTGCTGTTGACGCACAGTATTCTCTCACACCGTGGTGCACAAAGAAACTGGAGAGGCTGCTTGCAGCTGGATAAAATTTCAAACTAATAGTTGGTGGATGTGAGACGGCTTCAGAAAAAAAAATACTCAGAAAACAAAAAAGAACCATCAAATATTTTGCAAAAACATTTTGCTGTCTCACTTTGATTGACATCTGGCAGAGCAAGTAATGGATAATTTCCTCAATAAAATGGTAGCGTATTTAGATTTCTTGTATTCTGCATTAACAGTGCACTGTAAGGCTTAGTGTACAGGAGACTGCATGCAATTACTCAAAATTTTATGCATTATAAAACAATACTGCATCAAACGCACCCTCAACATTTTTTAGTATACATACTGACATTCTTGGGTACTGTGAACACATTACATAGAATTAGCATGTTGTGTAGAATTAGGACACAGATAAGGAGGTGCAGATGAGTGATTTTTCCATTTCTCCCATGCCTATGTTTTGTTGTTGGAGTGTGTGTCCACCCCTAAGGCCCTCCCTGATTCTAGCTGTCAGAGAGAAGGAGAGGCGAAACTTGGTGAAGCGGAGAATAGAGCAAGGCACATGTCAAATATGAGACGATCTTGAGTAAACAAAGTATAACACAGAGCAAAGCAAAATCGTCTCTCATCCCATCACCGTCTTTCACGCCATTTCCCTCTCTCTGTCTTCTTCTTTGCTTCCTTGATCCCCACCTTTCTCTCCCTCCTGCTATCTTCTATGCCACATTTGAACCGTTTTATCTGTCCCTCAGTAATTCTGCAAAAAACACTGTGCGCATCAGCACGACTTGTAATCAGTCAATCAGTGCCGCAGTAAAACTACATGTGCTGAATCGAAATGGGCGATAAAAGCAGTGGTTCTTGAGATTTTTTTGGACAGCCGAGCACCAGCATGAGAAATCTGTCAGATAGCAGCACTATCCTACTGAATATCGCTTTGTGACAGACATATTTGTTTTCAGCGTTGTCTAAATAAACTTAAGGGATCATATACAAGAAGTAGCATTAGCGGCTCTTGTGTCTCCTTCTGGGCCTTAAGCCACACTTTAACGAACCAGAGCATTAAGAAATTAAGCAAAACAGCACATGCAACAGAAACGCTGAACCACTGTAGCCTATGGGTCAGTTCTAATAATTTCAATTGACAGGGACAAATTTCCTCCTCCCCCGTGTATGTCAGATGGGCTTATTCCCAAACTCCACAAATCCCCCAGTCCAAACACAACCATATGGTATCCCAGTTGTTCGGGACCAGCTGTGCTACAATGTATCTGGCATGGTTGCCACGTACTGTAGAAGAGCGCCGACTCCCCTCTCCGTTCTAACTTAATAAATCCTTTGCAATGAGGCCAAAACTCACTCAGAGTGAAGCAGCGTTCTCTGCTTGGCTTTTACCAAAGCGACAATTGTGTGCACAGAGGATGATTGCATAATAGAAATATAGTGAATTAGAATTTTATGATTTTTTATATATATATATATATATATAAATATATATATATATATATATATATATATATATATATATATATATATATATATATATATATCATCTACATACTTCAAATTTCAAGACTTGTGCAAATAACTTTCTTTGTTTTTATTATTATCTTAATTCATAATTAATAATAATTGTTCTGTGTTTGGCAGTATTTAGGATCAAGGACTATAAGAAATGTATGTTAATATGTGACCATGAACAAGCAATATATATATATATATATATATATATATATATATATATATATATATATATATATATATATATATATATATATATATATATATATATATATATATATATATATATATATATATATATATATACATATATATATTTATATATATATTTCCCATAGAGTGCAGCATGTGTTGAAGAATGTTTTATGTTCCATCTATCCACGTAAAACATGTGTGAACTAATTGGAGTTTTTTTTTTTTTTTTTGAAGGATTGCAGTCCTTTTGCTGTCAGCTGATGTCACATAGCTCTGCGGTTGTTTCAGTAACAACAATTTGTCGTCCATCCTAACAAGCTTGAACAATGGCGAAAGGAAAATGGCTCTGCGACAACTCAGGCAATCGCTGGGAACAGATGAAATAAGAGGAAAAAAGCAGGTATTCCATTAGGGGCAATTTAAACTCACCTGGTTTGGCGGGAGAAACTCATGGTTGTTTTCATTCATGTACATGTTGTCACCATCAAACTGTAGAGAGAGAGAGAGAGAGAGAGAGAGAGAGAGAAAGAGGTGGAAAGAGAGAGCGAGAAACGAGAAGTGTTAGGCAGAGACCAACACATCACAACAGAGACAGAAAACAGAGATTTTCAGTCAGTCAGTGGAGATACAGAAACAGTGTAACACAGCCGCCTAATGACTGTGAGTCCTCAGCTTATAGACCTCGATACTCTGGTGGATGTCAGTAATTGCAGTTCATTAGAGACACGTATAATTAGGCCCTGTCAAAGCTTGTGTAACTCGCACTCTTCGCCTACAGCCCGAGGCTGTTTGTGAAAGTGTGCACACACCTAAATGCTGCGATTGCACAGGTGTCACAAGGCGACAAAGGTGCAACAGAGTGATAATCACAGTACAGAGAGCACAACAGTCACACCAACGGCCATCTAGTTAGTCATCCCGCGAGTTGGCCAGTCAGATCACATCAGATCAACATTTACGCAATCAAACTACATCTGACATGTTAAGTCAGCCAGGAGTTGACCCAGAAATTGATTTGCTGGGCCATGCAGTTCGCTACAGCAACTACAGGAATTTCCAGGGACCTACTTTCTGTGTTTATTTTTGCTCAGACTCAAAGGCAAGATGATTTCTGTTAAACTGACATTTTTTTGGACGGCTGTGGGAGGTCTGCGCTCCTCGCTCTAATTGAAATCGTTGGTGTCCTCGTGCAGGTTTTCCACATCTCTAGAGTGGAGTTAGTGTTTAAAACGTTCTAATGACCATCGGCCATAACAGAACCTGAGAAATACTGAAATCTCAGACAGCACCACCAGATGCTGTTTTCCCACCAAGCCAATTATCTTAAACAATCAGTAACATGCCCAACCGTATCAACACTTTTAGCAACCCCACCAACCAGCCACCCAGTGATCAAGGCCACACGGCCTCCGAGAGGTGAGAACAGCCTTTAGCACTCTTGCACTTTGCCAGAGACGCGAAAACAGGACAACCCTGCTAATTCGCAACTCAGAATCACCAAGCTTAAGTAGCCTAAAGGGGAGGCTTAGGCTGGAGGAAAAGGTGGCGGTTTGGGGTTATGGGGATGAGAAAGACGAGTGGGTACCCCTGAGCTAATGGTGAAGGAGAGGGTAGAGATTGTGTGTAAGTGGGAAGTGAGGTAGGAGAGACACTGGGTTCAATGAAGGGAGAGAGAGAGAGAGAGAAACAAAGAGTGAGGACAGAGAGCATGACTGAGAGAGAAATGGAGTCTCAGAGGAGGAGGGCTGCAGCAGCAGTAGTGGCGATAGAGCCTGTGGTTGCTCTGGCTGTAGTGTGATTAACACTGGGGTCACAGCCAGAGGCCGCAGCTTGAAACACACAGGCATATAAACATGCATGCATACACACACACACACACACACACAAGTATACACACACAAACTCCCAGAGGCCTTCCCTGCTTTTCTGTCTGACACTATTTGGCACCAACCATTTATGAGGAAACAAAACACACCTCAAGACAGCGAGTAGTGGCTGAGATGAATTACGGCTGCTGCTACTGTAAGGTCAAGTAACGGGATGGATATGTGCCTACAGTAAGTAACTTACTAGGGGAGGGCGTTTCTCAAGCTTTGGGCAGGGACCAAACACGGGCCACAAACTTTTTTACAGCCATGTTTCACCACGTGTTATAAGCCATATGTTCCAGGGGCTAAATTTACTGTAGTGCAGCCGTTGTTCGATATGATGAAACCTTCTGGGGATTTCTTTTTTTCTTTCTTTTGTAGATTTGAATATTTTTTCATTTCAATTACAGTCAGATTCTCCTCCGACTCCAAGAGTTTTCTTTTGTCTCTTTCTTTGTACATGACACAGTCAGAGCACCAAACAAACCGCAGTTCCTTTGCAACATTATTCAATTTGAAGCCCCAATTCCATTTTCCACGTTATCATTCAGCCTCTGATGGAACTGTTTCTTCTAGTGCAATGATTTCAGCCTGATAGCACTATTAGTTTGCCGGAGGAACAATCATTGTATTCTGCAATGAAAATTAAATCACTTTCTTTATTGCTCCTGGAAAATGATTTTACATGCTGTCCTAATCACATCCTGCTGGATGTGATGGTGTCTTGAAATAGGTTATTTTCACACCTGCAAACCAGATCTCAACAAGCGCAAAACAGGGTAAGTAGAAAACAATTATGCAGAATGTCAGAGGGCAAACTGAGGGCTGTGGCGGTGCCCCTGCAGCGCGACGCGAAGGAGTCGCCGATGGCAGACTTGTTGAATAACAAACAAAATCTAAATCGAGGGGAAAGGTAAAAATGATTATTTCCTGCCTCTCTGTGCTTAGCAACCAGTCAGCAAAACTAAGTGTACTGTACTCATGTAACGCTACAGACACAGGAGGGGACCATGTCTAACAGCTCTCTGCATGACCCTGAGTTTGCACTTATCTTGTGCCAATTTGAGTTTAACAGTCTGACTCCAATGTGAAGTATGTTAGAGGCAACAGCACGTTTTTTGGGAAACACATTTTCTCCACAGCTAGCTTGGCGCTCGGCTTTACAGTCGTGGTTCCACATTACTCGTGGGAGATTTTAACAGGAAAAAAAGCCGAATCATGCGTTAAAAGATGCGTTTATTTGTGACCTTCGTGGCCTTAAGGTTTACCACAATTGAGCATCCACTCAGCTGAAGTGTCCTTCAGCAAAACCCTGAATGCCTGCCTCCATGACCTCTAACCTCTGAGCGAGAGATTTACTTCAACATTTTGAACAAATCTAAGGTGACAAAAACTCTGAAATGTTGGGAAATAATGTCAAATAAATGAACATGCAGTAAACATACAGTCTATAGAGATTCAGGATAACAAAGTATAAACAGCCATTTAACCAAATAAAGTACAGTAAAATGCACTAAGACTGAATGAATAATGTATGGGGGCTTTACAGCAATGGTTTGAGAAAGCTGTTCTGTCTGCCAGGTGGCGGGTGTTGTCTGCAGAAATCAGACAAAATGGTGCACATATAAAATCTTTTCCTCGTACGATCTGACTATTATGTAGATCCAGAAGTCCTAACGTGCCCAGTGTGAACATACGAGCGGTTCACGTATGAGAAGAAAGGGAGGTGTGTGAGGGAAGGGCAAGCTTGTCGTCTCTCTCTCTCTCTCTCTGTTTGCTTTCCTGAGGCTTTGAGGTCATTAATCATAGCGGTCAAATCTACAGCAAAACAATTGAGCAAAGGAAAACACAGACAGGGGAGAGAGGGATAGAGGGTGATGGGGGAGGGAGGAGAGGAGAGGGTGAAGGTGAGAGAGAGAGAGAACGGAAAGCCACAGCGAGACAGAGGAGAGCAAAGTCACGTCAAGCGAGGGGGCGAGGGGGGAGAAATTCTGAGATAGACGGAGGCTTGAGAGAGAAAAGGGACAAGTAAGGCCTGTACAACTGGCGCACTTGACACCAGACGCCTGTTTGCATAGCAGAAATGCAAATACATGAGAGGGAAGGGAGATAGAGAGGGAGAGAATGGGAGGAAGAAAATAAAGTGGGAGAGATGCTATAAATAGCGTTGTGTTTGCGTAAAGCCAAACCAATGTCAGTTTGATGCAGGAAGTGCACCACAGTCATAGAGGTTACAGAACAACTGTTGACTGCAACACCACGTATCAGAAATGTGGCTTTTCGAAACCTTCAGACAAGGACTCGCATCTATAGTGGCATCTCAGAACTTATAGTTTTACCCCTCCATTAAAGAAGAAGTTTCTGTTACAAAATTATATAATCAAACTTTTTAAAAAGTGGGACAAATTATGATTCAGAATCCATTTTTGCTTGAGCCAATGGCAGTCAATGTAATTGGCTCAGTTAATTCTTTTTTTTTTTTTTTACCAGCTTTCACCAGTTTATTATGTACAGGGCTGCAGTCGACATAAGTTCAGTTTTAATATTAGTGTTTCGATACGTGTTTCATGCAGCATATATGTTCATACAATGTGTTTTGGATATGACTGTTTTTGGTTTTGTGTGTGCTTTTGCCAGTATGTCATAATGTATGTATGTTTTTGCGCGCCGAATTGGCGAGATAGAGTCGTGCACCACTTAAAAAAAAAAAATCCCCTGTGTTCCTGTAGCGCTGGCCTGCAGGGTCGATGCCATGTACTTTTAAATCCTCTAAATCTGGATATGTAAAATGTTAACAGAACTCTGATTGTATAAAATGAATTTGATCACCTAAAACTGTATTATGAAATAAAACCAAACTAAACCAATAACTAAACCTTACAAACAGGGATACACCGGTGCATTTGTTTCTCTCCTGGAACCAACTTTCAATATCTAAACTGTATATCTATCAATATTGAATCCTAATTAGACACCATTGCTCTCTTTTCCCCAAATTTACAATCTGCATAACCTCTCAGTGTAGACAGTACTGGAACAAATAATTGTAATTAAACAGTGTGGATGCTGTGGGACTAAAATTTATGACTTAGCCACTGTAGCTGAATAATTTGTAACTTATAGCAAAAACACTGACCAAAAAAATGGATTTAATGGATCAGTTAAGTCTGATGAATACACGATCCACTAGCTAAGGTCAGTAATGTGGTGGTGCATCCCTGCTAACAGAAAGGCTTTTTTTTTCACTAGTTTCGTACCAATTCTTTATTCCTACTCTGACGGTTACTTTGCATTCTGTGCTACAGCGCTGCTAACCTGCATTGATCTACACGAGAGGCTTTTCTCGTAAGGTCGCTGTGAGCCCAGCTGTGCTTACTGTATGTACTGAATACCAAATCACACAAGCGGCAACTGCGGCCGGGGATGTTTTAGATTTAAAGAAAGATGATGTAGGAGAGACGGAGAGAAAAGGACTTAACCTTCCTCCTAGTCTCTTTTCATGGTTACAGTGTGCGCCTCCCTAGTTTTTTACCCCAGCGTAACTAATCGCATGTCACTCAATGTGCTGATGGAAAGAGGCAGCAGTCAAAATACCTGTGTCAGGACTGTGGTCATTAGAGCATTCAGTGACTCGCTGGCAGGCACACATGCACGCAGACAAACACACACGTGTGAACGCGCACACACACGTACATACAGACATAACCAAAGCACAGAGCGCAAGGGGGGATGGTGTGCTGTAAAGCAGATATGGATTGCCTGTGTGTATGTGTGGATATCTCTGCTGCTGCATGTGTATTTTACCTTTATGTGTTCCTTATGTGTGCATGTTTGCATACTGTATATACATCTTGGCTAACGTGTGCACATTGCGTGTGTGCCCACGTGTTTGTGTAATGTATCCTGTCCAATAATACACACATTGATCCCAGCGAGATAAAGATAACAAAGTTAGACCTTCCATAATATTTATTTTCCCATAACAGACCTGCTCTGCCACGCCCAGTCATATAACTCCATGCAGATGAAATATGGTCTTCATTACCTTTAAACCACAACACGCAGAAAGTAGTGAGGGAGAAACAGAATTGCCCTTCTTTCTCGACTGAAAGAGCACGAAATGAATTGGAGCAGCTGAGATTTTTTACATTACCATGACAAATACGGCGAAATGGGGAGGTGAGAGAGAGAGAAAAGGGAGAGATAGCAAGCAAGGGAGAGGGAGAGGGAGACACATGACGACAGACAGAAAAGGGCAGATCAGACAGAAAGACAAAATTGTGTGAGAAAAAAAAATCAGCTCAATTTGTGCTCGACTGTAAGCTGTGAGCTGAGAGGAGAAATAAAATAAGGCATTTAGCTGGGGATCATGTTAAACCATGCAAGTGAATGAGTCCCCAGAGAAGAGTGTTCCCTCTCTCGCTTATGATGGACTTAATTGCCTCTATCAGTGTTAAGATATAACATTCATCTCAGGTTTATTGCTCGGCTTTATGGTCTTGTCCATCACACTGAGGGGTTTCAAGAGGCAGGCCACTCCTCGAATGGCACCTTAAAATAATGAGACAGACTACAAAGCAACAAGGGGAAGGGTAAAAAAGAAACAGAGGCAGAGAGAAAAAACATCATTTATATTGGGAAAATGAGAGCATTTTACAAGAACTCTGAATGAGCAGATCTGGTATGCGAGCGAGCCGGCGAAGCAGAATGGTTTTGATGGTATGCTGGATGGATTACTCTTTGGTTTCTGGGTCTTTCAAAATGCATAGTTGGTCTGGCTAAAGGCACACACATCTCCCCCACCTCTAACCCCCGAAAGTTTTGGGTAGGTGTAGGGTTTCAGATGGCCGCACAATCGTACCATTGTGCTCCTGTTAACACAATGAAAACAAAGCTAACACATCGCTGACATTCAACCCCCCACCGCCCCCCTACCTAACCTTGACTTCCAGCACAACTCAGGTGGTAATCAAGCAATACAGAAATCTGAAGAGAAAGCGAGATACCAAAAAAAAAGGCAACACCCAACAATCAAGAATATTCAAAACACAATCAAAGCTTTACATGCTTCTTCTGGAGCAACTCGACATTGACATATCCTTTCATTTCTTTAAGATGTGGTTCTGATCTCCTAAAAACAGGCTGCTTCTCATCACATGAGGGCTTGAAAACCATGTCTGCATGTTCCATTAAATCTATTAAATCCACTTGCATTATATCATAGTGCTTACCACACAATAGGAGCCTTTCAAGGGCAGTCCCAGAGGAAGCCAACAAAGGGCCCTCTCTTTCAGAGACCAGTCAAGTAATTCAGAGAGAGCCAAACACGATTTTTGTGTGTGTGGATCTTCTCCACCAGACCCACAAGCGGCAATTTCACCAAGTCAAGAAAAGAGGAATAGAACAGAAAAGAGAGCAGCAAGATACCTGTTTTTTTTTTCACTCACAAGTGTCTTATTTAAAAAGACAGTGGGTCTGGTGAAGAAGCTTCCTTCCCTAAAATAGCGAGTCTTGAAAAAAGCACAGAGCTAGAAAGAGTTGCCAGGCAGCAATTTGAGAGCAAATGAGGGCTAGTTATATTCAATGAATACTCTTATTTGCATACACGGTTACATTCACCACAGAATTATGGTTTTCAGTTCCGTCTGTCTGTTTGTCTAACCTTATCACAGCACAAGAACAGTGATATTAAGTGATTCTGCAAAACTCAACAATAGCCGCACACGGAAATTGCGGTATGCTTACACGTAAAAAAAATATTTTGGTCATGGAAAATAAGATATGGTTATTGTGTGGTTCAGATTAGGCAACTAAATCACTTGGTTAAAAGCAAATGGAGATCTGTGATCAGGCATAAACTCTTCCTGCATCACTACATCACTACAACAGCATGCTACCTCCATTGGTACTCAAATGGCACTGAGCATTAGCATTGTGCAGACATAGTAAAAAAAAATCTAATTCGTAAATATTATTATATATTAAAATGTGAGTAGGTGTATATATGTAAAATCCATTCTTAATCTAATTTCATTTAGTATACAAAAAGATGAATTATCAAGAAGGAAAATAACTGATTGCAACTCTAATCTCAACTGTAGATGGTGCTAAAGAGATATGATCAGCGTATATTGCCATCTGGTGCATTTTAAATATTGAACAAACCCTTCCTATATGCAACCTTAGGATTTAGATGTTCTCTAAAAACCATGGCCACGGCCGCCATCCCTTACTCAGCATGACTGTCTATTAATGTGAGATTCAGAAGAAGAAGAAAATTTTTTAAATGTCTAAAAAAAATTCTTTTAAAATGACAAATTAAGAGGACTGTGCAGCCTTCACAGAGGCATGTGCACTGTGAACGCTCGCTATTCAAGAGTGAATTTTGGAGATTTTCTTTTTCTTTTTTTTAAATTTGTTATAAAACCTGCTCACCTTTGTATATTTGTGTAGACAATGACATTTATGACCTCCATCCAAATCCCAATTATTGTCTCTTCCTTACTTCTGCAGCAGTTATGCGTACTTTCTGCTTTTTGAGAACTGTTTTCCCAAGAAACCAACCTGGTGTGCACAAGTACAGTAATTTAAAAACACACAATATAGCTCAACCAGGAAAAAAAAGCCTTCTTTCTGTATTTGGGACCTCACCATGTATTTAAATCTAAATGCAGCATCCAGCACCGTCTACTTCTGTCAATAGGGCTCAAAATAATTCACTGTTCTTTCATTCACTGCCATTCTGACTCTACATCCAGCCTCTGCCACTAGCATTCAGGCAGATTTTTTTATTACCAATCTAATTGCACATTCCACCCTGACAAGAGCTCATTAAACCTTAATTATACACATGTTGTTTTCTACAAACATCTCCATTTGGGTCTCTCTGCCTTGTAATTGTTCAGCAGGGACAACCGGTTGAGATTTCGCAGATTGAGAGTGGATAAGAAAGAGAGAGAGAGGAAAGAGAGAGAAGGAGAGAGGTAAAGGAAAAGAGAGACAGAGAGAGAGAGAGTGAGAGAGAGGGAGAGAAAGAAAAAATACCAGAGAGAGAGAGAGGCGAGAGAGAGAGAGAGAGAGTGTGTCTGGAAGTAGGTCATGCCTCTCCATAAACAAGGCACGGTTTCTAAAATAATATACCCATCCAGTGGAAGTAATGCCAAACAACTGAGCGAATGTGGAGCTCATGTAATATTTACAGAGCACTAATACATAGATGGCAGGTCTTTTTCTCAGCAACCCCCAACACCAACCCCCCCTGCCCCTCCCTTCCCAAAGCCAGAGGTTTCTCTTTTTTTTCATCTGTTTTTTTTCCTCTTGCCATTTGAATTTCAGAGAAAGCCAACTACATTGATATATCTGGCAGTGAGGGAGGGAGGGGGGGTCACGGGGTGTTAAGATGTTGAGTTTCATTTTTCTTTCTTATTCCCTTCTTTTCTGCCTCCCCTATATGTTCTCCTCTCTCTCTTTCTATCTTTCTCTCCCTCTCTTTCTCCCCTGTCCATTGTTCTCTCCGCATTGGCTTTTTTCACACACATGTTTTTTCACACATTTGTTACATTTTAGCAGGGGAAAGTGGGCCCTAATCCAGACTCTTTGAGGCATGGGCGGTGATATTACTGTGGAGAATCGGCCTTTTAAAGACTTCTTTAAACTCCAGCTGGTGCTGTAAGGTCACCAGGCACTTGTTCGACGTCGGGCCCAGCGTGATGCTTCTGGGCTCTGGACTAACTGGCTGTGTCGACTCCGGGCCGGGCTTTCCGGGCTTTTGACGGCTCCTTGGCAGTGCTACTGCTGTAAAGGAAAGGGCTGTAAAGGATTACCTCTTCAGCATGTTTGCGAGTCCAGGTCCTGTGAGAAAAATGCTCTCTGCTGATTATTATGTTTGATACGCAGGACATTCGCAGTAGCCTACCTGATTTGACAGCTTGAGACGGATGACTGGGTATATACTTGGCATACTTAGAAAGGCACATTAAGCAAGGCCAATGTATTTTGACCCATTTTATTGTTGATTTATTCTGTACACTTGACATCTATTGCATGTCTGTCCATCCTGGGAGGAGGGATCCCTCCTCAATTGCTTGCTCCAAATTCCTGATGGTTTCTTCCATTTTTTCCCTGTTAAACGGTCATTTGGGGGGAGTTTTTCCTTACCAGAGTCTATGGTCTAGAAACAGAGTGTGTCATGTGCTGTACAGACTGAAGCCCCTTGAGGCACATTGTGATTTGTGATACTGGGCTATGTAAATAAAACCGACTTGATTTGAGTTCATCTCCTCCAAAGCAAAGCTGAGAGTATTTGTGACTCACAAAAATAAAATATTTTATTGTAGCTAAACAACACTGGTTTGACATGTTTCTCCTATGTGCTACTATGCATTTTTACATCAATGGGTGGATTCATCCAGTTTTTGTTAGAAACACACCTCACAAGTGGGAAATTACATAAACAGCTAATTACATATATTAGCTACACTGTAAGACTGACCTACAAGTCAATATTATGTACGCTGACTTTCAGTGGAAATGATGATGATGATGACAATATCATGTAATATATTTAAAAAATTGTTTTGTCCAATTTAATGACTAAAAGTCACCAAAAACTGAAAATGAAATGGGGACTATTTTAATACGCAATTAATGAGGTGAGCCATTCTTCAAACATTCACAGCCATCATCTCAAATGTGAGGATTTGTTGCTTTTGTACTTTTTGTGATAGTACACTGAATATCTTTTGGTTATGGAAAACAGCATTTAAAAACGTCACCTTGGACAATGGAAATAATCATTCGTTTGCAGCCTTATGTATGTATGTATATGCTAAGAGATGCATAAACATTAAGCCTTTCATATTCTGGTGTACAGGTTCATTGGTGTACTGGTGAACATTAAAAAATATCCTCATTAGTATTCCGATATTAATTTCAGCCGTGTCACTTAACACTACTACATTGACTATGCCATGTATCCATCATCCACTGTAATAAATAATAAATGTTTTAATGTGGGTTATATTCATGACACCTACCAATCAGATGCTTTTGACAATCCTGTGGTGGCATGAAATGAGATGTCTATCATGGACCATCCGGTGTCAGTGCCGCTTAGCACCCAAAAAGCATCAAGTGCCCACACTGAGCCTCTCAGTCATCGCTGGGGACCTTCTCAGCCTGTCACTGTTGACACTTACTGTATGCATCATTGATACCCACCCGGCAGCAGAAAATAAATAGCCTGCCATCAGATCACTCCTGCTTTGTGATATTACAATTATCTTGGCAAGGTCTTCCTTTTTTACAGCAGGCATTTGTTTTGTGTCTCTGTTTTGTTTGTTTATTCAGTTGGTTAGTTAAAATATTCCATTCTTAGCACAATTACTGTGGAACATCGCTCAGTTCTCACCGACATCAAACACGCTCACTGTACGGTGTGATGTGAGCCATGTCAAGATAAACAAACATGACATATTAAACAGGAAAATGAGTCACTCTTATTATCCCACCAAAATAAATCTGGAAAACACTAATTATAACAACCTGTACCTGATCCTGACTGATTCACCCCTGTTCTCTGGCTGTCTGTGTATGAATGTATGTACAGTGTGTGTGTGTGTGTGTGTGTGTGGTGTGTCTGTCACATTTCTGCTCCTGCTGCTGCCTTAATAGGCAGTCTCTTAGATATTCGCTACAGAATTGCGCTCATGCAATATTAATATCACACCAAAATATGGAAGCCGGAGCCCCCACTCCATCTCTCACTCCCTACATAATTGACTATGCAAGGCGCCAAATCAGCTTGGAAAAAGAGAGAAAGACACAGAGACAAAGCAAGACAGAGAGAGAGAGAGGGAGAGGAGAGAGAGAGAGAGAGAGAGAAACCAAGGGAAACAGAGAGAGAGAGAGAGAGAGAGGAGTTCTGAAACGATCCTGTCATCTCTGCGCTATAGCAGATTCTGAACCTTCACCCTATGTATCACTGTCAAGGCAGTGGAGCTAAAACAACAACAACAATAACAACTACAACGGTAGCTCAAACAGTTTGACTCCCTGTAAAGAATACACTGATGCTTAGCCAACCAGAGCTCCGACAAACCTCCACTCCAGCAGCTCTGAGAGTCATTGCGCATCACCTTAAGCTCTCACTGTATTTCATTGTTTCATTTGGTGCAATAGATTTCTGTATTTCCATTACAGACGACAATAAAGCTTGTCTTGTGCAGCCAAACACTGTTTAAACCCACAGAAAGTTATATTGAATTCTGGATGGATCTCTTTGTTTCCTAATTGTATATTGTAATACTCGAGGAAATCTGTGTAAATTGATGCAAAAGATATATTGTCCCACTGGATGAAATGACCCAGCTGCAGAAATAAAGCCTTCCAGAATACACACAAGATACTTTTAAACAGTGCGGAATAAGATGATTTTTGCAACTTTAGGGAACTTAAAGGTGCCCTGTTGGATTTCTTTCACTGTAGAGCAATGTTTTACTTGTAGTTAATGTGCCAAGAAACACAGCAGCATGCCCGGAGGAAGACAGCCTCTAACAAGTAAACATTCACATAACATTCGTGTAAACAATGCACGTTTCAAAACAAACAAATAAATCTGGTTTGCAAAAGTTTAATGATGAATAAAATGCGTTCAGTGTGTTCATTAGACCTCGACTCACACAGTGTAAATTGGTGAGAAACACTGAATGTGAAAAGAAACTTGGTTTGCAGAAAACACCACAGGGTGTCTTTAAGGGGAAGAAAGTAAAAACTAGATTTGAGGGGTAAAACTTGTAGACCTATATCGCAATTGTTCAATTTGTACATATATTATTTTACCTCAATAATTATACACCAGTGCATGTGTTTCCTTCTATTGATCTATTTGTCCTGCTAAATTACAGTACAACCAATTAAAGATGCTGTGTGGCTAATTGGTTGAACCTCTAGTTAGATGGCTCTCTGACTGCTGCTGGCTGTAGCTCTTTTCAGTTCATAGACATTTATTGAAAAGTGCAATAATGGAGCTGGAGCACAAGGGCAATTATCTTAGCTTAGCATGGCACGGCTAGCCTCCTTGAATTACTTCTGGGTTCCATCTTTGCACTTACTTTCTTAAAGTACTCAGTCAATAAGAGGTTAATAATTTTAGCTATTTATACAATTCTTTTCACCACCTCTATGGTATATGGTCATAATGAATGCAATGTGACACACATTAATACCTAATGGGCATTATACACTGCGCACTTGTGCCTTTGCAGAATTCATACAAACCAAAGAGCACTGAAATAAAGAGTGTGTTTTATTTCAGGGCTGAGACTCCCTTCAAAGCCACTAACACAACAAAAGTCACACCTTATTCGTGTACATGCAGGGACGTTAATAGCACTGCCGAGCACTGGGGGTCATGCCCTCTGCACTGAGCATTATAAAAAATGAAATGTAGGCATTTAGAGCCATAATTGATGTTGAAAGAAAGAAAAGGAAAAAGGTTGCGGGGGCAGTGCCGGTGGCTGGGGGGAGGGCAGTGCAGTGCACCTTGACAGGAAACATAGAGGTGAAGAGCAGGAGTTGTAGGTTAGTTTGACAGAGAGAAAAGAAGTGGTGTTGGTGGTGAGGAGGGAGGAGGGAGGTAGGGGAGGTAGGGAGGGAGGGGGTCGCTGCGGAAGTGCCAAGCCCACTTTTAACTGAACCGAGGGTGGTGAGTGGTGGAGGGGGGGCAGAGATAGAGATCAGGGGAAAATAAAAGGGGTGTGCAGGGGAAGGAAGAGGGGAGGAAGGAGAGGATGGGTGAGAGGAGCAGAGGGGGTGAGAATGGGGGAGTGGTGGAGTGTGGGGGGGGGGCAGGACCTACTGCACCTTGACACTTGCTCTCACCGCAGCACCTGATAAGTGCAATGGAAAAACGTCTGGTTTCCTCCTGCATGTTAAGTGGTTTATATTCTTCTCCTCTCCATGCAGCCTGTAGCTACAGTCTGCTACTGTACTGACACAACACCCAGGTAATAACAGACTAAGGGAAATGACAGAAACCCATAAAGTTTAGTGTTGTGTTTATTTTTTCATTTGTTTCGAAGATATTTTAACCTTTTGAAAGTTGCTGCTGAACAAAACAACAAGGTGGTTTAGGAATTTTTTCCTTCCCCCGCATGAATATTTATCCATCATTTTTAAAATGGCCCTTCTCCGTTTTATAAACAACTTTCTGCATTGAGATTTAGATGCTGAGTTTAATTTGCGCAACAGAGGATCAGATGGAAGTGGATATATATCTTTACTACCTCACGCGCACACTGACAAGTAACTCATTCCCATGATTTGTAAGTGGGTCTCTCCACAGAACAGCATTAACAATATTCACTTTAGATAACGTATGATTCCAGGCCCTAGGAGGGGATGGGTTTCTTAGAAATGCTTTGTTAGCACTCTCCCCCTTGATAAATGATTGAGGACATGTGGCCTGAGACATCAATACAATCTCTGTTGTAATTAAAAAAGGTGCACACCAACAATATTACACGGCTTTCGCTTTGTCTGTCTGTCTCTCTCACCCTCTCTCACTCCCTCTCTGTCTCTCCCTCGCTCACCCACTCTTCCTCTCATTGAGCCCTGGAGCAGAGAAGAGATAATTCAAAAAGCACTTGCATGGAGTGAAACATGAAAAGGGGAGACATATGAAATTAAATTCTCTCTTTTCACTCCATTGTTCTTTCATTTTCTCTCCTTTGTTACATAAATGCATAAATGCATAAAAGCAAGGCAAGCTAGATTCTAATTATGATTTTCACAATACTAAAAGATTTCTTTTTTTTTTTATTAAAAAAACTGAAAGAAAGGTGTCACAAACAAAGCAGACTTACTGTTCCAGCACTTTGTCAAAGTCAAAATACTGCAAGTGCTGCATCATTAAACTTCAATAAACTTAATCTTTTTCTTTTCCAAATGTCCTCATGTACAATTATATAATAAAATAGCTGAAAATTTTGACTTTGATGTCCCAAATACAGCTGCTTTATAACAAAAGATGCAGAAAGGGAAAATCATGAAAATATTTAAATGTCTACACTTAATCAACATATGCCCTTCTTTTTTATAAGCTAAAATAGGTCAGAAGCAGAAGCTTTGTATCCAGAAAGCCACTGCATGCCTTTGTTCTGTGTGAACACAAACACAGTCGGAGACGGTTGGTTGGCCTATCAGCTGCAGCGAAACGCCTCTGTGAGAAGCTACCAGGCAGATACCACACAAACCACCGAGTCAGATGGGTGCTTTATTGGGAGCCTTGCGGTGGCCAATGGTGGTTTGAGGATGGGGACTGAGCAGGTCTACCAGACTGAACATGGGAAGAGTGGCAGTGGTGGTGGAGGATGGGATGTGGGGTTGGAGGATGAGGAAGAAGTCACGGTCTTTTACGGTGTTGAACTTTGGGTTGTATTGTTTCCTGGCCATGATTTAAGCCCAGCTAATACAGATGTTTCTATGCAGAAGCTTTCTGACACGGATCAAGAACCCCCAGCTACTGTGAATCCATATTTTCAGGTAAAAGATAATAAATAAAAATGAAAAACAACCAATGAATATTTCAAAAGTCAAAGTGCGCACTGCTTCTGAACTGTCACTCCTGTGTTGCTGTGCAGATAGGGTATGGCCTCATCAAGGGCTCTCACTGCATGGATAAGGGTTAAATGTGGCATGTGGGTACTCGTAGGCATGGATGAGGTCATGAGGTGAGGAAGCAGGGGTGAGAGAAGGCTGGGAGAGATGAGTCTTACCCCAGTAGAGGGCAGTCTCTTGCCGTCAGGGTTTGGGCGCATGGGCAGGGAACTGTAGAGCCTCACACCTCGATCTGCAGCACCGTATCTGCTCTGGAGGAGGAGGAGAGAGAGAGAGATTTTAAGTATATTTTACTTGGTTACTTTCTTTTACAGAGAATTCAGAGTGAAACTGAGCATCGATTAAACATTTCAAACAATGATAAACTCACAATCAAAAGACCCAGATTTGAATCAAGTATATTCCAAAGTAATTTAGTTTTCAAAGTAGCTTAAGTTTTATTTTCTCATCCCAAATGCAGGGATCATATCATCATAGGCCTACTCATAGTCCTCACTTTGTGAGTATTTCATACATTTCCACCAAGTTGCAGAGCCTGCACATTGGCTGCCATGTTAAATCACATCACCTCATGGTGATGTACCACACATAATAACTGGATAAGGTTGGCTCAGTAGCGGCACTAATGGAACTAAGCTGTTGTGTTTGGTAGCCAAAGTGCCTGTGCTCAACTCCACTGTAGTCCATCTTTCTATATGTTACACAGCTGATAATTAGAGTGTAGTGGGTGTAGTCTGCCGGCTCCTCCCTGTACTTTCCCGTGTGGGTTCCAGCTGCATAACACGACCTGAAGGAGTGGTGGCAAAGCCCTCCATAGGGAAGCTAATGATTCGCGACACGTGGTCCCTACCAGGGAAAAGACGTACCGTCAGCTCAGCGGGGTTCGCACCATGGCCCACAGCCACAGCGGGGGTACATCCCAGGATTCACTTCAAATCTCACTTCCTCTATCTCACTCCTTGTCTTTATCTCCTTTCTCACTTCACTCTCAACTACGCACATCTCACTGCGCCTCTGTGATTCCCTGATATTCTGTCATTTTTAAATTAACATCTCACTTCTCTGAAATTTGGTCTCCAGTTTGTACATCTATGATAACCCATTGTGTGCGTGATAATTGATTCAATGAGATGCATCCTATTCTTCCTGGTAAATGTCTATTTTAGCTTCTGTACACTGCTGTTAGGATAAATGCTGCAACTTGTGATGCGGAAACTGCTTTCTCATAAATAAGAGGACAAAACATAAATTTATGTTTGTAAATGACTGTGGCTGCTGCCTGCTATGTATAGTGCTTAATGGCTTTGCCACACTTGGTACATACAGTCTGCTAATGAGGATGTGATGTAGATTATTAAGGGAGAAAAAACACAGTGCAGGAATCTAGAACAAATATCACATTATCCCTCTCTCACACTCACTTGCCTTACTCTATCCCCCCCCCTCCTTCTTTTTAGCATTCATTTTGTCACCTCATCAACACACGCAAACCAACATGCACGCAAAAAAACCCAGACACACATTTAATCACACAGACACAAATACACTCAAGGGCAGGGCTTCAGATTGCTATGCAGTGAGACATTCAGTATTTGACTATATTTAACAATTGAGTGAGAAAACATGCCCTGCCTTTCACTTCCAGTCAGTCACATGGTGCAGACACACAAGCATCCATAGCGTAGTGGGCCTCTGCTTTTTACAGTGGAACCGCCATAAACACACCTTTGCAGATTGCATTTATGGGCCCAAATGCACATAGTGATTACCGTGTAGCGAGACCCACAAGAAATGTATGCAAAAGCTTATGTAACACACCATGCATGAAACATATTTGAGAGATCACAGGCTCAAAGAGCATGATTTATAACCTATAAGCAGCGTCCTATGCAGAACTAACAGTATGCTGATATAATGGCGTGGGTCTATCAAAGACTGTATACAGTGCAGGCCATCCCCTGAGGCAGAGTACTTGCTGTGTAAGGTTTTGATTTCCTGTGCTCATTATGAAAGGTGAAAACAGATGAGTAGACAACAGTGGCGATCTTGTCGATAATGTTCGCATAATGATGACACGGCGTTATTAAAGAGAACTCTCATTTACAACTTTCCTCGCTGCTGCACCGTCCGGACAACCAACAAAAACAAAAAGATTTCTTTTTTATTAGTTTTATTTCTTAACCTACAATTTACATTGTTTTATTTATTGCAACACAATAAGTCTGTGGGGGACCTGATGTGAAACCGCACAATTCTAGGTCATAATCTGCAACATGACCTCGTGTGTTGTGTCTAGTTTCTTTTCCTTTCAGCCTTGCAGAGGAGCTACTGTACACTAACTGCATCTCTCAGTGGAGACTTTTTCTTTCGTGGCTTGTTAGGTAGCTTGCCAGCATCGCAGCCAAATGAATGCCTCACAGAATAGCTGCTTTAGCCAGTGAAGGAGCCACAGTAAGTGAATGTTTGATATTTCTCCAGTGTGCCAGGCTAATCTGGCCCTGTGGCATGCCATTACGGGGCTAATAACAGCTGTCTGCGGCCTGGAGGGGACACAAGCAGTCCTGGCTGCGCTAACTGGCCCTGACAGACTCATTAGGAGTGCTGGCACCCAGAACAGCAACAGCCAAACTCCTCACATTTCCTCGCTGGCTCCCAACAGTTTGCAAGTGCAAGAAGCATTGTTCTCTACACTTGTTCTCTGACACCTTTCTTTTGTTTTTTAGTCCTCACTTCAGACGCTCTCACCCTTGTCACCTCTCTTTCACTTTCTGGCTGGCCTTGGGTTTCTGTGATATTTCTACCTACCAGCCGTTTACCATCTCTGCTCAACAGCACTTGTTCTTTTTTTTTTTTCAATCCCGCACACCCACACTCTAGTTCTGACCAAAATAGAGCAGAAGGCAGGAGTTCACCGGTTTGCTCACTCTCAATCCTCTCTGAGAAAAAGTAAAGGTAAATAAAGAAATAATTAAATAAATAGCGCCGTAACTCGCTCACAGCGTCTGACTAACTTTGGTGTGCAGCCACAGGAAGATGCTGCACCACACCAGGAAGAGGCTGGCATCCTCTGAACTTTGTATCAGTTACTGTAGCCGGGGCCCGTTTGAGGACAAGGGGGGACTTCCCCAGGCAGACAGCAAAAGCAAACATTGTCCCGTCGCCTGGCAAGCTCCAGCCAATCAGTGCGAGCTGAGCAGGCAGACAATAAACACCGGTAGCCAATGACGACTTGCCTGGATGCAGAGCCATTAACAATAGGGGGAGGGGATACGAGGTGCCATGTGACAAACTTTTATGCTCACAGATACAGATTTACATGATACTGATGCACATGACAGTTTCAGATTGTGTCTGACAAAGCACAGTGCACTCGCTAAAATGAATGTGAATCTGTGCACTTTAAACTACAATGAGTGACTGTCTGTTATGAGGTGTTATTTGTAATAATTATTCACGGTTCATATTTAGCATATATTTCCTGTTACTGACGTATCTTTATCACATAATGTCTGTTTGTGTTATGTTCTCGTGTAAAAAGCATTAAAGCAAGAGTAAGAAAAAAGAATATGATCTGATACATTGTTATCAGATTTTTATTATTCTAAATATCCCATAAAATCCAATATCTGCCAGGCTCTATTATCAAATAAATATTCTTTATTTTTCTCCAAATGAGTAGCCTAAAGCACAGTGGGCACAACAATACATCTACTCATTAGATATCAGCACTGGCTTTGCCTTTTCATAGGCGAGGGTGGTGGGGCACTGAAAAGCCAAAGGCACAGCTGTGGGGGTATAGTTACCTGAAACGTTAGCTGTTGCATGTTATATTATTTACGCAGATCTGGACTTAATGGAACACATGTGTGTCTGCAGCCGACATTCTTCCCAGATTAGCTGAAAGGCCTGTGCACATCAGACTCCGCCGATGAGAGGAATGCAAGGCCTGGTCCGGCTTATGGGAGAAACCCTATCACACATCTATGGTATAAAGTAATGTATGCACACACACAATCATGCGCGTAGACACTTACTGTATTTATACATCATGGAGACGGTGGGCCATGCTGTATGTGCAGCACGCTCTCAACAATGCATGCACACTGACATCAGGAGATCAATAATACAAAACATTACCCTCATTCCAAATAGCCATTCAGTGCCAACATTGTTCAATTCTGCTCCCTTTGGTGCTGTTGTTCCTGATATTTCAACTGGTAAAATACATTACCCTGTCAATGCTATTGCATAAACATATTACACAATATCAGTTGGATTTCTAGCCGTGGTGGTCTGACAGTCAATAACAGAGTATGAATCACTTTTTCAGTGGTTTTTAGAGACTTTAGTCTGAGACAAAACCAACTGCAGTGTGCAACACTGGTTTGCATATTGTACAGTGATGAATCATTTTCCTTCATATATATTGAATGTGATATAATTTAATTTGACGACACATGATTTGGGTGTTATTTTTCATCTCGTACTTTTACATGCCTTTGACATGCACACACGCATTACGAAACTGACTTCTGTGAAATCTTTTAATGTTAATGGATCCGCAGCATCTCTGCCATCCACTGTGAGTTCTAGCCTGTAGACCTTGGACTCCCTGACATTTATGTTGTTTATTTCAAAGGGAAGGATGCAATACCCCAGAAACAGCTACTTTTATTAATGTCTGGCTTAAGGTTCACGTATGGAAATGTGCCAGCACTTGTGTAATACAGTGAATCAATACAAAGCATTGATTACCACTGGCTGTAAACTGATTTACAAAAATATATCGATGTGTATTGTACACACGTTTACACTAACTGGCTTAGATATTTAGCTTGGTTCATATGTGTAAGTATGTGCTTTTATTTATTTCTAAATATCAGCAGTGACAAAGACAGACATTTGTGATTTGTGTGTGTGTACCTGTGTGTGAGAGTGTGTGAAAGAGATGTCAACTAAGGCCTAAGCAGCTCGACCATAACCAGGACATGAACCCAGGGGCTACCTGCCTCGGGCCACTACTGACACTCAAACTACTGATCACACCATTGGGAATATCCAGCCAACAGCAGCGTTTGAGCCGCGTCTATTTATAGCTGACCACAGCTTTTACAGTGACTCTCCATCCATTCCTTGTGTAAACTCGTGTGAGTTCGTATGTGCGTACCTGCAGATGATATAATAATCACCATAATTCAGACTGAATTGAACGCATTTCATGTCGTGTTTCCTCTCCTCTTCTGCTGGCTTGTCTCTTCTCATCACCCCTCCCTGTGCCTCCACCCTTCCTCTTGCGGCCTTATCTTCTGTTTACATTTCTTCAATTGTTTTTTTTTTTTTCTTGTTGTTGTTGCACTAGTCAACACAGATCGTGATTTACACACTAACACAATACATCAGCTGAGGATTCTTAAGCTGACCCTCCATCATCAGCCCCTCTCTCTCCTTGTCTCTGTTGCTTTCTATCAATATGAATCTTCATCTATTTCTCTGTATTGTTCCATTATTCCTTTTCTTTTTACTCTCAGCTCAGTCATTATGCATTAAAATGCATGCTCATGGTATTTAACACTCAAAAAGTACAGTGAGGGTGAGGAGGTTGCGCTTGCCTTTGATTGTGGAAATTTCTCACCCAATGCATGCCTCATTCTAACTTTATCAACATTGTGGTGGTTCTTTACCTTAACCCTAACCTTGGCCTTAACCACAGGTGTTGTATTTATCAAAGCTCAATTTTGCACCAAAGCTTTTTCATGTCATTAAAATGGTTAGCTATTTTCAAGAAATACAATTAATAGTGAAAGTGGGAAAGGGGGGGTTGTGCATCTGCAACACAGTTTGGGTTTCCGACTTTGTAGCTCATACTTTTATGACACCTCGCCGCTCTCCTTTCTTCTTGCCCAACTCTTTCTTGCTCTTCCTGACTTGACTTTGTGTGTCTATCTGCAGCTACAGAGGGCTGTCACAGAAAGTAGATTCTGTATCTGCTGGAGCAACAATGTGGAGCTTGGCTGCATGTTTTCGGGTAGGCAGATAGGAAATTCAACAGCACCATCTAAAATTGTACCAAAGCTCAGACACTGAGTACAGTCGGCTGAGTGGATTACTGAGTGGATTAAACGCTGCATTTTTTTTTAAGTCTCCACACAGGAAAATGGAATAAACGTTATAGATCTAATTAAAGATTTTTGCTCCAGTCAACGCATGCACAGTGTGTTGTATGGTTCATCAAAGGGCAACATTAAAGCAGAAAGCTGAGTGTAAATGAAAGAAAAAGTAATCAAGCTTCATTTACACTAAACCTGTTGATGAATTATCTCCTATTTACATCAAAGGCATAAAGACCTCTCTAACAATACACCAAGGATAGGATATACTGGAATAACTGCTGATGAAAGAAATTTGCTCGCTCTCATTTCTGACACTTTCCCTCTTATACACAAACGCACAGACAGACACACACACACTTGCCCTTTGTATTACGTTTGACACAAAAGCGAGGGAGATGGAGCACATTAATAAAGTGCAGTCGGTGCCCCTGCGCTGTCTGATACAAAGGTGAGAAAAGAAACTTTTCATTTTCATTTATCAGTTTTTTTTTTCCAGAAGCTCTCGTCTTTTTTTTTATGAGGTGGTTTCCTGAAGGCAAAACAACACGGTGGTACAACAATACAACTTGAAACAACCAGCAACTGACAAGCAGAGCCAACACTGGCCACAACTAGTGTGTTACAGGCAAAAAAAAAAAAAAACAGATGGTTGGGAGAAAATTTAGCTAATACAAAAACAGGGGATTTTCTCTTTTCTTTTTTTTCTTTCTTTTTTTTCAAGAGGTACATGCAAAGGCTAGATTATTTTAATACAGGCAGAAGCTGAGGAGGGTAATTCCTTAACAAATTGGGATTGCTGAGGAGAGCAGAGGCTCCCGAATGTCAGTTTGCGTTTGTCATCTGATTTCATGAGGAATTCTGTCACCGTGATGTAAATGGTCTCATGTTTCTTTTAGCAGAACTTAGCAAACACGGCGCCATCTGTGCTGCATTAGAAGGATTTTTAGCAACACAGTAATGCTGACAGTAAGACAAAAAAGGGAGCAATACTGAAATGATGCGATGATAGAGAAATCAACTGTCAACCTTTTTCCTTTTAATACCTCATACCAGTTTGACAATTGTGGCCATTAGCTGTTGTTCTTTGTTTTATACTGTTATTAATTGAATATTTTGGGGATTTTGGACAGGTGGCTGGACAAAATAAGCAACCTAAATGCACTTTTACTTAATGAATCCTCTGTTCTGTATGTCTACTAATCAACTGTATTGTTTTGTCATTTTAATATCTAATAACATACTTTATTTTAGTTCATTTTTCCTTAAATGTTATGTTATGTTCTTTTATTTTAATTGGATTTTGCTGTTGTGAAGCACTTTGTAACAATGCTTTGAAAGGTGCTTTAGAAATAAAATATATTATTATTATTAATATTATCTTAAGACATCAGCTTTGTTCCTTGGAAATCATGAATGCCATTTCTCACCATGTTCTTACATTTTATAGACTAAGACAAATAAGTAACAAAGCCATCAATAATTCAAACAACTGTTCAGTGCCAAAAGGTTAAAACATATTAGATTTCCAATTGCAGTGAGACGCTGTACACTCTTGGCATTGGTTTGTGTTCTTACAAAGAACATAAACTGTAAATGACATTGTTCAATTGAAAGTGGCAAAAGCAAAAACAAGATTTATTTATCATCGCATTGTTCATTACAGCAATATAAAAGGTATTGCATGAACAGGCACTAAATTTCAAGCATTAGTCCTCTGGAAATGTAAATGCTTCACCACGACATTTTGAACGCTTTGTTAATTTTTAGCTTATGTGCGTTTACCCAAAACAAAGGTGTGATTTTTACGAGATGTGAGCTGTAGAGGAAGTCGCTGCCTATGTTTGGCAATCTCGTACAGTAAGTCCACTTTAGCAACACATCTAGAAGTTCAATCACACACTGGAGGAAGAGAAAGAGAGAGAGAGAAGGGGGAAAGAAGAGAGTGAGAGGACAGGAAAATACAAGGCAGCAAAGCCAGAGTAGAGGGGGAGAGAGCGAAAGAGGAGGCAGAGAGAGAGAGAGAGAGAGAGAGAGAGAGATGGAGATAGAGAGATAGAGGGAGAGTTAGCTGAGAGTTGATATGCTGACTACAGGCAGTTGATTTGGTTTCAGAGAGCATTGTTACGGTGCTTTGAATTAATGCCTCCCAAAGAGTCCAATTGTGATTCTTGGGCTGTGCTGACAGAATATTTGACAGCCTAGGGTGAGCTGCTGATCTCAGCTGAATCCTCTGTTCAGTGTGTGTGTGTGTGTGCGTGTGCAGCGCCTGTGTGTGAATGTATGGTTGATACCCAACACATTCATACACCTACACATGTTCAGCGATGTGTGGCTGTGCAAAACAGTCAAAACGCCCACATGAATATGTGTACAGACTCCCCACATTTACACACACACACACACACACACACAGACAGACACACACAAAGACAGAGTGGACAGCATGTGATACAGAGACCAAAATGAACCAACGCATAAATCAAATCCTAAATGACTGTTAACTAAATGACACTAACACACACGGACACAAACAACCTTAACTAAGCACTGCAACACACACGGACACAAACAACCTGAGTATGCAAACAGCTCTCATATGCAGGTAAATTGAGCACATTCACTTAATCAAGATGAAACAGTTTGTCCAGGGTTGTTGTTTTTTTTTTTTTTCTGTTTTCTTTTCCCTGCAGGAAACATATTGTCTCTCTGGGATGCTGGAGAAAAAACACAGACAAGCCCAATGCTTCATTACAGTGATGGGAAGAAAAAAAAGATGCTCCATCAAAATAAACATGCTGCACAGTACCGGTCGAGTTTGACAGCAGCTCGACATCAGAAAAATCGTTTGTGAAAATGTAATTCACAAACCTGCAGATACTGCAAATATATTAATTGTGTTCATCATGTTACGTCCCCTGATACCAAAGCGGCTTTTATCAATTACACTAAGAATGTGCTGCAAGGAAATGAACAGGACAGACTAAAAAATACTAAAAAAAACAATGTGTTTAAAATATAATTACCAACATAAGTAACAGTTGATATTCAATACTGCTTTATATAATTGAAAAGGTTTTTCAAAACACTTGAATATATACAAATGCAAATCAGTGTTATGTCTTTCACACCCACAGAAACATACAAGCCTACTGCATATGATACCTTACCTGTGAACTACAAATGATGCATTTGAATGTCAATACATTTCAAAATTTTGTATGGCCCATATTTTAGCATCCCTTCAGAGGCCAAATTCTTTCATTCAACTTCAGTTGGCGCAGGCACCCAATGCTAGAAGCATAGTTTTTAAAGTTTTTAAAGCAAGTTACAAAAAATGTGGACACAAGACTTCACTCACTTGAGACCTGACTCCTTCAAGACTTGTCTGGACTTGAGACTTGAAAGCAAAAATATTCAAAGACAGAAATATTTAAAGACAGGGAGTCTTACCATTGCCACATGCCTTAAATGCTCCATTATGAGGCATGTAAACTGAAAGGGCATTGTCTCAGCTATGTAAAGAAAAAGAAGGAGTGCGGATAATATGGGAAGTGTTCAAATTGTAGTTGAAACGAATACCTAATTTGTCAATCAGCAACTATTGTAATTGATTCATCATTTTGAATAGTTTCTCTGGCAAAGATGACAAACATTTGCTTATAAACTGTGAAAAAAGTTATTGCTTTTCATTGTAGATTTAGTATTTTGTGGGCTTTTTCCCCACATTTTTACTGTCAGGCGCAACAAAAATATAAATAAGAACGATAACTTAGTCACTTCGCAGTTTACTTAGATTAGCCTTAGATTATATTAGATAAGCCCAGGAAACACTTGATACTTAACTTGACACTTGGCAAGATTTGAAACTTGACTTTGACTAATTGTACCAAACGACAAAGCAGCTCTGACCATGAAATTCCCATAATATATCAAGCTCTGCAAAATGATTCAGATTATGATTGTATGTGTAGGTGTGAAACCCCCATTTAATCCTCTGCATATATGACTGGCCGCAAGTCAAGTGACAATTGTCATGACATAAGTAGCTGATGACTCAAAGTTACATATTTATAGTTTACACTAAGCAGTCATTCTTTCCTCTATTCATTTTGCTAATTTGTGATCTCTGCCCTCCACAGTAACATAAAAAAAAATTTTTATCGATGCAATCACACTGTTGTTTGTGTGTCCATCATCTTGAAGTTTAAGTTTACAGTGTTTTTCAGAGTATTCCACAGTGGAAACATTATAAATCTTGCCACGAGCATGAGAAACCTTTTATATGGATCCTTTTCTGGGAAAGCTCAGGAGCCAGAACTTCATTAAAATTAACTGGATAAGGAAGAAAAAAAAAAACAATGGGAAGAGCAGGAGGCAGGAGACTCGGCAACCAACTGAAGAGTATAATTGTAATGCAAGTGTTGATTTCGTGGATGGATACTTCTCCTCTTCTATCTCTCTCCCTCTTCTCCCTCTCTCTTTACCTCTGCTATCCATTTACAGCACCTCTCTGCCTTCCTCTCTCTCTCTGCCTTTCCATCTTTCTCTCCATCTTGAGTGCTGTGCCTCACTCTAATTAGAAATTCCCCCTCCGACCAACTGAAATTGAATTGCCCATCATTTGCATAATGATAGCTCACCGGGCTGACGGCCGATTTACCGTGAGATGAAATGTAGCAATCACTTAAGAGAGTGACCATGAGGGAGAGCGGGCGAGGGGGGGCGCAGGGAGGGAGGGAGAGGAAAAGGAGTGAGGATGAAATGGGATCACGGAGATAGTGTGAGGTTAAGAAACGGCGAGGGGGGGAGAAAGAAAGAGAGAAATCGGACAGGTATTTAGGTTATTGTCTCATACAGCAATATTGCCGGAGGGAAGGCTGTGTCCTCAATATGACAAGCGACTGGACACAACAAGGACACATAAGGACGCTTATGTAACACTGTTCCTCTTGTCAATGCGAGCACTTCTGTCTTTCAACTCTAATTATCATAGAGCATATTTCAGACAGAGCTGCTAGTCTGTCACAGTCTTTAACTGTTTGAGACTATTTGTTTCAATAAAAAAAAAAAAAAAAGAGTACGACAACAACAACAGGGGCAGGGATTACAAATCTTTTTTCCAGTGTCCAGAGGTTTCTCGCTTATTTCACAGCGGCTTCAATTCAGGGTGCAACTCAATCAGCAGCTCAACCAAAAGTCTGTCACGCTGGGTTTAACAGCTGGCAGCAGCTTAACTCTCCTGGCTAGTTGGTTAAGAAACATTTAGCATTCAGAAGCAACAGCTCATGAGATTTATGTGCCTTGTGATGGGATAGAAATTCAACAAACAGTCCTCATTAGGGAATAAATAATAAGAGAGTTGGTCATTAGGGTTGAGGTTTATGTTTTCTCTTAGTCCCAGAACAGGAATAAAATACTTAACAACAATTGATGAATGTCAGTGGCCTCCATTGTGTTGGTAAATGCTAAGCTGTTGTGTGCTATTTTTAGTCTCTTGAGTAGTTGTTTGGCAAGTTGTGACTTTGTCCCTGCACGAGATCAACCTCGGGAACTCCTGAAACACCCACAGTTTATAAGAAGTGGTCGACCTGTCAACTGTGTAGTTGTCAGTGAACGCCCTATCATCTCAGCAATCGCGATGTATGAATTCCTGTAATTGACAACATGACATCGTCTCGCCTAGTCTGGGCCATCGATCTTATATTCCACTGGGCCGGGAAATTTGATTTGTGAAAAGACAAAAGAAAAAAAATCCTGACAAATTTTGTCTCAGTGATGTCACGTAACTACGGCCGAGTCGAACACTGCAGCGTGATCTGTGGTGAAATGACAGTGAAGAAGCACAGAGTTGAGGGAGTCTTGTGCATGCAGCCGGCTTAAGTCAAAACTCGAAGTGAGGCAAACTGAGGCTAGTGGTGTAGAGGTCATATTTGTTTCTAATAGTCTGATATGTCGGGCTATCAGGTTGGAAGCTCTGCCCAGGGTCTGATAAGGCCACTGTTTATTGTCTAACTTCCACTCTTTAACCTGAGGAACCTCAGACTCTCACACACGGTACTTTCCACTCCCTAGCCATTACCTCAATGTGTGTGTGTGTGTGCGCTGTGTATGTGTGTGTATGACTGTATGTTTGCATGAGAAAGTCCTGGTGTGTGTGTGTGTGTGTGTGTGTGTGTGTGTGTGATCTTTGGTTTCCATTGCAAGTCTTGGCCTAATTAAAAAGTCCTGTCGATGCTCAATAACTGACAAGTCATCAGAAAGCACGCACACACCGAGACACAGAGCAGCGTACACATGCACGCGCACACACCCACACACACACACAGACACACATGCACATGCACACATCACTCGGTGCTCAAATCGTTTATTCAATTCTTCAATCTCCTCTTCCTCTGTCCATCTCTACATAAGTGATCAGTGATCACATGTCGCATGTTAAAGTCGGCTGGCCCAGACAGGAGGGAGTTAAGTCCCTTATCTCTCCTCCCCAGAAGAAATTCCTACTAGAGGCCTCGCTCTGCTGGTTTCCTGCCTTCTTGCCCAATGCCCTATTTTTACTCATCGGGGCTCTAGAATACCAGGGGCAGCTTTTTCCTTGTCACTAACATATTTCCTGCCATTCTCATTCTGACATTTCTCCCCGCCGCATGCTTCGCTCAAATCGTTCCCCCTCTTTATGGGTCATAACCTTTCAGTCGGGGCCGTTCATATTCAAATGTACCTGCCGATGCCGGAGCCCCCGCAAGCTCACCCGTCACTCCGGATACCCTTTTTTCAGTGTTCACAGGTTTTTTTAACATCAGCTTTCGTGAGGTGTTAATTGGAGATCTTTCTGAGTGCTGCCAGAAACAATCAGGTCCGCACTGCGCTTTGCTGACAGGTTGACTGACTGTATGGTTCATCCGCAAAACCGTGAGCAGATTGGTGTTTCAGGCTCTAAATCTATAGTACAGATGGGGTGGGGTGGGGTTAATATTTTATTTTACATGTGAATTTATTTGTTTAACTTCAAGAAACATCCCCAATTGCACCACAAGAACTGGAGCATAATCTACCATTCATTTCCACTTTTCCCCACTTCGCTCTTTAATTTCTACTGGAGGAAGGATTTTTTTACCTATGTGTGGCAATCAGCGTCTTCATGTAGAGGAAGAACCTACATTTCAAGCATATGCAGACAAAAAAATCACCTTGATTATGGATAAAAATGGTGAACCTAAAAGTTGAACTGACATTTGAATGCTCCTCCCACTTTGTATGAGGAGAACTGAATTATTATTATTATATAGCAAAGAGGATTTTGCTGCATCTTCGGACACATCATCATGGAAACATCTAAGCTTGAGCCTCTGAATCAGGGTTTCCATGGCAGCTGTTGACTGACATTGCAGTGGTGTTGCTAGGAGATGGGCTGTCAACTTCTGTGATTCGCTACTGACTGGAGAAGATCAGACTGTATGACCTAAGACACTGATAAGAGACTGTTTTTTCTTTTTTTCAACAGGCCCACATGGTGTTTGTTATGTAGCAAGATCTCTGTCCCTTCATAGCATCAAACATTTAAGATGACTCGCTGTGCGGTAGTGGTAGTGGAAGCTAGCAAGCTAGGCTGACAAATTTCCACTAGCTTGGCTACTGTAAGCACCAATTCCCACTAGAAATTACTTTTTGTTCATATTACACCAATGTAGGGGGTGCTATCATTACAAAAATTAAAAAAAAAAAAACCCATACATTTCCTTTTTTCAGCATTTACACTTTTGACCTAATAACTAGTCAAGTCAAATTATACCAATCTAGAGTGAAAATTCTTTGTATTACTATAAAAAGTAATTCTTCAAATGCACCAGAGCCCAGCTCTGATGAGCTCTCAACCTTTCGGTGCGACATTGTTGGATTCTGACAGCTGGAACCGCCCCGCCAAAGCTACAAATCAAGACTGAGATTTTCTACTAGTTCTCGACTTTCCAGAAGCATTTTATAACCAGCCTGAGTGACAAGGTGAACTCGAATGTACTACTTCACTCACAAGGCTTGGGAGTCCCTGGTACAGAATGTGCAGTAAGAGGCCTAAAGAGGCCTGAGGAGAAGAATGAATGGCAGTTTAACGAATGTCTGGGGAGACATGATATCAGTGGCTGGCTCTTTCGGTGCAGCTTTCATCCTATTCATACACACAACAGGGTCTAAATGCAGGTGGATCGATGCTGGTTAAAAACACTAATGGCACATAAAGGGAACACACTTCACCACTGTGTTTCTTTCTCGCCAAGGTCTGATCACTTCTAGACTATTAATGGAATGTGGCTCTCAGAGGAGAATATCCGACGAGCCACAGGTGAAGAAAAAAAGGCCCATTGTCTAAGATTTTCAAGGCTACTATTCTCACAAAACAGTGGCACTGACATTCCAGATGAAGAGAGTGCGGCCCCTCATTCATATTTGCCATAATAAAATGTGCTGATGTTCATTGTGTTGAGTGGGATATCATGAAAACAAGACGGCGGACACCTGTGCTCAAATCACACTGTCTATTGTGTCACTTATTCGTGTCCCTTTTACTGGGGTACATTTGTGAATATCAATATTATTTCCCAGTTGGAGGTAAATGGTATTGAATAGTTGCCAAGCTGCTGGAGCAAGGGGGGTGGGACTGCTCAGCTGACTAAAAGGGCCATTCTCCGGTTTATCTTTCAATCAGTGTGTATGTGTGCATGTGCATGTGTGTATGTGTGTGCCCGAATGCCATCCTGCCAGCGTGTGTGTGTGTGTGTAAAATGCGTGTTTCATTTTGACGATGAGCAGAACGAGCCGGAGCTTGCTGCACCAGTAGGCCATGTGAGAAAAAGTTCACGTGATGCAGGCAAATACAGCCGGTCTTCAGCAGGATGGAAAGACTGTAATCAAACCATAAATCAGAAATCACTGAACTGCCATCCACCCACCCCCTCTCCCTCTCTCTCTCTCTCTCTCTCTCTCTTTTTGTTACTACCCTCCTACTCCTCTCTGCAGAGCTCCCTGTATAGCATGTTCTGTTATATACAGGAATATACTGTTCTGGAAGAAGAGGTGCATAGCAGATTAGTGAAAAAGGCATTTTTTTCTATATAAAAGGTTTGCATCATGAGACACCTGAAATCATGAAGTGAAAGAAAAATCCTTTTTTATTTTTTATTTATTTTTTATAGATCAGTGAAATTTTTCTATAAGCTCTCAGAATTTGGGCTGCAGTGTGCGTTAAAACCATTTCCATACCTTAAACAAACATCTGCACGGTCATGTGTGCACATTCATGTGTTTTTCTGACTACTTGCAAACACACGCGGTCCATATTTGTCTGGCCATGACTCTCATAGTGAGCCACCTGGTGTGCTGTAATATCAGGAGAACAGTGGGGTCATTGTGAAGGAGCTGTGTGATATCAAGGAGAGTGACCCATTTAGAGCCCAGCCACAGAGCTGACAAGCCTCTGTTATGTCTAGGACATCTGGAAGGCCGGAGCCGCTCACTCCGCTGTACTCCACATATGAGTCAATCCTTTCCAGAGAGGAAAAGACATCTGACATGGTCACGGATATTTCACACACTCACCTATAGCACCTATCCAGGAGGCAGGGCTGTAAAGAGGTGCTGATCCTGGCGAGGATATGTTACAGTGCACTGAGAAATCTGGAAGGGATCCAAACAATATCTAAAGCTGTTCTGGTCATCTTGCAGAGATTTTAGACGGTTGAAATAACAGTGTAGGACGGTGCTATCTGCCGCTCAGCAGAAGAGCTCCGCAAAGATCAAGTGATCAAGGGAAAAACTTCTATCTCATTATTCAAATGAGAATTACTTTTTCAGGAGCTGATTCAATCTGGTGGTGTTCAAAAGGGGCCTTGCATATTCTGCAAAATTACTGTAGCAGGAGAAACCAGCTGCTTGAAGTAGAAGTAAAGGCAAGATTCAAAGAAAAGAAACGTTACCATTCATGTATCATACACAATGCTGTCCAGAACGACTGAGATTTGTCCAATGAAGCTGCAGTGTTGCGCATTATATAAACGAATACATGAATGCATAATGAGAGGCCAAAATGAGCCAAGGAAAGCACAGTGAACAAATCCCCCAGGGGGAAGGAAATTATTCAGAATAGATGAGGACACAATTCATAATAATACTGAGATGGGAAACTTTTTTCTCTCTTTATTTAAAATCCATGCTTTAAATGTAAAACCAGAACTACCCTACATGCATTGAGTTGGTTTAACTTTAGTAGCAAGATAAGGTTTTTAAAGATTTTTTACACCCAATTCAAAGCCTGACTTTCAGATTAAGGCCTGAGGTAAGATTGTCGAGATGACACATAAACTGAATACAAGCTATCCTGAAATGTTAATGCCCCAGCTGCTGCAAAACAAACAGCAAACACTCTGATTATTCAATCTAAAAGAATCCCATTGTCATTTTACTTTTTGTAGTCCAAACAATAATTCTGTATCATGCGGTAATTCATTTTTGTATGGAGAGGCAATTGGCTGCGAAGATTGAATCATCGGCCCTTGTTTCATTTTCCATGTAATTAAATCAGCTTCTGAAAAAAAAAAGAAGAAAAAAAAACGTTGTAAGCTGGCGTACAATTTGGGGGAAATTAGCATTTTTAATCACAGTACATTACTTTAATAACTCAATAAATCTGTGGCAGCTGGAGCATCTGAGAATGTTGTCACAGCCACTTAGTTCTGCATTTGCAACTAATACAGGCTGATGAGAATCAGCCAGGGAGAGAGAGAGAAAGAGAGAGAGAGAATAAAAAGAGGGCTGGAGAGAGGAGAGAAGAGAAATCCAACAGGGTGAGACAGAGAGGATGAGAATCCAGGGAGATAGAAACAAAAGCATGGCAGGTGAGAAACAGGGGTGAGCAGAGGCAGGAAGAAAGACAAATCAGCGCAGACTCTGGCACAGAGAGGGGCTCAGCGCTTGTTTCACCTCATTCAGTTATTAACTGTTAATCCCCAATTAGCTCATTCATCACCTCGGTGTCGTACATGAGACCTGCTTACCCCTCATGCTGCTTTGTTGCTCGGGTAGCGATAGTAGTTGCCAAATACACTAAACAAGCCCGAATGACTATAGAAAATCTCATTTAATTGTAAAGGGATGCGAGGGAAGAGGAATCCTCTCCGCAGCGTACAGTACACAGCCGAGCTGCGAGAGCAACTCCAAATGAAAGCTGAAGTTCTGACCCCAGAGCAGAAACTGTGTGGTCTCTTTAAAGATACCACACTGGCACCAAATGGTATTGTAATGTGAGAAAAGCTGGAATTGTTGCTGAAAGGTCAAGCGCGGGGTCACGGATTACCTCTCAGAATCTACATTTTTACATATATTTTTTTCAACCCTGTTTCACTCTCTATAAGAAATGTTTTTTGATCCATAGCATAAAACTTTCACAGACACAAAAAGAGGCAAAAAGCTCACCTCTCTGGAAACTGCACAACACTGATCATTTGTTCAAACATCTTAAATAATCTGTGCTTACTAAACTAAACATTTGCTCACACAAAAAAAAAATAAGGATGAGGTGAACAGGGTGGATGGACAGTTTGCATCAAAGATATTCTGTTAACAATGCTTAAAAAACAGGGAAAATCAGCAATTCCTGCCATTTAAGAGGTGGAAATTGACTGATATGGCAAATCAGACAATCAAATAACCATTTCAGCTGTAGTTTTCCCATGGAGCATATCAATAAACCAGATACCTAGAACATAAGACCGCACTGACAAACAACCTGTCTTGTTGTTTCGTTGTTAAGTGAGAACTTGTTGAAAACTGACGCGTGATCCCACTGTGGTAAGAGATGTTTGATACAGTAATGAAAATAACAGTGAGTGTGAGCAGGTGCATGAGTACAAATGAAAGTAAGAGCTGGTGTCACGTCAGCACATGTGTGTCTGGGGGCGAAAAAAAAAAGTTGGTTTGTGTGTATGGGTGTACTCGAGTTATAGTGAGGTATACTTCAATTCTTCCTTTTTCTTTTCTCTAAGTTTGCACAATTTCTTGTCAGGCCTCTTTCACTGTCGAGCAGATAAAAGCCCATCTCTTCGGAAGCTCTATCTCTGCATCTTTGCTTCCTCTCTGTCGGATGTTTGTTTTTGAGTTCCTTGCCATAAGCAGAGGGCTGTAATAGTAGAAACCTGCATCGTTTTACAGCTTCAGAGTGTATTCCTTAAGTCTGGTGTCCACAAATATACACACACACACACGTTTACTCACATTTTTTCCACATCAACATATCTGGCGAGGCACACACACGGTAGACAACATAAAAAAAAAATCCTACGCCTTATTGAGATGTGAGTTTACATTCGGCGACATAGACAGAGGAGGCACATGAAAGCATTATGGCATCAGTACCCTGAAGGTGTATTGGCATGCGCCTGTGCCCGTTCACTCTATCTTCGCAGTTCCATTGAGGAGACTGAGGAGCCTTGTTTCCACTGATACGCAGCTTTTTGATTCACTTAGCAGGCTTTGTTATGTGCATGTTGGATTAAGCCTCTGACTGAAAATCAACCGTGCAGCCTGAGCCCGCGCACGCGCAAGCTACAGCACCCAGCAACCCGCAAACAGCCATTAGTACGATAGCGGTAGGCCGGGCTAATGAGCGCCTCAGCACCCATCTCCCTCGCCTCATGGATCTTGTTGCAAAGTACACTTTTCCAAAAGTGTTGCGGTGTAACGATGGCATTGCCACTTCGGACATACAACTATATTTCCATGTGCTCTCTGGGGACAAGCGGCGACGCACAGGACATGTAGTTTCCTCCATCGACTCTAAAATAGCACCCAAAGAGGCTAAGTTGATTTGACAGGACACGTACAAGGAAAAGCTATTATAACGCCATGCCAGGCTGATTTTGTGAGAACGGCTCGGCTGGGCAGCTCGATCCATTTGCAGATCAGGCAACACAGGATCAGAGGCAGACAGATTTTTTTAATGCTCTACAACAAACCTATAAGAACCAAACAACTCACATTTATGGTCCAGGATTTATCTCATGGTTCCTCTCTCTCTCGCTCTCTCTTCATCTTTCTCATAACACAATTGTAAGGGCAATTTCACACTGTTGTGACTGGTCAGAAATTGCTGTCATTATTCAGCCTTAAAAATGCTTAAAAAAAAATCACAAGAAGTTCTCTTGAATTCAACCCCCCCAACCCCCTGCAAAAAATCTTGGTTTTTTTTTGTGGTTCATACCGCTCTCAGGCCATGCAAAGAAGAGGAAGATCACTTTGTACTTTGAGAGAGCCAAAACAACCTCAAATGTCAATTATTGCTGGTCTGGCTACAAAACTGAAAGGAAGGAAGTTGCAACGCAGTGGGTTTTCTATCTATCTATTAGTCATCTTGGATAATAATGAATTTCTTTGTTAAAATGTTTACTCTTGTTTCCGTCCTTTAACAGTTTAATCAGTCTAAGAACAGATGTCTAACAGATGTAAACTGGGGGTGTAATTTCGGTGCGGTAGACTGACCCCTTCTTAAAATTCTCTGAGTGTATGTGAGAACACTTGCAGACTTTGAGAAGCCGCCGCAGATTTTATAGCAGCTTTGCCATACCCTGCAATCCCTCAATGTCCACACTGTCTGCAGCACAATTAACGCTACTTTCGCCTTCTAATGTTTTTTTCTTTTTCTAGTGTGTGTGTGTGTGTGTTTTGTGTGTAATTCAGTTGGTCATTACTTTCAAATTAGAACAGTCTGTTACATGTCTCAGTGTGGATTGGTTACTTTGTGGAGGGGTAGAGGGGCCAGTAAGAGATTCACACACTCTATATGGTAAACAGCGATCTTGTACGGTTTCGTATGTAGACTAGGACCAGCAACTGGGGTTTACATGTGACTATATATAAACATTATTACAAAGTCTGTTTCTGCACCACGGCCTTCACAGAAATGGCAGAGAAGCCAATTTACAGTTTATAACTCAACCACACATCAATAATAGAAAAAAAAATAGATTACAGTAAATCTATGGTTCAAAAGCTGCATACCTTTGAAATGTCAAAGGGGAAACCACAACGGATAACTCATCTCAAAACTCATTTCAACTGCACGGTGCAAGCTGTATTACAAATATTCAACTGCCTACTGTTCCCTCCAGGTATTTTTCAGCAAAACACTCTATACATTTTCATTTGAGATGAGAAAAAAGGAATGTATTTCTTTCACTGGCAAGCAGCCAAACCAATTTAATTACATTCCAAATGGGCGCAAGCTCCACGTAGCAACCAACCCGTGTTGTATTTCTCAAACTTCAACAACCTCCTTGACTTTCTCTGAGTAATTGAAATCTTCCACTCTTCCACCCTCGTCATTATGCGGAGCAGCAGAAAGTACAACAAACCAAACCAAAAGGAACAAGGACACCTGGCACTCAAAACGAGCTGCTTTGGCCCATTTGTAACTTCATCAGCACGTCTTGATACAGTCTCTCTGAAGTCAATTAAAAGAATATTAGGTGGTGTATATCTAGAAAGAACGAACGCCTTTCTCCTGCCAAGTAGCTGGCGATTACCCGTGACTGGTGTCAGCAAAATCCTGTCAAAATCTGATGAGAGGTCACCGCTTTTCATTTTGGATTCGTTCTTGCAGCCCTGAGCCATGTCCAAAAAACACAGAAACCATTCTTTTGATGTGAAAATGTTCATTCGGTACTTATCCGAATGCAATCCTGCTGCATCTGAAAGATATCAAACTTTGCGAACAACAGCCTGCCGTGCCAAAGAGGTAACATCTTCGTACAAATAAGCAGAAGTGCAGCAATTAAGGACACAACAAGACAATTTAGGGAAAAAATGTTTTCCATTTAAGAATGTTTCGAACTGCTTCACCATTTCCATCTCTTCAGAGATGATGAATACATTTCCAATTACTGTTTCAGCGCTTGATAAAACATCAAAAGATCCTTTAAAAGAGCTTACTGCCAAATCGTTTAAAGTGTCTCTGGCTTTTTTTTTTAACTGCAAAGACAAACTATAATCTCTGAGAGGTCCTCCCATCTACTTGGTGGGTAATTATGGGATGGCAGGCAAATAAATCATCCATCCAGACTGGCAGCAGTCTGGGCTTCTATGTACACTACAACCAAGAATAAGGTCCTGAGGTGACCAAAGTACAAGGCATGGTATCAGTCACACGATGCCGTGTTTGCTTCAGGAAATCCTAATAACCGACTGCAACGTTCAAGGCTTGCACAAATCCCCAAAAAGGTAATCTTCCTGTCTAGATAGAATGAAAAAGGAAAAATAAATAAATGTAAATGCTTTAAAATGTGAGACCTTTTAAGCAATTATCCCGCTATTCATGTACACATACCCACAACTTTCTCTTTCTCTGTCTGTCTCTCTCTCTGTCACTGAATCTGTCTGAGAGCCCAGCCACATGCCGGTGTCTTTGTGTCAAAGATTAAGTGATATCAGGAGCGCCAGCAATGCTGTGTTTCGCAGTGTGCACACTCAGATCACACATCACATACCAATCAAGTGAGGCCTAAAGCAGACCTGAAGCAGCTACTGTAGATCCATAATCAATACACAGGGGGTGCAAAATGTTTAAAAATGTAAAATTAACTATAACACTCTACACACTATTGAAGCATTGTTTTCTCTGTGTGTTAAAATAAGAGCTGAGAGACAGCAACACAAAAACAGATTCAGCACTGAGGAAGAGAAACGCAATTACATCTACATTTAAGTACAGGGTGCAGCTCCTCTATGAGATTAAGAGCAAAAACTGACTATCAACACACTGCAAATGGAATTCCTGGAAAGTTAAGCAAAGCTACGATGAAAATATTATGAACAAAGCCCAAAAGTGCCAGAGGTGGTTTACTAGACTGAGGCAAAAAGAGGCCTGGGGGGACTGTGGGTTTGTAGTGATAGGGAGGGGAGTCTCACACACACACACACACGCACTTGGCTCAGAGCGACACAGAGACAAACAGCACGCGGCAGAGGACCAATCCTCTGTGACTCAACCAGCCAGCTAACTTCCTGTGCAATCCTGAGGTAACTCGAGCATGATCTACTGACAAAAACATCCAATACATCACAAGAAACTCTAGTTTTCACTTCAGTTAGAGTCTATTTTCAGTGTCAGTGATTTATCATAAACAATATCGCCCTTCAATGAGGTTGTTCGCACGTGACTGTTTTCGTCTTGAAACAGCAGGGCACGTGAAGGCACTGTGACAATTAGAGAAGGAAGAAAAAGACGTGTGAAACGTTCACAAATAAAGCTCACATATCTCACATCATCCAACTCACACACACACACACCAGTCTTAATCTTGATCAGATTGACAGTTTACAGAACATGTTGACTGTGAGGGTTTGCTCTCACTGATGCTATGAAGTACAGTAGTCACTACAGAGGTGGGACGTGCTGTTGTTCCACAATAACACAAGAGCATTTCTGTGGTCTGTGTGCTCACACGTGTGTGCTTGTGTTTATTTATGCTACGCGAGTGTGGACATGCTTGCATCTGCATGTATGACTGCACGTGTGTGTTTCTACCTTGGACCCCGAGAGAGCTTACGTCTGTAAGTGTGTGTGTACTCAGTGGGCCCGTGGTATCTGTGTGTGGACCTGAACCAGCCATCTCCAGTTCTGTTTGCACAGGACATGCCTCAGGAAGCTAAGACAACTGTTCGTGTTTGCCCATGTTGCGAACCTCTCTTAATACACCCGACAGCTGCATTCTTCCCCAGCTAAGGCGCAGTGTTTATCAGTGTTTTTATACATTTATCCTATGGAATCTGTTGGATCACGCCATCCTCGCCGACCTTTGCTGGGGAAACACCCATCAGGAGCGGAGCCAGGGGATTGAAATGCCGCCAGATGAACCACATACCATGCTGTAACTCTGACAGGCAAATTTCCAGTGCTTCTTATATCATCTAAAACTTTATAACCCGTACATGGATCATCTGTCAGTCTGCCACTTTATATAAAAAATCCTCCATACAACAAGGACTGAGTGCTGAGAGCCATGTTTCACAAAAAGCTGATGAATAATTTACAGTCATTTGTTCTGATGGGTGATTTGGTGCCTTTACAGACTTACTTTAGGTTAATAGGAATATTGTCCCTCCCAATCCTCTAATATCTAAGGTAGATATTATCTCTTAAAATCTGTTAAAACACCCCCACTGTAACCAGACGAGATGCCCAAAAGTCACCCTTACCCCCCCTCTCCATCACTCCTTCCTAGTGTTTCATTTCCTGCAAATATACTAAACGGCAGTCTCACGCCATTTCACATGGAGCCTTTACTGAAAGAAAAATCACAGTATACCCAAAACATAGGCTGTAATATACCATTCCCAGAGAGATGAAATGAAAAACAAATTGTTGGATGAACTGTGAGATCAGCGCGGCGAGTGTGAAAGTCAGAGATGATGAGCTCCGTCTGTGCTTATGTGAAATGTTGATATGGTTTTCTCATACAATGATTACGCTAATTTATGTACCAAAGCCTGCTTTACACAAATCTGCCAAGGCCAATAACTGCACTCATAATCTCCAGCATCTCAAATAATCACTTTGTGGTCTATTTGTTTATAAATGAAATGAGGCAATTATCCTAATGAAGATCAGCTTTCTTGCCAGGGGAATTTGCAGCGTTTCGACACAATAAAAGTGTTTTGTCTTTTGTTGCATCCACGCTGGCGAGCTTGATACCTTAATCATAAAACAAAGGGAGCAACAAAAATGTTACTGTATGATAATTAAGGACACGCAGTTCACAGTAGGGATGCTGAAACTGTTGCAAACAAAAAAAGAAAAAAAAAAAAAAGACTGCGTTGCGCACTTCCTGACCTACAGTCTAAACCACATGCAAGTGGATGATGCTAAATGTCAGCATCAACAATAAGTTTGTTCGTTGCCCTTGGTGAGCCAAAGATATAGAGTTGCATAACAGAAGGTCACAGCAGTTTGAGTGTTAATATTGACTTATACTTTAAGTAAAAAACAAAGCATACAAGTGAAACAACTTTACAATATATTGTCTTGCTGCTTAGCATGTTTCCCACATTTATCTCTACTGTAGCTTGTTATGTAGAATATCTATAAGCTTTATAGAATAATCGGGGTCGCGTTCTGCAGATATCAAAGGGAAATTGTGTTTTTTCATAATGGTGCATAATAGAAAGAAACGTATCTGCTTTGAAATGCTACTGTGGCGCAGTGAAATGCACTCAGTTTTCCCTTCTCATCAGCCGACAGAGCGTATAGAACAGAGCACAGAAATGGTTAAACAAATCACATGAAGCATATTTCTCTCTCTCTCTCTCTCTCTCACAAACACACACACACACACACATTCATTAGTGGAATCCATCAATCAGCATTTCATGCAGTTTGGGTTTGAACCACACCAAATGCACTAAAACAATAAACGTCTGTCTTTCAAGTCGCTATCTGGACTGGAACACATCTGGTGGCAAGGCTCATTTTGGTTTCCACATCGTTGAATGACATTACAGACTCAATGGCGAGCTTAAAAATAAAGTACCCCGAAAAATTTCTCTCTATTTTCCCTCTATCTCCAGCCCTTTCTGTCTGTCTGTCTCTCTCTCTTTCTCTTTTTTCCCCTCTCTTACACACACACACACACACACACACAAACACACACACACCCCAAATCTACTTCCTCCTCCCTGCACTAACCAGCTAACCTCTCAAATGCTGTTTCGCCACCCCATCCCCCAACCAATCAAGAAGTGAATATAAAACAGCACAAGGAAACTGGGCGGTGGAGAGGCGAGGGGTTGGGGTGGGGGGTGGGAGGGGGGAGGGACAAGAGACAGACAGGGAGAGAAACAGACATGCAGGCTAGGCTATTGCTACTGAGACAGCAGTGGCCTCCTGAGGTGAAGACCGTTTAAAACGCCTTGGCACACTGAACTCCTTACACAGATCGTGGGGGTTGAAACACACACCGTGCACCCAGCTGAGAAGCCGGGAGTCAGGCCTGACCGTAGTGTTTGGGCTTCAAGGAGCAGTGACGATAATTAGGGTTAATGTGATTTAATGAGGGGCACGGGGTTGGGCTGGGGCCGGGCAACTTCGATCTGCAATCAACGTCAAAACTGGAATTACTCTGACATCTTGTGACGTGGCTGCGTTTTTTGTGCACCTCGCCGCAGTGTGCCACGCGTGCCACCAAGCCCGAAATCCCGCTTATTGGTCTCATCCCAAAAGCAGCCCGGTGATTTCTTATAATAAACCGACTTTTTCCGGCTGATAGATTGCGATGTGATGGCGGCGCAGAAATGATTTGGATAGCGGCAGTATATCACAAAAGTATATTGGGAGGAGTTTTAAAAAATGCACTGTCACGACTGAATTCTTGGCAGTTAATGCAATCAATCATCGACATAAATAGCCTGTTTCTATGGACTTAGGTGATTAAGTAGCTAACCAGGCAGGATAAACTATACTATCTATTTTCAGCCATACATGACTTATGACCCTCTTAACACCTCTAGTAGCTCTGAGTCATGTCTGGTCTAGATTATAAAGTAGAGAGCGGAGCAACGGGAGTGCTGCGGAGTCTGGTTGAGGCTTTGTCACCTTCGTTATCTTGTAGGTTAAACTGAAGTCCACGGTGGTAAATCCCCCGTTATGGACAGCGCTGTATCCTCTCGCCTCTCCTCTAAACCGTCAATCGCTTGTCCTCAAATACCCCAAGAAATCCCATGTAGGTGTAGCTGCAGAATAGAAACTACAGTATTACTGATGTGGTGACACCGATGTGAGGATGTTTCCTGTCTTAACTATGCCGTAACACTTGAATAAACAGGTGATGAGGGAGGTGAATTTCTTTGTGCGGCTCATCACATCCATCTGATAATATTAAAAAAAATGTACTCAACACAGGCCTTGTATTGCCGTCTATATTCTTGTGTTTTACACAAGTGATCAAAACACAAGTCTTTAAAAATGCAGTTCTCTCCTACTGTAATGGTGTGTGTGCACAGAGCGCAGTCTGAGCCCCACTGCTCCAGAGAATAACACAGTAGCTACTTATCATTAACTCAAAGACACAATCAGCCCCAGGCGATCCGGCTTCCCTCCATAACCTTTTGACATTGCTGCTGGGAAGGTAAATGAGAGAAGAAGTTAGACACAGAGAAGGGGGAGAGAGGTGGGGAGACAGAGAGACTTGATCATGAATAGTGCCAGGAAGTGGTTAGACCAAAAAAAAAACTTCACAGTGGGCTCTTTTTTTTTTTTCTAAATACAAAAAAATAATGCTCATTCCATGACTCCATTTTATGTTATCTATTATTTGCACTGAGTTAACTGCCTGGAACTGCATTAGAACAATAAACTTGCCACTTTGAGTATTCCCAGTTCCAGCAGCTTTACACTGGGTTTTTCCCTCTGGTGTCCATTAGAGCCATGCATGGGTTAACATTTTCCCAGTGAGAACGGTTGGGATATTGCAGCTCGGACTGGCCAGTCAGCAGAATGTTATGAATGGGCACAATGAAAAACCCCAAGTCCACGCTGTCGACCCAAGAATGCTTGGCTCCATGTAATTAACTTCTCTCTGTGTACAGAATGAGGTACTGCTGGAATAACTTTTTCTTTTTCTGTTTCTATTACGGTCATGTTTTGAAGAGGGGGGAAAAAAAACACACACACATTCTGAGAATTTAACATGGAAAATATTTTCGCCTGTCCATACTAGTATCCCATGACTAACCCAGTGATGTGGATAGCGGTGGAAATGGAACGGACCACTTGAAAAAAAAGAGGAGGGGGTGCTACGTGCCCTGCAAAAAGCTGGTGTTGTGGCTCTTTGGAGGGGAGAGGGGGGGGGCAAATGTCAGCTGCTTGTTACCTGCGCTCACATGAAGATGTACAACAAGGCATTACAAAGTCGGGCATGTGGGAAAAACCCGGATCAAAGTCTGAATGAGAGTCATCCTGTTAAACATGTTTCATACATCTTGCCTCAAAGTATATTAGCAATTAGTTACGCACTGCACTCACACATGCACACACGCAGCACTCAGACACATTAATGCATGGACTGAGATATCACTTCTGTAAGTACTTGCACTGCACAAACTGCGTATCAATAAAGCGTTTGCTCTGCACTGCGGTGAAAACGGGTTCAGCATATATAAATAACGTACAGTAACTTGGAACAGGCTGCAACTATGTAAAGAATAACATCTGCAAACCATTGGATTATAAACCTACAGTATAACTACAGTATAATTACACGCGAGCCTCTCTCTTGGGCACCGTGCTGTTAGAGGGAAGAGGGATGAGGAGAAAGTGGAACAGCTACAGTAATCTATCCAACTTCATTTCACCGGAGTGATTCTGCCTCGGGGTATGCACAAGTCATAATGCATTTGACAAATAGTCTCCCGCTAAAACAGGCATTTGCGAAGAAGTGGCCTTCAGCGCTGGTATACACAGCTGAGTGTACGCTGAACAAACAAGCCTCCCACTCAGTGAGGAAAAGATACAGAGAGGCTTCAAAAAGATTAGGAGAAATCTTGGGCGAAAAGTAAAGATGACTCACGGTGATTGTGCAAGTGCAGGACAATGCAAGTTGGACGGAGTTGAGAGGAGCAACAGAGCCGTGGGGTTCATAGCAAAATACAAATCGTTGTCTTTCTCATGTGTTGTTCTTTGCATTGTTCTGAAATGTGGATGAACAGGCTTTTTATCAAGGAATTTTAAAGTGAAATGCAGAGAATCACTGTGGCTTTTTTTTTTGGTCTTACATAATCTCCTTATCATTTTGTGTTTTTTGATGCTGAGTGTAAAGCACATTAGACTCAATCACCTTTTATTTTAAACATTTGCGATTGTTAGATACTGTGTTGTGCTGATGTTCATTGTCAAAGCGCAGGGAAAACCAAAGGTCAAGTGCATCCATAGATTTGTAGTATTGACTCATTCTGTCAGTGCTGATCCATATTGCTGGTGCGCATCAATCAATCATCAGTTTGAATGTGGCCAATCAGCTTGAACCAGTTTCAGCTTACACATTCTTTACGTTCCTCAATTATTAACCCCTTCAGGTAGAAAACAGGACAAATACAGCTTTGTGCACACACACACACACACACACACACACACACACACATATAAAAGTAGTCAGTCTCACAACGCCTAATTGTCACTCTCAGAAATAGATGTTTGACTTCACACCACTAGAACAGGAAGTGATGTCCTTTTATAAATGGACTTTATTATGTTCACTTCCTGGTTGGTGTCTTTAATACTGTATAGTAATGCATAAGAACACCAGCGCGTTTCACACAAGCTATATATATTTATATATACTGTGCCTGTTTAAAGTGTAAATCATAGTGAATCAACACCCGCAGGCACACTTTTGAGCCTGTTTGTTTTCAGACACTGAATGTGCATAGCTCTTAGTAGAGAAATGATTTATTACTGTAATTTGTGCTTGTGACAGAAAAACGTGACTATTTATGAAAAACTGCTAAGCATTGCAAAAATCAGTGACTTACAATCATCTTTTCAATTTCCTGTGAACTATTCCGACAAAAACCCATTGAAACCATGCATGCTGTAGCTATAACTAACTGCATTATGACCGTGAAATTACAAAAAAATAACTTATATTTTTAGCCTCTTTGCACGCTTCCCAGTTAACACCTGCAGGTGAAGCGGCATTAGACCACTGTGGCCCTGCTATCACGGCGCTACTCCAGGAGGTCAACTTCATCCTGCTCCTGAAATGAAACTGCTATAAAGATAAACTATTGCCAAAACATCACATAAAGGTCCTGCATCCTTATTCAACAGTTACGTACGGTAGCAGCGGTGGCACGCAGATAATTTGCCGTTTTACATTTTAGTCACAGCTGTTACATTGATAATGACAACGTTATACGATTCTGCCCTTGAAACCCAAACCTGCTCCTCACCGCGCCAACAACCTCCATGTTTGCTGCATCATGACAACGCGTGCAGCTCGCTGTGTTAACACGACAGGACGTGAGATGCGGCCTCGGTCAGAGAGCCGGGTCTCATTGTGATCTTGAATATACATTTGCAGCTACTGTGCGTGTGCCTGTGTGTGTGAGACGGACCTACACACACACCAACACACCCAAGACTGAATGTTGTAACATTATCACAAGGAGTCTTTATGTTAAAATGTTTTTCCAGTCCCCACTTTATTAACGGCCTAATTTAAGGTTTTTTTTAAGGTTAAATTCAGACTTAACATCAGTTTATGTTTGAGTTAAGGGGTTGCAGTTGGTGCTACAGTAGGTTAGGGGTCAAAGAATGAATGTAGCCCATGTAAAGTACTCATGTATCGCAATTCAAGCCTCTGCAAGTGAGGGTGAGAGTGTGTGCAGCTGCCTGTGTGCGTTGTTCATGTATACATACATATGTATACATACAGGGGAGATTAACAATTCAAATATTGCACGCTGCTATAATGTTTCACTTTGTCATCAGCAAATGTTAACTGCCTGCTGGCTGCCCTCCAGGTGCTAAGGCAAGCAAAATTTGAATAATGCCACCTTCGAGCTCTGCCAAATGTTTACGCAAGTTTTACCTTGACCGCATGAAACCACTTGACCACAAAAAAAAGAAAAAAAAAAACACTAGCCTTTTTACTTTTGACTTGTAATCATGGACCATTTGGCAAGATTGTACATTGGTCATTTGCCTGAATGCAAAACCTTTTATCAGTAAAGCAAACAGCCGGCACCAGTGTTACACCACATGGAAAGAGTGGAGCAGTGAAAAAGTGATCTCCTTATAGCAGGCCCCATGGCATTCAACAGAAATATCAGTAACTGCACAATTCAAGGAACTTGACAATATTTAGAAACCTGTAAAGGATTGAATGCTTCTGTGATGCTTTCCTTCAAATGCAAGTGTGTCAGAGGAAATTATTTTATGGCATCTATTCCCACTTCAGTTTACCAATAAACGTGTCTCAGGTCCTTTTGGATACCAACAGTGTGCGTAAAAACGCATGTGCAACTGTCCACTTTTTACCCATCTGGATATGAAAAAGGTGAAAAACTAAAATCCAGCGTTTCATCATTTGGAACTCAAGCAGAGAGGCAGGCGGCTTTCTTTATAGGTCGCTGATGAATAATTAATTCCTAAAAAGTTATTATGTGCGTACTGATGAGATTGGATGCGGGCGCACAAAAAAAGCGGTGTTGATATCCGAGACTGTAGCAAAATTATTATTCTATATATTCTTCATGGAAGCACTATTATCTTGCAATGAGATAAAATTACATCAATAAGCAGACTGGCCAGTTACAAGATGTAGGATATGTTGCTTAGCGCATCACAAACAGCACATAACATGCATCACATTTAGACGCAATCTTGATAGTTGCTTAATGGACTAACGCTGCACTGATCCATGTGGGAACCCGTGCGGAGCAGATAAGATGCTGTGTCGGCAAGGTGTCAAATATTTACAACAATTTGCTGGTTTGTTCAGTTTTCTAGGAGGGGAAAAAAGGGTACATATTCAATTTGCGTCCAGTTTGTTGAGAGCATTGGCCAGTGTGGTCTCATTGCTCTGGAGAGAGCGGTGCGCTCACTCACTCAGCTCACAGGACGGCCACAGCACAACGTCCCCACAGTTTCACCCAGATGAACACACGGGCGAATTGTAATTAAAGGCAAAAGCTGCGCGCAGGAGCTCAGAGCAGGTGTCATGTGTGCGTTTTACGCAGTTTGACAACGACGCGCGCACCAGCGACACAACAACAAAGTTCAGTGGAAACGCCGGTTTATGAACTCGTCTCAACCCAATTCATCATGGGGGAGCTAAAAGTGCAGCACTTGTCACCCCCCCACCCCACCCTATCCAAGACACATTGCCCCCAATCATATACCCTACATACGGACCACCATGTGCAGCCAACGCATTTGTGCGCGCCTGCAACATCACGCCAAAGGCTGCGCATCCGAGCGACTATGCGCAGCGCAAAGTAGAGATAATTGTTACCTTGTTGGAGTGGTAATAGTCCAAACCGGAATCAGTCGGTAACGTACATGAACCCACGCTTGAAGGGGGAGCTGGATAAAATCTGACGTCCATCTCAGAGTCCGCAAGACTGACGGCATGAAAGCGTAGCTCCAAAAAAAAACCAGGTGCGACTTCTCTCTCTCTCTCTCTCTCTCTCTCACTCCCTCTCCTCTCTCTCTCTCCTGCACACACACACACACTCTCGCTCTCTCTTCTTTTTTTTCACTTGTGTATTAACCAAAAAAAAAGCAGCAGAAGAAGAAGAAGAAGAAGAAGAGGAGCGCGTCTCTCCGGTTCAGTCTTCACATCCGTCCTACACTTTACTTGGGCACGGTGATGCTCGGGTGTAACATCCCTATAAAGTTCACTTGGAGAGAGAGAGCAACGAGAGAGAGAGTTAAGAGGTTGGGGGGGTGTGCAGGAGAAGGGAAGGAACAGGAGAGGGGGAGCTGCCCGCCTCGGTGGTCTCAGATTAAAAAAAAGGAGGAAAAAAATATCAAAAGTAAAAAGGGTGACTGAAGTTTGTCTGTCAGCGAGCCGAGCTTTGCGGGTGGAGATGCGGGTTGAGCTGATCTCGCCGATGCTTTCTCTCTCTCTCTTTTCCTCTCTTTCTCTCTCCCCGCAGCTCCGTTCCCGGTTTCCAGACGCGCTGTAGCTTTGTCATGCGGGAGCGCTCGGATACATCCATGCGTCCGCGTCCATGGAGCGGCTGCAAGGCTGCGACCTCTACCGGCGAGAGGGGGGAACAGGCGGCGAGGAGGGGGAGAGGGGTCAGCGGGGTTAGGAGGATTGACAGGGAGGGGGTTGTAGTGGAGAATGAGTCCTCCCCAAAGTGAGGTTAGGTTCCCTCTCAATTGGCGGGGAAGCTTTGGGTGGAAGAGTGAGAATATGCACAAACCCCGTCCTAACCCTGACTGGAGTCCAATCGCCCTGATTTAGAGATCTGCAAACAAATAGTTGGTGTCAAACTTGTTTTCCGTAATGTAACTCTGACATCCAGATGACAGCAGACTCCTCTTGGCTCTGGCCCTCCGCTGACACTGAACTGGTATAAAGGCTGGATGGATGGATGGATGGATGTGTCCACTCCCTGTAATTGAAGGAACGATACCACAGTGGCGCAGCAAAAGTGGCAACGCCACACTGTAAAAAAATGCTCCATTACATTAGTAACAGTCTTGCATTTTAAGTTAAAGTCTGTACAAATTCACAGAATCCATTTAAAGTAGGAAAAATAAAGGCACTTAATGCAGAAACATGGCCCAGTATATTAATGGGATATTATGACTGACGCAGCATTTTACTGTTGTAATTGGTCGAGGTGCAGCAAAATTTTACTATTTTATACTCCTGGGTACTTTAATCTATGACATGGCATCCTATTTTATAAGCTGAGCATAAGACTTGCATGTAAAATCTTTATTACCTTATAGCTAATATATTAACTGTAGCTGTCAGGTAAATGTATATTGAGTAAAAAGTACAACATTTGAAGAAGTTGAAATACAAAGTGGCCTCAAGTTTGTACTGCACTACTTGATAAAATGCATTTTGTCACATCCCAACACTGGATCACAACCACATGGTGCTTTTTGTTGCATTTACATGCTACAAGTTTCCACAGATAATAAATGCAATATGTCAAATTGTTTCTCTCTGTTGCAATAGCAGGTTTGAATATTTCACTCAATGCAAACATGAGTTTTGCTTCAGAGTTAATAATACATCATGTTATGTTGTTCCATTTTGTAACTCTAAAGCTATTTAAGGGGCAAAAAAAATCAGGGTTCAAGCTGCTAACAGCCCCATTAGGTCTGTATGAGTGGGTTTTTTTCTATAATCCAGTTGAGAAAATCTCACCCCAAATGCCAATAAACCTCCCAAGGTTTTCTTGTCCCATTTTCCCTTCTGTTTCTTTATAATGTCACTGAATGGACTGTCATGGATGTCCATTAACACAGCTACATGCTGGATATTAGGAGGGACACAGTGGAGAGTCTGCAAAGAACAACACCACAGACTCCAGAACAGAAAAGGCCAAATGCTTCTGTGGTTTGTATATTTTTTTGATATACTCTTGATATGACTTGGTGTTGGTGATCATCACAATGCATCTCAACAGGGGTTAACAGCAAAAGAAATAAAAAGATATTTTCACGAATGTATGTTTTGCTATCCCATTTAAGACGCTACATTTTAAAGGCTTACATCACTTCGATGTTACTTGTTATGGTGTGTAATAAAGGCAAGATTCAGGACATAAAGTTCATGCTAAGCTATCATTTTTTGGCAAAGTCTTTTTCACCTACTCCACTCCAATACACCACCGCCTACAGCTATTTTGGAAATCTCCTTTTTTTTTTCCACTTTATTTCATCTTGATGCCTGTCTTCTCGCCAGTAGGCAGTTGAATACACTCTGAGAATAAATAGACTTCTCACGGTAGCTGAAATAATATGCGTTGCTTCTGTGCTCCTGTTTTGACCCTTACATACACACACACACACGCACACACAATCGCATTTACACACACCTGGACAAATGCAAAACATACTCACACAGCGGTCGACACAACAGGATGTAAACACAGAACAATGTCCAACCAGAGCTTCAAATAGGTGCAGAGAGGGAAAATAACACCGCTCACAGCCAAATGTGTATCACACTGTTTTTAAGAATAGGGTGGAGTGGTGTTATGTGCTCACTCATACGTGTAGGAAAGTGCCATTAATGTGTTTTTGCAAAGCAGAGCAACATGTAAGTTACGTGTTCCGGCCAGTGCGTGCATTTCTTGTCTTTCTATGCCTTTGGTGCGTGTGTGGGAGTTTTTTTTTTTTTTTCTTGTGCAAGTGCGTGTGTTTGTGTTAACCAAGCTGCTATTGTCATCCCAGTGGGTGACTTGTTGGCCCCCTCAGGACTGTGCCTATGTCCGTGTAGCTATTACACGGCATGGTGGCTCCGGCCCTGGGGTGTGAGCCTGCTTTAATACCAGGCACAGATGGGTCGCACCGTGGGCTTGCTGTGGCGGTCTGCCATCAGCTGCCAGCTCAGGCTGTCCTGACTCCAAGTTCATAAGGTTAACTGTCACAAAGATACTGATTTCTCTTCATTTTGTACCTCAGTGTCGCTGTCTGTCTGATTCCTCCCTGCCTGTCTCTCACTTTCTTCCTGTCACTTGTTTGCGGGGCCTCTCAGTCACTGCTACAGCAGAAGACACTGTGCACACAGATATCTGGCACAAGCTCACTCATGGCTTCATGGGAAAGGAATGTGTGTAGTTTTTTTTTTTTTTGTGTGTGTTGCAGTGCTATGTAACACTGAGTATTGGCCAGACAGAAAGGGAATTATGCCATTGAGAAGGAAAGATGGTTGATAAAAAAAAAAGAGGGGGTGGATGAAATGTGGTTCATGGAAAAAAAAAAAACGACAAGAAGGATGTTGGTAAAGAGTGAGACAGGGTGGAATTATTTGTGGGGCATAGGGGTGAACAACGTAGGGACTCAGACTGATGTAACATATAAATAAATGGGGGATGACACCGGGAGAGAATTGTCCATGTCACGCAAACTTTAAACATGTGTAACATTCGAGAACAACCTCTTTCCAACGGAGGATGCAAATTACATCGTCTAGCATACCGTCTTGAAATACATTCAGCCACTCAGAGCAATTAGCAGAACAAACACTTTTTACTGCCTTGGTAAGAGCTCACTGCTAGCACCAGGAAATGAGAGGAAAGTATAAAACAATATTTTCCATTAAGGGTTACGACCCTGCCAGTACTTAGATGATGTCAGCACTACTGGTTTTATAATGTCTTCTAAGCTTAAGTGATCTAACTTTTCAAAAATTGATAATTAATTCATCTGTTAGTAGAGAGATAACATTGAGAGGTGGTGACTCTAAACCATCAAAAATGTTTCTTAAGCAAAGGAACTCAGTAATGTTCAGTAATGCTTTGTGCTTTATATGGGAGCAATTGGCTTTGGAGAGGAAAAATGTCAGTTTCAGTTAAATTGGTGTACAATTTCCCTTTAAAACAAAGCATTTACAAAGAGTGGCAAGAAGACAAAGGCAGAAACATTTTCTTCCCTTTCTACTCTGCCCCTTAGATTTCTCCCCTTGCATTTAAGTGAGCTGCTAATTCTTCTTCCACATGGAAATGTGCACCGATTACCACCAATGAGCGATAAACAACACCAAAGAAATAATTCTTCCCTTTATCTCAAGACACAGTGTGACTGGAGGTTTTGCTCATTTTCTGCCTTTACTTGTTTGTTTTACATCACTGTAAATCATTTACAAGTGCTTTTATCACGATCTTTACTATTTTCTCAGTTGTATTTTCAAGAAAATTGGCAAATTGTATAGATAATATAAATATATAATCACAGAAAATTAAGGCTTAAACGGTGACTGTAACTTCTTTTGATTCCTTTAACTGTAATATAAGTTGCATTACAGTGTAAGTATTATATGTAGTTAAACATACAAGCTTCACAATAGCATTCTATTCTAATGGTAAAGTAATTATCAGACATTTACAGTGATAGATTACCTTGACTGACTAATTTTAATATGGGGCCATCAAGGGACCACCAGAGTCAGTTTATCCTCTGGGGACCATGAATGTGAAATCAAAATGGACATTCACAAAATGTTAATAACTCCTGAAGTGTTAATAAATATTTTTTTGGCAAACAAGTGAGACAGAGCCTTCTAAATATAAGGTCATCAATTAGATGTCAAGTGAATGAATAATGAATAATGAATTTTTTAAGCTGTGTCGCATGGGTGTAAAAACATTCAAAATTATTATAAATCCAAAGCTCAAAAAGTGGAAAAGAAGAGGTGTCCTTCAACAAATGGCCTCCACATGCTGCAATTTTCAGAAGTCTTACTCTATAGTAATATAGTATTTTTTCATGTCACCCCACCTCCACATCACACAGAAAAGACACATTAGTCAATTCTCTCATCTGTAACAAATACACATGCACGTGTTTAAATTGACTATAATAGAAAACTCAGTTACCCAATAATATATTGAAATACAGATTTATTATAAGATTATAATAGTATTGCTTATTCGTTCGTACAACAGGTTTGTACAGCAGGGCAAAGCTTTCAGAAACTACTGCCAGAAGTTTTAGAGGTCAAGTATTTTCTTTAATAACATCAGAGCAGCATGCTGTTTTTCAAGATCCTTTCCTTTTAACCCTAATTTGAAGTCCTGAATGTTGCTACTTTTCTCTCTGATTTGATTTAGCATTAATGTAAACGCTGTAACAGTCCTGCCTTGGTCTGCCGATGGCAATTCCATTTAAGGTTGTCCTGAGAAAAGCAAACAACAAAGTAATGGTAAACAGGAAATGGTTCAACAGGTCTATTAAGCATAGAGATGAGTCATTAATGACCATAATTTACACAGAAAACACACAGTTTTTGCAGCACTACAAAGAAGCAGCAAATTGGTGGGGTGGGGGGGGGGGAGAAATGTATAACCCACAGAAACTGATTATGCTAAAAAGACTCACCTTTGCTTTGATTTGTGTCATTTGGTGTTCTGTGAATCACTTTGTGATAGAGCAGCTTGTAAAAATGCTTTGTAAATGCCTTTATAAATGACTTCGCCTTTGCCTTTGGTTCTCATACAATGAATTTTACTTTATGTCAATTTAAGCTCTATCAGACTGGTACTCAGGTGTTTAATTTTTCACTTTCCCATTTCCTCTCGTCTCCAGCTACCTAAATATGTTTAATGAAAAACCATTCAGCTCAGCATGTTTGGCTGTCTTTCCTCGACCATGCACGTCAACTGATTTCTCTTATTTTGCTCCAAACTACTGTGATCACGAAAGGAAGATGGATGAATTTAAATGGGACTCTGCGAAAATATTGTGAAGACAAACTATGGAAATGATGACATGGCAGGGTTCAGTGGAATACAATCCTGGGTTACCAGAGCACATAATGGCTCCAGACACAACAGCTAGACTCTCCAGACACAGCAAGTCACTTCTTGCCTAAATCTGAAACACTGACCAAAGCCTTACAAAAGACCTCATTCTTGTCGAGGGATATTTTAACGCTGAGTGTCACTGACCCCCAGTAACTTTTATTTGCTCCCCTATGAGATCATATTTCTGTATGTTCTTTCAGAGACTGTACGTGAAAACCTGCAACTGACTCCAGGAATCAACTGACATTTCAAACGACAAAATGCAGGACTTTAAAACCTCTCCTGCCACTGCATCAACCAAATTAAAATGTGCAAATAAACTAGAACGTATGACAGTTCTGGAATAACAACAATTACATGCCAAAGAATGCTTTGCAGAATTTGCACTTTCTCTTTACCAAAGCACAGTTGAGTTTTGTATCAAAGCTTGTGTGAATAAATTCTGTGTGAGGCCGTGGCAGGCACACCACAAAGGGCCGTTCAATGGTGAACCTTTGCTAACCTTTTCTAGCCACTGACCTTCAATAATGAGACTATGTTGTCTCTTGTTCCTTTGGACAATCAGCCATTGAAACAACTGCTATTCATGGAGTCCGCTCCACCCTCTCAGTGACCCTTTTCCATACTAGTAATTAGCTGCAGTTGCAGTTCCACCAGATGCAAACCAGCCATGTACAATATTTACTATTCATATACAGATGTGCATCATTTTATTAGATTATCTATCGTTTGTTACATCATTTCCATGTCAAGTATGTGGACAACTGGGGAGTCCTGACATGTCTGTGCATCGAAAACACAAATAATCCAAATCAATCTAATTTGACAACTTCTTGCTTTTACATATTATAACAGGTGAGAGGCAATGATGTAAATGTGCTTTTGTTTGTTTGATATAAACAAGTAGAGAATATGCATTTTTAGGCTTTAGAATTGTTCCTTGAACATGTTATTTTAACTCGTGTTTTCAGAGCCTCATCCTCCCATTCCACTGCTGAATAAAACCCTCCTCTTCATCATCCTCTCATTCCCCGACCTTCTACTTATGTTGCACATGAGAAATGAGAGGGGGATGGGAGGGAAGATGAATGAAACAGGGAGTGGGGAATGAAAGGGGGGTTGAGGGGGGGAGAGAAGAGAGCAAGATTGGGAAAAATGCCCTTTGACTGGATTTAAAAGTCTGTGGCATTTCATTTTCAGAGAGAGGAGAGCTTCATCTCCTTCAGATCCTTTAAGGGCCAACCTAATTGATTAATGTTTCCATCTCATTGGGAAGAGGAGGGGGACCATTTGAAGCTTAACTGGAGCCTTTCACATTCCTGAGCCTTAAAACAGAACCGCCACAGAGAGAGATGATGACAGAATGAGAGACAGAGTGATGAAACAAAAGTCTAAAATTCCAGTAGATGAGTAAAATATGCTGAAGGTTGAAATCGTTTCAACAATATACCGAACGAGGAGGAATGGAGACCCTCTACTAGAAAATCTCCTGTAATGACATAATGTACATGGTTTTAGCAACGAGGTATTCAGTTTCAGGTTCAAAGAGGCTGTTTAGGTTTCTGCACCTGTCACAGGCAGCCGGCAGCAGGCACTTTATGTGATTGGGAAATCTGATGTAAGAAAATCCATTGCCTCTCTATTGAAAGTGAAGTCTGAGAGCGAAAAAAAAACATGCTTGTGACATTAAATCTGTGGTGGGAATAATAATTTGTGGGAAAATATATATTTATGTCTTGATGATTTACCGCTTTTGAACAGGTGATGCTTTTCTGATAAGAAAGTATTTTATTTTGTATTTCATGACACACGATACACAAGGTCTTACACTAATTTTAAGCTTTTGCATGCCCTAGACTCCAAGTCATCAGAACACAAAGCTGATCATGGCTGAATAGAAGTAATGGAAATTAATAAGAGGAGTAACTAACAACATTATAGCTCTGCACGCACAGGTGTAAGCTAATCAGCCCAGCATGATTAGAAACCTCAAAAATCACTTACTGAGAAAGCACCGTGATTACGTGCCCTTTGCATGTTTTTGACAGGAACATGGAAATATTTATATATCAAAGACTCCGTGGGCATTTGCAATCTCACAACAAAACCAGTGGAGAGAGGCAAAAACAGTGGTGACCTTTACCCAACATGCTATACTAAATATGAAAGGTCAGCTTGCATGGTGAGGGAGGGTGACACTGAAGTCTAGCACATAACAGACACAGGCAAAATACTGTAATATCTATCAGGCAGATCCCCATGCTGCCTTCAGAGGTCATTTGAATGTGAAGGGTGTCGAGGCGAGAGGGAAGAAAAGATACATGGTTCAGTGTCTCACTGGTATCCTTCTGCTGCTCTTGAATTTGAGACGTGCAGCTCTGCAGCCTATTGGCCGTTTTTATAAAGCATATTAATCTTGCAGCACTTGAAGCGGGTGTTAACATCTGCTCCACTTTCTGAGTCAAAAATGCTGTGATTTAATATAATTTTTGGTTATTTGTTAACTGCATAATAGGACACTAAATAGCAGCCATGCAAATGACTTCTATTCACTGTAATTAAGGCTCTGTTTTATGACTCCAATGTCTTCCAAAACTGGAGACTTTATTTAGCTGCCAATCAGTCTCCCTATTGCTGAAAGCATCCACTAACAAAACAAAAATCATTATCTCCTGTTGTAATTTTCCGTTGTTCTCTCAAAATGAATTACTGTACAATCTGTTTAACAAGCCATTTGCAGCTTTCTTAATATTTGACTTTGATGTTAATATCATATTCTTAAGTAAAATCAACCACTTTGGAAATGGTCTCATAATTTGCATTTTATAATATAACTTTCTTTCTTTGTGGAAAAAAAACCAACATTGCCTACGAGTTTGGGTTGAGTTTAACATTCAGCATCAGTAATTGTGTGTAGATTGCTTTTTATTTAAATTTGATCCTTAGTTGAGCTGGTATTATCTCTGTAAACATCACTTTCAAACTCATAACATGGATTAACATGGATCTGATTCAAATCATTCATTAAAACATTTACATGTCTGAAAAGAGACAAATAGTTTTGAAAAATGACAAGTTTTAACAAATAATGGCGTCTTTGAATTTTGTCATGTTTTTCACATATTTGCAGTAATATATACATATACTAAAACTAAAATAATACTATCCTGTAGACAAACTTATAACCTTTCCATTTAATGACATTTCCGATTTACCAGGAGGCTTTCATCATTCATTTAACATTAATACTACCTGGTGCCCACTAATATGGGCACCAGGTAGCCTAACTATGAGCGCCGATCACAAAGTCCCACCACATGGCACTAAACACCTACAGCTACTGCCTCTCTCTGCACTCATGGATCATTTGGGTGGTTCATGTCAACATTTTAAGTCCAATACTCCCAAGTTTCCCACTAGGATGCTGCTCTCCATTTCAAAGTGTTTTTTCAGAAACTTTCTTGATGCCAAACCTCACATCAGAAGACCTGATGTTTCACGACAACCGGCAAATACTGCAGCAAATAGACTTCTGGTAAATGATCTGGGATGACCCTCATGTCCAGGCTGCTTTTGAAGAATAATAGTGTTTATGGCTGGTTTCTGTCATTTACATCCTGCTTGGGCGTTTTCATTCGTTCAGTTCATGTCATGCATGATAACCATCTGAACCAAATGCTGCAGAAATACACCACAGTCGTACGACAAGGATTGATCTGAACAAGCCATTAAACCACTGACTGGTCCACAGTAGGTTGTAAGGGACTGTGAGTGCTGTAAAAGAATACACTAGTCGTGCCTTCTAAAGGTGAGCAAAAATGTTTTTTTTTTCGCATGCCGAGCCTTTGAGACAGGACAGGCCTCGCTGCCTGTTACAACATATTTGATCTAGAAATGTTGACTGCGGAGGATCCAGCTCCTTAGTTGGTACATAACTTTGGTGGTTGTGTCATAGTTTCCACCACAACAAATGGCAGCCTACAGGAAGAAAAAGAACTCATAACTTCCTGCCTGACAGTATCTCTTGCCCGCACTTACAGCTTTACTGAACAAGGGATTTTACAGTGATTTGTAAAAGCGCATTGGCAGACAGTTGTAAGAGGGAGTACACTGACCATAAATGACCTCACTGTATGTTGTTTATTCTGATTCTTGCTAAAACTCCATTATTGGAAACAATCACTACTACTACAACATGGATTTGATTGGCCAGTGTTACTGAATATTAAAGCACAGAAATATAATTTGAAATGTAGTATGCACTGATGTTCAAAAGGGCTTTGTAACTTGCTTTCATAAATGGACTGGCCATCTGGAGAGCCTGGAGTTTTCCCGGTGGCTAGCCGACCTGCGGGGCAGGCAGCAAGCCAAACAAGGCTGATACAAAAAGATATGAAAACGTCCCCGACTTGTCTGACAGCTAGCGGGGCAAGGGCAGGAGGTTGAAATATGAGGAGAAAAAATTAGACATACAGCGTAAAGAATGATCCAATTAAATGCCACAAAATGATTTATTTATTTGGTGGCTTAATACAAGAACTACCATTAGTGCAAAATGAAAGTTCTGGCATCAGCAACACTAACATCAACTTCCTGTGTTGCACATTAATGTTCACACTTATTACAGCTATGATGCAGAGTTCACCACACATGAACCACCCAAAAAGATGGAAAATATGATAAAAGTGCATTTGAGCTATGATGGTAAAATAGTTTTCAAGAAAAAGCATTCTGTCTCAGAAGCACAAACAGATAATTGCACCATTTGTGTCTTTTGTGAAATTGAAATGTACAGACCTAAATCAGAATCAGAATCAGCTTTACTGGCCAGGTATGTGTACACATACAAGGAATATTTGACTTCGGTTTTTCAGCACACTCTAAGTACGTACACACAGAATACAAAGAACAGACAGCAGCACAAAAGGTAGAAAAATATGAATAAAATAAAGATTAAAATAACAGCATCTCAAAGGTAAAAAAAAACTTATAATAATAACAAATAAATACACATAACTTACATGAACATAACATAACAACATAAACAAAACTTAAACTACTATGTACAAGTGTAACTATAGAGTACAATAGAGTGGTGAGAGTGCAATTACCGTAATGTACATTACTGTATAATTTAAATTCAAATATACCATAAAACGAAAATGGGCACATCCATCCATCTTCTAAACCTGCTTATCCTGAGCACACACAGGGTCGCAGGGGGTGCTGGAGCCTGTCCCAGCTATCTTGGGTGAGAGAGGCAGGGGGGTACACCCTGGACTGGACACCAGTCAGTCGCAGGGCAAAATGGGCACAATCACCAGTAATTTTGTTTGACTGTATGTCCATATTGTGAGGGTCAGGTTAGTGCGGTGGAGTGTCTGTACACAGGTTTGTGATTTCCAGACCATCATCTATTATATCACAGCAAACTGGTATTTCATTATAAATCACACAAAATTATTTGAATAAATTCAGACTCAGACTCAGACTCAACTTTATTGATCCCTTTGGGATGACTCCCTCATCAATAATTGATTTTTTGGCCACTCGGGGGCAGAAAAACTCCACAACAAGATGAGAAACACGTCCGACATATTATCCTTTTATAATGTTCTTACAGCTAATTTGTTAGCATACAGTTGCTTTAACCTAATTTTATGGTCAGATTTTCTTTTTCATTACAAGTTCTTCTCAGACTGGATTTAAGGATTTTGTTTCCAAAACAAACTAAGAAACCTTCTCTTAGGTTACCAGTAAATGGACAAAATTTTGACCTTTCATGCATTGTCAACAGAATGAGAGGAACAGAAATACCTCTGATTATTTATACGGGGGAGTATTCACGCATCAATCCATAATGGTTACCTTGCTGCTAGCCTTGTGGTCACATCATTTAATTAGCCTAGGTTAGCTACGTTTGCATTATTATGTAGTTTATTTACTAAGTGAAGCCACAAATAAACAGCTCCTTATGAATGATATGAATATTAGATTTTATTATGATACTGCCACCTCTGTTTCATTGATAATTACAAGTAGGACACTGATGTGAAGGGTTATTCCGAGTGACGGTGGCATTATTATTCCTTAGCCACACCTCCTTGTTGTTTTCCATTCATAGATTTAGCATGTCGACATCTAAAGACCTTTTTCTTTTTTTCCTGGTTGACTTCATCAGTATTTATCAAGACTAAACCTACCACTCCTCTCACTTAACAACGAGGCAGGCAAAAGAGGATTGCAAATTACCAGCCTTTTTACAAGTCCAGTTACCTCAGGCTGCATAAAACACTGTCTACAACCAGAGGGTTTTATTGTTGACTGATGTGCTTAGGTTCTGACACCAGTGGATGAACCACCAATGAATACAGTTTATAAATCTCAGTGGGGAGAGGTAAGCAGTCCCCTCCAACCGTACTCTCAGGTCTTTGAATCTGAGCGAATGCCTTTGGGTTATGTAATGCTGGGGCAGCATTCCAACCACTCATCCAGAAGCATTCACAATGACAGATTTATCTCGATTATATCACAGTTTACTCCCCGGGAAGGTGGCGTTTTTTTGGATTTTTTATTTATTTATTTATTTTACAAATTATACGGGCACAATTCTGCAGGCGTTTTAATCTCTCCTGTAGTCCTGTGAATGACAAATGAGCGAACAGCCATCAAGCTCAGCTGTCATCAAAGGACTTTTCATTCCTTGTGTGGTGACTCGGAAAACATCAATTATGAATATCTGAAATAAAGAAGATCTTTGTTTCTTTTCTCCCTGCATCTCACTTGTGACAGGGAACGTTTGCAACCAATACTGCAGTGCATCACATTAATTGTGGTAAGAAAAAAAAAGGGGGGGGGGTGGTTTTGTGGAGATGGCATTCACTTTAGAGAAACTAATCTCATGCATGATAATCAAGGATACTTTCTCACAGATTCTCCGCAAGCAATTTCCATCAGCACAAAAGATGTATCTTGGATTTTAGAAAAAAAAAAGGAGAGGATCTACAGATTTACACCATCTTGTAAAGTTACATAAGCCACTCTGGGCTCCTGACATACTTAAATAAGCAAAGGTTATGTAACAGCTCTATAACTGCACTTTACCATTGAGTAGCAAAGCAAATTAAGTAGGTGCACAGGAATTTACAAGTGAAGCAAAACATTGTACCAGATTCCTGCTTTTGTTCTCTGTGTGCATTAAGCCGTGTTTTCACATAAAAAATAAAGGTACAGCTGTAAAGCATTTCCTCCGCTGCTGGTGACTCACAGGAAGTTAAAGGGAAAAGTGAAAAATAAGTCAGAGCTGCACAAACGCACACACGCATGCATGCAGTGTTTGTGTTCGGGAGCAGGAGCAGTGTGTGTGAAAGAGAGACACAGACAGATGCAGCTGCCTGCGTTGTGTACCCATCTATTAAAAGAGAAAGGGGTGTGGTTGCAATGGCCAGGAGAAGTTATTTATCACCATTCTCTGCCCTCTTATAAATTCAGAATAGCTGCTGTTATGAGTAAAGCCTTTCATGGAGTCATTAATATTTGACAGAAAACATGGCTTTTTTATCAGATGAACATTTTCATCATTTCTTTTCTCTGCTCTTGATGTGAACCCCCGTGTCACAGTGCATTACAGGCTTTTGCTTTTATCTCGCTTGCTTCTATTACCGAATCAGCCGCACACCTCCACGTGTCCTGTTCCTCCCCTCGGAGATCATGAATTAAAATTTCTGCTTGTGTTAAAAGACAAAGCATTTAGTCCTCCGCTTTGATCTTAACTTCCATCCACCCCACCACACACACACACACACACACACACACACACACACACACACACACTTGTTCACCCACCTCCTCAATCACACACATTACGACCTCACCTCTGTTACCAGCACAACATCCACCAGCATACCTCGCTTATTTCAAACATCTGCATCATTATAATTTATTCATCACTGTCATGTCTGTCATTTTGTGTAATCCCGCTCACACTCAATGGACATGGAAGTGATATTGGAACCAGATGCGTTCAGTTGAAAAAGCTTTACGGGTCAGCGTTGCCTCATGTTCCTAAAAAATGTAAACAGCCTGTTCTGTTTACTGTGGTGTGTTCATACTGTCCCTATAAAAGTAATGGATGGATCACAGGCATTTATTTGGACAAACACAGGACCTTCATCGGGGAATGGTAAGCCTCTCTTAAACATCTTCAACACTTTTACATAGACTACATATCCAGTATTAGAGCTGAAAGTATTTGTTGATTAATTATATAGTCAATCGACTTGAAAATAATGGCAAATGGCAACTAATTTGCCATTTAATTGAAATGATTTAATTATTAAGCAAACATGACTGCTGCCTGATGTCTCCTCAAATTTTGTCACATACAGTTTGATAGTAAATATCTTTGCTTGGATAAAACAAATAAGATTTTTCATTGAAAAAATAATGCGCAGATTAGTTGATAATAAAAATAATCTTACGCTGCGTATATAAATATCTCATGCACTGGAGGTAAAACCCTCAGTTCTCCTGTTCATTTCCACCTAACCAGCGACAGTCACAGCATAGGAAATATTTCATGCAGTTTGCTTAATGGTCCTTCTGAAGTCTATCAGTATTTCCTTATTTATGCTACAATACAGTCTGTATCATAAACAGGTTTTTATAATGGCTATTTGTTCATCAAATGTTTTATTCCGAAAGACCACATATCCACACATCCATCCAAGTGCAATATGTGTGATGATGTTATCATTTCATCCAAAAAGACACATTAATAGTAAAGCACCCTATTTTTTAATGCCTTTTATTATTTTTTTGTGTGTAAGTCAAATAATAATGTTTGTGTGCAATTATAACATTTGCACAAAAATCTAATTTGGAATGCACATTAAGTGTAAGATTGTGTGGATGTGTATGTAAACAGTATACATGTTTACAAGGTTTATTCATTTTCTCATTATAAGGCACGATGTTGCACAGTGAAATTAAAGTCTTTTCACACTACACACACATACACTAAATACTATACAGCACTGATGCATCTATGTATTGTGTCTCGAATATTCTCGAGCTTAGATTGTGAGAGATCTGACACCTAAATCTGTACAGGAAATATCATCTTTGCAGTGATTAAGGCATCCATAAACCTGTCATCTCTTAATTACGGTTTGAATATCAAATCCATCAAAGATCAGCACAGAAATAGTAAGCTAGTTATTTGCAGATGTCTTTATGAGAAAAAATATTACTGTATGTTGTAAAGGCAGAAGCTGTTGTTCTGTGAAACCTAATTAAATCGATGGCAACATTTTTAAAGGTCACCTTTACTGTTACATTTCACCGTTTTTGGTTGCAATATATTCATGAGTCAACTCTATCCTTCCACCAGCAGTTGGTTTCATCTAAACATGCTGTTGCTTGCGGCAACCACTGCCGGCACAGCTTCACAGCAGTTTACCCAACAACAACACATCCATCATTTTGTCGGATCTCTGACCACGCAAATATTGATAAGCACCCTTTTTTTCATGTTGGAATTCTTTTTATCATATGTTTTGTTATCTGATTGCTTAATTCAATTTTTCAGATTACTGCCAAACAATATTTATCCAACTGTCTGAGGCTAATACAACTAATAAACTACTAATACGTTCAAGTACGCTAACTGCTTAGTTTGTATGTTTTACTCTTTATACTTCATACTCTTGTGGACTTAATTAGACTTATTTTTCTTTCACTAGTAATACTTTATTTCTGCCAGGCTTGACAATTAGCCTGTTTTTGTGAATACAGATTTTGTTTCTATTGCACCGCTTCATTCAGTTCACCTTCAAAGTGAAGACTTAATAGCTGAAAGTGAACTTATAGTGATCACGTCTATCTGGGTCAAACTGATTACTTTAAGTGTATTATTAGTAATAATTTATTTTTTCTATTTCTTTATTTCTTATGGAGATTGCTATCTGATTGGTGTTAATGTATTTATTACATTGATATAAAGTAAGGAAAATGGACAGCTTTGCTATTTTCTGGGGTAAACTATTCAAGGGTTATTACATGGCTGGGCATAATCAGTCCACTCGACGAGGGCGGCATCAACCACAGGTGCTTTCCCTACACACATTCGTTTTCTGTCTCCATCACTAGCAGCCATGACTGTTTCTTGTATGAGTCATCTACACAAGATGGCCTTATTATTTCATTATTTCACCACATCATCCACTGGTAGCCAGTTGGAAGTGTAAAAGTGTCATGGGTGTAAAGCTAAAAAAAATATGATTACCACATATTACCATGTGTTGTCATGTATGAAAAGCCCCAAAATGATGAAATTATTAATAATAAACACCACTCATCCAATATGATTTGTATAGCAGTTTCCACTATATTTCAAATGCTTTGACTGACACTTACTACTTTCACTTGTTGCAAATAAATCATGAACTGATTTTTATTCTTCAACTGACAGTTCAGCTACTTTTAAGGTCCAATGCTACAACTTACTTTTCAGCTGCTCACACTGCAACATTAGTGCAAAAAAACTTCGCCTCACAAGTTCACCTCCACCTCTCATCTGACATTTTAACTGCTTTCATCTCCTACATGTTAAATGGCAATTCAACTGCTCTCACCACTTCAGTGCATCAGCTGAAATTTCTCCATCTCTCTCTTTTCACCTGACATTTTACATCATTTCAGTGCTCACATTTCCCTTTCAGGTCTCTTCACAATTGAACGGCGACAAAATAGCCTTTAATTTACCAAATTCACACAACTTTGACTGATCAAAAAATGAATCTACTGCTTTCAGTTCACATCATTCATCTCAGTTAAATCTTCCGTTCAGCACTTTCATTTCAACTGAAACGTCACCTTCACTCAGCACTCACACTTCAACTTCATTCAGTGCGTACACATTAATTGAAACCTCTGCACATATCGGCACTTATATTTAAACTGCTATTTTGGTTTCTTTTACCGTTACCGTCATAAAACAACCACTTCAACTGCAACTGTTCCAGTATTTCATCGTTTTCAACTGCAAAATGTCACATCTGAGCACACCTAAATGTTCGTCAGAAAATGTGTGCATTTCTCTGGCTATAGCTCTTGTTTATGGTATCTTTTTTTTTTTTAGAGAGAGTTCTCGTCACCATTATTAAAATTGTTGTCCAGTACTTTTTCTTTTTCTTTTGTTTTAAAATTTCTTCCTGGGACCTCAAACGCCAACCACTGCCAGAATTCAGATGTTTTTACATCAGAAATCAGCCAGGAAAACAACAAATACAGACCCAGCTGTTGGCTGATTGATGATGATTCATGATTATACCTATTGTATTGATAATAGATAATTAATAATAGATGATGCACGATCAGTGTTTTAAATGAATGTCTAAAACTTAACTAGGTAAACGATAATGGTAAGTAAGACCTGATGATTCCTAACTGAACTAAAATAATAAGTTCTGTATTTTTAATTAAATTAAAAAAATGACCATATGAACACCTCTCAGATCTCTTGAACACCTCTTGAGCCCTTATTCTATATAACTAGCTTGGTGAATAAAGTAACATCAAATATTTATTACAAATAGCTATTAATCATAAATATTCATCGACACATGACTGTTATCCCTCTGAGAAAATGTATTGACAGAGCAAGCGTAACATTCTCCAATTATTTGAGAGCCGCCAGCGTAGCAGAGAGAAACCTGTCCGTACCTCATCTTATTCACCTTAAAAGTCCTACCATTGGTTCTGATCTAATATTCTCTGTATGCGTCAGCTCTGGTGCCCTTTCCACAAATCTGGTGTTTAGTTTATATCCCAGTGGTAAACAAAATAGGAATAAAGTTCACAGTGTAGCTGTTTATTCTGCTTTTGTCATTTGCATTGTACATCCAGTCTGTGCTGTTTCGGTGCTTCTCATTCAGGTTTAAAGGGTGCATTTATTTTGTTTTTCTGCAGTGGAGCATCATCAGATGTTATCATCATTAACAGCTGAATGATGATTCCAAACATGACAAGTGGATTGTGCAAGATAACTAATTGAAGATCAGGGGTTTATTTTAGATGTGGAAAATACAAGTCAGTTCAGTTCATTTTTTTCTCACAGTGCAGTGTAAAATGATACTGCAAAAATGAAACACTTGTTATCCAGCCATCACTTTTGATTATCAGCTAATTAATCATTTTTCATTTCTGTCATCTGTGGGGGAAGATGTAACTCTCAGTGTCGTGCAAAACAACACAAAATCAAACAGTCTCATGCTCACATCCACTAAGCAACAGGCTCACTGTAACAGTTGCTTTCAGTCTATTATTTCCATCCATAATGTGCACAGGTGCAGCTTAATTCAATTGGAAGATGTTGCTGTGGTTATTCACAAATACATCTCCCTGTTACCAGTAAAGCCGTTGTCATGGAAATGATAAGGCTTATATAAGCTTAGATGTATTTTTGTTCAAACGAGTGTATTGTCTTCACTGTGCTCATTTCATTATGATTTGTTTATACCCACACATTTAACTGCAATTGATTCAACTGTCTCTGTCTCTTTTCAGACAGGCAGAGTGTAAAGCAATACACTTTAACATGTTTTTTTTTGGATGGCTAGGAAGGCATGAAGGATCTACTCTCAGGCAGAGTCATTTTATGCCATCTGCAAAAGTTGATAACGGGCATTTTGCATTTCCCCTCAGTATCACTTTCATCAGTATCACTGTCACAAGCAGAGCTGCAGCCTTGATATTAAAAACTCAGATGTCTGGTTTAAAAAAAAAAAAAACAAGAAACAATGAGATCCTTACCTTTCAGCCAACTATGCTCCGACAATGGAAAATGCTCTTTCAATGTGAGGCAGGGGGGCTGTCATTCACTTTACCTTTAGCCTCCTGTCTGCCTCCAGATCCAGCACCTACCAGCTTTCAGCAGAGGATTAAACAGCTATTGACAGAGGAGTGACGTGATTGACAAGTTAAGGTTTCCTTCCTTGTCAGAAGGGCCTCTGTGTCTGTCTGGCCCATGTCTTCCCAGAACTCACATTTCACATTCCAGCGTGACTTGAACAACTTCTGAATTTCTCTGCTGTGAAAGACAAGGGAAATTTCTGGAGCCCTGCTTTTCACACCGTTTGTCTAAAATGACTCCCGTGCATCGGCGGGGGGAATAAAATTCTTGAATAAGCTAGCGTTCGAGTGTTATGTAAAGATCTTACTTTGCTGCTTTTGTGCCCTGAATGGGGTTTCTCTCATGGCCCCCATGTCCAGTGTTCAGCACAGCAACACCTACAGTCTGCAACAGACACAGATGAGGGAATTTTCAGCCTTGGTGGAACATGTGGGAGTAGAAGTTACTGTATATTCATTTTAAGCCTTTGATTGTATTTCAACTGAAAGAAGGCCAGTTGGCGGTGGGTATCAAACAGGCAATGACAAAAAAGAAGTTTTGAATAAACCACTGTTTAGTTATGATTTTGTCTGGAGAGCCCCTACAGTTACAGGTAGAGCACTCGAGCTTCATGAATACACACAGCGCGGTTACGAGATGATAAGCATTGTGCGTCTTAACATTTTGACAGTCAAGACACACTGAATGCGTGCGGAGGGAGGTGTCACCTAATGTTCCTGTCAGATGACACAATATGTATGGCAGGTAAGTTAGCTCTATATCGGTAAGAGAGAACAGAGAGTAATCGCATAAGGCATAAAACTGGAAGGACTTGTCTCTCCGTCTCGCTCAGTCATCTGGACCCACCTGTCCGCAGTCAGAGCCTCTCCGAAGATTTGCTGCTGGTTGGGGAATTTGTGGCTGAACGATGCGTCAGGGGTTGTCATATAAAATGTGAGTGCTTTCCCTTGAGTAATTTAATCACAGACTTTTATGGAGGCATCAGCCAGCACACTGAGAGACAGAGTAAAAGGATTGTAATTGGAGTTCTTTCATTCAAAGTAATATATGGAATATGTGGTATAATTACAGCGCAGGGTAATGGCCTGTGGATGACTGAAATGCTAACGCGCACTGATTGGTTTAATGTGTGTTCATCAGGGGGGAATTTGTACCATATTGACTTGAGACTTTTCTTTGGTGGTAGTTTTTTTTGTTCGGGCCAGACATTATCATGCGGCTTTCACAAACCCCCCCGCTACTCGTCGCAACTATCCAGGATGATGGGATGATTGAAAACTTTGTCTTCTCAATAAATGAAACTTAGCAGAAATGGCCCATCATGTACCGAATGAGTAATTTGCGTAGGCGATGCCTCAGGTCAGCTCTACCATCATTAAAGAGCTCTTGTGTAGTCTGGAAACCGCCTTATGCAACTGTGCTGTCGACTCCATGGCTTGTTAGCAACTTTCATTTTCAGCCTGACTTGAAATTTTAGCCGCAGTTAATTGTTTTTTGTGCGGCACAGGTTTAACAACTTAACTGAAAGAGGTGCAAATAATGTCACCAAAGTTTGGAGAGTTTTGTGTTGATCCAAATTATGAGGTGGGGTGACTAAAGAGCCTGTGAATTGTTTGTTTTCCTTATGGTAATTTGTAGTTATCTCAAAAACAATAAAGAGTAAGATAGCCTACAAGCACATAAAAAACAAATTTCTCTACTTTCATTCCCATTCATACATTTACAGACATAAAAATATATTTAAATTTATATTTTAATAAATATATAAATTATGTTTTCTTTATGTATTTATCTGTCTTGATCATGTTTTTTTAACTTATTATCTCTGTTTTGTCTGCCCCCAAACCACAGTGACACCACAGTAACTCCTTGTTTCTGACAAATTGTGCATCAAACACTAACTGCGTTTGCGTGACAGAGAAATAATTCTTTACTGGAAACCAGGCAGTTCCTGGGTAGCTTGGGAGTTGTCACTCTGCATGCTACATGTTTACGGTACCTTGGGCTTTTCCATTCACATCAGCCAACTCATTTTTCTGTTTCTCAGCTAAACCAATCAGGTGAATCTGCTGTTCCACACGACCTCTGTACAGCATCTGTGTGTGTGTGTGTGAAGCATCATCCTAACCATAAAGTATAGTGTGTATTTTATGTAACGTAGTGATAGAAAACCCAAAATGACAGAGTGGTGTTTTATAGTTATTTTCCTCCACATGGACTTGTATAAGGGATTTTTATTTGTCATGTGACCCCATCTAGATGAGCCCCAGACCTCTGTTCCATATATTCAAGTAAGAGGAATGCATTTTGCCTAACAATTAGCAGTGTAATGTAACCTGATGACGGCGCCACCCAAACGTTCAAAACATTAGGCCTAGTCACACTTTCCATCATCTCGCTCATCATGAAACATTACTGAAATGAGATCCAGGTTGGGAGAGTGTGTATATGTGTGTGTGTGTGTGTGTGTGTGTGTGTCTCAGGGAGAGGGAGAGAGAGAGAGAGAGAGAGAGAAACAGAAGAGGACAGCGTTTCACAATCCTCAGATAAACTCAATGTGACAAGATGGTTACTTTCTCCCTCTGCTTTGACAGTTAATTCTGGACTAGGAAAACTGTCAAAAATGTTTAGCTGCGCTTGAGCGGAGTTAATTACAGAGCCTAAGGCAACTCAGACTAGGGCTGCTAATGGCCTTGACTTACAGATAAAGCTCCATTTACCAAGACTATTTTTTTTAGCTACTGATCTAATTTACTTAAAATCAAATATTTTGGCAGCAGCAATTAGATTGTCATTGTTTAGGTTAGAGTTTAGATCACATAATAGTCTGGTTTTGTTTCTCCTGTCGTTGACCTGACTAATGGTTATTATAGTCATTATCATTTTGTAAGCCCCCAGTGTTTTGTGCACAGCATTGTGCTCATTGGTTGGACAGATGCATGAGAAACAAAACCGCATAGGTGCAAAAATATCCTCAGCATGAGTGACATTAATGCTCCAAACTGTTGCACCCCTGACATTTAGACCCTCTGACCACCTGTAAAACAGTCACCCTCTCTCTCTTTTTTTCTCTCTCTTTGTCTCTTTCCTTCCTTTGAGGTCAGTGAACCACAGTGTTAGTGTTTTCAAGTCGCCCTTACATGTCTTTGTGGTTGCATCACTTCCTCCTTGCAGGTCCCTTCGGCGCTGCTGCATTGACATGTGAAAGTCTGTGAAACAGCAATCAAGACATCAGTAGCACAGGGGCCAGAGCCGAGTGAACCCAGTCCCAGAGATCGGGACCCAGAGATGGCCCGTGAAATGAGTTGGAGTTGGAAAATCACCGGGGGGATATTTTACGCTCCGCTGCCAATTTCACTATCATAATCAACCTCAGCTTGTAGAATGATATTATAGGGCCAACTATTTTTGCTGACACTCTACACTGTGCATAGATTTTTGTGGTGCAGAAGATGGGAGAGTAGATAAGAAACACGCGGGGGCTGAATTGTAGATTGTGCAAAAAAAAAAAAAAAAGAAAAGAAAAGTGCTGAATTTTTTTGTTAATCTCATCTTAAATGTTCTTGTTTAAATTTGTAAATTAGTTTCATGACACTGAGACTTCGTTTTGTTTGATTAAATTGGGGTCATTTCACCCATAGATGCTGACATAGTGTAAAACCATTTAAGGGGTAGAGCGAAGAGGAAAATGTTTTGCCCATTTGATCATCCTCAGAGTCTTACCTACATTTCAAAGGTCATATTGATCTCAGTTGTTACCCATCAGGTTATTACAAAGTACACAAAGGCTATCCCAACATTTTGATATGCTGCACAATCCGACTCAAAATACCATAAAATATATCATAGATCTCAATACAGCTATATTTTCTTTAGATAGTTTAAAGACCTAACTGATTATACAGCATGTATCTGCCACCACAATTAAACAGACACTCCTATTAAAACCATAAATATTACATGCACAGTATATGTCCAGAGACTAACAAAGAACACATGATCATATGGAACATTTTGGGCCACACTGAAAATTTAAATGTTAGCTCTCAAACTGAATGGCCATATGTCAAAAAGTACCTTAAAAGCAGTCTGTTTTTTTACGAGGTCTGAGATTTATTGTAATCCAAAACTGCACGTGAACTAGTAAATCACGGTAGGTAAAGTACAAGTTCTGATATTTTATATTGGTTGAATCTACCCTCGAGTCATTTTCTTAGAATGACAACAGGCCACATAACTGAGACATGGGGGGAAAACCTATCACATCATCAGGCAGTCCCTAATGCTTCTGGCCCAGATATAAGAGACCAGAGAGGGGGATGTGAGCTGATCATACAACACACAAATCTGAATACTGATGTAAATGTGCTCTGAAAATGATGATTAAAGCCCTGAGTTTTTCAGACTACAGCTGCCTGTCAGGGACAAAAAAACTCGGTTCGGTAGAGTGACACAAAACAGGAGAGAGTGTGGGAACTGTGAAGCAACTGCAAATTTCACAATAAGCAGACTGATCACAAGAGATGTGTGCTCAGTATGAAGATTCACATACATCTAGGAAGTAAACATTAGACTGTGATACTGATATCATTGCTGATTAGTCCCTTGCTCATCATGGTGTCTGCTCAGTTCAAACACTTGACTAATGCTAGTCAGTTCCTTAAAGCCCCAAATGCTGATTGTTTTGACCACATAAATGTTAAAGCACAAATTCATAATACAAGAGCCTGTGGTATAACCTGCGGGTTTTCTCTTTTTGATTTTGTGGTTGATTTCGATTTACAGGATCTACTGACATAAACACACTGAAAAGCTTCAGTAGCTTGGTGGTGGCGTGTCTGTTAACAACAGGCCTTGCATTACTAGAGCAGGTTGATGGTGAGGCGACCCATCTGTTGGATTTTGGATTGTAGATGACACCTTTAAGTAACAGACCAACCTTTTTTGTGTCACCAGGATCACTTTCCTTGTTTCATTATTGTTTTCTATTTACACACACAACCTCCCACTATTATCTGTGTATCTGCTCTAATTAAAGATTGCTGTCCCTGTCAATTTGTCTCTTAATTATTTTTTTGGAGTACAAATGTACCTTTTACTTTAAGAGGGATATACACCTGCACATTGTGTTGTTGATACACGTAAGCTTAACAGGTTCAAAAAAACATGAACAGCTGAGGTTTAAGCTTGAACACACCCACAGGAGGAGGAGGAACACATAACAGGCCTTTGTTGAGCAGCCTTTGTTCGGAAGTGAAGTGGTGTTGAGGGTGAAATAAACTGTACAGCAATGAGAGATTTAGCTCTTACCCACATCTAAATCTCTACATCAAGTGATGTACCGTTGTGTTGGTCCTCTCGATACAGTTAGCAGGCCAACACAATAGAGTTATCCATATAGTTCACAGTAAACTTCAAATGTATGCATGTTCATACATACTGAAAGTTGATGCAGATCTTTTTGTACTAATTGTATAAGCCTATGAAAGCGGTCGAATAAAGATTTAAAAACCGTGTCACAGGACTCGGTGATTAAAAAACATCACCAAAATTGATTTTTTTTGCTCTTAATGCCAGCCCAAAAATATCCTCCTGAAATTCCTGAAAAGTTTTCACTATTGATTTGGAAAGGAGAGAGACCTGTGCGCGCACAGACAATCTAGATCAATATATGTCTATTATAGACTACAGGAGACCTTTGAAAATCTATTTATACCAGGGAATAAGCTCCTGGCTCAGAGCGTGTCTGTGTGTTAGGGAGAGAGGCCTTTCTTACTGTAAATCTCCAGGACATTGCACAGATCTCTCAGGCAGCCAGAGCCAATCATCTTCATTCACTTGGAATATACATCTGCCTTTGGTATGAATATGGCTGTCAGTCCCGTGAAGACCATCACAATAGCACACACTCATTAGCATTGTGTTGCACTGTGCTTCAGCATCAAGCGCCTTCCACCCTTGACTAATTTTCTGTTTGTATCAGGAAACAAAAGCTCTCTAAATCCCCCCATGGGCTCCGGAGTGGCTTTACTGCACATCAAACTATGCTAATTACCTTTTGCATGATTAATTGGACCAATTAGAGTTAGTAGAGGAAGAAAGTGATTCTTGGCAAGGTGCGAAACATTAATTAGTCATAAAAAACGTTTATTAGTGTTCAAATTTAATCTCACGAAGCACAATGGGATTAAGAGGAAAAGACAGTTAATATGTGGCGTGTTCAATCACTCTCGGCCGGCAGATGGAATAATGAGTGTCACTGCTTGCATTGTGCTCCGTCTCACACACACACACACCACTGCATCCCCTACCACAGTTACTGTACTGTTAGAAAACACCCATCTTCATCCATCATACAAAGTGGCAGTTGTAACACAAACATTCCAGCTCTGATTGATGAGTCAAGACCATACAAACGACTTATACACAGTAATCCTGTATAAGATTTATGGCCCGAAGGCGCATGCATTACAAATTTGCAATAAGAAAATCACCAACAATAGCAGCAGCAGGCAGCACCAGCGGCTAATGGTGATTTAGCTGTGGCAGCATTTATAATGGTACGGTATGGTATCGGTAATAACAACGGTGCATTACACCAGTCTACACACTGTATCTGTAACATGGAAAATGACAGCCGCAGGGCAGTTGTTTATGATGGTGAAAAAAGCAAGCAGGTAGCGTATGGGCAGTGAGGAGCGTGTGGGTGTTTTCTCACATTTTGTACATTCACGCAATAAAATAACACAGGGAGTGGCTTCACACTGATCAAAACCATGGCCGATGAAAGATAACTGAAGAGCACATGCACAGACACATACTGTGCACGCAAATGTGCTGGTGTGCAGTGATCACTGCAGCGTGTGACGTTGTTGAAGATTAAGTGTATTAGGAAGTGACAGCAAGTTGTTTAACAAAGTCTGTTCAAAATCTGTCGTAATCTCTCTCTCTCTCTCTCTCTCTCTCCCTCTCTCTCGCTCAGTTGAGAGTAACAAACTTTTTTGTTTTGTTCCAGGGGAAACACCCAAGAACTAATGAAAATGAGAGTTGGAGGTGAAATATGAAACTTAAAAAATCACACTTCAGTGTCTTTCCAAATCATAAACACAATCTAACAAGGGAACAACATGAGTGATGAAAGTGTTTGCAGGTTAACAATAATAAGGTTGTCATCAGAATCTTTGTGTGGTTTTGTCACTGTCTACTGTATTACAGAAGGAAAACATCTCACACATTGATGAGGTTACTGCAGCTTGCAGATTTGCATGTACAGTAAGTAAGAAATACTTTAGTTGGTGTTATCTTTTGTTAAACTATAAACTTACTTTGTTGCTCTATGCATGTATTTGAATGTATTCTTGTCTAATTTGGCATTACAGAGTAATAAAATATTTACAGCACTAAAAGTCTTCTCCAGTATGTGGACACTACTGACTCTGCTGGTTTAAAGGGTGAGGTTACCAGTCAAACACCAGTCAAACAAGGGGGAAAGTACACTACAACACATAAAACAGAAGATGTAGACAGGTGAGTTGAAGAGCATCTGTTGAACAACAGACACAAAAGAAGAGTCTTGTGTTACAGTCATGTTAAAAGCCTAGCTTTGTGCCGCTTAAGTCACCACGGACACCTGGATTGTAATACTGCCAAGAGCTGTCACCAGTTGCCCATAGGATCAGTCACCATTGTGTTTATGTGTGATCGATAGTGACTTATCAGACATTTACATAAATGAAAATCTTTGAGATTATATCTTTAAAGAAAACAGACATAATGCACACTCTCTGCTTGTATCTGAATACATGTTTAGTTAAAGTCCCCTGTGCCAAGCAGTTAAATTGAACAATATTTGCATATTCGTGCACACAAGAGTATGAAGGTTAGCATTCATTTCAGTCCTCACACTACTAATTTAACAGTGTCACAGGCTGTAGCCTCTCGTATTTCTTTATCAGCCCTGAAACAAAATTGACTCAAAGAGGAGCAGTCGTGGCTTTAAGACCTCTGTGGTAAAATAAAATCTGACTATTCGAGCTGATAGTGTAAATGGAAAGCAAATCTGACTAAACATCAGTGTAAGTAAACAAGTGTTGATTGAACTTGTTTCTCAAGCTCAGTGAACTTCACATGATGCTTTACATCATAACAGCTCATGAACACATTTTTTAAAACAGGAACCAGTGATATTTCACTATATTACACCCATTTTCTTAGCAAAGGAGGAGTTGTCAAACAGGCTGCATTAGCTTTCCTCTAATTAATGTTAGGTGTATATATAAAATGTTGGAATATGTTGAACATATCTTAGACAGCCAGAGCAACAGTGAATTCTATGAACTGAAAGTTTAAGGAAAGCCATTACATTTTAAAACAAACCTTTCAAATCATTTGGCTAAATTGTTGTTTCTCGTCATAAATAGTCTGCTTTTAAATGAACGTGAACGAGCAAACAGTGGCATAATTGAACAGGTCCAGTTTAGAGTGCTCGGCAGAAGGGATCTAAATGTTCAAATGTTATTCTAAACAAAGAAATCACAGGTAAAGCAAATCAGGTCTAAAATCTTTCTGTTTTATGTGACTTATATGAAAATCTTTTGAGCAGAAGTGATATAGAAGAGCAATAATGTCCAGCACTAATTTAATACCTTATTACCATAAGCCTGGTGCAATGCATGCATAATAAATTGTTGTATCTTGTACACGGCTCAGGCATATGGTTGAGAGACCGGATTCTCTTCAAACTGCACCAAATTTGCATGATAGGATGTGAGAGTTGGATGGATTTGGGGATTATATGAAACACAGCTTCCATTTCCAGTTCATTGTACTAAGGAGAGGTATCACATTTACACAGATGGCAAGGAACTTCGAAATGCACAGCTTCTGTGAAACACAAAATGTGCGCGGGAGAAAAAAAATCCCTTCAAAGACAGAATCTATACTGCTTTTTTTTTTCCTTTTAAGGATTTTTTTTTTTTTAGCATTCGTTTTTTTTAATGGGCCACAGCTTTCTGCAGCTCAGATGGAGCTGATCAATGTTGTTAGTAGTCTTTGAGCCACATGCTCACACTCTCACAATGTGTTTCTTAGGAGGTTATAGAGACCCTGCCGGTACAGTCATGATGTTAGATCATTCTGGAGGTCAGTCTCGGGAACACATTACGCCACGGTTGACTTGCATCACCCAGTCATTCTACAACAATCTGACTGTATTGTACATTACAATGGGCACTTGTATACATTGTATAGGAACAGATAGCTTCTTTACAGGTCCCGAACGATGTGGAGCCTTTTTATTTTTTTATGATACTTTGGTTCTTTGTGTCAAAACATTCAAATGTCACTTAACTTCACTGTATTCCCACTTTATGCATTTCAAATTATGTAACAGTATTGTTCGCCATTCTGCTGTTTGTTCAGGCTGGATTGCATAATGTGTTTTTCTTTTGTGCTTTCGATCATCTGATTTGACAGGGAATGCAGCTTTTAAAATGTTCATTACCTTCGTACTTCTCTGGTTAGTTTGCCAGTCTTCGTGGTTTGTGTTTTCAAATAACAACTTTACTGTGGCATAAGTTTTTATTACCCCAAGCGATTGTGTAAAAAAAAACAAAAAAACAAACTCAATCAGCTCGCAGACACTTCACATAGATTTTGTCGCTGGGCTCGAGGAGCATGATCTTTACTTTGCCCCAGATTTTAGTTTCATGCACAAAAGACTCCCACGAATATGAAAGGTAACCTCTCTCCCTCTTGCTGTCAGTTTGCATCTGCTTGTTTCTGATGCCTGACACAGTATTAAACCACAAATACCAGTAGCCAGGTAAGGTTGATTTGTAGTGACGTCAGGGACAGGGGATTAGCCGTGTTAATCAGCAAAGTTTTCTCCAGGAGACACTAACGCGTCTCGTTTCGCTGTAAAAGGTCAGACACACAGCAGTGGAACTAGTTGTGGTTCAACTTGGTGTTTTGTTTTCCGCTAGTATCCAACAGTCCTCTCTTAGACTGGCCGCTGTGCTGAAAGAAGAGTGTCAGAGATGGTTGCATGTTCAGTGAAATGAGAGTGCAATGTAGATAATGTGGTCAGTGACAGCAAGCTAATTTGGCTGGTAAATTACTTAGTTTAATTACTTGATTAAATTCACACTCATGACTTTTTGAGTGTGAATCTTCCCCTACACTTGGGGATGCCTTTATATTAAGTATTCAATAGAGTTTGTTTAAAAATTAAAATTAAAATAAAAAATTCTGAAAATGATGACTTTATTTATCTCCCTGTATTATAATCAAAATTGCTCAAAGCATAAATCCTCAGTGTTCTTGTTGACATATTTAACAATCCCTCCAGTGTCAGCTCACAGTTGATGTTGTTGTAGTGAAAATAATTATCACTACTACAGTAGTCTGTTACGAGCAGCAGTTAAAATGTGCATTATTCCAGCTGTCTGTATTAAGTTACTTTCAAATCTGAACTGAAATTTCTTTAGCTTTTTTTTTCTCTCCATCCGTTAGACAAAGCAAGTCCAGAGTTTCCAGCAGCTACTAAAATGGCACTTTATGACAATGCTAAACACATAAACCTATGGAATATATATAACTTATATATAAACTAGCTGCATATTTCTAGTGTTACCTATAGCTTTTGGTGGCTCCTGATCAACCTACCTTTTTCTGTGGGGAAAAACTTTAAACTTCACTTCAGATAGTCAGATTGTAGCATGGCAGTTTCATTTCACATCTCCTCTACTTGCCATATGCAGTGGGGGTGGGGTGGGTCTTTTTACATCTGTCTTAAATTACTGTCAGTAAAGGCCACACAGGCCCGCCGAAATCATCAAATTTTAAATTCTACATATGGGTGTTAGGTCTACATAAAAATGTAGTAAAACCACTAAGCAGTCAGGCTCCATGCAGTAGTGTAAATCATGTCAAGCACATCTAAATATTCAAAACTCACTCTTAAATTCTCGTCTGTTTTCCCCTCCTTTTTCCACTGAGACTGAACATGCAACTATCACTGAGCACAGCAGCTGAGTGTGTCTCTGTCTTTGTCTGTGTCACTCCGTTTCATGTTTTATAATTGTACACTTCAAGGCCAATCTAAAGCACAAAGCCCTCTAAAATTAGCTTGCCTGTGAGTCATCTTTGAAACCATCCCATAAAGGTTACATGATTCTCAACAGCAGTAACTGCAATCAGGGCCTGTTGACTGTGATGGGGGACTTAAAACCACAGAGACCCGAGAGCTGTCGTGTTCTTTCTCATGCTCTCAGTCAAACCTCGTCAGGTTCTGTGAATGGACTGGGAGGAATTAGGTACCTTCAAGGAAATGCTGATGGTTTAAAGTGAACACTGGTGAGTCAGTGAATTGTTGTCGCTATCTATCATCTGATGCAGTCGTTGTGGTGTGTGTAAGATCGCACGGAGACAGACGAGCTGCAGCGATGCCTGTTTTTAGCAAGTGGCGAGGCTCTGTGGATGGCAATGTGTCTGCTATTCGGTCTCAAAAACTGTGGGATAGTTTGTTGAGTGAATCTGGACAGAAGTTAAAGGCTCCCAGAAGATGAACCCTGCTGACTTTAGTGCTCCCCTGACCTTTCACCTACCATCATCTGATATTTGTGGTCTTAAAGATTGTCAGTATCAGAATCAGAATCAGTATACTTTATCTATCCCAAGAGGCAATTTGGTAAATTTAGGGGGATTTATTAGCAAAAATAGAATATAATATTCATAATGTGTTTTTATTCGTGCATAATCACGCGAAAAAGAGAATTGTTTTAATATTAGTTTTTGTTAAGAACAGGTGCTTTATATGTACACAGGAAGCAGCTCCTCCTCAGTGGACACCACCATGTTACACCACTGTGTTTCCACAGTAGCCCAGAACAGACAAACCATAAACACTAACACTTTACATTAAAGAGGCAGGCACCATAGGTTCCCCTACATGCTTGGAAAAGAAGGGTTGAATGGAGAGGTTTCAGCTGGTCATCGCTATAGACGCCACCAAATCCTACACACTGGTCCTTTAATGAAGATGTGGACATGGTTTACCTGTCATGCTATTCTTCCTAGCATTAGAATTTAGGTCCACAGAGCCATTAGCATGGCTGTGGACTCTGGGTCTTTTATCATATAGCTGAAACTTTTATTTAGCATGACTTGAATGCCACAGTTTCAGCAGGGACAACCCCGTAATAAAATGTCTATGGATATGATTCACATTAACAAAGGATCTGGAAAGAAGTTGTTGTTTTTTTTTTTTTTTTGGTCAAACATATCAATCACATTGTTTTTAACTGACTCAAAAAAGCCCCAATCTGATATTTTCCATCTCTAATTATTCATGTTTGCAATCGGAAGGTGAAACGGTCGCTGCAGATTTAATTTACTGTACATAATCCACAAAACAGGTCTTTTCCATTTGAGTGTTTTACTATTAACTATTAGCTCATTTGAGGATGAAAACATGAGTCTGTATCATATTTTGCTTTTGACTGGTGTATTTGTGTATTGCTGTTGGAGCTATGATTTTGTTTAAATTAGGATCACAACTTTGCTCATTCACCATGTGCCCATATCTGCTTTCTCAACGCTGAGCAAAAACAACTGTCCTATTGAGTTTAGAGAATCTGTCTTTTTTTTTTTTTTTAAGAAAAGTGTGAAAGGAAGGAATGCGAACACAGCCATTGACGTCACACACGTCCTCTCGCAGCACAAACACATGCAGCCTTATTAACATTAAAAAAGCAGGATTTGCTCTATCTGTGCAGCTGTAATTTTTGGTGCCTGAAAACTTACATTACTCTTGTTGTTTGCAGCTACACACTGTTTAACACCTTTTCGAAAGTTCTCCAACACCTTTCAAGCTCCTGCAACTATTGACACACTGGTGTTTGCTCACAATACCTTTGGTTTTTATCTGTGCACCCTGCCTTTTATTTCATTGTTGCTAAAAATGAAGTTCTTGCAGGGGGGGGGGGAAGAGACCCTGGCTGCACGAAGGTAATTCATATGTATTATTCATCTCTGCCTCTTCCATTTATACTTACAGTTGGCTGGAGTTGTATATGATGAAAAAGCAAGTGTACACACTGGATGAGAGGCTGCTTGCTGCACTCTATTATTCTGTTAGGACTATTCTGTAAGTCCATGTTTTAGGATTTCATTCCCAGTGTTGCTAATGCTTGCACTGAAAATGGTGTGCTTTATGTTTTGTGGATTTTATTAGACAGAAAAGATATATTATCATATTCCTCTCTATTAAAATGAGAGTCTTAATATAGGCTGATTAAAACACTAAAAACAGATACCCTGCTGAAAGAAGAGAACACATCACTCAACAGATGAATGTGAAGTGTTACACAACATGTATCTTCCTTGTTGCTCTTTGAAGGGTATTCACTCTGCTCGAGCATAATGTGGTGTAAATTAGTCATTATTGTAGTTATGAAACAGCAGTCGAGCATGTCCACTTGTCCTCACAGATTTACAAAGAAAAAGGTTGAAATGTTGCTCCATGAGCCTGTCACGGAGGAAGTCATTTCTCTGTGGCACCATTGCTTTCAGATGTGGTCAAACGGCATGGTCTCCTGATGCAAAAAAAAGAACACACATTTTCTGAAAATGAAGTGTTTTGAGAGAAATGACTTGTGGAGGGAGAGTCCCTTCGTGGAGACAAGTAATATAAACTCAGAGAGAGAGAGCAGTGTGGGAGACAAGAACCAGTTTCATAAAGTTTGAAGTTTTCCATCAGCAGGGACCACCAAATACAGAGCTGACAAACGACCAGTCAGATAGTTTGTACATATGCGGTGCAGTGTAGTATTCAAAGCAAACTGTATTACCCATTAAAACTGCATTGCTCAGATTATACTAAAATCTTTCACTGACATTAAGGAGGCATAATTCAAATTTTTATGTGAAGTAATGAAATAAATGCATTAGCCTGAAATGTCCTAAAATACAGTATGAATGCATGTTTTGTACATTTTAAGTCTCATACATCCTCATTTGTTTAAACAGTTGGCTTTGTGAACAATAATATCAACGGGGCACCGGGTATTTTTCAAGCCTTAAAGAGAAGCCTCTTAAGTAATAATGAGAGTGAGAAATGCAGTGCATTTAAGTGAAAACCCTGATTAATTATGTATGATTAGAGGACTCTTAAAAGCTTTGGGTAGAGAAAAGAAAGAAACTACATAAACAGAACATGAAGTCCAGAATGGCTGGATGGATACCAGACATGAAATTGTAAATGAACCTTAAGTGTACAGGTGACTGCAGAATGATGAGAGATGTTGCTTCTGCACGGCTGGACACTGGCTGACCGTTTGTGCACAGGTCATGTCACACTTTGTGCTAAGATACTGTCCATTGTTCTCAGTTTTGTGTCTTATATTTGAACATGCATTTTAATAAACATTTTTTTTTAATAAATGTTTCTTCAAATGCCCTTGCATTCATTTTAAACGTATATTACATTTTACCTAAGTTGATATTTAACCAATATAAGTGGTGCAATGCAAATACAAGGGTAGATTACACCAGCCATATTCTTGTGAGCCACATGTATGTTTTATCAAAGAATGAGTCACTGAGCAGAGGTCATTTGGAAATATCATTTCAGCTGGAAATACATTCAGACATGCAGGTCATGCTGTACAATCCAGATAACTTCAACAGACCTGTCTTGCTCCACTCCCCATCTTCTTTTATTCCTCCTTTCTTTTCCCCACTCTTCCTCCCTGTCAGTGGCATCGTGCATGTTTTCACCTCTATAGTGATTGTACCTGATTTATATGACAGGCCTTTAACCCTGCGTGTGCTTGTCCATCAGCATCAGGCAGAAAACACCCAAGGGCATGTGTGAGCAGGACCAAATCTGGCTCTCTGTCATTCAGTGGCTGTAACCTCCAACTAGAATGCACTCTAACAAATCACATTTATTCCTGCACTGTTAGGATGTGAGTCAATCGCACAAGGTGAGAAGTGCTGCGGGTTGTATGCATCCAAAAATATACTTCTACCTTATAGCAACAGTCATGTTGAATTGGTTGTTTTTGACAAGGTATATACATTTATGTTTATGTTAATCATGTGGAAAGAGAGTATTCTGAGCCTACAGTGATGGTCAGTTTGGACAAAGGAATACCATTCGGATCCAACTCTTTCATAAGGCCTGAAATAAAATGTTTGATTGTTAATTTGAGAAAAATATGAGCTCAAAATGAAAGAGTGCAGTTGCACGCCCGAAAACATGATTTTCTAAAATACTGTAATGAATTCAGAGACTACAAGGAAGTAAAGCAAACTGAACTTTGTCACCACCCCCAGTCTGCAGATGGCAACAGAAGTGAATGTATTTGTGTTTTAATGGCTCCACTTACTGGACATATAAAGTAATGCAGGCTAAAAAAAGCAGAGAAATGAGCTTGTGAAGGGGTCCTGGCAGCAGTTTTCTCACATTTACAGCTGAGATGATGAATATCAGCAACTGTTCCCACGAGCTCAAGGCTCACATCCACCAAGACTGTGGTTTACATGAGTTAAGACAAATGCAGCTCCCAGATAACACTCAGTGCACATAAAATTAATGTCATAGATGTTGTATATTTACTTGTAAAAATGACCATTTAACGACTCTTTACATCAAACTGCATCATGACAAAACCCATTCAGCCTTAAATGAACTATGAATTGATTGGTTCATCAACAGAAACTCAATCTACAATAAATTTAATAATTAGTTAAAATACCAAACATCATTGGCTCCAGCTTCTCGAACAAGGATTTCATCAGTAAAGTAGAAAAAATATTTAAAGTATCAAAAGCAAAAAGATTAATTACACACAATGGCCTTATTTCAGAAGCATTTTAACGTTATGTCCACTTTGTACACTGCTGGGGAGTTTAATTTGTACAAATGCATCATAATTTATAAGCTGATTGTGTGTTTTATTTGTTTATGTCTTGTAAAGTATAAATATTCACACTAACTAGCAGCTACACTATTCTGATAAATGAAATGGAGAAAAAAGTTCAATAATTTCCTTCAAAATGTTCATTACATATATGCTGCGCTAACGTGTCATCACTTTAATGTTACAGCTAGTTATAGGTATAGTAATCTATAGTAATCTCAAATACTTAATATAGTTTATTTATTTATAGTAGCTTGTGAATCTCCCTCAAGGGTCAATAAAGTTTTATCTTAATCTATAATATTCCATCATAATCTATTTGTTTACTATATTTTGTGTTATTAATCTGAATCTGCAAAGTAACTAGTACTTAAAGTTATCAAATGTAATGGAGTAAAAAGTACAAAGTTTGCTCCTCAAATGTAGTTGAGTAAAAGTATGAAGTAGCAGCAGAGAGAAATACTTAAATAAGGCTCAAGCACCTCAAAATTGTATTTAATTAGAGAACTTGAGTAAATGTACTTTGTTATTGCTATATTGATTAACAGTTATATAATATGATAATCTCATTTAATTTAGTAAATTCTCTCTAATAGGTCTCTCGCAATAATAATAATAATAATAATAATAATAATAATAATAATAATAATAATAATAATAATAATAATAGTGTTTTTAATTTGAATTTCATGGTATATTTTGTCATTTCCTCCTCTAAATCCTAATATACGCTTCGAATCATGTTTAAAATGCAATACGTTAATCATTTCTGTTGCTGTCAACCTTCACTTTAATTCAAAGGATGAGTAAACCACAGAATTTGTGTATAAAAACATTAAAAATATTATTTCTGCGGTCTCCGGAAATGGACTTCTGTGCAGATTTCAAAATAGAGGTCGTCCTACTTGGCGGTCACGTGACCCCTCTGTTTACAGGCATCCGGAGAAACATGGAGGACACCGCTGGCAGTAATCCCCAATCTCTCGGATTTACAGAGAAATTAAAGTCTTGGCTCTCCTGGTCATGGACTTACGTGTGCTTCATTTGGTTCGGCATGGTGCTCATCATGATCTACGTGCTGTGGAGCCCGCTCAAACTGCAGGAAACTCTTACCTCAGGTGAATTAAGGCTGCTGCTAGCTAGCTATTGTTAGCCTCCGGGTTTAGCTGGCAGCCAAGCGGGGAGCTCCCGGTTTGACAGTTTGTTGTCTGACTCATTCAAACACAGACGGAGGAGACTCTCTGGTTATTCATTGGACATTCATCGCCAGCTCCTAGTTGTTGCTTATTTTCCAACAGTAGTAGCTAGATAGTTTACTGTTGTGTTACCAAATGTGCTGCTTTAATCATCATATAGTCACGATACTGTGTGTGGCAACATGTCACCTGCTACACTAAACACACAACTGGCAGAAGCTGTGTGTGTGTGTTTTTATTTTCTTTTTATTACATGATCACAACACTGAGATCTCACAGCTCTGGTTGCTCTGTGGCATTAAGATGACTGTCTCCTCTCTTTCTCTTGTTCTTCTTTCAGCCTCAGTGTTTTTGAACACACTGACCCCCAAGTTCTACGTGGCTCTCACTGGAACCTCCTCTCTCATTTCTGGACTCATCCTCGTGAGTTATTTTCCCCACATCGCAGATTAGACGTTACGTGCTCGCCCTTTGTGAAAGTTAGATTTGTTTGGAGGCCACTTGCAGGCGGCAAGATAAGACACATGGGTACAAACCTTGTTTTAGAGGGGTGTCACTGTTAAAGTGGCGATCAGCGATTCAGGAGAGCCCTGATCGATCTGAATTTGACTCAGAAAACAAGAATTTTAAAAGTCATTTGAGCTGTGTACCAGCACCAGACTTTTTTTTCAGTGTGCACACAGAACGGACAGCTAGCGGACTGTGAAGAGAGATCCACTGAATTTGACAAAAGGTGTATTGGATTAGAATTACAAACTACACCTCTGAGCCAATGCTGTAATAAAAATAAATTCTAGTACACAGAGGGACATCAATATCCGCCTTCTGTGTAGAGAAGTGATTCCTAAACTGGGGGGCGTAAAGCAATTGGAAGGGATAGAAGAATCTGAGTCATAAACAGTGCTGCTGGCAAGGCTGTCTTTGCAAGACTTACATTTATATGTATTCTTCACATACTTTTGTACTTAATCATCCTGTCTGTTATTTGTCTGCTTTGTTGTCCTTGTTCTCGTTGTTGTGTCTACTCCTGTGTAAGGGCATTGAGAGCAATGAAAATTCAGAGTCAGATCCCTTGTACATGGACATATACTTGGCCCGTAAGGCTTTTTCTGATTCTGATTCTTATACAGAAAAATTACATGTATTGTTCAAGATGGTCAGATTTGTGACAGGGAAGAAAATAAAGAAGGTGGTACTCACCGAGCAAAAATGTCTTGCTCTTCAGTTCACATTATAGCAATAGAGTCTGGTGTCTTTTGTGCTTTATGACAATTTGTGTTTAAGTTGCACGAGTTAGATAGATTTTTTTTGCAGCTTCCAAAGGAAGGTATTACAGAAGAAGTTCTTGTATAGTGATATGATAGCAGTTTTCACTATAAGATACCTGAGTACTTGTTGTCTTATCACATACTTTTTGTAAAGCATGTTGTCACCATATGTGTTCTCACGACAGATATTTGAGTGGTGGTATTTTCGTAAATACGGGACCTCGTTCATTGAACAAGTGTCAGTGAGCCACCTGCGTCCTCTCCTGGGTGGAGTGGAGAGCAGCTCCACGACTGGTCTGTTCGCATCAGTTAATGGAGAGGCAGAGCCCAGGCCCAGTGTTTCAGGTAAATACGTACACAGTACAAGCTCGTACAGCCATACTACTCCCACTGCCACTAGCACTAATGACAATATGTTCCCCTTGGTAGAGTGTAAGGTCTGGAGGAACCCTTTGAACTTGTTCAGAGGAGCAGAATACAACAGGTAAGCGTGATTCAGATATTTAACTGTGTAAAATGCATCTGATCGTACTCGTAAAATGGATGATTCAAAATAGGATAATATTTATAAAGATGTGTACCATATTAAACATATTGCGTGGCTTTCGGCGCAACAAAGTTCATTTAATTTAATTTGATTTGATTCACTGTGGAACATAAAACAGTTTGTACTTTACTGTGTGCACGACAGGTACACCTGGGTAACAGGGAAGGAACCTTTAACATACTATGATATGAACCTGTCTGCTCAAGACCATCAGACCTTCTTTACAGGAGACACTCCACAGTTAAGGCCAGAAGATGCTGGTGAGTTTGAATCATGTACAACCCAAATCCCAAGATAATATATATGCATATATTACACACACACACTACAGGACAAACATTTGAAAGAAGCAACTTCAAGTTTCTGTTCACAATGCCTTTCTTAAATAACCAGCATGAGTTATATGTATTTTGGGATGTATTTACTGCATGATCAGACTTTGCTTTCATTGATATGCACCATTTTCCTCAGTTTACCTTTAGGTATACATTGATGTTACCAGACCATTGCTGAATAAATGTCAACAAAAGAAAAGTAGTTTTAGGGTCGAGAAGATTTTCAAGAGTCACATCTTCAGTGCAAAAGTAAAAAAACAAATTACAGTTTGCATTATTCACTTTAACTCTTTGGATTTGAGAGTCAAAAATCCCAATAAATCTCAACTGTGTTCAAATCTCTGACAAAGTACAGCAGAAATGGCTAGAAAGAAGCAACTGAGTAAAGAAACAAGAGAAAACAAGAAAGCAAAGTCTAAGCAAGAAAAACTCAAATACCTGATAATTATAGTAAAAATGTCTTCTGATAAGTTACTCTTTATATAATAATCATGTTTATTTTGTTGCAAAGTATACCAATGAAACTATGATCTTTTTTTTGTACAAATTTGATCTTGCTTCCAAACTTTTGGCCTGTAGTGTATATATAGATATATAAATATTTCCTTGGAGGAGATTTCTCTCATTCTTTGTAAATGGTTAAACAGAACTACTGTTTTATTATTGTGGGATTTTTCTCTCAAAGGCATACCATTAAATATGTCAGGACTGTGGGGTCCCATCTATAATGAGCTTGACTTAATCATCCCATTACAGTGATGCAGAAAGCCTGGAGAGAAAGAAATCCTCAAGCCAGGATCAGAGCAGCTTACCAGGCCATAGAAATGAACCATGAGTGAGTCCTAGTCTTAATGAATGAATACTGTATCTTCCAATTAGCACGTGTTTCTGTAATGCAGTTGAATGGGAGTATCCAAAATATGATGAACATAAACACATAAATATATATAGAACCATTTTGTATCCATTTGATTGACACAGTGACACAATGCTGTGTTTTGTAGTGCATGCAAACGTCATCTTCTTGTGTGTGACAAATTTTAGAATATGATCAGGATGGTAGGAGTTTGTCCTTTTCTAGCTTTTGTGTGTGTGTGTGCGCAGATGTGCTGCAGCCTATGTGCTCCTGGCAGAGGAAGAAGCCACGACTATAACAGAAGCTGAACGCCTCTTCAAAAAAGCATTAACTATCGGTAAGAATGGAACTGAATATACGTTATGTGCTCGTCCATTGTACAGTGACATTAGTGGTATCAGTTAACTGGTTAATGAGTAACTACACACTCTTTTAATTCTACTTGTATGACATGCTTTACCACACCATCTGCATGGCTATAAATAGAACAGGCCACATCTGTACACTCCTACCTGTGATGAAGGATGAAATCACAAGTACAATGTTTGATCAGTGAATTAATGTTTTTCTTCTACACAAGACCACAAAATGTAATGTGAAGTCACTCTTTAGATCTTAGGAATATTTATAATTCTATCCATGTGACTTATTTTTTCAAGTTTTTATAGACTGATTAGTATTTTTAGTAGTAAATGTCTTAAAATGTTTTTGTTTGCCACCCACAGCTGGAAAAGATATCAACTTACTGGTGTACATTAAACGCAGACTGGCAATGTGTGCACGCAAACTGGGACGTATTAAAGAAGCAGTAAAAATGATGAGAGATGTGAGTTTCAGTCAACACCTGGCATTTAATAGCGCTCACTGCTTTAATGTACAATTTACATTACTCATTTTACTGTGCGTTGATGCGTGACATTTCATCTCTTTACAGTTAATGAAGGAGTTCCCACTGTTGGGAATGTTAAATATACACGAAAACCTCTTGGAGGCACTTCTAGAACTTCAGGCATATGCTGATGTCCAAGCAGTCCTTGCAAAATATGATGGTAAGACTAAACCCTAATGAATAAAAATGTCCTTTTTTGAAGTCTCCATACTATATTTGGACAGATGCCATTGCCATTGAATTAGTCTTGGAAAAAGTATGATTTATGTCACATTACCCCTATTTCTCCTGCTGTTGCAGACATCAGCTTGCCAAAATCAGCCACTATATGCTACACATCTGCACTGTTGAAAGCACGGGCAGTATCAGATAAGTATGTCTCTTCTTGGTTCGTGTTGTTGACACCCGCTAAACTTTGCACAACATTCAACATCAATATCTCCTTAAATCGGTTTTTTATATGGCTGCAGCACCAACAGCATTTAATCACTTTGTGAGCAGCAGAAGTAGCAGCGTGTCACGTGAGGTGTTTTGTGTCAGGTTCTCTCCAGAGGCAGCGTCAAGGCGAGGGCTAAGCACAGCAGAGATGAATGCTGTGGAGGCCATACACAGAGCTGTGGAGTTCAATCCACACGTGCCAAAGGTCAGTCATTAGACTAATGAGTGTCACGCAGACTCTGATGGGCCATGAAAACCCACTGACTACTTATGATGTGATGATATGCTGTAAAGTTTAATAGATTGACTTGATAGTGAATATACCCTCTTTTACATGTGGCATTAAAATGTTTAACTGTATTAAATCTGTACATAAGATGTTACATGAACAATCTCCATTAGACTGTCTGCCATCTGAAATGTGATTATTTTCTGAATTACTCCTCCTTCTCACCCCCTTCCTCCTCCTCCATCTTCACACATACAGCTGTGGTGATTACTGGCATTTCCTAAAACTGACATTTATCTTTTCTTTTCTTGTTCCACAATTTTTTACATTGGTCACAGTCTGGGCCACATGCATCCTGTTTGATTTCTGCACTGAATGGAATTCATGCTCATATTTTTAACCACACAACTGCTGTGCTGTGAGTGGTTCGGGTAGATTTTTTAGATTTTTTAAATCCCTTTCAGTCTATATTTAGTCTGAACATGCAGGTGTCACATGACACGTGCAACAAACAGGCAAAGCAGGTAAACAATCAGTCAGACTATCAAAGATGAGTTATGTCAGCAGCAACAGGTGGCGCGACTCACAAATAGAGCTGTCGTTACTCCAGACATGCTGCATGCTGCTTCACCAGCAGGTGTCAGTGTTGTTTTAAATACAATTGCTTGTGATTCATTTTATCACACCTGTTGGGTCAGATTTAGACCTCAGATCTTGGTTTTGCATGTATATTTCCCATCTCATTCTGTATATGTGTGATTTGAATAATATTTGTTATTAATCAGTTTAATGCAATTAAATGAGACACGGTTTAGGGTATTTTAGGGTAGAGTATTTGCCCTTATCATAAATTATTGCTGCAGGACAAAACTGTATTTTTAGAGGCACACATGCATTATATGTTTTTACAGGTAGCTTAGTTTGAATTTTGCATTTTAATTCCAGAAATTATGTAAACATAATAGATTAATTTTCAATTTTGTATAAGAGAGAGCAGTTCCACATACAGCTGAATCAGGGGGAACATGGGGCTACCACTGGATATCTCTCTGGCCTTTCACATCAGTTCCCACAGGATTAGATGTCACACATGCACACATACACAACTAGTTGCAGCCGAGTTTTGTCTCAGTTTAGCCTTTGTAGTGTGGTGTTGTTTCATCTCACAGACTCTTTTCTGAGAGAGAGAAAGAAGAATCAGTGTGTTTGTGTGTGTGTGTCTCTGTGTGTGCGTGTAGAGGAGGAAGGGGGCGGGGGGCGTCAGCCAACACTTTGATCTGGCCTTTGATTTTTAAAGTGAGGGCCCTCATCTTCAATGTCTTTCCAACTTCTCCCTCCCCGTCGTGCCCAGAGGCAGCCATCCTCTCTCCTCTCATCACGCACCCTCATCCTGTTTCTTATCCTCTCATGTTCCCTTATCCCCCCTCTGTTTGAGCCAAACAAGGGAGTCTGATGTTGGCCACCAGTGCCAACTTTATCAAAATGAGTCCTGTGAGTTTAGGTGAACAGCTAAATGACAGTATGAAATTTGTAACACACCTTTCAGAGGGGATTATTGGTGGGCTCATCTTTCAGCATTTGACTGTCATCTGTGGGGAAGGGGTGGGGGGGGTTGGGCTTATTGCTTTGTGTTGTCTGGCATGTCTGAATGATGAGTGCACCTGTGACTCTGGCCTTTTCAGACATGGGCTGGCCTGTTGCCCCCTAAAGTAGGATCTGCAAAAGACTTGTGCTCAAAAGTTCCCGAGAGCCTTATTCTGTGCTCTTGTGTAGATTTACTCCACTTCCCTAAATAGAAAAGTAGAAACTTTTGCATGCTCTGGCAAAGTCCCCTATTTCAAAAAGTCATCAGGCAAAGAATTGATACAATCACTTGAGGGTTTAACTAATGAATTTTTATATTAGTGATTTATCTATTAGGACAACAAAGAAACGATAACAAACAAGTGAGTTTGTCACCTTTGGACTGAGCTAGGCAAGCTCCTTCCAGTCTTTATGCTAAGCTAAGCTAACTGACTGATGACTGTAGCTTCATATTTAACATTCTGACATGAAAGTGGTATCAGTCTTCTCTTCTAACTCTCGGCAAGAAAGCGAATAAGCATATTTCCCAAGACATAGAGCTATTTCCTCAAATCAGTGCACCATTACAAGCCCACAGCCAAACACAGCTCCTCCAGTCCAATATCTGTTCAAGTGATATCCCTCTTATATCTTCAAATGACAAATTTCAAACAGTGCTTAATTTATAAAGTGGCCTGTAAAACAGGCCACTTTGTGAAAAAAACATTTTCACAAGAAATGATAATTAAGCAAGATATTAATAAATATCTGTGAGAGGCGACCGGAGATGTGTCAGAGGTGACTCAGAGCTTTTGTGTGTTCGTGTTGCTATAGAGAAACCACTCCAGATACCAGTGTCACGCTGAAGTGGAGCAAGCAGAGTAGAGTCTGTGTGGATTTTTCTTTATTTCTCATCCATCATCATCAATGTACCAGTGGGTTATGGTGAGCTCGTGACAGGACAGTGGTCAGTTTGGTCTCCGGACCGGCAAGATAAATCAGGGTATGGAAAAAGTGAAAAAAGGGTGTTTTCCCTTCCTCATTACCAGCACCGAGGTACCCTTGAGCAAGACTTTTAATCCTCAGTGACATAACATCAGACGAAGTTTGAAAAACAACATCATTATTATGGGCAACAGCATATTCCCTCATTTGTTGTTTTAATGATGGTAGCGGAGGGCGCTGTCTAACGTGTCGGTCCAAAATCTCCCACAGAGGTTCAGTTGCGTTGAGATCTGGTGACTGCGAGGGCCATAGCATATGATTCACATACTTTCAATACTCATCAGCATATAGTGACACCTTGTGCCCTGTGGACGGGGGCACTGTCATCCTGGTAGAGACCACTCCCATCAGGATAAAAATATTATATCATAAGGTAAAGGTGATCAGTCAGAACAACTCTTTAGTGATTTGCATTGACATTGATTGAAGTGTCCCCCACAGCACAACGGAGCCACAGGATCCTCTCACTGTAGGGATTACGCATCCAGGTTTTTCCTTTAATTCGTCACATGTCTGTATATTAATAGCAGGCTACGTCACATGAGCATATTCAAACCGGTGAAAAAGCTGTACACACACCAAACCCACATCCACACACATACTTCAGTCTCAGTCCTAACTCTAACCCTCCCACATGACCCCTTTCCCTCAGCGGCTTTCCATCTTTCCCACATTTACCTCCTTTCCTTTGTTCCCTTCTGTTTTCCTCTCCTCCTCATCTTCTTGTCCTCTTCTATTTATCCTCCTCCCCTTCCTCCTCCTCCTCCACCCTTTTTTCCATCTGTCTGTCCGTTCCAATCAGCCTCTCTACCAGCCAGTGGTTAAGAAACTGACAGTTTGCCGGATGCTTGGATAGCTGATCGAGTGTTCCTGCTATCTGAATCTGCTGCGCATTTACATTTACCACCACTTTGGGCCGTACACGTTCATTTTGAGGCAGCATGGGTGACCCGATCCCATCTACTGCGCTAGTTTGCTCCACTTTGGGAGGCCGTTTCTCATCTCACCCCATTCTGGTTGACATGTTCTCATCTAGATCGCCTGTCGAGGTTCAGATATGCAGACCTTTGCTTAGTTTACCTCTGAAATTGGCTTTTTGGTTTGTAAAACGAGACAGAGCAGCAATCTTGGGTTTGCTCTGAATTGAGATGGATGAGGTTTGATTCAGAAAGGAAAAACGGGTTGTTAGGAATTGCCTCATCCCAGCCCACTTTGGGATAAATGTTGTGTGTTTTTTGACACCGTCCACCCCCTCAGTGGAGGTTAAAACAGCTTGTAGCAGTGTTTACTGGCTGTATGAAATTTTTAATCTTTGTTTGTGCATGTAACCCCAACACCTGTTATGCCTTTATGCTCTTTCACCGTACGTGCACGTGTTTGTCCAACCCTTGCAGAATAACCACAAGGCTGATGTCACTGTTGCCTGCGTGTCCCATTGTGAGAGGCAAAGTGCTGCAGATTAGAATCAGAAGGCAGCTTATGAGTTATGCTCTGGGCTTATGACTGCCCAGGGATAAAACGAGAACACATGAAACTCAATCCCTTCATCAAAGAGGCGACAGGGAGTGGAGAAGCAGACCGTAGAACAAGAAGGGGGGGGGTGTCATTAGGCCAGTACAGAGGACTGAGGTGTCACCGGGCCTAATGCCGTGGCATGCGAGGAAGGACAGCTGAGCAGCCAGCCTCTCTAAATGGTTAATCTTAAAACAAAGAGGACGCAGACCTACATGGGTGCTGTATACTGTTCACTGTTCATTATCAGCAACAGACTGAAATGGAGGTAGAAATATTTTTCAAACTGTATAATACGTAGTTATAAAATATTTTATCTTTAACAAAAGTTTGAACTGAACAAACTTGCTCGGTTAAAGATTGTCAAAATAATAGAAAAACGAAGTTCAAGATTGGGCCCCAAATGAAGCTCTAAAGCCGCCTTCCTACTGGTTCATGATACAAAATGCGTTAAACTTTCATGTGTGTCCCTAAGTGTTGCATAAAATGTCATTTTATCAGCTCTGGTAGCTGTGTTGGGCTCTATAACAGAGAAGTGGTAGGTTTCCTCTTGAGCTGGCTGGCTGCCTCAACACCGGTGCCGGGGGAGTAGAGGATGGCGAAAGGTCCGTGCTCAGAAGAAAGGAGACCAAATTGGTGAGGAGGATGAAGGCAGAAGTCTTGGCTGGAGCGGAGAGGGCTGATTTAAGTAAGTCAGGCAGGGTAAGGGAGAGTGCCAAAACGAGCAGCTTCTGGTTGTCTCTAGCTGCCGGGGCTTGTAATGACTACAGAGGATGTTAGGATGGAAAAGAGAAGAGGCTGGAAGGCAGGACAGTCTACCAGAGTGGTTAAGAGAAGCGTTAACACCTGATGGGCCGTTGCGTGCTTGATCAAGCCTTTACCCGTGTGGGCGAGGGGTTCAGGAGGTGGCGAGTTGGGAACAGACAACAGAGGGGGGAGGTGGCAAACTGTCTGCACAGGTATCTTCTATGGTTGTAGTATTGAAATGAGGTAGAGAAAGCAGTGTGATGATGAGGACAGTGTGGGGGAGGAATGGGCTTAAGAGCAGAGGATGGTTAATTTGTTAATTATCTTGATGGGCTGGGTGAGAAAAGTTGTTGGCCATTATGTGTGAGGAGAGAGTAAGAGGATGCTGCGTAATTTCAGAGTGGCAGTGAAAGTTAGTGCAGTTGATCTTGAAAAGAACATTAATATACGCACTAAATTTAATGGCAGTCCATCTCATGGTTGTTGAGGTCTTCAGTATCCTGTTTTTTTTCTATTACCAAAGTGACGGGCCGACTGAATGACAGACCGACAGGCTGACATTGCCAAATAAGTGAGGGAGAAAACCCATCTAAGTCCTGGTATTGCACCCAGGCTCTTATCTTTCAAGCTAAAGGAGCGTGAAAGAGGGTTGGAGAAAGACAGGGATGAGCCAGGTGGAAGAACCTGGGCAGGCTGTGATCATGAGGGCGAGAGCGGAGAAAGAGGGTAAGGCAGGGGGAGATGGGCGAAGCAGCATGGTCTGGCTGGTTAGATGGATGGATGGCTGGCTGGCTGAGCCTGTGACCATGGAAGGGATTAGACAGGATTAGCTGTGGGGTAACCTTCCCAAAGTGTCAGTCTGAGATCCAGAGCGCTGTGAAGCTGGCCGCCTGGGAATCCAGCCCAGGGGGCCCCAACCCTGCACATGGGTTTTGTTTAACACAGACCCCTGCCACGCTGGGCACCATAGACATGAAGTACATAGAGTGGCAGGTTCAGTTAAGTCAATATACACCTATTAATGATTTATCTATGAACAAGGCAATGCGGTAATCAAAAATGTATAGTGCAGAAAACCAACACACAATGTATTTGCATTGTTATTTTCAGATGTTTGTTCCTGGTTATGTCAGAAGGCGTATCTGTTCTATAGGTTGTAACTCTGGGACGTGAGACTTTGTCAGCACAGTGAACCGGCTGACTTCCTGGGACAAACTTACACAGTAGGGAATGAGAGGAGGGGTAAGCGGGGGGATGTCGCACATTCATGGAATGAATATACTGTAACAATAACACACACTCGGAAAGCTTTGGAAAGCTTTTCCCTCCCTCCTTAAACAATTGCAAAATAAGGCTGTCAACAAATACCTCACGTGAAGAAAATATGCGTTGGGTCCGCAGCGAGTTATCCAGAGGGAATTGCACAATAGAGAAGAGTAAGTGAAGTGCTGATTGAGAAGCAGAGAAAAGATGTGAATGAAACCATTAAAGCTGCATGACTTGATTTTTGACCACAAGGGGGCAGATTTTAGGTCATCCACTTCGCATCCAGCACAGACAATGCAGCAACTCATTTGAATTGGCTGTGCAGATAGAGGGCAGGTTGACATGCAACTAATGTCTCCACATGGGCGCAAACAGTGGACGTTACAATTACATGTTATTCATCTTCACTCACCTCTTGCACTTCTGCTATTCTTTACGAAGTTCAGGAGCCAAACAGCATCAAGGTACTGTAGTGTATACTCACAAGAGGTATCATGTTCCTTCCCTTTCCTGTCTGTAGTACTTATTGGAGATGAAGAGCCTCATCCTGCCTCCAGAGCACATCTTGAAGAGGGGGGACAGCGAAGCAGTGGCGTACGCTTTCTTCCACCTGCAGCACTGGAAGAGGGCAGAAGGAGCCTTAAACCTACTACACTGCACGTGGGAGGGCAGTACGTATCATTACTACAGCTTCTGTATTATGTTAAGAAGTCACAATTATGGAGTATTTTACTGGAGCCTCACAGACTCAGAGTGTCCCCTTTGTGCGCAGATCTTCATTCTTAAATTATTGTGTCATAGGTTATGTATGCTCAGCACACTCAATGTTATTGTTATATTTTATCGGGATGTTACCATCTTGTCACTCTGTATAATATTTTGCTACTTAAATGATTTACTGAAAATTGTGTCAGCTGTGTTAAACAGCCTCCTCTAGCCATAGTTTAAAATACCAGAGATGTTGTTTCATGTTTTGCTGTTTATTCATGCTTGGTGTGTTATTCATCTCAATTCAACTTCCTGTTTGCGCCTTTTGTCCATCTGCGCAGCCTTCCGGATAATTCCCTACCCACTGGAGAAGGGTCACCTGTTTTACCCCTACCCAGGATGCACAGAAACAGCGGATAGGGAACTACTGCCCTGTACGTACAATAAATAAAACCAATTTGTTCTTGCCAATTACTCATCCTCTCATTATTTAAACCTCGCATCTCTCTTGTTTCCCTGCACTGTTTATGACTCGCTCCCTTTTTTTTCCCTCTGACCACTTTCTTTTTTTCCTGCAGCGTTTCACGAGGTGTCTGTGTACCCAAAGAAAGAGCTTCCCTTCTTCATCCTCTTCACAGCAGGCCTTTGTTCCTTCACTGCCATGCTGGCCATGCTCACGCATCAGTTCCCCGAGCTCATGGGTGTCTTTGCCAAAGCAGTAAGTGCTTTAACTCCACATCTCACTTTCATATCAGAAGAAAATTGTTATATGTTGAGTCAGATAGTCCACTTTTTTATATATATTATTTACACAAGTGAAGCTCAGACTTGTGTGTAAATTGGCTGACCTGTTACGTCTTCAGTTAATCTCAGACTGGGTTTTTTTTTTTTTTTTTAATCTGCATTTTAAATGCGTGTTGTATGTAATATAAGTCTGTTAACCCCCAGGGTTATTGCTGCCTTTCATCACCGTCAGTAACACTGTAGGCTCATGGGAGTGATAGACGTGTAAAGTCTGTGTTTCCCGCCAAAAACAAGCTGTAGTCCAACTCAAGCTATCAGTGACCACGGCTGAATAATGCACGCTTATCGCCATGGCAAACAACTGCGGCTTACAGACTTAAAGATTTAGAAACTTCGAGTGCATGCATGACTTCCTTTCGCTGTTTATTTATGATAGAAGTGTTGTGTTATCTGTTTTTAGCCAGTTTGGCACACTCCTTTCTTTGGCTAATCCTTTGTTTATGGTCACCCTGTTTATTAGGGCCTGCTTTTACATAGACTCAAAGACTTGTAGCAAAAACAAGGCCACAGAGAACATCTAGTGCTCTTCCTTTTGTTATGGGAAAGATTGAGCGCAGATAGGATTTTTACAGCAGCCCCAGCGAGCCTGGTTTGTGTAATGCTCAGATGGAGTGCATGAAAACCATTGAGGGAGGAACACAGAGGTCCTCGCTGCCTTCTGAGGAAAAACAGATTTCTCTGACTCTGCCGCTCTTGAACGGAAGATCCAAGCAAGGCAAGACAGTAGTGGTGGTGGCGGTAGTCTGCCTTTCTTTTATTTATGGATACCAGACATATATGGCATAGGAGTTGAATATGTTTCATATATTACAGGGGATTAGAGGAGTGCTTGATTTGCACTTGTCTGGCCAGCCCGATACGTCCACTTATGAGACTATTAAAGTGTCAAGTGTATCAAGCACACCTCAAGTAGTGTCAGAGAGAAACTATATCGTAATATTTCAGAGGACGTATCACTGTTGCTAGCTTATTTAAATCACTAACACGTGCATTTTAAGCACTCTATTATACACATACACATATACTGTATACATACTGTCTATCCTAGATCTTAATCTCAGACGTAAATGAACATATGTCTTGCTGGTAATCATAAAAACATGTGGCTGAGTTGCTCCCTCTGGGTTCTGAGTATGAGGATTATTTGTTAGAGAATTACAAAATTGCTCTTACTTTGCTGCATTAACTTTACTTGAATTATAATATAACAGTGTTGGATAGAGCTGAATTTATCTAACAAAAAAAATATGTATGTATATGTATAAATATCTTCCCCAGTATGTGTTATTTTCAGGTTACCATCTGCTTGTGAAAACATACCCAAATGATATTAAAATATTTAAAATGTTTTTGATTTTTATATTATTTTTATTTTATTGTATTACTGCAGAAGCAAATGCAGTATATTCTTCATAATTTTCCTCAGAGGTCCTTGTTCTAGTTTTAAAGGATGATGCTCATTCTGGTTTCAAAGAATCGCTTGGCTTCTGCCAATTTTATCTGAATAATTTCTCACAAAAGTGAAAAATGAGGTACGGTTTATGGTCATTTCCCTTCATTCATTTGTAACTATTTAGACACCAAAAGAGAAACATAAACAATCAGCATGATTTATCTGATGTATATAAATGTGTTGACATCTAGATCATGGATAATCTAAACTTTATTCCCAAATCGGATAAGTATATTGAACTGTCAGCACTGTTTCTACAAACAATATTGCAAAAAAGAAAAAAAAAAAAAAAAAAAAAAAAGATATTACTTGGATGATGCAGTGTTGGCTCGTTTCTTCTCTGTACTCAGGGAAGTTTCTGGATCTCTTGTGTAAATAAGGTCAGCTCTGGAAAGCTCTGCTGCAATTCTTTGCATCTAAACTTAATCCTGTCAAATAAGAAAAAAGACTTGCTCCCAACCTCCTTGTGTTTCATCTATTCTAAAGAAATATCATAATATAATAAGTAATATCAGCAGTCCTAATGTCTCACCTGTCGTGTTTCCATAAAGGACAACAGGCTAAGGAGTCGAATGTATGTCCTTATGAAGAAATCAAACTTAAGTTTACGCTGCTGAAGTTTAGATTTTTCTTTTCCCATGCACGTTAGCCTGCCAGGTTGACAGGGACGAGCTGGAGAGCAGTAACAGTTTGGGATTTTATGCTTTCTCTTAATTTTTTTTAATCAAAAATAATAGAAATGTTCTTTTTTTCTTTTTTAATTTTTGTCAAAGAGGAACTGTTAAACATCAGGCTTTAATACATAAAATATATATGTTCTGTTGTTTTAGTGGAACGTTAAATGTAATCTAAGAATGGGTGGGAACAAGTTTTACTGACATTCGGTCAAAGTCTCACTCTGCTTTTTTCTTCCTTTCAGTTCTTCAGCACACTCTTTGCACCACTGGGTTTCTTCGCAGACAAGATGGAAAGCTTCATGCCGTCCAGTTTTTGGCACCAGCTGACTCGAATCTGACCCCATCTCCCACACACACACAACACACAGACGCACTTTTACACGTACACACCAATATCACTCCAAACCCTCAGACAAAAAGTGTTTGCTCTCCTGTCTTCAGCATTACTGTCCACTTGCTGCATTGTTACTGATTATGTTGGCTGAGGTTGTATCAACACGGCAATACCACTCTTGAGATGCTCTCCCACACTGTTCCAGCAGCCAGAGTTTTTCCAAGACCACATTTAGTGAATACCATTTGCAACGATTTCACAGGGTCATTCATTTGTCATTATGTGAGCACTGGGCAATTTAAAGTCTTCGAGTATCCCACAAGGCCTGGCTGCGGGTTTTTTCAAATTAGGAATCAAATTAGGAATTTCTCAGACGCACTTCCCAGCTCCATCACAATGATAAATTGAATCACAAAAAAGGCTAAAAGTGCATATTTTTAATGCTCGTCTAACCACTGTCTAGTCAGATGAGATTGTTTTAACCAGTCTGCTACTGACAGTGGAAACAACAACAACCAACACGCACACGAGGGATGTTTCTTGTGGAATGTTTACCGAAATTCCTCTCTTTTCCCTGCTCAATTATTTCTGCATATCAAAAACGAACCCGTCGGGTACTTGAGATGGGAAACCTCCACGTCCTATATCAACCCTCGGTGCCCCGCAGACATCCAGCGGGGCAGATTTAAAAGTCTGTAAGGCCTCCTAAAAACAGAGTGGTGATTTACAGCCTCGAAGTGCCTGCAGTGTATACAACGCCTCTGCAGTTCAACAGTTGTTACCATGGCATGACACCTCAGCACTATATCACTGGGGCAACCGCCGCCCCCGCAACATCGAAATGTAAATGGGATCATCACTGGTCACAGTTAGCCCCCTCATGGTGTAACTCACTCCCGCTGATTGCACTACAGACTGTTATAAGTCAGCGTGTTAGTCAACTTCTCTTGTCGCCAAACAAAAAATGAAAAATGAAAAGTGAAAGAAAGCTCTGCATATACAGTATATACAAAGTACACAGTATATAGTAGAGTTCTTCAATGAGCGACGCTAACTCTGACAAGCCTGCAGAGATGCATTTGGAGAAACTTTAACAGTCATGCACAGACGTATTATGCAAAGTAATAATTCATTTACTTTGTATGTAAAAATTGTGTTGATCATGCTGTGACTGGTTTAATAGTGACATTTTCTTTTCCAACGCAGAAGACTTACTCACCTCTGCTTTGATCAAACTGAATAGATGCCAGTATCATCGTGTCGTGAACTGTAATGAAAAAAACTGGCCGATAATGAAATAACCTGTCAGAAACCAACCCCTGGTTTGAAATTGTATTAAAGCAAGTAAATGTAATATACATTCATGTTATCCATGGAAAAATATAATGATAGAAGTTTATTAGTAACAAAAACTGCTCAAAATGTTACACAACATAGCGGTGGATGATGATATATGATACCACATCATCCCAACTTTTTATGACCTTAACAGGATTATTACATTTTAAATGCACTAAAGGTGGAAATGTTTACTATACTTTGTAAAGTAATTTTACTGGATAAGTGTTGTGTTATTGGTGGCAACAACAAGAGTTCATATGCCAGGATGCACTGCAAGTGACATTATAGTGACAACACTTGTAATGAGAAATGTGATAACAAAGTGCCTTTTAGTTCATCAAACACACCAATTTGGAGTTTACTGCACCTACAACACTGATGTCAAGTTTAGTTAGAAACAAAATTTTTATGGATTTAATTTGATAAATAGATGCCTTCCAAAATTATAATTTATGACAGAAATGTCGATTGTCAGGTGATTTGCATTACTAGTAAAGTAAAATAAAGTACTTGTACTTGTCAAGTAGAAAAGGGCATGCTGGTTATAATGTAATGGCATACAAATGATTTTTTTTTAATCCCAATTTGATTTAATTTGAATAATCCCAATCTACTTTAAACCACACATATTCTGTCCCACATTTCACTCTGTCCTGTAACATTTGTCTGTTTGAATTTTGTGACTTGTGTCACAAATGTCTAATTTTACAGTGTGCAGCCAAAATGTAAGAGTACATGCTGAAGACGGGAGAATGTTTGAACAGATGTAACTATGCTTGGATGAGTTTGAAAGCAAAACTCACAATAAATTACTCTTTCAGTGCAATTTCCCTCTGTGATATTTGTGTTTGTTTTGCTTTGTTTTAAGGATGCTGAATTGGTATTCTATAAATGAATGTGTAGATACTGAAACTTGATTTGCAAGTATCTGCATTCTGATAAAACAAGCAGGGCTGTAAAGAACATTTTTGTCTGATAGAAAACCCCTTAGCAGTTTCTACAGGCATGATCAGATGGGTAATCTCCAAAGCAAACTATTTTCGATATATTCAGACACTTTCCCTTTGTATGGCGGATGTTAAACTCGTGTCTGTATTGATAGGGAGTTGGCATCCCGTTCAAGGACAAGCGACTGGCTCTGCCCCCCTGCTGCTGCTCCTGGACTATATAAAGCCAAGAGCCACCATGCCCATCTTTTATGATTACACCACTCCACCACCATCAGCAGATGCTTTTATGTGGCATGTTCCCAATGAACTGCTGGTGCCATAATCATACTCAATACACTCATGCTTAAGTGGCGTGCTGCGGTAATGAAAATCACTGTCGAGGACTGTTGACGGGTGCTCAAGTGTTTGCTCTCAGTGCCAGAGCGCTGTTTCATGCTGCATGTTGAAACATGAATTGCTCATCGACCTCTGCTGCAAGAGTGCATGAAAGTCAGGGTAATGGAGAATAAAAGAAAGAAAAGAGAAGTTTTACAACACAGCATGTAGGAGTTTCCTTTTATCTCATGTCCTTTATTATAAGATAAGGCGATGTTAGAGACATTCTCAACATTTATAATCATAGCAGGTAGTCAAGAAAGTAAGAAAAATATTGTTTCAAAGAATGCAGTTGTCCCACACAAACACATAAAACCTCCAGTGGAAAGATGCCGTCCTGGCAGTCCCACTAAATAAGAGTTTTTTATGTGCTAATAGTCTGCTGCCAGCCCAGTGAGCTCACAAGTACAATGAATTAATGAACATTTGTGGCTTGGGATCTGTCCACGAGGGTCAAATACAGTATGAAATAATAAAATGCCTCAGAAGAAGGTACTGCTCACATACTGTGGGTGTGTTATGTCTGTCCATGAGTCTGATGTTCAAATCAGACTCATGTACAGACAAACAATGGGCTGTGCGAAATGTGTCTTCAGTCTGAGACCATATGAGATATCCCACATCTTGTTGGGTTAAGCCTATTTATATTTCCTGATGACCACCCAGTGAGTCAATAATTTGCTAGCAGGCAACATCTGACCATGAGGACTGGGTCATTGAAACTGACGCCGTTTTCTCTTTCTCCCACAAATGAGCTCATATCTGATACGCAAAAACTCAAAAAGAAGCTCATATATCTTGGGCAAGATCTTGAAAAAAATGTCATCAAAAACAAAAAACACACACTCGTCTTATTTGTGATTAATGTCAATCCATCTTGTTCAGGCAGACTAATCCTGAAGTGCTCCTCCACTGTCATGTGACATATTCTGCTGGGTGGTACACAAATCTAACGCACCCTTTTAGATGGTGTGGACTATTTAAACGACCATTTCCCTGAAGACTGTGTGCACCTTTACCAACACCTGCTGCGAGCTGTGCTGCAGCTTATATTGCTTCTAATGTGGCATTTCATCAAAAAAGCTTACCTGCTGACACTCACTTCCTGCTTTTGGTTTTGTGGAGCAACAAGCAGCATCACAGTGATTCAGTCCTCTCTGCTGCTCCTGCTGGAACTCAGTAACTCCATTTATCAAACCCTGGGAGTTGTTTTCCTGTCGGCTTTGGGACCGTGGCAGCTCCTCCCAAATATTTTGTGCTGCATTGACACCGCTTCACTTTCCCAAGGTAAGGCGAGCTACCTTTTGCTTGCATGCTCGGCTTCAGTGATGCCTTTGCTGTGTTTGGCCTCTTCCTGCGCTTGGTGTAATGTTAATGACCTATGACACTGCTGATGATGCCAGCTGTCCTGTTGCTTCCTTGCAGATTTGCTTATAAACACTGTCTTTTTGTTAATTTCTTCTGTCAAGTTGCCTTCTTCTACCTTTGGGCCTACTTTTTGGTTGTTGTCTGGCAAACTCAGTGAATACTCTTGCTGAGTGTTTTGAGCGTTATGGCCTGATTGGTTTTGTGTTTCTCCCCCAGCCTCTGGTTTTGGTGTATTTTTCCATTTTCTCCCTACAGGTCTTTAACAGATCATAATACTGTATATTGGCCATGGGAAGGTAGACATAACTGTTTCCACACAGCCCGTTCAAGTTGCCTCTGTATTTTAGACTTCACGCTAGACACACATTGTCGGTCATCACATTTGCAAGTTCTCCACACGCATCATACGTTTTCTTATGCCTCACCTGCTGTGCTCTGATTTATGCTTCCACTACATAACATTTTATCCATGTACACTGTTCATAAGAGCACGCTTTTTTTTTTTTTGTCAGTTTAATACTGAAGTGGCCTCTTTTAAAATGTGTTGTTGTTGTTGTTGGTTTGAATTTTTTTTTCATCTCAGTTAACAAGATGGTACGCTCTCCTTGTGGTCTATGGTATCCTGCAGGAAAGGAGTCATGATATGAAATGGATTTCACATCGTCATGGCCGGTGTCAGGCTCTGTATCTAACGTGGCTTTTAGGGGAAGTTTTTATCACTACTCCCCAGCCTCTGCTGCGCTGATCTTTTGGTTGTGGGAAATGAAACGCTGCCTCGATGCTCTGGAATCGCATAATAAATCTGCTGAATGCTTGTCAGGATTATGCATCTGATCACTTAACATCCAATGTGCATCATTAGCTGTGTGCCCTGCTGACGTATTCGTGAGAGACACTGAGCCCCGATATTCTCCTTTTTATGGTGCGTCCACGAAATGGCCTACAATGTAATGATTTTGAGTTATGCTTTAAAAAGAGAATTTACATTACGTTTATGGGAGTCTTTTTCCTTTTGTAAATGCTATGGAAACATACTGTATCTGAGATTTATAGCTGGATTTTGCTCCTTCTCTCGGTAACAAATGGGTATGATGTCACTTGGAAAGGTCAGCGAATGCACTACGCTATAGCAGCTCAAGTCGCGTCCAATTCCACATCCACATAAAGTTCTTAATTTCTGCTGATAGGGTCGCAGGGGCCGTCATCTCTTCCAAGCAAAACTGTGAAACTACTGGGATGGTTTGCCAAACATTTTCAACACTTCTCCTAAATAGTCCGGAGAGCAACAATTTCACAATGTATACATGTCAACACGTTTCCCATATCACTGTACATCAGAGATATTCATCATATAATTAGGTGGGGTACACTCAGTCAAGTTCAAGGAGAACATGTTTGGTTTAAAATTAATACAGCACTGAATTGTTTTTGACTCATTACACTTTGTAAGCATGGATTACAACATTGCTCTCTTCTGGTTTCCCTGAATGTGAAGCATTCGTGCGGACCACACCGTTAGTCTCTCCCCCCGGGGCCAATTTTAGCTGTGAAATGTTGTTAAGTTGAGATGCCCATTTGATATCACTATGATGGCAGAGAATGCCTGCGATGCCACTCCTGTTATTTTTACAGAGTTCAACTGGATCACACATTGCGGGGGGACAAAGCAGCAAGGATACTATGACAGATTTAGAGATCAGCAACGTCTCTGTGTGTGTGTGTGTGTGTGTGTGTGTACAGCTCAGCTAATTGCTCTTGCTCAACAAAAATGCACTCCCCAAAGAAAATCCCCTGATTTTGAGTTTTCCCAAAGATAATGTTAATATAAGCTAACCATATAAGCTGGAAGAGAGCGGAAGACCTCTAATAGGTGTGACAGAGGGTGGATCAACAAGGTTTTATATAGAGCCAGTAAGGTATTTTAGGACCTGGCTTTCAAAGGTGAAAATACCTCCCTAGACAGTAACACAAACTGGGACACCAAACGCTGACTGAGGAAAAGGTTGACTTGAATGTAAAGTGGCCTTAGTTAAACAGTGGAAAAAATTAAATGTATCAGTAATGGATAAACATGGATAAATAACTTGGCTAAAATGTAACTACAGTGCACCTGGAAATTAAAATCTTTAAATACTATGTTGGAGACCGAAATGAATCCCTGTAACTATGACATTCACCTTCAACCAATCCAAATCCACTGTACAGATCAGTGCAGGAGCAGCGGTTTCCAGTGTGGATTTAGGCATCAAATGTTGCATTTCATAAAGTGTTCAGTGTTGTGCTTTATTACACTCAGTAGAACTGGGGAATTCAAATATGAATTTTTGAGGTTCCAAAGCAGCTCAGGCCCAGGTCAGCCCCCACTGTGTGTGAACGGCTCTCACCTTTCTAATCTTTAAGAAAAACACGGCCAACATACTCTTCATTTACATTCAAAACAGGCCCTCTTGTTTGCAATTAACTTTTGACTTGTGAACGTTTGACATGGTGTGTCATTTGGCTCTGTTCAAAGCACTTTACTTTGGCTCCCCTCCTCATTACGTGGACCCGAAACAATTTGTTGACTCTCAGCATCCACAGCTTGTTGTCACATTCATTTAGATCTATAAACCCCTACTGAGGGTCGCGTCTCCAATGGCCTAACATGATGACTGGCTGCATTACCAGATGTTGAAAAGTCAAATTCAGGGTCTGCAGCTACTTCACTCCTCTTTCTGCAATGCCTTGGCCCAGTTTCATGAAATACTTCACTTCTCACAAACCAGTCAGAGCCAGCGAATATGTGCACAAAGGACTGGAAAGCATGGTTGCATAAGATTGCTTTATAAAAGCATTCTGTCACGATAAGATGACTGAAGAAACCTGCTCTGCTGGCTTTTCCGAGGAACACCAAGCGACGAGAGAGGATGTGTTTACAACCTTAAGATACAGCCCGCCACTGAGAAGCATACATTGGAGACAGATTGTGTAATATAATGACCTCCAGAGAGATTTAAGCTCCCATACACAGAAACCTTCTTTTAATATCTTCCTGTGTGATTAGGATCTTCAGCATACAGTACATACAATATCTTGCTGTTAAGTTTTAGGATCTGTGAAAATAGATAGCAGCATATAAATGTTGTGACACTTTTATTTATGTAACCACCATATTACCTCTAAGGCCCTCTAGCTTGAGGGAAGTAGCATTACGTTGTCAGCAGCGAAAGTTGTTGGTAACGAGAAACGAGCTCCATGTTACCGCCACAAGTTACCGACAGCATGAACTTCCATCACAACGTAACAGAGTGTTTGTTTTTTTTCAGATGAGTAAAGTTTCTGTTCACAGACTGAGACCCAGCAGCAACCGGGGAAAACAAAACACATTTACAGTACCTTTTTAAAATAAAGTTCCAAGAGGAGTGATCCAAGGGGAACCACTGGGTCCAATACCATCTTAGAAATAACTGAATGAGTCTCAACATCAGTGATCCAAAGCTTCAAAAGCTAACTTGACATTGGGACAGTTTCAATGTAGGATGTATAGAGGGGTTTTTACAGTCACAAAAAAATGTGTGTTTAATAAAGTATTGTGAAACTAAAAAAAAAATCCATAGCATTCTAGAGTTTATTGCCATCACACTAGTGGCATGAGGGGTGGATGAAAAGGAATAAACAACTTTGACCAATAGAAACTAGAAGTAGCTAAATCTTAGTGAACAACAATATCTAATGGGGTGTTCAGATCAAAACCAGCTGCACTGGTGGGGACCATAGACTGCATATAAAGATGGAGAACAAGACAGTTTGATAAAAGTGAAGGCAAAACATCTCAATCGCCTCCTGGTGACTCACTTTCTGCTATAAATCCCGCCCCCTCCATGTTAGTAGCCAAACTATTATTGACAGGTCGAGTCGGGCGGGTGCATGGGACCTCGATGCCCGGTGCTTTCCTCGATTACTATTGCACAGACTCTAGCTCCAAATGATGTCACCAGCGCAAGATAGCGGCACCCGTGACTCATATGTGGTCTTCATTTTTGTACAGTGGGAAGATGTGGAGCCCTGTCATTCATCTTTATAGACAGTCAATGGTGGGAACATGTTGTTTTAGGTACTGATGATATAAGGAAGGGCTGTTTTAAATAATAAATCCATTTTGAAGAGTTAGAAGGTTTATCAGACACCCGATTACTGCACAGCAGTTTGTAATATTATGACACTAGGTTTGACAACCTTGGAAAGTCATCACATGTAAAATCATTTTATCCTACTTCGTGACGATCATTGGTAATTCAGTAATTCTACATTAAATGTGTACCTCCATATATCTGATTGGCCTGGCAACAGCAATTTTGCTGCAGTAGCTGACCTGAATTGAACGAATGACCTACAGGGTTTTTTTTTGTTCTCTTTTTTTTTTTTTAATTCAATGCTGCTGTCTGTCTGAAAAAGATCTAAGGGTAATTGCTGAAGTTGTCGGCATAGCGCCAAAACAAAAATGGAAACGAAGACAAAGAACCAGAGGTAGAAATGGCAAAGTTTTCCATTAGGCAACACAGCCAGAATGTGTTACGCCAATTAAAGACAGTAAAATGTGGGATACTGTAAGAAAAATGGAACCCTTTTAGACAACAGTCCAAAGTCCATATGAAGCTTCATTTTTCCGGTTAGTTTGTCATTTTTCTCCTGAGAACCTGCCAAAATTTCAGTTCTGCAGCAATTAGGTTGCTACTTTGACTGAAAGTCCTTGCTTGTTCTCCTGTTTGTGGGTCCGTCTGGTTCACAGTGTGATTGTCTGGCCTTATTCGGATAGGAACTTTTTTCACACACTCCCTCCGACTTTTTCAGTTCGTTAGAGTTGCATTAATTAGACGCAACTGTCCTTTGTATTGTAAGTGATTTCTTGCAATGACTTTATCATTTTAAATGACATGTCGGGGTTTTGCAAAATGTCTCCATCTGTCTTCCTATGTCTCTCTCTCTTCAGGCTAAATGTTACTATTATTATGACCATCAATTTGAGCTATGTCATGTGCTCACAGTCTTTACATACTGCAAAAGAAGCAGACATTACCTCATGTCTCTGCCTGAACCAAGGGTGCATTTAGAACAGAATAATATAATATAATATAATCAGCCATTTTGTATTAAAGTTAAAAAAAGCTTATCATATTGTTCTTAGAAACACTCGATAAAGCAGCACACCATCAGTAACTGGGCCTAATTTCCAGTTTAGCATCAAGGTCTGTCAAGTCTCTGCTTCAGGAAGTGTCAACGGATCAAAAGCCAGAGGTATTACAGTGAAGAGATCCCAAGTATTATATATCCCATAATAAAGGTTAATGAGTCAGCGGGGATTGTGATCGGTCGGGCCTCTTCGTTAGGTTATGTCCAGCCAATCGGGTCGCTTGTGGGGCTTGCAGGTGTGGACGTCCACCACGTCCTCGCAGTCTTTGCACTCCACGGCGCAGCACCATTTGAACTTGCACTCGCACTTGGTGACACGTTTGACGCGCATGGTGTCGTAGCCCCGCCCACAGCACATGACCTCACAGCCGTCTGTGCCTCTCGAGGACTTGTTGCACACTCTGCCTGCTGTGCCCAAGGAGCCTGTAAAGAAATGTATATACTTTGTGTTACAAAGAAAATCACAATTTCTTTTATGCACAATGAAATGTCACATTTGGTTCTCAGAGGATTCTCAACAACAGCTGTCATCCTTGGCCCTTTACCAGCACATCATAAAGTTAACACATTTGAGTCTGGTATATGTTACATCTGAAAAGGAATACCCCCCAAAAAAAGAAGACAATAGTTTTGTTTGTTTTTTTAATAAATAAATAAAATGTGTATTTGCTATGTGACAAATATTTTGCAGCATAGCATACAAATCGCTTTCACAAAGGAGCACAAAACAGTAATTGTGATTTATTTATTTATTTTATTTTTCCCAGAACAAAATATTGCCCCACTCATTCTGGATTTGGTAAACAGGATTAAATTCTTTACTAACTGACTTGAAAATCTAAAGATGGAGAAACACCAAGAAATAAAAACTATATATAACCAACACAAGAAAAAGTTATAGCCTCAGAAATCTGCTGGCTACATCGGACAGTGACATGAGAAGATGTCTCCATCAAATTCAAATGGAACTACACTTTGGGTGGTAAATCCAGTACCCACTCCGAGCCTAAAGTCCTTTTTACATACAGTAGATGTCCCATTTTTCAAACTGAATGCTTCCTACATCACCACCTTTATCAGAGCAATTGAGGTTGACGATAGCTAAGTTTGTGCGGCCAGAAAACTATAACATTAGGCTGATAAAGGCTAAAAAGAACTGTAGAGCTGAGGGGGACAACATGGTTGGGTGGTTTTTAATGATTCCCAATACGAGTGACCTTTTAAAGGAATTGGAGCTCACTTTTTTTTTTTTTTCTTTTTAGGCATGAACAATATGTACTTTTCTTCTGCACATAAAGTAACTGTATACCCTTGTTCGGTGGTTGGTTACTGGTTGTCCCAATCACATATCAGCTCAACTCTATTTTGGAAAACCTCCAGTGATGACATACTGTAGATGTCCAGAGCCACCTCTGAACACCGGTGGATATTTTGATGCTGAAAACTAAAACTATTTTTCCAAAGCGAAATATCGCTTTTCCCACACTCTTCAGCGGGGTATTCGCTATCACACACGCTGACACAAACACAAACACAAAGGTGTCCACGTACTGAGGTGTGAAATCTAGGCCTAAGATCAGATGCCACGTCTAATAACAGAGCATCCCTGAAGTAAAGAGAAAAGGATAAGAGGAGATATTTCCCTCAGGCTCTAGGGAGTGGAGCTTAATACTGACCAAAGGAAGGATTTGAAAAATAAGTCTGCATGTATCCTCAGGCTGTGAATTCCTATACAATGGAGATTAGTGGCAAGGAGGGTCATAAGCTTATTTTAGGATCACCTTTTTAACACGGAAAGACAGCCTTTCCTTTGAATGAGCACACCTTCATTAACCCTCAGTTGTCAAGCTGCAACCAAGCTAACAGCGGGGAGGAGTGGGAGCGTCTGATAAGTTAGTCCCCTGCACACATCCACTACGCTATCTTATCCTAACCCATTAACAGTGAGCTAGTAAACTCCTTCACGCTCTATTGAAAGGGCTGGATTGGAGGAGAGAGACAGAGCTTAACAAGGCAAAGCAAACACCAGGAATTAAAGGAGATGTTAAAGGTCAGATCATTGAACTTTAAGCTGTGGAGGAATGCGAACCCTCAGTGGACGAGTCTCAGATTCTCCAGCATTTTGTAAAGCTGACATAACCACCTGTCTCGTGACATTATACTCAACCATCTTTAAATTAAAACTATAAATTAAGTGTTGTGAAATTTAATATCACAAGTCGTCAAAATATCCAAAACGAGCTCAAAATTGTCTTCGTTCTCAAACATTTCACATACTAGAGACATCCCGTCAGGCTTTTTTTGCCCCATCTCAGTTCGAGTCCTTTCTAGTATTTGGTATCTGCCATTATGACATCCAGTCTGACTTTTATTTACCTAAAGGTGTAGCCTAATAAATCTGTTTTTTATTATTTTTTTTTTCAGAAGCTTCTTCATTCACATATTGATACACTCCTGATTTATATAGTCCAAAACTATGACTTTGATGCGAGGTGCAATCAGTTCGTTCGTTAAACTAGAGAAGACGTATCACTCTTACACTATAGAAACGCTCAGTCCGTTCACATTTGTACCGCGGTGTTGTGGTGAGAGCGGAGGTTCTTCCCTTGCAAAAGATATTTGTTCAAGTACGCTGGCTTGCATAGAGCACTTCAGCTAGACACGCTTCATTTTGGCCCGTCATCAAGTTACAGAATTAACATTCATTAGCAGCAGCTGAAATGATATCCTGGCGAAGTTTGTGTGAAAGCGGAGAGCCGACTGCTTCCTTAGCATCCTTGGTATTGGCTCCCAGTATGTCTACCATATATGGAATACTAGTACAGTAGTTTAATGAGAGCTGTAAGGCTGAAAGGTCTATACCTGGGACCTAATGTTGGTTAAGTGAAGTTCTCAAAGTTTATAAGACAAAAATGTTTGGAGCTTTAAAGATAGGCCTCTAGTGCCTCTAACGCAGAAGCAGAGCACAAGCAATAAATTGGTAAACACACTGCATTTGGTAATATTTGGTAATCACATACTGGTACTGGCAAAATAAGAAGTTTAGAAAAAGTGAAGTCTTTACATGGTTGATAGGTTGATTTTTCACTACTCAGTGCATATCTTGATCACAAATTTAGCTGCTCCTGTTTATTTGTGTGCATATTTATGTGTATTTGCAGGAAGCTACTAGAAATTCTCAGTGATAAAACCTATTTCTTCAATCACTCACTCACCTGCTGTGCGGTCCATGAGACAGTAATCTGGTGAGTTCTCAACATACACCAACTCGTTCTTAGTGCTTCCTTTGAAATCCTTGTCAGCCACCATAAAGCCCGTCCCGTCCTGGTTCATGGTCACCTCGATGGCTGTGTTGTACTTCTTGCGAAGGTAGTCTCCAGTTCGCCTGAAGTCAGACATGGCCAGCCAGCAGGTTCTCAGAGAGCAGGAGCCGCTGACCCCATGACACTTGCACTCCAGCTTCATAAAGCGCTTCACTGCCTAGAGCAGAGGTCAAAGGTGACAGGGTGTTAAGCCTACGATGTTGCCCACGGCATGATGTAGGTGTGATCAGCACTGCTAGCACAGTTGTTGGCTACCTTTTCTTCATTCTGAGTGGATTTTACTTTGTAATATTCCTCCAAAGACCTTCTGACACAACCCAGCTTGTCAGTGTTGAACCTAAAATTAAATCTACTGATGGAAGTAAATTCATACTGTATGCTGTGAGAAGATTTGATGTCACTTTGACTGTTGCCAGGAGTGTTGTGTGCACAAGAACTCGATGAACATGACTTTTTTTATTCTTCTCCAAAAAGCAAACTCAGGTCAGTAACACAAACAGTGCAGCTCTTGAGATTTTCTATCATTGTTTACTGTTATAATGCAGAATTCTTATTTATATATGATGTGAAACTGTGACTTTTCTGGAAATTCAATTTAGTTGATTGATTGAATTAAAATCAAACCAGCAACTCTTTTGATTATCAATTAATATATTGCAACAATGCGAAACATTTAATGGCTCCAGCTTCTCAAATGTTGAAATTTGCATCCTTAACATTTAACATATTGTAAATCGAATATCTAATCAAAATAAAGCATTTAAATACATATTTGAGAGATGCCAAATGATTAATAAGTTCATTTATCAGTTATTTTAAATTAAAATAACCTGCAGATCAATGATAATGAGCCTTTTTCTCTCTCTAACGCCACAGATCTGGATTTCCAAGTTCAAAAATGAATTTTGATACTGTGGGTGTTATCATTTTTTAATTATTATTTAGTTGTTATCACCCTTTACTATTTAGTAGTATTTAGCTAGTTTTACAACAAACCTGGTTATTACATTGATGCTTATCAGGATGCTGGGTAGAAACTGTATAGAAAAATACACAGCACCTATGAACATATTGCGCAATCGTACTTGAAATTAAATTTTCTGTTTTTAAATTAAATCCGTTATTATTTCATAGTGTTTTTACAATTGACGGTCTAATGTCTGCAGTTGCAAGCTACATCTCAGCTAAGTCTCAGCTGCAACATTGAGTAGGGCTTAATCTACATTTTAAAGATGCTGCTCACCATCCGACCGCACCGGTTGTTGTGCAGGTTCATCAGTGCGCGAGCGTCTTTCACCATCCTCTCCCGAGCATCTACGAAGGCCTTGGCAAATTTGATGCCGTAGTTGATGTTGTCGCTGCATCCACCCCAGTCGAAACTGCCCCTCTTGTCGCTGGCTCGCCCTCTCTTGTGGCTGTCGCAGTTGCAAATCTTTAGGTCTCCCTGACTGCAGGCCCTGGTAATGGCGTAGACCACTCCTGCTGAAGAGATGGCGTACACAAACGCTGCCTCTCGGCTGCCTGGGTGTACAGGAGAAAAAAAAAAAGTGTTGCAATTAAATCCTTCGAAAAATGTTGTAATGTAATCAAAATATTTTTTACTGGAACTCTTATTTGATAAATGGCAATGTTATAAATGTAAAACTGGTTTTGCTGCTTTCTTTGGTAAGATTCAAGCTGTTCTTTTGGTGCCCAAGTTCATTGTGTTACTGCTCAGTTTCTCCAGTATATCCCAGACAGCACGAGCACAGAAATCAGTCCATTTATGGTGGATGGTCCAGACAGAGGTAGCTGCATGTCAGCTATAACATCACAGTCCAGCCGACTCTCCTTTCACCTTTTAATTTGCACAGATGGCAGCTTTCTCAGTCACTGGGCTGTGTTTTCATTTCAGACAAGAGGAGATTTTGAGGGTTATTTGGTCTGGCTTTCCCACCCACCTCCCGTCCTCATTCCTGCTCACGCAATGAAGCAGAACACAGGCGATATGTCAGGGAGTAAAGCTTTGTCTGGCTGCCAGAAACATCTACCCAAATATTTACATCTCCTATTACTGTTTATACATCACCAGTATGGTGATCTGCTACTTGTTTTCGGAGAACATCTACTTTCCCAATCTTCCCTCATTCCGGAGAAGGTGGAAAAACTGTTTCTCTTTCTGTTTGTGTTGTAGGACAGAGTTGATTTAATAAGACACCTATTAATTCTCTGCTTATCTGCTAACAGCAGAGACATTTACGAGGATGATTAACTCAAGTGTCACTGACATAAACAACCTCTGTCACGCACATACGGAGAACCACACAGCATGAAACCGCAGTCGCATGCGCAGACTCACTTCTTAGCATCACCCTGCCAAACACGGTGTGGTCCCGGTCCAGCGTGCTGCAGTTCCAGCGGTGGTTTCTGAACTGGTGCTGGCACTCTTTGATCCACTCTTTGGCTCCCTCGCCAATGGACTGCATCAGGTCCGGGTGACGCTGGCAGAGCTGACGCTGCTTGTTCACCAGGCCGGGAATGTTGTCGCAGATCACTCGAGCACCCAGCGCTCCGATGTACCTGCAGGCACAGTATTGATACTGATGAGTTAAAGGGTCACTCCACCAATTTTACCTACACAAAGTTTACTCCTCATACAGCTTACCACTAGCTTTGTTTTAAAATGTTTTATCTTCTGTGGCTCTGGAGGAGCTAGTTTGAGAAAATAACCCTTGATGATGTCATCAGGGTTATCTCAGCTTGGTATCTCAGGTAATGTTGGCAGAATGGAAACAATGAGGACAGCCTCCGTGATCCTGATTTGGTGTTCACACATTATTCCTAGATAGTCACTACCACTGCTAACTCTTATTCACACAATTAAATAGCCTAAATTAGCTGCTTTTGCTTTTGAAGTGTTATGTATGTTTAGGGGTTCATTATTACATCCAGATACCAACAACTTGTTTACCTCATTTTAAATAGTTGAATCAGTTGTATTAGTATATTCAATTTTTGTATTTAATAGTTGATATTTGTTCTTTTCACCAAGCAGGAGATACTGTAGCTGCCACAAATTCCTGATATTCCAAACTCTGCATTACAAGGCTGACATGGACCTCTTTTCCTGAATGCAGCTGTAGAGACACATCGATAAGAGTCTGGGACACAAACTTGGGGTGAGGAGTTTGAAAGATGTAGGTGTTTTCTGGGCAAGAAGAATCTAACAACACAATCGAGTTGCATTATGGGTAATGTAGTATCCAGCATTTTTGGAGCTTGATGCATTTTAAGGACTAAAGGTCAGATGCAAGTGTCTCTGCCTCTGCTGCTTTGATTTTTGCTTTCATTTTCTAATCATTTTTGGGCGATGTACTCATTTTAAAGGTAAGTAATTCAACCTAGAGCTGCAAAAGTCAGTCGGTTAGTTGTCAACTGTTCAATTAATTGCAAACATTTTTTAACATTTTCTGGCTTTTTATGGCTCAAACAAATAATCTATTAATGGAGAAAATGACTGACAGATTAATCAAAAGTTAGTTGCATCCCTACTAAAAATGACAAATTGCAGTTATAACTGAAAAGCAGTTAGGTAGATGAAATAGTTTGGCTATATTGGCGGATATTATGGGGTGGGGGAAGGGGGTCCGGAAACACGTGAGCAATTGTGGCAATTATAGATACAAAACAAGTGTTTAAGTTGCAAAAGATTGCTCATATGAAGACTCTTATGTCTCACAGTGGTTTGGTCCACTGGCTCCCATCTCTCAGGCCCCACACATCAGTTATCCAGTATAGCCCAGTGCTTCTGTTGCTAACATTTTGCATTTTGCTGGCACGCTGCCAAAACGCAAAAGAAGGAAGAAAAAAAAAAAAAAAACATTCCCACATCAATCACCTGATCCACTTCCTCAATGCATACGTAATTGTTGTTGTTGCTGTGCAATGCGACTGTTACACTACCAACACTACCCCAGCTCCCACTGCAGTCAGTTCATCTTAGAAATTAACGGCACAATTTTATAGAAAATGAGCGTGTTCAGATCCTGAAAACATATCAGGCTGTAGAATACACACAGTCAGTTAACACAAGATGCTTTTTTGACCAATAGACAAAACTCTGTTTCTTTTTTTAAATCCTTAAAGTTGCAAGACCATGTAAAATCAAAGCTGTAGAGAAGGGATTTCCCTCTTAAACAAATCACCCCCCCCCCCCAATCTTGTCAATCAATCTTCTCATTTGAGCTGCGGTAAATAGTGAATAAGCATATTTCCTAAAATGTCGAACTTTTCCCTTTTTAAGTCTGGATTATTGATTGGATTCCTAACAGTGTTTTTCTTCACATCCACACTCCTAGTCTATTTGAGACTCAGATATTCAGGATGTTGAAGAGATTATTAAATTCCTCACGTTCAGTGAAAAGCACTTATTTCCCTGTGACAGGCCCTTGCCTCCTGCTCCATTCAGACGTAATCCCTTACTTTGTAGCAACTCTTAAAAGAGCGGATCACATGCTGGTGGTATTGTGACAGTGGGGGGCCTCTTATCAACAGGACATGAGGACAGTCATCTACAGTGCAAGTGACCGCTCAGGCCTTTCCCCCCCCAGTCTCACAGATCAACCATATGCAGGCGTAACCCCCCCTCCACCCACACGGCCGCCCCCCTTCCCTCCCTCTCTAAGCCTGCATGCTCCACTCTCCATCCGGATATCATTATAGTCCCTAATCGCAGCCACATTTGTGTCGCCTGGCCACCGAGACAGAAACGGACGTAGCAGGCAGTTTCCACTCCCGTTATGGCTGTCTCAGGCCCGTTCTAACTGTGACTATCTGCCTGAGCAGTAAAGCAGAGCAGAGGCACTACTTGTGTTTATTGTGTGTCGTACACACCGGCTGTGCCAAAAGACCCCCTGACTGTCTCCAAGAGGACACACACATAGACAGAGAGCGGGAAGGGTGTTCTGCACAGCAAGACACATGGCGCTCATCTAAATTATCGCAATGGTTAAAAATAGGCCCTAACAATACAAACCAGGATTAAATAAGTATTAATCATTTGGACATAAGGCTTCCAAGCCTCTCTGCTCGAAGTCTCTCTCTCTCTCTCTCTCTCTCTCTCTCTCTCTCCTTCTCTGGAATTTCTCAGTGATTAATCACAGCTTTTCATAATGTATTTGCATAAGACAGCAAAGGGATTGCACAATGGTAAATAGGATAACTTATGCATTTGGCTCTCTTGGGAAATTACCATTCATAACATTATTTACAGGGGGTGCATTTTTAATCTAAATCCATCAGTAAAACAGAGTGTAATTGTTGCAGGGTGCAGGGCCATAACTCAGAGATAAAGGTTAAAAAAAAAAGTTGAATAAGAACTGCTTCACATGTGGTTAGTTAAAGTACACATCAGATGCAATTTCTGTAAGTGTCACCTGATACATGAGAACAACTATTTCAGGTGGGTGGGATAAAGAGGGGGGGGCGGGGGGGGTGCTTACAACCATGCATGTGTTTTTTTTCCTTCTCCTCTGAGCATTTAAAGCCTCAGGAGAAATCATCAAGGAGCATTTACTCATGCACCAGCGCCTGCACCTGCCACTTACTCTGGGCAAGATGGATGGATAGGGGAGATCCCCCCCCCTCCCCCTCCCCACCATCAACAACACCATTAATCTTCATAAGCCACGACACACACTTCTGTGGTGAACATCTCACTTTGGATTGATGCCTGAAAACATTAACCACAGCACAAAAATTCCCATGCAGAGAGATTAAACATGATATTTTTAACTTTTTTTTTTGGAAATTTTATTAAGTGTGACATGAACCAAGTTATTCATTTGCTAAATATGGTAAATAAAATGAATATGGTTTCATGAAGATAACAGAAGAAAGAGAGATCCTTGAAGAGTTCCCCACCTTTTTTTTTATTTATTTATTTTTTTTTTATATACCTCCAACATAAGAGTAATTTGAAGTTTAGGTTTTGTGTTAATAATTTGTGCCTCAGAACTGCATCTCTCCTTCCTTTCTCAGGCAATTAGTCTCACAGGCTTTTAATTCCCTAATAAGTCGCACACAAAAGACTGCACTCACCACCACGATGAATCCACTCTCGGCGTGAAGATGAGCAGCAGCAAGGTAAAAATGAAGTATGTCTTGGAGATGGGTCTGGAGTGATGCTGGCCCTTGGTCCCGTGTCTCATCCCCATAGTCCCGCCGGTGTCCGATGAGCTCCGAGCTCTCATCAGACAGAAAAACATCTCGTCTCTTCCTCTCATGTGTTGGCAAAAGCTGCGCAATCAGGTGTGAAAGTCCTCGGCGAGTGTCTGCAGTCCATCATCGGGGAACCAAAAAAAAAAAAAAAAGCTTCAGAGGAGGGGAAAGGTGGTTTTAAGCTTCATCAGTTAACTACTGATAGTCTTAATAACAATGCGCTTCACACTTTCTGCCAGTACATCCATAATCATCCATAATCTCTTAATGAGGGCGCACAGAGAACCCTCCGCCTCGGATGTCTCCAACAGTCTTGAATTGGCAATAAGTTCACCTTTTTTTTTTTTTTTTTTTCCCTCAGCTGTCGCGCACCCAATCACTAAATTCTGTAACACGCAAGTAAAGCCAAGTCAAGTGGTGAGAGTCTCCCAAAAAAAAAATCAGGGAGAACTTGTTTCCGAGGATGGCGCAGGCACCGTGCGCACCTTTCCGCCTGCAGCCGGGAATGAAGATGCGCGCCGGTGCGTCAGCTGTCTGTGAGCCCCCCCTCCCTCCCTCCTCTCCAACCCCGCAGCCCTTTCCTCCACCCACCACCCCTTTGTCAGAAAATTACAAATAGCGGTATGCAGACCAGCAGACAGCAGGGAAGGAGACGTGGATATATTTAGTTTGGAAAGAAATCCCTGACTTGTGATGTCCACGGTCTCCATTCAACCTTCTGCCACCAAAAGAGCAACCATCACAATATAAAGGCATCCAATAATATCTGTAATATTCTTTACATTAAATATTTAAATCAGGAGGGGGAGTTTGTGCCTGTGGTCAACTATCATTAATAGGGCTTTGCAATATTCGCCTAATGGGACTTGTTTTCTGTGTTATACCTTGAAATCTTGTAGATTTTAGTTTATTTCACGATTGGGTAGTTTTCCTGAAACATTCAAAACATTCCAGAGAAAATATTTTTGGTTCATTTCTGCGCTAAAGCTTCTCATTTTCATACCAGAAAACATTTAAAAACCCAGAGTTCAAACCCATTAAGGACTGTGTTGTAACACACAATGTTTGGGAGTTATGCAACTGAACCAAAAAGCCTCCTGTGGCAACCATGTTCAACAAATCACACAGATTATTGATAGTAGTTGAGGCGAATGAAAACACTTTGTGATGTTACTCTTCATTTGACATCATAAGAGCAAATGTTGGTGTGTCCAGTGAATAAAGAGTAGGCAGGTAGGTCATTCCTGATGTCTTGCTCGGGAACCTTCAGCTATAAGGGGGTCAAGCTTTCATGCTTTCACACATCATTAAACAGGAACTTGGTGTCTCCATAGAGATGGGTAATCCTTCCCAGGGGGCATTTTCGACATTGTTTCATTACGCCTGCAGGCCCACTGTGATCGGACTCGATGCAGCGGCCGTGCAGAATTAAACGCATGGAAACATCTCAGGTGTCGCATTAACTGGTGTGAGACAAGACACACATTCAAAGGGAATTTCACAGGTGTAAATATGCATAGATGTAAGTCCACACATTAAGGTTGTCTCCTGAAAAGATGCCCAAAGGTTTCACCAGGTAGTCATTTTATTTTTGAAGTTTAAAGGCACAAATCACAAATTTGCCTTGATGGTCTTTACAGGTAAAACACTACTTATTATTAGATCTTCTGTCTGGGGGAAAAAAACTCCTCAAAAACATCAGTTTTAATGAGGGGAAAAAAGCAATGGAAGAGAGATCCTACTTCCAGGACAGACAGGAATGTAAATGTCATATATAGACAAAAGACAGAAACAAAAAGATAGTATTGGGTCAATAGATTACTAACACGTGAAAAAAGGAATTTAATATCTGGGAGGACATCATGCAACGTCCAGTTTCCACGAAAACTGGAAGGACCTAAACCGCACAACCTCCCCTCGACCACGAGGACCTGGAAAGAGGTCTACACACATTCTCACACACACACACAAAAGAGGAAAAACTGAAGTATTCACACAGAGGGAGATGAGTCGAGAGATAAGGCGCATACGAGATGTGTTGACTGAGGCAGAAGCTTGGACGGGTTTATTTCCGAGCTGAGTATCACACTGGACTGGGAGAGGCAGTCTAAGCAAGTACTTGGCACAAGATACACATGTAATTTAGATATCCTCCACTTATCATTGAGGGTGGAGAAAACACTTGGAAACACCTTCATTTGCATCCCAAACCAGACTTTGGTGTCTTGTTTAAAGAGACAACTCCACGTCCAGGACAAGCAGCCTCTTACACTTATTTATACTCTGTAATGCCCGTTTTCCCCAGATTTAGTTTGGGGTCAAGTATAGACCTTTTCTGTTAGAAACTGATTAATAACTTCTTAAAAGTATCTTCCTGCCAGCTCCAAGTGCTTGAACCTCTTCCATAATGCCATCGGAGTGCATGTTTGTAGTTCAGCAGTCCCCGATCCAGAAACAGGTTTGTCTCATCGAGCCAACGTGGAAACATATGACCCACCTCAAGGACACCTCTGGCTTGTATTCCCGCTGGCCTCAGTGAGTCACTTAGCGCTCTGTGTGTGTGTGTGTGTGTGTGTGTGTGTGTGTGTGTGTGTGTGTGTGTTCAGCAGGTAGAGGAAGACGATGACGAGAGGCTGTGTGCACTGTGTGTGTGTGTGTGTGGTCATTTTATTTAATCAGTGTAAATCCAGGGGTGTTAGTTACAGACCTACATAAAGGTCAATAACAATGCAGCCACCTAAAAATACCGCAGCACAGGCCATGAATGTAATAGTGTGTTTGTGAATGGAAACGGTCATCTTGGAATTCAGTGGGATCTTCCAAATTACTCAGTCTCTTAACAAGACGGTCATTTTTTTGTAATTTTTTCCAAAACAACAAAAAAATCGTGCAGATATTTTTACTTATTGTAGATTAAACCTTTCTTCCAGTCTTGTGTCCTCTCTGACACTGGCCGTTCTCCCCCCTCTTATTCTACATCTCACACACGCAGACAGAAACGCACACAGAGCCCAGCTGTTTGTCCTTCAGTTATGTCATATCTGGATTTGGAGCGACACTCGGATCCTCATTACATGTGACCCTGTCATTCTTTACCCCAGGACGAGCTACGGATTTTACAGTGACAACTCTATAACAAATTGCTTTACAGGGAGCAGGTGATGGCGGCGATAACGCTCGTCATCCGGCCCTCCCTCTCCTTCTGTCTCGCTTTGAGCCAGCTCCAGCTGTGGTCTTTAAGAGGCTCAGCGCGGGGGCCTGGGCTCCTATTCTGGGCCCATCTTGTGGCCCGGGCTAATTTTGGATGGAGAAGAGAGGACAAGAGGGAGGAAAGAAAAAGAGAGGAGGAGGATAAGGAGGAGATCGGAGCACCACGAGCCACAGCAGGGATGAGTGCTTGGATGACGATGATTATGACATTGTTTGCCCAGTGCAGTGACAGCAGTTGTCGCTGACAAGAAAATGGACGGCTAGGTGGACTGCGTTTCTCTGTAGTGCAGCAGGTCTGAAATGAGAAGGTCATAAATTTGTGGTTTTAACCCGCGACGGGTCACGCCCTCCCTCCTTGACCCCGGTTTCGTCATCTCATTCACACAACATGACACTGCAGCCACGATGCCATTGTATGTCTGCTTTCGTGCACCGCAGTCATAAAGTACAGCGCGCAGCAAGGCAATCCTTTGCAAGTTCAAGTTTATTTATTTATATGTAGTGCTTTATCGTAAGCATGTCTTCCTTACAGAGAAAAGGTCCAACAAGTCTACAGCAGCAGCGTAAAACTTTCAGGTCTACTCCAGGAAAAACGATTAGCCAACTTTCTGAGGCTGGGCGCTTTGAAAGAAATGCAATCTACTGCTTTGAAATGTATTCTTAAGGGGGGAAAAAATGTTAATTATTACCCCACTTGTCATATGGAATCCTAACAGAAGGAGAGCCAAGATCCATTTTGGGTCATGACCCATGGCATGTAATAAAAGTTAATAGAAGATACCATTTTTATCCAAGTCATGCAGCACAAAACCCGAAGCCCAGGAGTTTATATTAAGTCAGTGCTTGAATATTAATGCATACAAAGACAGTTCAGGTCAGTGCAGACAGGTAGGACATCCAAGATCTCCACCCAAACAAAGCCAAAAAAGAAAGCAAAAAACAGAATACTGAACACTGTGTAAGCTAAAATTTTATGAATTTCCAGTGATTCCAGGATTTCCCACAACAATCACTCAAGATTTTAAAATACAGACTATTGTGTCTTCTGCTCGGTTGTGGATTGTCTCCCGGCAGACGACCGCAGTAGATTACAGTAGGTCATAGGTCATCGGCCTGACTCCCTGTTTATGGAGGCTGAGAAAGACGGGGCTTTGCCTGTGCTGGACTTGAGATGCAGCCCCGCTGTCCTGCACTGGAATGTTAATTAGGTGAGCTGAGCAGAGAAGAGGTGACCCATCCCCGTTAACCAGCCAACCCCTCACCGACAACCGTGGGTGGGAGGGGATTTAGTGTGACGGAAAACCCAGTCAGCAGTCCTCTGCATGTTTCTGCTGGTCATGATGTCAGGCCACATGGGCTGTGTGTGTGTGTGTGAGACATTATATACTTGACATTATACAATGCAGAGAACATCTTTGTCAAGCATCCCTGTCTTCTCTGTGCACTTGAGGAATTGCAAACGTCATCACCACCAGCCAGTTTCTCTCATAAGTTGCATTATTTAAACAACATTACTGCTGGAGCAACACGGGACAGTTGGGCCCACGTAAGGGTTTCGTAACTCGCAACCAAAAAGGAGCAAAAGGTGAGGTTCTTTGTTTCAGCATCCAAATATTGTCAGAGACCACATTCACACAATACACAGTGCGTATGAGTAGGTAAAACCAACAATGCAAGCAGCATCTATCTTTACGGCTATCTTTTAAGATGAAGTACACATTCACACAATCTATTAAACTATTATATATTACAAATAAAGACAGATTCAGTTTATTGTATGCGAGAGAAATGGTAGTAGATGCCAAATATCTTTGGAGTGGTAATAAATGAGTCTGTCTCTGCCTGCTGTAAGCTATTTAATCTAGCTGCTTATGAAATACTGACCTCTAGAGGACACTCTTTGGAAGTACAGCACCAAAAATGCTACACGTCCTTACCACAGAATACTACATTATTTAAAATGTGAACACTGAGAAATGACTTATCTGTGTCATCAGTATGTAAATCATTATGTGAAGGTCATCTGTTGACAAATGTTCCCTGATAACCTTTCTATTCAAATTCATTTTTTAAATTTGAGTCATGAATTTAATAGTTAGTCTTTATTACTCTCTATTGAACTAGCAAGGTTCTGAAATACAATAGAACAATACAAGTTATTTAGTTGTGTTCCACTAAGAGCTACGGTGATTAGGACGATTAATTCGACTGACAGGAAATGACAATTTTGATAATCAATCATTAATAATGTAATATAATAATATAATTATTTTAGTAATTACTCAAGCAAATATTCCAGCTTCTTAAACGTGAGGATTCGATCCAGTTTTTCTCAAATGTTAAACTCATTGAATTTTGGAAGCTGTAAGAGAAGAGGCATTTGTCAATGTAACAGTTAATCAGTTAAATGAGAAAATAGGATAAGATTATATATGAAGATTATATATACATAAGATTATTTGATAATGAAATAATGGTTACTTGCAGGCCCACACTGCAAGATGCTCTCCCTCATTACATTAGTGCTTTTGTTAACATTATTACCTTCATCACTGCCTGTTGACAACATATAATTCGTTTGAGAACATAAATAAAGAGATGAATATATGACAATCTTGAGTATTAATTTATTAAATCAGTCACTTTCCAGCATGTACATCACCATAAAGGAAAAGTAGAGAGAACCAACACAGCAGCTCTGGTACGATATTGATCAAAGCCGCAGTTGAATATAAAGTACTGTATGTTTTGTAAATGACAAAGACATGACATTCATCAGAATCATTCATCTTAAACAGGATATTGTACAATGGTGCCTGCATATAAGCCTACAAGATAATCATAACTAGGCCACAGTAAAGTAATACATGATCAAAGCTCAGTATGACTGATCATATTATCTGTTGTGTAAAACTCATACATTAAAAACTATGGAAAATGTATTTAAAATGAACTATACATTTTTATAAAAACGGCAGCATATGAGTGCACACTGAAATAAGACTATGTACATTGGGCTACTTGTTACATTTGGTCTGAAGATTACAATATTTTTTTATAATAACAAGCAACATATTTGAGAGAAATTATAGGGGGAAAAAAATATTTCTTTAAGTGATAAGATGATTTATATTCTTTGGAAATATGACACCATAACAAGACTTCAAATGCTGTAACAGTACGATGTGCCCAACATACAGTATTGGCACAATTGCAATTAAAACTATCAGTTGTAACTGCTCATTAGTACCAGCCCCTAATCACTACATAAAATAGTGCCTCAGCGCATACTTTAAAAAAATCTAATAAATACGAATGTAACAGTGTTTGAAGGGACCTCTGTTTAAATGAGCATTGGATTCACATCCTGACATGTACACGCAATATCTCAATCACAATTATGAGATGTGGATTAACCGTCGAGTTACAAGCAGAGCAGCAGCTGACTAATTTACTGATGAATCAAATAATCAGTTAATTAGAAGAAACCACCATGTCCAGTTCTTTGACTCCCTCCTGGCTCGAGGTGAGGCCACAGCTGCCTGAGAGGGGGCTGTCAGAGAATTGGCTGGCAGACCTGGGCACTGCAGCCGGGGAGGGGGGGGCCTGGGCCAGTCCTGGCTTCTTCGGGGGGATGGGCGGAGGGTTGCCCCTGTCCGCCCTGGGGATGGTGGGTGATCTGATCCCCTGTGGAAGTGCTCCCGCAGCCCTTCCAATGACCGGAGACAGGGGAGCTGCCAGGCTGCGGTAGTCTGTGCCGAAGGGTGAATTGTTCGGCGCTGCAAGCTTCGGGGCGATGCTCTGCTGGACGCTGGTGAAGCGAGACAGGACTTGAGTGACGGTGCTCCGTGCTATCTGCTTGACTGGGCTGGCTTCTGGGGAGGAGCTGCTGATCACAGGGGAGACATCCTTTGGCGAGATGGGAGCCTGAGCGGCCTGTGACTGCGGCTCTGGGTCGGTGGAACCCTGGAACTTGTGACGGGCAGCGTGGAAGCGCTGGTTGATCCCGGCCTGGTAGGGAGACTGGTAGCTACTAGGGCTCGGACTGCCTGGTGGGCGTTTGGCGAGGACGGGCGAGGTGCAGGGGGAAGATGGAGGGAGAGCTGAGGGGAATGAAGTCTGAGTCTGAGAGTTTTCTTTCCCATTCTGTAGGCAGGTCTTCTCTGAGTAGGCGTTGTTTGGACCGTGGTGCCCGTTGGTCTCCACTGGACAGTGGTAACCGTTGACTTTCGGCTGCACAGGTTGCTGGTTTCCGTCTTCCTCAATGTCCTCGACCTTAAGAGTGTCTACTGCTGTCTTTCCTGGAGAAACTTTTGTGGCCCACTCCTTTCCTCCTGCCTCCACTGGAGCTGTAACTACCCCCCTAACATCTCTCATCATATTCCCCTCCTCCAGCTTTCTCTTAAGCTCCTCCACCTGCGGGGAATTAAAAAATGGAGATAAAGATGAATGTCAAGCAGAGATTGGGCTGCACAATGTGAGGTAATTTTCTCTCTCGTGCACGAAGATGACATGACTTAACCTGAGGTAGATACAGTTTGGAAAATGTACAATCTGCTGCCACCTGCACGATGAATGTGTTCAAGTGTTTGCACCTGTTGTTGTAGCTGACAACAGTGAGCTTCCTCCTTCTTCAGACGTGAGCGGAGCTGCTCTCGCTCCGTGTCGAACTCGGCCAGCTGCTCCTCCACCCTCGCCTCCATCCTGAGGGCTCTCCTTCTATCATCCTCCAGCTCCATTCTCAGGGCCTGACAAGTCTCCTTCTCCTGCGGGAGAAAGTCTGTTTAAGTTGAGAGTAAAATGTAAAACGGGCCTAATATTTTTATTTGTAGAATAAACTGCCTAAGGTGGTTTGAAAATGTTGACACCTTGTCAAGTTTACGGCCTAGCTCAGTCAGCCGGTGACCCTCCTCCAGAGCCCTGGCGCTCGCCCACTTGCACTCTTTGGCCAGAGCACAGGAGAGCTGTTTGTGCTGAGCCCGTTCTTCCTCGAGCTGGTCAGTAATCCGCCGCTGTTCTTTTTCCAACCGCCGGACCTGGCTCCGCTCAAACTCCAGCTACAAAGTCCGAGACAAGACAAGACACACAATAAGCAAACTTTGTTTTAGCTTCAGACGATGTGGATGGTCAGAGCTTACTTCAAAGCTTCTGACATGTTTTCTTTAAAACTCCTGTTTGATTGATCCTGTACAATTGCAGTGTAATCCACTAATAATTTCACCTGCTGTTGTAAGCGCTCTCTCTCCTTCTCCAGGATGTAAGTGACATCATCTCCCTCTGCTGTGTCCTCGGCATGCCTCCTCTTTTCCTCCTCCAGATCCGCAATGACCTGAAGCAAACACAGCGGGGAGACAGAGAGTCAGGAATGAACTGATCCCACATAAGTTTGCTCAATGAGTTTGCCAATAACACATGATTACTACACTGTGAACAAAAATGCTGATGGCAGTTAAGCTAAACAACTACATCATCAACAACAGCTAGGTGTACTATCAAGTTCAGCCCCGCCTGCAGACAAAAGTATGGTTTTCACTCTGTGGTTTCACAAAGCCTACGATTATGGAGGCTTTTGTTTTTGTTCAGTACCAAAAGATGCAACAGGAATCATTATTTACGACAGCAATGGAAAATATTATTACAGTGTAGTATTACTGTAGTACTTATAACCAGAGCAAAGAAAAGTCCTGATTACTTTTTTAAAAATGTTATGTTTTACTACATCTAAAACTATTAGGTTTACCTTCTGCTTCACATTTGTTTCTGCACAACAAATGTTTTTATGGTCTATGTATTTAAAACTCACATTATACTTATAGTGAAGTGGGACTTGGGTCAATGCATTGTATTTTTGGCATCTGCAGTCATAGCAAAGGACTTAAATCTATCACTTGAACTCTGTGATCACACAAACTGTGTATATTGCACATGAGGATATATTTAACTGATAATGAAATCAGGAGACGATTATGTGTTGTGTGTCATCACTGTCTGTAAACGTGTGTTCACCATCTAACGTAAAGTTCCCATGAAACTGTAAATGATGAAGTCAGTGTGCAGCTATTTTATTTTTTTTGTTAATGTGCGCTACCCTGCACCTGTGAAGTACTTTTGGATGTCTCCTGGAAATAGTTTGTGCTGTTTTTAATTATTGTTATTCTGCTGTTCCTGGGGGAAAAAAAAAACATTTTGGATTTTAAATTAAGGGGTGATTTCATTAAATAAGTGTTTGCTGCCAACAGTTTTTAGCGGAAAAAATCCTCATTAGACATTACTGGTTGCCTTTTCCATTCATGTTTTTTTTAAATATTATCCACCATGGAGGCCAGCTTTTATCTTTTATGTTCCTCAAATGATTTCTTTAAATCTGCAGACCATTTCGGCCTATCCTCATTAACAACCACATGTCCACACCCACCCTTCTGTGCCGGCTCTCGGCTGCAGCCAGCTGGGCCAACATCTTCTCCTGCATCCTCCTGCAGTGGCTCACCACCAGTTTGAGAACGACCAGAGGGTTGGAGGTGGGGGAGGAACAGCCCGGGTCCTTGTTCTGGCCCCCAACAGCCTCGCTGTCTCTCTGCAAAGCCAGGAAGGGGTCGCTGAGGTTGTACCTGCCATAACGCTCCTGGATAAACAGTTCTTTGCGCTGGGCCTGAGGAGATGAGAAGAGGAGTGAGATGAACTAGTTAAAGTATGTTTGGTGGTCTGAAAGCTATGTGACAGGAAATGAGCAGAACTGCTTGGCTTATTTATGCTTTTGCACAATGTCCTTGTTTACAGAAGTATTGTAACTGTATTATGTGAGTCTTCTCTTGGATCACTTTTCTGGCTACTCAGACTTGTCTGAGTCTTAGCTGTTACTGGATGATCACTCCTGTACATACTTTTTTTTTTTAATTCCTTTCACAGTCATTCTTAGCCATGTTTGCAGGGTGGCTTTAGGGATGACAATGCCGACTGATTCCTCCAACACTTTGGTCCAAAGTGAATAACAACTATTGCGATGCATTGCCATGAAATTTGGCCCGCACATTCATGATCCCCCTCAAGATGAATTATAATATCTTTGGTGAACTTTGGTGACAATACCTCTTTCCACAAGGTCAGGGCATAATTTTTAATTTGTCCTCCACTTTGGTACCTGCAAAACTAAGGATGTTCACACCAGCCTCTGTTGTGTAGTGTTAAGTGCCAAACAGCAAATGTGGAATGCGTGCTCACACGCTAAACGAAGATGATGAACCTGTTAATGATACTTGCTAAACATCAACATGTTGTCATTGTGAGCATGTTATCATCCTGCCTTTAGATATTGAGGTGTGTTGAGCTAAATGCTACAGTACAGCCTCAGAGGTTCCAGCATGTTTGTGGTCATTTAGTCTTTTTTTCTTCTTAGTGTACCCTCTGCCTCAAACTGTGAGCCAGTGTACAGTACATAATGGTCCTCAAAGTTTCTATACAATGGATTGGTCAAATCTGCACCTTAGCTGCAATTTAGGCTGACATTATCATTCCACTTTGCAGTTTTTATGATATTAGATAGTTCTGATCTGCGGTAGTTATGATTTCAGTTAATACATGATGCTATCATTTCTGTGCTATTTAAACAGGAAATCAAATACTGTGTTCGCCAAACTGTGTCCAGCATCTCTCACGGTAAATGAGCAGAAGATAAAGGAAGGGGAAGAGAAGGAGAGGAAATGCATTTAAAAAAAAAAAAAAAAAAAGTACTAGTAGGAGGAAGGAGCAACAGATGGCGTGTGTCTGTCTATCTTTAGCAGGACAGCTGCTCTGGACTGGGCCTTGGCCAAGGCAGACCTGTTCTCTGTTTAACTCATGACAAAGGAGGGATGATAGCAGCAAGACATTTCAGGTTCAGCAGATGCCTTTGGGCTGTGGTGAAAAGGGGCTGAATTGTGTGGTGGTGGTGAGTGAGGGAGGAGGGAGGAGGTGAGTGTGAGTGAGTGAGTGAGTGGTGAGGTGAGTGGAGGAGTGAGGAGGAGTGGTGGTGGTGGTGGTGGTGGTGGAGGAGTGAGTGAGTGGAGGTGAGGTGGTGAGGAGGAGGAGGAGGTGAGGGAGGTGAGGAGGGAGTGGTGGAGTGAGGAGTGAGTGAGTGAGGAGGAGTGAGTGAGTGAGTGAGTGAGTGAGTGAGTGAGGAGGAGGAGGAGGAGGAGGAGTGAGGAGGAGGAGAGGAGGAGGAGGGAGTGAGTGAGTGAGTGAGTGAGTGAGTGAGTGAGTGGTGAGTGGTGGAGGTGAGGAGGTGAGTGAGTGGTGGTGAGGTGGTGGTGAGTGAGTGAGGTGGTGAGGTGGTGGTGGTGGTGGTGAGTGAGTGGTGGTGGTGAGTGGTGGTGAGTGGTGGTGGTGAGTGAGTGAGTGAGTGAGTGAGTGAGTGAGTGAAAGGGATGGCAATGTCTTAGTGAGGTTTCAACAGATTAGAAAAAACGGTATCCTCTCTGGCAGGGTGAAGACTGAGCTCCTGGTGACTGATACCAAGATTACATGAGGAGTATAAAGTGTAGTCAAGAGTGTAGATGGGCCTGCAGTGCAATATTAGGTTGTTTGCTGCTCTTACAAAGTATTAAACAGCTGACTGCGTGTTTGGGTGTTACACTGGTATGCCATGACTGCTCCCCAGCTGCACTATATGAAACCATTTTAACTGGGAATGCACCAATCCAACTGTTTCTTTTCCAGCACCAATACCTCAGCTCAGGGTACCCCAATCTGTGTACCTTACTGCGCAGACCTTACTGAAAACATTTTTATGTGACAGAATGCATACACTGATGCACGAAACACAGAATTTTATGAAGACACTGACAAAAGAAACTGGATGTACTGCAGATCAGTCACATCATGGCAGAGAACCTGGATCGCTTCATAAGAGGTGTATCTGATCGATGCATCTCTGATATTATCAAGAGGAAGAGGTTACGATTAGTATTTCAAGGGATGCATATAATTGATTCAAAGGTCGAGCATTTGCATCTATAATCGAGGCATTCTGCCAAAGACAGCTAAGCAACTAGAAGCAGCGCACAGCGGAAACATAAGGCAAAATACTTTAAAATCCAAAAAACCCATAATCATACAGATTCTAGCTCTATAGAACTGAACAGGCCTTTTCATAGCAAATGAATTATTTTTCCTACGTAGACTCAAAATGGATGGCTGCAGAGAACCAAAGTTAAAGCACTGTTTCACAAGAGATCACATGCTCTGTTGATTGTCATCCTCAACAATATTAGCTCATCTGGCACAAAGAGAGGAGGGCAATGCTGCCGGGCTCTGCTGCTGTTATTTGATCCAGTCCGCCGAGGACGTTGTGAAGGCGGATCAAACAGCATGGAGGGGTGAAACAGGAAAACATAGGGCGCCCAGGAGAATTAAAAAATGCCTCTCAAATGTGGGAGCTATCTAAAGCCCAATGACCACGCAGAACCTCTGAAAAAGCCTTGTGTGCGATGTAGAATATCTTATGAAGCTGCCCTTGGTTTCACATTGCTTGATGTTTGAAAAAACATGACATTTTCCTTTTCTGAATGCATACCTTTAACTTAAATAAATACTAAAAGTAGAGATGGAAGATAAAAGGCTGAAGACAGATTTTTATACTGTCCATCATTTTTTTTTTTTTCCCCCCAAATGGTAGATATCTAGTTTTGCAGAGAAATCTTCAAAGAGAAATCTGTCTACAGACTTGGTCTGCAGCCCGACCCTGTTCCCGTCAATGACTGTCTGCTCAGATGTGTCACTTTATGGTTGAAGATTAAATAAGCCTGGATCCGTTTTTTCCATTGATGACACGCTTTGCTCAAGGACACGTACTCAAACTTTCATCACTGCTGTTACTTGCAGTTCTAACAGACAAAAAACTCCCACTTAACTTGTAAGCCATTACTCATACAGGAGGAAAAGAAACTGAAACATAGTTATTTTCTATTTATTCATCTGCACATATTTCCATAACTGAATACTTTGTCTTTTATTAATCAGTTTTTTTTCTAATTCACAGGACCCCTATTACACAAAAGTTCACTTATAAACACAGACTCTCTTTCTCAGCTCCCTCTCAAGACCTTCGCTGCTCATACAGACATGCGCTTCCACAACACAAAGGGAGGCTGTTTTCCTCTCCATCAATCCTCCGCTGCTGCAGAGAGGGAGGGGGTGGTGGTGAAAGGAGGAATTACAGGAAACACATTTCTAACATTATTTAATACTTAACACCCAAATCTAGTAGAGCTTATTCATTACATCATACTGTACATGTACAATACCCATAAACATTCAGAGCATGTCTGGTATGCATCAGAGTCTACCTCCATTATTCATGCTTTTGTCTCTTGGCTACAGTTCTTGGCAGCCTGTGTGCTTTTGCTTGGGAAGCCGTCTTTGTGCCATGGCTGCACTGGTTCCAATCCAGCTTATCTTTTGCTGACACGTGCCTGGACTCTTTCAGTTGTGCAGTGTTGGCGACAAGATCTGTATAATAGTGAGGGAAGGTGATATATGAACTTGTTACCCCAGAGTCCTATATAATTCAGAGCTGCTTAGGCAGATTGCTAAATACCCTGAAGTGCTTATGCATGCACATGAATTCTCTGCGAAGGAAATGGATATCTAAAGAACACCATCCGCTCAATCCAATCAGCCGGTGCACCTCCAAGCTAAAAACAGTGCTGACCCATTATCAAAGAACACATGAGGTAAACATGGTTGAAGTCCATTTACAGGCTCTAGTCAACCACACGATGTGAACTCAACAGTTAATTAAAAGGCTTATTTCCATAGTTGAGTCCCCTTTTAACTTAAAGTAAAGACTGATATTCTTTTCGCAAAGCTGAGGAACTACTGGATCACTGCAGGGCTTTGTGTGCCAAATATGAGCGTTGCCAGAGACTGACTTCCTTTTGAAAAAGCCACAGTGTGAGCAGCTGCAGAAGTGAGTCACAAGGGGAAAAATGCAGCGGATAGTTAGAATGCCGCTGATAGTTCTGCATAATTAAATATAGAGGTCCATAGAAAAACCACATGATTAACCTCGCATCCTGTACTTACACACTATCTGGTAAAAAAATCATTGCTGCAAATGTTTGTTACATTTTTAAACTGCTGAGAATAGAGAACAAACAAAGACTTGCCGGTTCCCACATTTTTAACTGGATGTAAATGGCATGAAAAGCAAAAAACTGAGCAGTGCTGTTATCACCATGGTGATCTGTGTTTTGAGATGAACATCTTTCACATGACACTCAGTGTCTTGGTGACACGTCAGTTCAGAGTGACACGACTGAACCTACTTCTCTAATTACTGCAGGTTTAAGTGCATGTCTTACTGTGTGGAAGATTAAGAGTCTGCAGTCACAGTAGCAGCTCTCTGAACCTGTACTTAAACACAGGAGTGCTTTTAGCCAAATGCAAAAATCAGCATACTGACACTTATAATGAAAATGCTGATATGCTGGTTTTTAGCAGGTTTGATGTTTACCATCTTAGTTTAAAGTGTTAACATGCTCTTTCTAATTGGCACTAAACACAAAGTACATCTGAGGGAAGGTCACTAGTTTCACAGGTATTTAGTCATGTAGAAATAAAAGTTCTGAACTGATGACATGATAAAAAGTGAAGGGATTGCAGTATTAGTATTACAGTTCATCCTAAAGGGGGGCACGAATGTGCAATCCATCCACTAACTCAAAACCACAAATGTCAAACTCCTTGTGGAAATAGAGGTAAAGTCAAGGGATCACGAAAGACATTAAGATTTATCATCTAAAGGTGACTAATTTCTTTACACACTTGCGTGCCAATCCATCCAGCGGTGGTTGAGATACTTAACTGGACATGCAAAAACTCTGACCCTTACGATGGCTCTAGATGAGGAGATGAGGGGACTATCAAAGTAGAATTCATCCTCTGGGTATCATGAATGTCTGCACAATCTGCACAAATTTCATGGCAGTGCATCCAATAGTTGTTAAGATATTCCAGTCTGGACCAACGCTGCCATTCATAGCCATTCTTAGCCACAAGCTGGACTTAAAAGTAAAGAATTATGGGGTGATGTTTTGCTAATAACGATCTATTTTCATATGAAAGCGAGAACCAAGATTCCTCAGCGCCAATTCCTTGACAGTAGAACAGCAGAACGGAATGCGGTTGTGTTTCACCTTTTGGAAAAACCTGTATCCTCGCTTACTCCCTGCAGTTGATGCCCTGCAGGTCAGCAATTAAACCCTTAATTAAAGCTCTGTCAGAGTTAACACTGCAGCATTGATCCAGTCCACGACCTGAAGGGGTTAACAGTTTGTACCAGCGGAGCCATGAAAGAAGCCCAGCCATGTTCCCCTCAAGCTCCAGTTAAGGCCAATGTTTATTTGTTCACTCCTACTCTCGCTCACATTGAGTCATCAGGTACCCGACGTGCTGTAACTCTTCTTGCCTTAGATGGCCAGATCCCAGGAGAGATGTAGGAATGTGGTCTAGACACAACACATGAGCATTCAGCGGTGGGCTCTATTAGGCGGTTGCTCTCTAGTTCGCCAGTTTGTTCTTTCAATGGTGCGTTTTACACCGGGCAAGTGAATAGCATTCCAAGAGCTTAAGGGCTCTAAAGCTCAGATATTAATGGTGAGAAAAAAAAAGTCTGCAATGTTGTGAAACTGATGTTTCAGGTTTCCAGGTACGGGCATCACTTTGCAGAAATCCTCCATTGTTGAGTTGCTTACTCACTGCTTATCTAAAGTTTGTGGTTTATTAGCAGCGTCACAGAGATGCTTGAGTGTTGCTCAAGTAAGTTTATAACTGCTTTTCTAAATAACAAAACATCCTTAAGGCCATTCATCACCGAAAGTAGGAGTATGTGGGTCTGTATGACGCAGCACAGCGAAGGACACAGTGTGGGAAAATAGCCCGGCAATCCTTTAATTGAAATCGTACCAAAGAAAGACATCCTGAGGTTCATACGGTTGGAGCTAGCTGCTCTGTCTTTAACTCTGTGTGTGTGTTCTCCAAGTGTGGCTTCTTCTAGCTGCGTTTATGTTCAAGTTCACCAGGATGCATCGACTCAGTCACACTTATGAAAAGGATGACTTGTGAGACAACTCCCTCAAGGGATTATTCAATCTGTTCTCCAGAGGTACAGACGCTATTTTGCCAGGAGCAATTTGGACTGATCCGGAGGAATGTTAGCTTCAGACACGTGGCTTTGTCATTTTCACACGGAGAACTTTTGTCGCATCAGCAGCGTTACTTAAATTAAACCTTGAGATTGTTTTTTAGCTGTTTTTTTTTCTCTCTCTTCATTTTGTTGCCAGATCCTTATGTACCTTAGGTCCAGTACCACTAAAACCAAATGCATGACTGTGATACGTGTCCATAACGCTATATCATCCATAACCAACCCACTTATGTTTGTGCAGACCAGGCTTTAAGTTTGTTCCTTCATAGAGAACCGTGGCTGTGATTTCCAAACCACCACTGCAGCATAATCTGCTTCTCTGCTGTCCACCACTTTTGTTTTTGTTTCAGCTATTACTTAAGAAGCTCTCCATGCAAATTACCAAAACATTCATGCAATGTTGTGGCAATATGCTACAGCGGTTTGAGAGGTTTCTTCTAAAACTTGTGACCATTAAATACTTCTCCATCTCACAGCAGCCACTTTTCAAGCCTAGAGGTGAGTGAGTGTTTGGTATCAAGACAGATTTTGTGCAGAGATGTCACTGATAGTGTTATCAGCTCCACTGATACAGTACCTTTAGGGCATCAATGACCAGATCCCGGGCCTCCAGCTCTCCCTCCAGGACGCTGAAAAGCATCAGCAGCTCTGGCTTGGTCATACTCTCCATATTCAGCTTGGACTGCGAGGGCAAAAGATGAAAGAGAGGAACTTGGTTGACTTAACTGAATCTAGATTTTGTTTCTTAAAAACTGAGAAACTGCATACGAAACTTGGCAAACTGTTTTCCCACGGCAATTTCACAACTATTTTATTAAGTCTTGAAACAAAGCTCTGCGTTTCCAATTCTCCTGAATCAGACATCCAGACAGACATCTGATCTATCTGATCTCGCCCACTGATTTATGAGCTTTACGTGGATGTGTGGTTATTATCGTGGGAGGGAGTAATTTTGCAGCGCAGAACCAGTGAACAAAATATGTAGTAATATTTTTTTTTTCTCCTGAATTAAAAGAAACCAGATGGCTTATTTTGGGTGTATTTCAGAGGTGCACTGCATCACAAATCTACTAACATAGTAAAGGTGTGCAGTAGAACTCAAGCAAAATGCGAGGAAATTGTATAAAAAACACAACTACTGTTAAAAAATAAAACATATAGCAATAAATGAGTTGCCAGGCTTCTTAAACAAGTCGCTCATTTCATTTTCAAAGTAGGTCTCGGATGTTTCAGCTCAATGAGGTTACACAAATGTGGCAATAATACAAGCTGACATGTCCGCCATCTGTCTTAAGTACTTGAAGCTGACCACGTGATCGTGTGCATACAACTTGACTTTTAAATTCGATGTTGAAAATGGTACCAAATGGCTTTGTTTTGTTTCCCCGCTGCGTGCACCATTCATAACGGGCACCGTGACAGTTGGTGATTTTGTGTTGGAAATGTGATGTGGTCTCTTTGTAGTGTCTCTGCACTCTAATCTCACAGCTGTGTTGATTCTGCTGACAAGCCCTGCAGTGTCCACACCTCAAACATCCAACCCCACTCTGGCCAAGTAAACGCATGCGGGTCCCCCCCTTTGAAATCAGATCAAAGCCGTTGATGTTATTACACTAAGCATCGTTTTTTTTTTTGTTTTTTTTTTTTGTTTTTTTTTCAGATGACGATCATCATGTGGGGCGTGTAGGGCGGGACGTTTGCTGTGCTGGCTTGACTTGTTTTGGTGACAGAAGTAGACTCTCAGTAGCTTGAATCACACACAGAAAGAATATTCTCTCTGAAATGTTTTGAAGCATCTGAAAAATCTCACTCACTGCTGTTTTCCCAGACTTCCCCAGTCATGCACACCTGAACTAGCGTTCACTCAGCAGGCCCGGCTCCGCTCCCAGCAGCACCCTGCAGTCAGCACAAGTTTTCCACATCATGAAGTCATTCAGATGAAGGGGGGGGGGGGTTGATCTCTTGGAGCACTGGTTGCATAATGAGAGGAAGTGAGGAGCTACCGGCCTTTCATATCAGAGCAAGCAGCTACAATACGCCTTCAGAAATATCAGCAATAGTGGAGCCTGAATATGGCAGTGGTGTGACAGTGTGGCTAATTGTGCTGCAAATGAGCACGCTGCCAACTTTTAAATATAAAGTGCAGGAGTGAGAAGAGGGATGACCCGGTGAACTGCACACACCGCCTGATCCCAGCAACAGCATCCCCTCTCAAAGAAGGCGTGCAGTGTTTTTCCAGCTCACTCATGGTCTGCGGCTTAACCACAGGGGTAAAATGCTAATTAAACTGTAGTGAACGCACCTCCCTCGGTTTGGGCTTTTACGGGCCCGCTCGCTAATTTCACAGGCCGCTGTAATCACTGTGAGGAGAGCGTGCGCGTTTTATGGCTAACGTCTGTCCCAGCGTGGAGCCTGCATGTGTCATCAGACATGTTTCAGATCCTCATCACTTTAAATGTCATTTCACCTATTTCACCCACCACACACCAGTCATTCTGTAACCGTGAGGGTAAACACACACACACACTGAGAGACAGCATGGGAAATACAAATATTCCCACACGTTGTTCCAGCTCCACTTCCGATGACGAAAGCTCCTGTCCGTAATCCCTTTTATCCCTGTTTGTTTTAAGCCTGGTCAGCCGTGAGCCTCGTCTGAAACATTGTGAACTCATTAAGGCAAGTTTTACTCCAAAAACATACAGTAGAGGCCCCCTCGGCCTGCGAGCAGCTGCTGTGTACAACAGAAGTGGAAAATAAGCTCCTTCACCCACATCATATGAGTCTATTATAAAAATCCACTTTTCTTAATGGCTGGAGTGTGTTAAATCACTGGTACTGACAATCTGCATTGTATGTCAGATTACAGAGAAACTATTTCGCCGTGTGTAAAACTTCCCTCCATCATCTTCCAGCTGTTTTTTTTTTTTCTGTTTTTTTTTCCTGGAAAGCGGAGGAATTCATGTCACAGGCTGTGAAACCTCCTCTGGCTTTGACATGACACTTTGACATGAAATGAGGGTCAACCGAGGCTGGAGGCCTGAGAAAGGTCTGAGTTTCCTTGTTGTGGTGATCAGGATGTCTGACCAGATGCAGCATGTCTGGATACTAAATTGGATTTGGTGGCCAACCTATTTTTTTTTTTCTTATGTAGGCCACTTACTTACTCACTCAGCTTGCTTCCTGCAGACTGGTCTTTCAAAAAAAAAACTGGAAACACACATAAATTAAATTTTTTGTGTTGACACCTCTGAGGAAATGAGTGTTATTCAACAGTTTGATACATTGTATTTGTATTCAACCATCATGAAGCTCAAAGACTTCAAAGAAAAAACAAGTCACCGTCTCACTTCTTCTTCGCTCAAAAGATGTTTTAGTCACATTCATTTATTTTTTTTTGCACGAACAAAAGGCATCTTTGTGTCTTTTAATCTCTAGAGGATGCAGTCCAAACGCCTCGGCCTGCAGCCTTCACTTCTTCTACATCTTTTTTTTTTTCTTTTGGACCAAAAGTGTAAACACACGAAAAGAAAAAACAAAACCACACACACACATACACACCGTAAACTCACGTCTCCACCACCCTCTCGCTCCCCGCGGGTCTCCTTACCTTCATGTGTCCCTCGGAGGTGTTTGTAAAGTCCAGCATGAACTTTTTTCTCCTGTCAGAGGATTTGTTTCACTCGCTTTGCGTCCTCCGGTCCCGACGCTGCGGCACACAGGACGGCCGAGCTCCGTTCAGACTGACAGCGGGGCCAGCCAATAGCCGAGGCGGAGCTCCGGACGTCGACCAATGAGGGACGAGCGTCTGTGGAGAGGGAGCGCAAAGGGGGCGGGGTCAGTGACGTCCCACTTCTTGGATTTTGGTTGGATTTCTTTGTTTAGTGTTTCTGGAGTGTCTGTCTCCTCTGAAAGAGTTTGTTCTGGGCACGTAAAGACTTTCAGCGAGTTTTTTAATGACTTTAGAGAGTTTTTTAATAATTAAATGTTAAAACATGACTTATGGTCTGTTTGTGTTACAGCAAAGCGACTTTATGGGACTTTATTGCGCTTTTATGCAGCATTGTGTTGGTCTGTTTTGTGAGAATATTCTATACTATAGAATATTTTTATAATCATTCTCAGAAATGCATAATTGATAGTTTAAGGTTACACTGCCATGTGTGTACAGTATCCTTCAAAATGTAGCCTATGGAGTAGTTATAGTACAGGTGAAAATACTCACAACTTCACTGGTAGATAAAAGTTGTACCAATACCGCTGTGGAAAAATACTCAAATAAAAAGTTCTGCATTCACAATTTTACTTGAAAAGACATAGGTATTGGTTGAAAAGTTATTTTAAGTATTGTGTAGCAAAATAATGTTAATATTTGTACTACCAGTATCATTTAACATTTAAATTACATACTAAATTACATTATTGGAATATTAGCAATGCATAAATGTGTGATCAGCATATTATAATGTTAATGTTTAATAGTCAAAATGGAGTTCATTTTATCCACCTTATACACCCTTATACCAACGTATCACATACTAGAATTTGACCCTGCTTTGCATCTTCATCTGAAAAGTAACTGGAACTCTGAAATGCAGTGAAGTGTGCGCATACACAAGTATCTGCAAATGTGTAATAAGTAAAGTTCCTCAGCACTGAGCAAAAGTACTTTTTAAAAAACGTGCACACAACACTCTTGTTAACATATTCAGAGGCAAACAAACAAAAAACAGATTGAATCCAATCTGGGAGACAACCATGCACAGACAACAAAATAAAAATAATACTCAAATAAAACAAACTATAAATAGCATGTAACACAAACAAGATGTTGTGCAGGAAAGTGAGGCATGACAAAGCAGAAAAAACAAACTCCCACAGGCCCATGGCTCATTTTTATCCCACAGAGGCGACGAAAGATGCATTAAATGTTGTAAATGTCACCATATAAACCATCTGTTGATTATTTATATGAATTATTCCATCATTATTAATTATTCAAGCAGAAGCTTCCCTTGCATAGATTCCTGGATTTGGGGATTACAGCATTATTTACTGCCATCTGGTGGCACAGTCACTGTAGGAGCCAGAGTGGCCAGTCTGCAGAGCTCTGAGGCGTCTTTGTGTTGGAGGAGGCTGTGGAAATGTCAGCGGGTTCACCTGGAAAATCAAAAGCTTTAGACTGCAGATGAGCTAAAATGACAGCCAGCTTCAAGCGCTAAACCACTGAAAGCTTTCAGAAAAGGGACGGTTGGGGGTACTGTGGTGACATACCCTGTGTTTTTCTGTGATTTTTGGGAATGTACTTCCCACAACTCCTGTGTCTTATTAGCGGTACTCAGGAACGAGGCCGTGGAGGTCTAACTCTATAGGGGGGTACAGCTGTGTTGTTGTTTTTTGCTGTTGTTGTCAGCTGTGAGGCACTGAGCTCCAGATGCCATGTGGCAAAAATCACAGGAGGCATTCACCGGGCTATAGATCTAAAAAATTTCAGGCCGTCTCAACTGCAAGCTGGAGCCCTTCTTGCAATGCATAATAGCTGCCAGTAGAGTGCAATGCTCACATTGCACTCAACTCAAGTCAAGTCAAAGTTATTGTAACCACAGTTCCTGATATACATGCAGGGAACAGCGCAGACAATCCAGGCTTTTCTCCATAACTGTGGATAAATATAACAGACAGTCCTGTACTTTTGCTGTTAACAGTTCTGCTGATGCACTAACGAAAATTTACTTGAGACGTGGTCATCAGCCAGATACTCAAACTGTGATTTAAAATTTAACAATGCAAGCCTACTGCTGAAAGAGAACAGAAACACAAGTGCACCTCGGTGTAACAACATGGCTTAAAGTTACAAGACATACAACCTTGTGTCAGCGCTAAATCGGCCCCACATGCACAAAAACGAGCTTCCTGTCTATGACTATGCAGCATCTTTTGTGCTATTTGGTAATTGTGTCCTTTTTTTTCCCTCACTCTGCTATCTTGAGGGTATACGGAGAGCAAAGTCAGAGAATTGTCGCTCCTGATAGGCTGCTGGTGCAGGGAGCCTCTTCAGCCCTAATAGAGAGTCTCTATTTCAGGCTCTTCAATTAAGCTGCTCTGTTCTGCCTGCTGACTGGCTGCTGTGGAAAATCTCTGTCCTCGGAGTCTTTGTCCTGTGTCCTCGTCTCCCTTTGCCAAACAATTTAAAGTGTAAAGTTTCTCATTTACTTTGGTTTAGTTCTGAAATAAAGTGGGTGGACAGGTTTGCTGTTTAAAATTGAACAATCTAGGAAGATTTTTATTAGTGTCAGGCTGTAAAAACAGAACATTTTAAGAGGTGGTACAGAGTGGAATTGGGAGAAAATATAAAAAATAGCCTTGGTTTGATAAGCGCAGTGGTGGGATGTTATTAACATGTACTACTTTGCTTTGGTACAATTTTACAATTTCCTTATCTTGTTACTTAAGGCACTTTATAGTTGTATTTGTATTTCTTATTCTCTTATTTTTATTGTTTAGACTATTTTTATTATTTATTACTGTTATTATTTTTTCCTGTACTCTGGCACAACAATTTCCTTCGGGATCAATAAAGTTGTTCGTATTTGTATCATATTCGCATTCATATTCATAATTTTGAGGTGGTGTTTATGTGAGTATTTCCATTTCATGCACTCTATACTTCTGATCTACTACAAAAAGCTATTGCTTCCAGTTATTTTACAGGTTATTTAGATTGTACATACAAAACATATGATCATCTCATAATATATGATAGACTCTAGAGTAAATTACTCAACTGTATATAAAATACTGAAAACCAACTACCACAGGAAAATGCTACTTAGACATTTATACATCAGTATTAATATAATACAGAACAGTATAAAACTCATGGGTGTTTTTTTTTTTTTTCATTAGGAGTACTTTTACTTTTAAAACACTCAATACATTTTGCTAATAATACTCAATACAAACAACATAATGCTGTAGCCCTGAAACCCTATGAATTCTGTTCAAAAGTAAGACCTACAAGTCAAGATTTTGTTGTGTCAGCACAACAGTTTTTGCTCTTTTGTACTTTTTCAACCCCCCCCAAAGCACTCTTTCTTATCTCTACTGACATAATCGCTGACTGGGGTGTTTTTGTCAAGTCCATAGCTCATTTATCCAAAGGTGTCCTGGCTTTCAGTGAATTTCTGAAACCAAGTCTCAACAGAACATTGACATTTAGCTCAGCACAGAGGGAGGATCATGAAAAAAGTACACTTTGACTTTCAAAATAGCTGCTTGAATGATAAAAAAATTTTCCCCTAAAGGTTAAGGGATGCTCAGATAGGGTCTCTTCTTCTGTATGAAAGCTGTTCCAGGTTCCATCAAAAGAAAACATCTGAAAAGTTCCCTGAAAACTGCAATACCCATATTTAACCTCCAGCATCTGGGCCCCCAATCAAGATTGAATGAATATACGACAAAACTTCAATCTCACCTACTTCTGCCATATCATTCCCTGCTTAAGTGAAAGTATCATGGCATTCAAAATGAATATTTCATCTCCTTTTCACACCTGGCTCTCCATCGTAGATGCCAGAGATAATGTGGAGATGACACACCGTGGTGGCACAGACACGATCAGAGGAGGGATGGAGAGAGGGAGCGGTAAATATAGCATCAGAGTCTTGGCAGGAGCCGATGACAATCTAGGACCTAATCTGAGGCAGTTATCAGCATCTGTTGCCTGGCACCCAGTTCTGTGGGGGTTTTAGTTATTCATCTATTGCTCCATATCTGTCACTTCTTTTCTTTTTTGCATCTGATTCCCGTACAGAGAATGCATTCAAGAGTGTGGGAGGATGTAACCTCTCAATACCCCTCAGTGAGTCAGTCTGTCAGTAATACACGCATGTCTACTGTGCTCGGCTCACCTGATTGCATGTGGCGCTATGGAAGAGGTTAAGGTTGGGGAAATTGATTTGTTTTGCCACTGGCCATGTTAAATGTAAATTGCCCGAGTGCCTGACCTTGACGCGGTCCTGATTAATCATTTGCATATCTCCAGAGTGGCAATGTGTCTTCAAGCAGCAGACTGTGTCACTGTTACCGATGTATTTGTTTTCTAATCATGTGGCAGCAGCTGGATGTGGAATTTAATATCTTAACGGATGCCTTTGTTATTCATGTATTCACAGTATATGCGGGCAAGTTGCTCACTTACAAACTGCGTTACTCAAGTGGAAGTTTACTCCAGTCGCTGAAAGATGAGCATGATCTCTGGAAGGATTAACTGTAAAAGACATAACCAATCCAATTTATGGCTGAGACAACAAGAAGTCTCAGAGCTTAGACAAAGTACAGCCCACTTAGGTAGGAGCTGACAAAAAGTGCAGCCCACTACAAATCACCGGCTTACACGAGAACAGAGACAAATGGAGGTTTGGCGTGTTGGAAGTGATTTATCAGCACCATGGGTGACATTTGAACCAACTTTTTGACAAAGGTCTCTGTTTCCCAACTAGACAAACCAACCCCATCAATTTGGATCCCAGCTGCAGTCTTTGCTATCAAGGCTTGTAAGTTATAAACCAAGAGTGTGTTGATCAGCATAGGGCTCAGAGAGTTTTATGGCCCTGTCAGAGCTGAATACACCTTAGCTCATTTCCCTGAAGGTGAGTTGTTTTTGTGAACTACGCAGGGAGAAATCCATCGGCTGAGTTTGACGGCTCTGAGGCGCCGCGGGGCCGACAGAGTTTGATTCAATGCGCCATTACAACGAGGAATGATTGGCATCTTAAACTCAAATACTCCTTAACTCAAGTAGCCTCAAAACCTTGAAAAGAGACTTATCAGGTCCTTCATGATGTATTCAAGGAAATGAAAAGGATCGTTTCCCTCCTCCATAAAAACAAATGAGCTAAAACAAGTTTGCTGGACTCGATACTCCACTTCAGTTCTTGACCCAGTCTCCCAAAATGGTCAGAACCCTACCGGCATTAAAAACGGAGCAGCGTCTTTTCTGCAGCAGGCAATATAACATAATCAATACCACACATGCTTAAAACTAATAAAATCATCAAAGGCACAAACATTAAAAGGTGATGTGGCAGTCTGAAGATATCATGTCTCTTTCCTGCTCCCAAATGACACTCAAAGCGCTGCCTAAAAAACGCCATTTGAATAAATAATGGCACAATACAGAACACACGTATTTCTGTTGGAAGAGGCAGCCTGTTTATCCAGGCAACCATCCAGGCTAAAAGCACCAGATAGCAAAATTATGAATGGTAATTTAATCACATAATGGCTCCCACACTCTCCAAAAGTCTAATTCCTTGTGTCTGCTCCTCTGTAACAAGTATGCAGAGTGAATTTTAATGATGGGTATTAAGGACAATTGTTTTATTCCATTTTAGACAACTCTGTTCGTGACTGATGGAAAATGATCTTCAACAGATTCAATATAATAACTCAAAGGAGAGCGCATGGATATGCATGCCTGATATGAAACACTGTTCTAAGACTGAATTTGATTATCTACTTCATAAGAAATATCTAGGCTATAAGAGCACCAGAAAGGCACTTTATCATTTCTTCTCCTGCTTTACAATGCAGATTTAAATATTTATCTCGAGGGCAAGAGCTTTCAAAGGGACAGCTGATAAGAGACAGTTGATACGATTTTATGACCTTTTTTTTTTTTAACATAAAATCTTTTTAAGTCTTTGAAAAGTAGAGACGAAGAAGAGTACCGCCAGAGATGACTTTTTCAAAAAATACGTGGAGTGTTTGTTGTTGATTTGAAGCGTAATAATAATTCAGTCCATTTGTGACACTCATTGTTCAGCAGATGTCTGCAAAGAAATACAAAGTGAACTTTTCATTCAACCCTATCGGCAGACAAGAAATATTAATATGGGTCAATTCAGTAAAAACCCAGGAGTGCACGCACAGTGACACTAATGTATTTTACGCCCAACGCCAATGTTTTTAAATCTTTCTGCAACACTTGTGTAGGTACAGAATGATTAGGGTTAAGGGCAGATCATGGTTACAGTTAATTAAAACTAAAATATTAACTGCAGGTCTGTGACATTAGGTGAGTTCTGGTGCCCTGCATAAAAGTCGGACGTGTTAGATGCCTGCCCACCACACCGACCTCCACACCATTACGTTCAGCCTCCATAGCCTGAAGGTAATTGACAGTTTCCCATGTGTCAATGTGATTTCTAAGCGGCCATCGATTTTGTTGTTTGAAATGACAACCATCGCTGGCAGATTTCATAAGCCACAGCTAACAAGCTAATTAACTTAATAAGCTGTTTGAAAATTCTGCTCCGACTGACTTCAATGTTTGACGTTTCAATAACTTGTTTTAATAGTTATATAAACACATATTGGCGACATGTATATCCCACGAAAGTCAAAGTCAAATCATCCTCACCAATTAATAATACATGTAGCAGACATGTTTTATTTTATTACATTTATTATGTTTGTTTTTTTTTGTATCACAGTATAGATCTACACACAGTACAGACAAATGTAAGACCAGACTGTTATTTTTTGTTCTAACATAATCCTGTTCAGCTGCCCAGCCAAGTTTTTTTTTTTTTTTTTTTTTTAACTTGAAAAGAAAAGGGTTTTAGGATGAGGTAAAACTGATGTGTCTATCTGAGGTAACACAGGCAGTGGTATAAACGCAAATCCAACCAAGTACAGAGCTGCCAATGTTTGCCCTAAACTCTGATGAGAGAAAAACTGCAGAGGATATGGACAGCTTTTTTTTCTTAAATAAACTGTAGCATACAAACTAATGTAATTAATTAATTATATGTCACTGGGCCTTCAAAGTGATGATTCTAACTTTAAGTAAATAGAGATGTGAACTGTTGTAGCTTACATTACAGTCGACAAAGATGCGGTTTAATCTCTTCATGCACTTTTGCCCCTTAGTTTTTGTTTTTGGAAATAAAAAAAACTCTTTGTATATGTACTGGTAATGGTCCTGCAGCTCCATGTATACCTCTTCAGTGTGTTGAGAAATGCGTAGCTCAACAGACCTGCCATGCCTAGTTACAGTTGCCAAGCTATGATTGGATGGTTACTACTTTGGATGGACTTACTGAATGTTTCTGTGAATGTTCCTGTGTTTGAAAATGTGGAGGGGGGCAGAGATGGCATAACATAATATAATCACCAGTATAATGTAATAGTTACTGTAATAACTTGTACTGTATGAGGATGTTTTGATTTTTTTTTTCTTTTTTGCCAGCTGCGTCATCCAAGTTCTCCATGCCATAAAGTAAACGAGATAAACTCTAAAACCAAAAGAACTTTGCTTCTTTATTGTTAATCAGTCACTTTTCAAATAGGATGTTCTCTTTAATGTGTATGTTTGTCACACTGGTGAACATAAAATACATTTAATAGTCCTTTTCGCTTTCCCTCTCACCAATTTTGGCTGTAACTAATCAATAGTCAAAGGATAGATTGCTTTTTGAGCAGGTGGAAGTATCCCACAGGACAAAGCATGGCAGGGTGTTATTCAGCTGGTGCTGCTCTGAGAGCCAGGCACTTTTCACTTTTATGTTGAAATGGTGGCACTATCGATTCAGAGGCACAAACAGGGAGGCCTTTCAAAGCATCTCCCCACCCCCCTCTGTATCAAAGATCTGTTTGAGGCGATTTGCAGGTGTATTCCTGTTTGGGAAAAATCTGAGCAAATACTCCACATATCAATGAAGGATGTGAAACCATTTTTGTTTTTCAATAACTGCTCAGATGAAAACGAGCAGCAGGTAGCGAAGGCTGTCTGAGCAGACAACAGTGATTGTGTGTGACAGCGCAATGTCAGAATGTAGGGATGGAGTAAGTTTATATATATTTCACAACAAGATGTTGTGAACTCATCAAAGTCTGTGTGCGCTAAACACAATCAAGCTGATCGTTGGCTGGACTTTTGAAAAACACCATTTGACTTTGCCAGTGAGTAAAGTAATTCGCTCTCTGATGTGAAATCGCGGGCTGTGACTGCTCATATAGTGCAGTGTTTACCTCCAGCTTTGTCATTATCACTCACCAGACAGATTGATTCAAAGGCCCAATCAGACCAGTTGAAGTAGATTGTTTGTGCGTCTCTCCGGCTTTGGGCTTTCCTTGTGCAGTACCCTCTTTCAGTCTTGGAAACAGGCCACAATTTCTCACTGTGGCAAAGATCCTTAGAGTAAGCACCATATTCTGTCATTTTCATCAGTGGAAAAGAACACTGGAAACTCTGAGATGACAGACAAATTGTAGAGTCCAGAATTTGGAGCAACTACTGAGAGAAACTTGAAGAAAAAGGTGGAGGGGGTGGCGATGGCGATTTTTTTTTTTTGTTTGTGTTTTTTTTAAACAGATTTGAACTGAGTTTAAAAGAATTCAAGCATCACGGCAGAGGAGGGATAAGACGAAGCTTTGAGAAAAACAATCTTATACAGAAATGCCAAACGGATGTAGGTATTTAGATAAGGTATTTCCCCAACATATTGCACACATACCGTGCCAGAGAGGAAATTGGCAAAAATGGCTGAAACCTGCTGCCCAAAAATTTTAAGTACTCAGTCATACTTCACTCTAATCTAATTGAATTGGAAATTAAAGCCCCAGAATAAGGTTAGTGACAGAGCTTTTATAAATGAGGTATAATAATAGCCAAAGAGAATTGGATGTAATGATAGCAAGTCAGTTTTAGGATTACCAAGTCCTATGGAAGGTAAAATATCCCTGCACAAAATATTCCCAGTGTGTATTTTTTTCTGAGGAATGCCAATCAAATGGATGCCAGTTGAACAACATAATAAAACTGTGTGTGTGTGTGTGTGTGTGTGTGTATGTGTATGTGAGCATATACGTTCATACCTAAATGTAAAAGAATGCGCTGCTTTTAAAGAATAGCTGCACATAAATGTCAGAAAAGCAATCTTCTTTACCATTAATGCTGCGGATATTTTGTCAGAACAAAAATCTTTTAAAGATAGTCCAGTGAGTAAATTACTCTGTTAATGACAAATGTTAAAATAGTTGCCAAACGTTGGATAGAGGATTATGTCCAAAACCCACACTCTCCTCCATCAAAGCAACAGATTTAAATTGTTTGACTTTAAAGCCCATCAGGTTCAGAGCATGCATGTAGCTTTCAAGCTGAAATTAACTTTGTCCATGAAAATATCATCTAAATGTCATCACAACATCATACCTTACTCCTCGTTGTGTGTGGACGGCCACTGACCCATGGCTGATTGGCCACAGTGTTCACACCCTGGTACCTATTGTACCGGTCTCTTTGATTTTTATGTTCTTTCATTTTTATGTCTCTCTCATCTCACACACACACGCACACACACACAAGCCTTCCTCTATTTTGAAACCTCAACATCCCAGACCTTGAAGTGAAGACTGTCTCAGAAAGTCCAAAAGCCCTCAGTTTGAAAAAGTCAGTATGTTTGTTTGCTTTTATGGGTAATACTTCCCAGATCACTGTATATCTAATATGTTTTTTGTTTACACATGAAACCTGCTAGACCTCAAAATATCATATCAGAAGATTTCTAGTTTTTGTCTTATGAACTCAAAAATACAAATTTTCAGATTTTTTGAACAAAATCTAATTAAGATAAACATGGGAACATAGGTGCATGGTATACATGCTTAACATCAGCATTTTCACTGTTAGGACACTGGCATTTAGCATTTAGGTCAAAGCATTGACGTCAGCCTCACAGAGCCACTTTCACTGCTGTAGATTCTTAGTCTTGTTGCTTATGAAAAGACTTGATCAATTAAACAATCAAGAGAATTGTAGCAAATAAAATTTATGTCATTCGACAAATCAGCCCACCAACTCGTTATTTCAGCATTACATACATTATTCAAATATTGTGGATTTCTCAGAAACGTGTCTGTCCTGCCTCCCTTCCAGGACAATCCAGTCGCTGTCTTGCGTCGTCTTAATGCTTTGATGTCTCTGAATAACTGTGTTGCAGATAATGATGCAAACCATTATACAGAAACTAGGTCAAGACAGGAGAGACCCACTTGGGCTTTAACATCCTCCTGTTGTTACATTCCCACCTATCAGCACACCATTGTGTGCATGTGAGTGGGGGGTGTCGTTAGATGGCAACTGTAAATAATTTAAGTATTTAAAAAAAAAAAAAAAAAAAAAAGACACCTCTGACTCCCACATTGGATCCAATTGAAGTCGTTACAGGATGAAGTTTGTCTCATCTGCACCCATTGAGGCTGATGATTTTGTCAGCCAGGACTTCTATAATTGAAAATATTCATTACTGTATGTAATTTATTACTTTGTCATAAATCAGCCTTGGAGTCCTTGGACCATTCACAGCACTCATTAGAGTTTTAATTAAAACACTGAACTATGATAATGCTATTTTCTGAAGGGCAATGAAGTATAATGGGAACTGCGTTTTATTTATTTATCTGTTTATTTGCATTGTACAGTACAAGGTACATTTCTCCATGAAGTACAATGAACATTTAAGAGCTACTTCACTATGTTGACGTCCCCTGATGTGTACATCCTCACACACTTACCCTCTTAATTTTTCTTATGGCAAGTTTGACTTTGTCCTTCAAGTGATCCAATTTAATTTATTCAGAGCCCTGTGTGATATTATGGCTCAGTTAAATTTATTTATATTCAGTGAAGGACACTGACACCATAGTGTTTTCTGTATGCTATGTTACTTTAAAGGCGTATGTTAAGCTAAAAGCAAAATGCGCTCTACCAATAAATATTAAAAGTATGCATTAAAGAAACTCCCAGAAAGCATAATTTACAGCCACATTAGAGTGCACTGCTTTAATGTGTAATTGCTTAAATCCCCCAAACTTTAACACACCTGCATCCTCTGGATCCATTTGCCGTTAACAAATGAGTTTCAGAACTCTGCCATAAAGCTTTCATCATTTCAGTGAGACTTATGAAGGTTTGTATATATGCTAATTCCTCATCCTGCCCCCTACCTGATGTTAATGTGTTTTGTGTGTGCTTTTGGCTGTTATGAATTTCACATAGGATTTTGTTTTGGTGTTTACGTGCTCAGCTGCTCAAAGCTTAAGAGGTTCCCGGAGTCAAAATAATTTCTCTCTAAAAGGTCAGCGAGCAGCTGCTTTACACGACAGCCTGCCTGATGCTGTTGGTCAGCGCTGCAGCCAGTCCTTTTCTGTCTCCTTCTTTGCATATTTTCCCCGCGTATCCACAACAGGTTAGATCAACAGGATTCACGTGTGTTCCTCTGCAGTGCGGTTTGTGTTTTGGATAATGAAGACCGGGCTTGGATATTTGTTGTAAGTGAGTCACAAGATGACTGCTGAAACATAATCAATGCTGCCGGCTTTCATCTGAACTCATTTATCCACACCCACACTGTCTCTTTGGGTTTACACTCCGTAAGAATGATTGTCCGCCTTGCTTCTTCCCTCTTTAAGGTGCACACTTGTGATTTTTCATACGCTCAGTGATTCAGACATCGCTGTCTTTCTATTAACTCTTCTCTTTGTTATTTTCTTGTAGCCTCTCAGTCCCACTGCTTCTCCAGCTGTTCATGCTCTGTAATTGTTCAGAAGACACCTGTGGCCTGTGTTCACCTCATTAGCTCTACTTCCGCTTCGTGACCACCATTTGTCTGTTTCTTTCACTCCAGATATTATCCACTGACTTCTCTATCTTTCTATACGTGATTGTTAAAATGGGATGCACTGCATTTTGTGATTTAACAAAGAGGTGATATTCGCCTTCACTACCCACTGAATCTCCACTGTATCTATTTTCAATTACAGTATTAGAGCATGTTTTACTGATGAATGGATAACGGATAATGCCTGTAGACTGATTCTTACCAGATAAAGAGGGGCCTCAAACCCTCTGTATCTGCAACATTTCTGCTCATGATAAATGTTCAGTAGACTGGGGCTTGGCAGAAAGATTACAGGACACTAAACCATTTGCAGTCATCATGGGTCACATAGTGAAGGCTAAACTACAGGATGTTTTTGGTTTGGGTTAGTTTTGTGGAGAAAAGTAGTGGTTCAGTTGCTTCCCAGCTACATTTAGGAAAGAAGGCTTCAGGGATTTAGCATTGCACATTGTCAATCAAGGGATCCAGAGAGAAATATTGTCTTATTTATTCCATGCATTCGTCTTTCATGCCAAAACCTGGAGCCTACATTGCCCACAATGCGACTTGCCCAGTAACAGTTTGGTCAGAGACGTTTTATGCTAGTAGCAGCTGGTGTAGCCTTGAGCTGCCGGCCTCAAGGCTGGTAAAATCGAGGTTTCAATTCCACATCGTCGGATTCTTTCCATTTCAGAGTTTTAGATTTCAGCTCCAATCGAATTGAGTGAAATGACTTACTAAATGCAATTTATCAGAATTCATGCAGCTTCCTCCTTTCTGTCCCACACAAGCGTAAACAGATTTTTTTTTATAATGACACATTTCAGAGGTTACAGTATTATCACTATTCACTATGCCAGTAGTCATGCCTGTTAAGTCCCAATCACCAAATGAGGTAACACATTAGTGACTGAGCTTATGGTCCACAGATGAAAGCCCTTGAATTTATAGTGTTATGAGTTTCGAGCTCAGTTATGAGCTGATGAAACTTGGAACTGAAAGTAAAGTTAGGTCTAAAAACACACCCGCAATTACCACTTATCACCACAGGTATCGTGAACATAATGAAAATGAAGGTGCTGAACACGTAGTGTATGATGGGTTCATGAAAAATAGGGACAGAATGGTGAAAGTGAAGCAAACCAATAAAAGTAAACAATACAACAACAATAAAATAGGCTGATGTGCAAACTGCAGAGGGGACCTGCAGAATCGAGTGACGATTCTCCATGAGTTTGTCACTACAGGTGACTCATTGCACAACACAGAGTGATTTCATCCAGTCTTAATATAGAAATGTAGTTTAGTGCAGCTTTTCAAGCTTTACAAAGTTCAGTTTCCTTTGCTTCAAACACAACATTAGCCAGCTGTATTGTAGCCAGTCTTTTTTCTTTCTGAAAAATGTGCAAAAGTTTCATTCGGTGGCTCATGAAAGATGTAAATTCACTGCTACTGGTGCATACAGCACAGGGTCAGTATTCATTGATTAAAGTTTATTCTGACTCTGAAGTTCAAGATAAGGTGATTCTTTGTAGAAGGTATTTTCTCATTCATTTATGTTTCTGCACATAAACCATCTCCATATGCCTTTAAATCTTTGCATATATTGTATTCTCCATGTGGATTGAATGCCACAACTGAAGTGCAAAGAAAAAATTGTTCAGTCATAAGACCATGAAACCATGAAGGATTGGAGGCAGAACATAGAAATAATCCTGAATAACATTTTGTGACATAATGATGATCAAACATCTAACTAGAAGATCTTATTGTAGAGATCTAATCTAATTCAAATGCCTCAATCAAAATGAGAAACGGCTCACATAAATGGCGGGGGATGAAGCCCGTATCAGGTTCTGTGCTCTCAGAGTTCTTCTGTGAATGAAGAGCTATAATTCATAGAATTTGGCTTTCATGCAGTCAGCATGCAGCCACCCAGGTGCAGGACGGCCAGATTGCTTTAGCTTTCATCAACAGAAATTGGATGATGAACTATAATGGAAACAATACCAATTACTGTATAAGATTTAAATGCAAGATATGATTGATTGTTGCCAAAGTCCTGCATAGATTAAATGGAGCCTTATAGGTGCATATTTGAATAACAGAACATCAACCTTTTTATTTCTGTTTCTTGCCTTTTTATCTGTGGGAGTTAGAGATTTTTTTACAATTAGATTTACTGAAAAGCTATCACACAAGAATTTACTGTAAATGAGCACCAACTAACATCTTGTTTTTCCTCACACTTAAGGAAATAGAGTTTGAGAAGAAGTTGGCAAATTACTGTAAGAAGTCCCTGATGGATTAGCAAGGATTTAAGAAAATATGCTGCAATAAACAAAATTGCATTACCTCAAAAGACATTGCATTTGAAAAAGAGTTGACGTAATTATTTGCTTGCAAAGTCATTTGCATATCAGTTATCCCTCTCTGGAAAGCATTTAATTCTGTCTCTTCACTTTCCCCTCCATTTACACTCTAAAGATATCCTTCTGTTTTTTTCAATATTTGAAAGCCTCCACTGTCACCATATCATGCAAAGTACAGTGAAAAATTGCACCTAAGTGTTCCTCTCTAAAGTTCAACTGCCACCCCAGAGGTTTGAACATGTCACGAAAAGGAGTAAGAGTGGGAAAAATTATCCACAGCACAGACAGGGTGATATTGGCATTTGGCAGATTGAGGTGATGCGTACAAAAAGAAAAGTCATAAAAACAAAAGAATTAATGCGCTGAAGACAATGTCAAACTCTATTGCTCCATCTTACTTATGCTTTAACTGTTTGCACTTGTTTCAAATGTGTATACGCCGTGACGACAGTGATGTAAGAAATCATTACATGCGAGTCTGAGTCCTGCGTGATTTCTTACTAACCCTCACTGGGAAAGAAGTGGTTGCACAACCGAAAACATGCATCGCTTTAAAGGAAACAAAGGGAAAAAAAACATACCCAAAGATATTTTCATTCTTAGACTCTGAAGCGATGTAAGACCACAGATGAAAAAAAAAAAAAAAAAAAAAAAAGTTCAAAGACTCAATTCATGAATATTTTATCCAATGTGCCAGAACTTCATCTGAACATCTGAATGTACTGGAGTCCATCAATAGCCTATCTGTCTTAACATCCAGGCCACACAGTGTTGCTCTCTCTCTCTCCCTTTCTTTCTCTCACTTTGCCTCGCTCTCTCCTCTAACGGCCACACACAAGGCCATCCATTCAAAGGCCCTCCTCATCCAGCCACAGTGGTCCCCTGAGGTGCCTCTGTACAGACCACGCCGCCTGGGATTGAAGTGTGTGATGGAAGGGAGAACCAGCGGGGCCCGCAGCCTCTTCCTCTCTGATGACGAGGCTCTGTGGAGCTTCCTTTGACACCCACTCTGCTTTGCTCTGAGTTTGATGATGAAGTTTTGTTTGAGAAAAATTATGCTGGAGGCGATTTTTTTTAATTCCTGGTTTAAGATTAATACTTACTTGTGGACTGGAGACTTTGTAGCTAGTTGTCCATACACAAACGATTGTAAAAATATCTCTCACTCAGCTAAATTTTAAACAAAGGTGCCACACATTTATTTGGTTTCCAGCTCATCTGCATGGTTAAGTAATAAATGAATTAGAAAAAACACACACAAAAAAAAATGATAAACACTTATGTCCATGGGCGTTTCTAATTCATTGCTTCCATAATGAATGGTGCCATGCAATTTTCAAAAACATAGCAAGCTATTACTCTGCTTTAATATACTGTTAATCCAATATGCAGGATGGATTACCAAATCAGGTGATTGCCCCCAGGCTCCAATATCTCCCCTTTGTTTTTCCTCATCCAAACTGATATTGGGTTATATAAATAAAACTGACTTGACCTGAGTTGTCCGCTAATTTAACTGAAGATTTTTATTTTTACCAACCATGTACGATATATTAAATGATGAAGGGTGTAGTACTTGCTTTGTTGCCTAACCTTGATAGGGCCTCACTGTGTTCAAACACACTTTTCAGACCATAATTATTTCCATTTCATCTTTGTTACTTATTTCTAAAAGAATGTATTAAATCAAATAACTACTATGGTGAGAACTATAAAGGCCTGAATGTAAGACCATACTTTTTCCTGCATATTAGCTTTTGAAAAGTGGAGGTTGTATTATATTAGAGGACAAAACATTGTACTGGCGCTGGCATTGCAGGGTGAGCTTGTTGCATTAAACAAAAATTTCACTTTTTGAAACCCACCTGCATCCACAGAAATACAACCAAGCACACTCTGCCTTGGACTCATTATAGACATTAAATTTATTTAAAACCAACACACCACTGGTTTCCATGACCAATACAAGCGCAGGCTCTGCAAGTGATGGAAGAACTTGAAGATATAGCACTATGGCGAGCGCTCTACATAGGAAATGACACTGATCACACTCTCAGTCCATAGTCACTATCACCTGTCTGGCCTTAGATGCAGGATCCCTACTCCCCCTTTAAAATAAGAGCTCTGAATAAAATACTTAATCAAATTCATATAGTTGCTATCATATCTATCTATCTATCTATCTATCTATCTATCTATCTATCTATCTATCTATCTATCTATCTATCTATCTATCTATCTATCTATCTATCATTTGTGCTCATGTATGCAAGTAAAGGTGGGCACATAAAGTGGACATGTGGTCATGCAGTTTATACACATTCATTTTATTTGTATATTTTTCTGGTAAGACATGAACTTGCACAGATTTGTGCAAACACCTGTCCACCCTTCATTTACTACAGTTACCTTTACAACCATAGCTTTTATAACTCCCTTATATTCTTGTCTGGGAAAACTATACATGTGAGGGATGTTGGGGGTTAACAGGGGGCCAAGCAGCTCGTTTTTACCCTGCGTCCCTCAATAAGTTTAATCCAGCAGTGTTAAAGCCCAGTAATAATAATGATAATACTGCTGAATGAAGAATAGCATGTTTGCATCGTCCTTCGTGAAGTATTAGTTTGCAAGTTGGGTCAGTATTTCTGCAGCCTTTTTGGCACTTCAGTCACTATGATGTCCAAGTTTACCATTAATGTCCCTACCTCCATCTGCACCTTACACTGGCTATCATCCGCCTCAGTGAGCAACACAGCAAAGTGACAGGGCGAGTCTGTCACATGTGATGTCGGAGCGAGGCAGAGGAGAAGGAGGGCTGATGACACCGAGCTGGCAGAGAGAGAGAGAGAGAGAGAGAGAGAGCGCCGCTCCTCTCCGCCACATCTCACTTTCCAAAGACTGACGGAGAAAAACAAAAGAGAGCCACAATGTGATCATAAAAAAATGTAAAAAAAATCTAGTCAGAGGACGTCCGCAAATCCGGCTGCAGACTCAGATCCTCTGAAGGTTTTAACACACTGCTTAATCCTGCTCCATCAGCCGGCCGCATTTTCTTTAAATTTTTTTTATTATTATTATTGGTGGTGTTTTTTTTTGTTTTTTTTTTTCTCCATCGGTGCAGGAGTCCGTCGACCAGCCCGGGAAGAGGAGCCGCTTCATCCCGCTGGATGGATCCGAGCTCCTCTTCTCTCACTTGTGACTGAGGACTCGGTGTCTTCTGCAGAAACTCTCCGTGTGTTTGGAGGAGTTGGGATTGTGTGTGTGTGTGTGTGTGTGTCCCCATGCGCCCCACACACACACACTTTAATAGGTGAGTGTATTTGCTGCTTCATCTATTTGACTCTGAGGATGTGTTGAGATTGTAATCGGCGCATGTTGGATAGATGAAATGGTGTAAGTCAGCTGCGTGCATGCAAGGGAAAGAAAAAAAAAAGTTTTCTAGTGTACAAAACACACAACCCCACAGCCACATTTTTTAATTATTCATTTAAAATGTGCTTCAGATTGACTTATAACGATTTACCAGCTGATATAGATTGTTTCTCAAACAGTTTTAGCTCATTCGTATTTTCAGTTTCAAGTTAATTTCCCGACGTATTATGTAGCTGGATAACAGTTTTTTTTCACCCAGATAAATGTGAAGCAGTTTGCTCCTTATTCCCATTCAACAGGTGTGTTTCAGTCTGTCAGCGCTTCTCCCTGCAGGTCATTAATCATGCTGCTCTGGGCAGATTTCACTGCGTTGTGTTCACTGTATATCTGACTGATTATTCACATCTGTAGCATGAGCCAGAGTCATTTGATTCCTAGATGCAACTCAGCAACACTGACTGACACCAAACTGTCACGGGCTTTAGGTAGAAATCGTGGAGTACAAATGTAATGTGAATTTTAATTTGAGCTAGTTTGTTAAAACCTGGGCAGAAGTGATCTGAGACAAAGCTTCACCCTCCTCTGCGTGCTGCCCGTCTGAGTGCTTCATTCTTGTGCTTTAGTTGTAGCAAAATATCAGCTTTTCCTCCTTGAAATAAAATGACATTTTGGGCAGGCACTGCTGGATTTAGGTGAAAAGCAGGCGAGAGTGAGTGGAAATTTAAATGAAAACTCTCTCGGAACTCCAAATGTCACCAGCTTCATGCTGCTTCCTTTAACGATGGTGATGGCAAACACTGATGCTTTGGTTGATCATCTAGTGCGCTGCTGTTTTCAACTTCATGTCTCCTCTTTTTGTTGCCATTCATTCCTCAGATGTCAGTTGATTTTGAGGAAAGTCAACTCTGAAGGTGAGGAGGACTGCTCTGAAGACTCTGCTTCACGATGGCGACAGGAGTGGCAGCGTGGCTCCCTTTTGCCAGGGCGGCAGCCATTGGCTGGATGCCTGTTGCCAACTGCCCCATGCCGATCGCACCAAGAGACAACAGTAAGAGACAGGACGAGCTGATCATCCTCAACGTGAGCGGCCGTCGTTTTCAGACTTGGAGAACCACTCTGGACCGTTACCCCGACACCCTGCTGGGCAGCTCTGAAAAAGACTTCTTTTACAATGAGGAAAGCAAGGAGTACTTCTTTGACCGGGACCCAGATGCCTTCAGAAGCATCCTCAACTTCTACCGGACAGGGAAGCTCCACTATCCCCGTCACGAGTGCATCTCAGCATACGATGAGGAGTTGACCTTCTTTGGCATCATCCCTGAGATAATCGGCGACTGCTGCTATGAAGAGTACAAGGACAGGAAGAGGGAGAACTTGGAGCGGCTGCAGGATGATCAGGAGGAGAACAAGGACCAGAAGCTGCCCAACATGAACTTCAGGGAGACCATGTGGCGGGCCTTTGAGAACCCCCACACCTCCACCATGGCCCTGGTCTTCTACTACGTCACTGGTTTCTTCATCGCCATCTCAGTCATCACAAATGTGGTGGAGACGGTACCCTGTGGTTCCACCGCCAACCAGAAAGACATGCCGTGTGGTGAACGCTACACGGTGGCGTTCTTCTGCATGGACACTGCCTGCGTCATGATATTCACAGTGGAGTACCTGTTGCGCCTGTTTGCTGCACCTAGCCGCTACCGTTTCATGCGTTCGGTGATGAGCATCATCGACGTGGTGGCCATCTTGCCGTACTACATCGGCCTGGTGATGACCAACAACGAGGACGTGAGCGGCGCCTTTGTGACGCTGCGCGTGTTCCGAGTGTTTCGTATCTTCAAGTTCTCCCGTCACTCGCAGGGCCTGCGGATCCTGGGTTATACGCTCAAGAGCTGCGCCTCAGAGCTGGGCTTCCTCCTCTTCTCGCTCACCATGGCCATCATCATCTTTGCAACGGTCATGTTCTACGCAGAGAAGGGCTCCAGCTCCAGCAAGTTCACCAGCATCCCAGCTTCTTTCTGGTACACTATTGTCACCATGACGACGCTAGGGTGAGTAACATATGCACACCCACATACACACACACACACTTACAGTAATACACATGTGCACTTTGTATGCATCCTTTATCTCGTTCACTGTGCTTTACTATATTAGTATTTGTTACTGGACTGAAACAATCATTTATGATGTTAATAGATGCACCAGATGCATTTTTATTTTTAATTTATGAAAACCACTCTGAATTTCAAATGAGCATTAAGACAGCCTGCCCCCATACTTCAGTACACTCCAGCTTATTTCAAGCTGCCAGTGTGAGTAAGGGTGGGCAGTGTAGCATTTCTCTACCAGCACAAACACTCGTGACATTTTGTTTGCCTCACTTAGAGCTCGCCAAATAAGGAGACAGTGGTTGAATACATACAATATATCTGAGAATTGAAAAGATGCCCAGATGATGTACCACCTGTAGCCTGAGCCAAGACATGGAGCCACTATAATTCATGTTGGAAGAAAACAGTCATGATTGGTCAGCCAGGTCATTAATTGTCCAATAAATTAACAAAAATTTTCCACCTCTGCACCTTTTGTGACATTTAGATCACACTTCTTGGATTGTGTTTTGATGAACAGTTCAATTGGACCGTTTTACAGTTACACCATGTTCTGTGTTTTTATTTCTCCTAATTGGGACCACACCAGAGTCACCATATTTGTGGCCCAGGCGCTATGCATAGAAATGCCTAGTGAGGATTTAATTTAACAGCATTATACAGTCAGGTGTCTTTGCTGTGTGCCTGGAGGCGAGGCGTCCCATGAGACATCCTCTGTCACCTTTATTATGATTCCACTCTGCGCTTAATCTTTCCCACAAGCTCTCTGAGAGTCAGTGCCCCGGATGGCAGGGTGAACTTGAAAGTGTTACCGAAGTTTGGCCGAGTGAAGTGCTCTGTTATGAAGGCACAGAGGAAGAATAGTTGAGAGCGCCCAAACATCAGTTTTTCTTTCTGGGTCTCTTTGCAGATCATGCGGTTTATTATGTAAATGCAAAGCGGCTGTTTGGAATAAAAGGGTGTGACACAAAAATAAATTTCCACTCATTTAAAATAAGTAGTGTGTTTTTGAAGTTAAATGATCAACATAACCAGGCAGGAAAATGCTTATAGATTAGGTTTACATTTCTGAAGTCTTAATATCTGCATGCTCATATGTACACTTAGGATTTTGGGCAATGTAATTCTTCCTTCTTAGACAAATCAAGTAGATGTCTTTCAAAGTTACAGACTTTGGAAGGTATCTATTATCCATTATAGCAACCAATAACTCCATGTATGTCATGTTAGTATTGTCTTAAAGCTGTAATAAATATAATATAGTAACAGTAATGACCCTTAAGATTTTCATGAAATGGAGCCATCATTTATTGTAATTTTCTCCATGATAGCCATTCAGTAAACTTACATTTAGGACTTTCCCCTCTACATGATATTTTTCATTGTCAGTGACAAAGACATTCACACACTGGATTTAAGATGCCATCCAGGACTGAAATCTAGAAGGATTATAATTTTAAGATTGGCTTGAAAAATGTCAACCTATCCATTTAACCAACTATTAATAAGGAAAATAAAAAGTTAAATAAGAACAAGTAAAACATTTCACAGACATACCTCACCAAGAAACCCAGACTGAGAGCTTTTAAACCTGTTTGTAAAAACTGCTCTATTTTCTGCAGTCTTCATTACTGAAAGCGATCTGCTCAGAGACGGATAGTGGAAAGTGTTTGCTGTCATGCTGTACCTGGATTTGACCCCTAACAAGATGCCTAATGATGTGGCCTTGTGGCTTTTCTTTTAAAGTATGTTTAGGAGTGACATGTTTGGCTGGCAGATCAAAAACTTTCTGTCCTTGAAGATAGGGCAGTGCAATATGGGCAAAATCTCATATCCCAGTTTATGTAATTTTGTATCCACATAACAACAGAAATGACAATATAGCACATTTTCTGCAGACGTGTAGTGCTAGTTGTTTAAGTGCCCCTTAACACTGTTAAGGTGGAATGATTTTGTGCATGTTAATGCATGGGTTAACGTCCTGAATTAATCTGAACACTTCAAATATCAATATGACCACTTTGACCATTCAATTTTTTATTGTTTTCCTTGCAGGACATGTACTTTAGTGATAATTAGATCTTCAAACACTTAAAAAATGTATGCACAAAATTCCAGATTATGTGAACTGCGAATATTCTATTTCTTTACTTCGTGAAAAAAAGTGCCTAATATGAGTGTCAACTGGGTGTGCTCTGGCAGCACTACACCCGTAACTTCCTATATGAGCAGAGAGTTTATATAAAATGGCCACATCTGCTGGCATAATAAACAAAGTACATTTTTCTGGTCACTGTGAGACTTTTCATACTCAAACCACGTCCATCTGACAAAAGTAGCCCTTCTGTCAGGTACAAGCTCTTCTTTTGTCTTGGCCGTAAAGTGTGTGATATGACAGAATGAAATAGGCGATAAAGCATAACATGAAACGATTTTTTTTCTATCATCATACGATAAATGTCAACAGACCGCGCAGCCCTACTTTAAGGTGACATAACATTAGTTATCAGAATTGTGACCCAGGGCAAACCGTTGGTCAGAGTGCCAACTTTTGTCTTTATATAAATAAAGAAATGGAAACCAAATGAAAGGTCAGACACGGATCTCCACCAATAAAGGCTGAAAAGACTGCTTGACCTCACCTATGCTACGGTATTTGTGCATACGTGTATATGTGTGTTTCTGTGTGTTAAAAGAGGGCCTTTTGTACAGCACATAAAAAAAGCTAGAAATGCCAAGGTTAAAGCATTATGAAAATTGTGAACCCTGAACAATGAGTTTGAGTGTCAGCGCCATTATGTCCAACACATAATAGGCAGCAGCACTGAGAGTCTATCTACCGCTCCGATAATAATGATCCTCATTGCTAACCAAGGACAGCCATTTGCAATCATGGGAAAACTAGCAACTGATGCCTGTTCAAGGCTCACAAATTCAACATGTTTTCTCTATAAAGCCACACAGATGTACCTATAAGATTTATTGGAAACGGCCAGCGGATACTGCTCGACACAAGATAAAACGTCAGATAAAACGTCTAAAATCCAAAAGCAAATCTAAAGAATACATCCTGCATATTCAGGCTCTCTGTGACAAATCTTTTCATTTTCTGATTTTCCTTTTTTTCCTGAGGGTAATTCTTTGAATCCCTGAGTGCAAATTCTGCCTGTAAAAGGAGGGAAAGTGCCATTTCTTATTGAAAGAATTCATAATATTTGGTATTTTATACACAAAACATTCAGTAAGGTTATTTTAAATTAACACTTTTAAAAAAGGAGGTCTCTTTTTTTATTCTCTGACTCTAGGCTTTGTTTCTGTGTCATCCAACATAAGTCAGAACAGAATCTGCACAGTATTCAGTTTTTTTCCAGGCACTGTAGCCTGCTTTGATCAGATATCAAAATGTAGGCTTTTCCCCTGCAAACTTGGAATAAATAAGTAAAAAGAAAAAACACAAAAAAAACACAGGTACAATAGAGTCTTTGTTTTGTCGAACTACAACCCACACTGACAAAACAAAGGACTCAGGTGAAAATAAAATGTGTTGAAATACGGGCGCTAGTGCAGCATGTGCCCCCCCTGATGTCCTCCAGTTTTGTTAATGCACAGTGAGGGAGGCTAATCTGTGCATAATCACAACTGCAAGTGAACAGCCAGCAGCCTTTCGTGAGGCTCAGTGTTCCCTCCTGTCCGTTGCCTGTCGATTAGTTCGCCTGCTGAATGGACATATGCTCCGGTGATGAGGTCACCAATAACCCATCTGTCTATTCACATAAAAAGCCACTGGGGAAGAAAAAACCTCTAAACTACAGAACATTAATTGAAGCAAAAAAGGCTCTGTTCTCTTTCTACTCTCCTGAGCTCTAATTGAGCTTTTCAGCTCACTTTCTAAAAGTGGACTGTTTTGTTCAAGAGCACGAAATCTATAGTGGGTTTTTTTTTATCTGCAGTTTGGGCTTTATGTGCATATGATTTCCTTTTTTGTGTATGTGTAATGACTGTCTCCACATCACTTTCAGTTTTTACTTCCAAATCACAAAGAGCTGCATGCTTTCTTAAAGGTCAGAATTGATGCAGCAGAACCAGAGATACCTGGACTTTAAGTATTCCCATAATACAGTTGAACTGCATATTTTCTTAGACCCTGTGTAGTACTTATTTTCTCAAACTTTGAAAGGGCATGTAATCTAGTATTACTGTAATTTTATCCAATTAATAACAACGTCACTGTTAATTATTCATTTCTTGAAGTTACTGCTAATGCAAAGCAAACACTTCCTACTGTTGCTGCTGCACATTAAAAGCATCGAGCAGGAAAAAAATCTTGTGCCTTTCATTATGAAGCAGTCATAGAAAATACAGTATATTTGTCACCACGACTGGTTATCAAAAAACAAGACACTGGATCGTTTGGTAGCATTTTTGAATGTGCGTCATGTTTCAGTGATGTAGGGAGTAGTGGAACAAGAGGAGCAGCCGCAGTGTGCTGTTGGATGAAGAGTTACAGGCGACAGGCGGCACACCTCTTACTCCTCAACAAGGTAGTTACAAGCCGTCTCCATTTAATGGGTGTTTGTGTTTCTGAGAGAGGCCACTTTTGGACACAAATTATGGACCACACAAACAAATATACAAACACATTAACTCAATTTGAATGGTTGAAAATGGAGCATTTCGATAGGCCACCAGGACACAGAAAATATACACACTTGAGGATGCAATCTGCGACAATGTGGAAAGTTCTGAAGCTGACGGCCGAAAGTGAAGCCTGTCAACATTTTGATCAGATGAATATAGTATATTCCCAAAGACGCGTGCGCACATTCATATGCTGATTCACTCACACACATACATAGTTAGTGCCTTTGATCTTGTCTCTCCTTTATGACCTGCCTCTTTGCATCCTCTCAGTGTCTGTATGAGCCCAAACGCAGCAGTTCTGGGTAATGGTCTGGTGCTGAGGGAGAGGAGGGCGGGGGGACTGGCTGTATAATCAGCCGCTTTCACTGTCCAGGAACAGGGCTGTTAAATCAACCTCAGGTGGCTGATAAAAGGATCTGGATTGAATCTCGGCGAGGTCCACTCCCTGCGGCTACCTGCCGGTGCTCACCGCTGTTGGAGCCGGCCGGATACACGGCCATTGGCATCAGTGGGACAGGATCCAAAAGATTGATGAGGGTGGAGAAAGCCCTCTCTCGCCGTCCCTTTCTCTCTCTAACTTATCTTTCTCTGCCCCCCTTCCTCCCCTCATCCCCCATGAGTCTCTTGGGGGAACGGCTATTTTGAGAACACAGGCTCTGTGTGTGAAAGGGAGTGATCTGTTTCAACTATAATCTGATACATGATACGGCACAATGGATGAGAGCGGCCGTTTCTACCTGCACGACAGGTGCACTGGAAGCAAAGGTTCGCTGGCATGCCACCGGCTCTCCCAAGTCTCCCACGCCTTTAAAAACATTATTAACCCAATAATGAGAGAAATATTAATGAGGTGTGCATTGAAATCTGACTCTGGTGTTATAATTAGTGATTCTCCCAGTTGTAGAGTCCTGGTCCTGGACGGAGGCTTGTTCTGTAGCAGAAAGTGAGAGAAAATGTTGTTATGCATGTAGGTCATGTTCCCATCTCTGCCTTAATCAGTGGCTATATATAATCTGCTTCTTTCTTCAGAGAGACTTTTAGCTCGCTCCCCTCTGTGTTCTCTGCTCAATATCTCACATTAGACAATGTGGACTGGGCCTCGGGGCCAAAGGCAGGAAGAGAGAGGTCAGACGAGTCGTGCTTCGGGTTCACAAGAGCCCCGTGGTGCAGGGTTGGCTGAGAAGGGGAGGAAGTGGCCAAGGAAGGCCAAACAAAACTAACTTTCTTTGACTGTTGCTTCAGTTGTGTTTCACTGTCCACATTCATAAACCAGACTGTCACATATATGCACATGCTGTAACTAAAGATTATTTTCATTATGGATACACATGCGAGGAATTTTTCAGTAAGGTCAGTTTTATCTATATAGCCCAATATCAGAAATTACAGTTTGTCTCAGTGGGCTGGGACAATCTGTACAGCATACAGCACCGTTGTTAGACATTCACTGAATCCATTAAGCTCAAATTATTCTTTCCGTATGTGTGCAGCCACGAGGGTCCACATAATGTTAATTCTGTCATCTGCCCATGTCCATATACTGTGTGTGTGTGCAGACACTCTGGATGGTGTCTTTTGTGATACCACACTGAAGAAAACATCATCTATCAGACGTACATGTGTGTATGTGTGTCATTCTGGAGGGCAATTACAAAGAAGTGTTGTGTGATTTTGGAGGACCTGCTGAACAGACCTCCCTGTTCAGAAGTAGTTAAAAAATGCCCATTACATGTTCTAAGGTGACTTCATCAAATTGCTTGTTATATTCAAACCTTAGGCCTGAAAGTATTTACAGCAAAATGAAACAACAAAAAACAGTAAAGCCATGTGACGAGCAGGAACCAGCGAATGTTGGTTGGCATTTCACTCAAGTGGTGACTCGATGATCAGAATTATTGTGATTTCACTTCCTGCCACTCGACGGCACCTGTCTTTACATGCATGTCCACATAGAGGCAAAAGACACACAAATACATGCAAACTTTACCCATGTTGTCCGTCAACACTGCTACAGTTTAGCTTGATCTTTTGGAAAGTGCCAACTTTCAACAACTGATAAGTTGTTTTCGTCGGTCCTTTGTCTTGGAGCTTTGTGTGCCTTGTGACTCTTTTGTAACGTGTGAATAAGGTTAATTGTCCAGCTTGACCACTGATCTCCATGGCACCGTGTAACTACAAATAAGAAAGTCCAGAGCAGTGAGTTTGGTGAACATAAAGAAAGCAATAATCGGAGGTCTGCCTCTGATGGAAGGTACTCTTAACTGCATTCTTAGCTCGGCACCCGGCTCTGTGTGAAGGGATTAATTAATACTGGCTAGAACAAAGCTTCTCATGTTTGGAGTTAATCAGTAGTCTGAGTATTTTAGTTTTTACTCCATATGTATAATAACTCTCCTTGGGCATTTTTTTTTATATCAAAGTGTGGCATCTAATTTTGTGAGAGAAATTAAACTGGTGTGTGGCTTCTTGCCTTTCACTTGATATGAAAATAATTCTTTATTTTCCCACCATTTATGTCCTGCATGTATTATGTTTGCAGCAACAGAGGCCATGGATAATTGGTAACCAAAGTGAGGAGTCTGGAAGGCCAATTAATTCTGGAATGACATATGTTGTTTTGTTAATACTTCAGGATCCTTGTACCTTTTTTTGAAACACAACTGGAATGTGGAGCTGCATCGTTTGTAAGTGGGAATGTTCTTCATCTGAGGTTACATATTGTGGTGCTTTTCTATGGCAGCCTGCTTTCAGATAGAATTAATGGGCTATTTTGCTGCCTTGCTGAACCCCTGGGGTCAAAACGAGTGCAGCTTGTAGGAAATTAGAAATATTCCTGCCTTTATCGGGCCAAGATGCTCTTGGAGCCAATTTCCCAACACAAGGCTCTTTAATAGAAACCTTTCTAATGATGGCTGTAGAATTTAATTTAGCTCCAACACGGGTTCATTTAACACCTAAACTCATTTAAAAAGAATTAAACTTGCAAAGGATAGTGGTGTCTGGAAAGCTTAATGACCTCTGTTCCTTCTCACTATCTCTGTCTTGCTGGTGTGGTAAAATTACCAAAGCTCTGTCCCAGTGTGCCATGTGCTCACACACACACACCCCTCGCCTTACCCTTAACATACTCATATAAATATTCATACGCTGACATCTAGCTCGGTGGCAGTAAACAAGAGAAATCATCGGCTGATGAAGCTGCAGCGTAAGTCACACGGCACCTCACAGTAACCTGCGTCAGTACTGCCAGCGTGTTTTTTGGGTCAAGCACCAGCCCAACATGTGCCCAAAAATCACCTGTCAAATCATCAAATCAGATGCATGAGCCATGAAGTAGGCGCAGCAGTCGCTGTCACACTGAGTCACAGTAGCTGGCATAACAGCCCTCCAGCCTCAGTTCAGCCTCTTTGGCTTTTTTGGCAAACCAGCCTTGCTCAGGGCAAAAGTGGCACCTTCCCCTTAAAGAGGGATAAGGCCATTTTTTACCCAGGTGTGGAGAGCAGGCGCTGACCCAGAATAATCAATTAAAAATCACAAACAAATGTCATTAAAGGAATACAGAAGAACATTTCAACATGAAGTCAAATCGCAAATCTTACAGAGCATTTCCTGTGTACAAACATCAAAGACACATCATCAGTGTCTTTAGACGGCATTATTCTCCTTCTTTGAGAACTGCTTGTCAAATAGCTTTGGAAAGTCCCTCCTTTGGCACTTTCCTGGGGCCTGATTAGGATTCGACCATTCCTGTAACAAAATCTGGCATCCACACCCACTTCACTTTATGATTGGCCTGGTGGTAATTTGTTCTAAGGGGTTTATCACTTCAAGCGACCCATTTACACATTAGATGCTGTCATGTAATTGTTAATATAAAATAGACAATAATAATAGATAATTTGATTAATGCTTTTGCAATTCTCTCAAGGTTTTTCCTCACCCTCTGAAACTGTCAATATTTCACTTAGTCAATTCTTTTATGTTCACATTCATCTGAAAACAAGCGATCCTGGCATCACTCAACAATCCTTCATCCATCTTCAGAGCAATCCAGGCTTGAAAAGGCCAAAATCTTTTTCTCTTTCTTCTCTGTTTCTCTTTCTAGTCCTGATTTAGTTCTTCTAGTTTAGGGCTCTCCTTTATGCCAGTCAGGTATGATTGTTTTTCATCCTCGATTCACGAGAACAAAGCGCCAAATACACTACTGACTGCACAGTAAACACCAGCAGTCTTAACCAGAAGAGTCTGCAAAATGTTCTCCTCACATCGTCTGAACACTGCAGTAAACGGGCTTCAGACAGAGGGACCTCTGCTTTGTCCGATAAATACGATGTTTTCAAACATCTCAACTTGCCTTTTTCTTTTTGCCCTTCCTTACCTTAATTGCGATCATGTCACATAAACGTAACTGAGCGAGAAGACAGGCGGTCTCTCCATTTTGTTTCATGTCAGCTGTCCGCTGTAATCGAGAGCTGATGCCGACTCTGATCTTCCTTCTTCCTCTTCCACATCAAACGCAGAGAGAGGGCCGCTGGTGTGTGTCTGGTGTGGGGGCGGGGGGGTGCCAACTTTTGGCAAGAAGCAACAGGAAATGTTACTCAGAGGAGCCACAAATTGGCACGTTCAGCACCCTTTTAAACATGCTGTGTAGCAAGTTATCTCGACTGGTAACATAAAGTAATAAGAATTTGGTCACCCACTTCACAAATCATCCGTAACACTTTTCCCGAGTCTTGTGTTTTGATCTCGCCCTTACAGAGAGTAATGGCGGGTTGTAGCGCTCGGTTGGAAGAGCGGCCATGATGATGATGTGAAATGTAGGTTAAGGGGGAAGTCGAGGGAGAGCAAAAGCATAGGAGAAGAACAGAAATGAGTTGTCATAGTGGGAGGAAATGGGAAGAAACAGGGGAGTTGAGGTAAGAAAAAAAAAAAGAAGACGCAAGAGAGTAGTAGGTCAAATTAAAAAGAAAAAGGAAGGAAGCCAGTGAGGAAAAGGGACGATGTGATGCTATCTTGTACAGTTTCCGAACACGCTATCTCAAGATATTTGTATCGGGGCATAAAGGAGAACCTTGAATGACACGGCATGCTATGTACCCCGAGTGAGTGGGTTATTTTTAGACACTTGGCCCTTATCTCACTACACAGCTGGCTTAGAGAAAGGTAAAGAAAATGTACTTATAACCTTCAGTGTGCTGTGAAGGAGGATACAGGCAAGAAACTGAAACAGTGTCTGAGAGGACAGTCAAGGTTAATCTACCGTGTAGTAGAAATAAAATGAAGTGCATAAAACACTGAGGGGGGAAAAACAAAGAAACGTCTGATTGTGTCGCTTTGACTGAACAAATCCAAACAGATATCAAATGACATGTAAATGTATGTTCCACTGCCTGTGTGCGAGCACATGTCGCCAACCTTCGCCCGGGGGTTTCGCTTGCCTACCTGACATTATAAATTATACCAGTGTGTTTATTTGTTTTCCATTACAGCTCAAAATACGGCTCTAGGATACAGTCTCATGCCTCCCGTTTCACCTTGCTTTTAAATATCAATTTATATTCAGCCAAAGTTCAGCAGATGTTAAAATAAAACGTAAAGTGTAGGTTTCCTTTCATTTATTTGAATCAAGTATCCTCCCTCCAATATGTCAGCTGAAAGTGATGATGTGACCACGTTTCATTCAAACATTCATGAAGAAAGAGATGAGATCCATTAACCAAAATGAGCTTTCTGATTGGACGGAAAAAGCAATCAACATTTGTGAGTTTGTTATAATAAAGGCGCACGGTGCATTCGTATTCAAGAGGGAGTGTTCACTTCACTTCAACTGTGTCATTGTCAGAGGATGACAAGCAACACAAAGGTTACTGTGACTGTTTAGCTGACTTGAGCAGCTGTTTGAAGCGAACAGTCATTAGAAGTATTAATTATGCATTAGACTGGCTTTGTAAAACACAACAAGGTTCAGAAGTTAACTCATAATCGTAATAATTTATACCTGTACTTGTTTTTCACTCTGCTTGTGCTTTGATAAATGGAGGAAATGTCTCGTGGAGTCCAGCTGTGAACCAAAGATTGTCCTGTATCTGGGTTGCCCTTCATATTATGCAAGTTGTTTGTTAATGCACTTATCGTGATACGCCTCACAGCTGGAGCAAAGCAAACACAACTCCTAATTAATTTGAAATTATGACAGGAAAAATAAACTAAGTTGAATTTTTGGGGGTTTTTTTGTTGTTTTTTTATCAATGAAAATCGTAGTCCTCTTGAAGCTGCCAGAAAATAAGGCATGGGGATGCAGCAGTGAAACTTCCTCAGGCGGCCTTGTGTTGTCTGCTCAAGCAACGAGTAGCAGTCGGCTGCCCGCGATGACAGAGACAAAAAACTAATGTTTACAGGGAAAGCACCTGTGGTTGAAGCCGTCCTTGTCAAGAGTACAGATCATGCTTTGTCATTTAATGCACCCTTTAGCTGCCATTGGTGTCAATAGAAACAGTGAATAAAATAGTTAATATTCATTATCTAGTATTCATGCAAGGAATACACTGGGTTGAGTATCTCTGAGGATTAAATGATGGAAAGGAAATGATACTTTTTAGCTTTCAATATTTCAAAGTTCAAATTCAAAGTTGTATGTAACAGCATACACGTAGACGTGATCTTAATGAATGTTACATCTCAACACAGAATACCAGTTGAGTTACCTGGAAAATACCCTTTAGCACTCGAACTACCAAGGCGGTCATTTTGACTGTTTTGAAATTTTGCATTGTAATAACTTTGTTGAAATGAAACCCATGTAACTATAGGATGCCCTGACTTTTCCTAAATGTGTGTATATTTTATTCTAACATTGTTATTTTCTTAAAATTACAAAACACAAAAGAGTAATAATAATAACAGAAGAATAACAGTCATATTGACCCATACCTTATATTATGAACCTTATATGACATTATAGACAGTGTAGAATTTCAGTGTTTGATACTTTTCCCTCTCTTTTTTCCCTCTCTTTCACTGTTGCCTAGCAATTTTTTTTTCTAGTTGATTTGAAGACAATAAGGAGTAGAGTAGAGTAGAGTAGTAGAGTAGACACTGGCTGATACTGGCTCTGACCTGGCTCTGGCCCTCGTAAAAGAAGCCGACTGGACACCTCCAATTCTGCATCTTCTGTCATTCCATCTGTTAATTGTTTATGTTGTTGATTGTTGTTGTTGATGTTATTACCTATCCCAACATTAAATATAATTTATTCTTAGATTTTATATCGATTATTGAAATTAGTGCATAAACTCATTTACAGCTTGTTTGATGAGAAAAGTTCATGTTGGAGTAGCGTTAGCCGTTATTTTTTCCATTATTTGGTGTTTTGTTGTGACTATGGTCTTTTGTCACATAACTGCCGCACATCTATGAAACAGGACCACATTACAAACTGCACTCTAACAGTTGTTTGTTCCCCCATAGCCTCCAGTCTTAGGAGAGGAATTTGTGGTTGTAGTAATAAGAAAATGTGGTTATTTTTCAACCAGTAGTATGACTTAAGTTGGAGCGAACTATCAGATTTCTTTGCGCGACATTGCTTTCAAACATGCACAAGGCAGGAACAAAATGGAAATGTTTTTCAGTCATATTAAAATAGGCAAAACATAAAAATACCATCTGCATTGTCAACACTCATTCTTTACTAACTTGATCAGTGGCACGTTTGCATTTTCTTTTTCCCTTTTTCATTTCTCTAGTACTGAAAGGACCTCAGTCACTATATACAGCACAGTAACTTCTTATTGGGTGGGGTTATAAGTCCGTATTGCTTGGTAAATCAATCTGTGTCCTTACATAACCATGTATTTTTGTATCTGTTTCTAAAGCACTTTATGGTCATAGATTTAAAACATGCTATGTGAATGCAATTTATTTTCGCTCTTGACGAAGTTCTGGTGACACTACTGCCAAGTGTTTGTTTGCTTGCATTGAAAAGTGCTCTATGGCAACATTACAATTCAAAGGAAAATAAACAATAAAGCATTTCACCCATCACCATTCAAACAGTGTCAAGGCCTCAATGAAAGGCTCCATTCGGAGTTCTAATCCTCCTTCAAAACCGGCGTGTATCTCCATTCTCAGCCACGTCAACATGACACATCTTTCTTGAAGTGAATCAACAGCTCTGGACGCCAATTATGTCGACATCTCGGGGCTACGGTGACCCCTCTCTGTGTCCTCACAGAATAAGAAGCCTCTCCGACGCTCGTTATCCTCACATGCACACGGTTACTTTCTCCACAATTTGCTTCTGGGTTTTGAGTTTGCAAAGAAAAAAAGCCAGAGAGAGCTGTCTCTCTAGATGAATGCTCCTGTTTAGCTGCTATCAGACTTGAAGTGTGTATTGACTCTTCAGACTTGGCGAGTATACAGTCTGTCAAATGAAAATGACAAGAAGCAGACTGATTACAAAAAGAAGTGAAAGAAGATTATCATTCAGTCAGCTGGAAAACATATAGTCATTTGGGTTAGCTTTAATATTTGCTTGACAGATTTGTGTTTAGTTTCAGATGCTTCTGTTTGTCTAAATAATCTGTGAGGTTTCAGTTCATCACCAGTTTGCCGTAATAGATTTTCCCAGAATTTAGGTGCTAACACGTGTTTTCTATACAATATGACAACCTCAACACGTCACACAAACCTCACGTAATTTCGCAAATATCCAAAATTTTGTCCTTCTTTTTGCCTATAAGTCAGTTATAATTTGAGTCACGTCCCATGTGCTGCACTCATAAAATCCTGTAATGTTGAAGCTGCGAGTTTCAGATTGTATTTATTATCATACAAAGGAATGCATTTGTTAGGTTATTATACTTGCCTGACTCCCATCATATAGAAGTCCTTTCAATGAATATTTATATAAATTGATAATATTTTATGATTTTGCTGGATTAGCGCTGCTGATGATGCAGTTTTTGAAGGTTGTATTTGATTTGATTGAGATTTGTTTGTTTTAACTGGACGGCCTGAAAAAAAAACAGTTTAAAAAAGATACTATTTCTAGACAAACAGAAGAGCTCATATTCTGGGAGTCATGGATGAAAACCACCCCTGTCACAGACTCTCGGTACACGAGGTGAACAAAAAATTTGTTTAGAAGACAATCTCTCACTAAACATTATGTCAGGACTCAGCGATCCATCATTTTCATTGTATTTTTCATTATCCTCTGCACATACTGTATTCATATTGATCAGGGCAGCCATTAATCTCTTTCTGTGGTATTACAGACATTGATTGTTTTAAATCCAGCATCAGGTCTTCATTGACAAGAATGCTTATGACCTGTGAGAGAGAGTGAGATTATATCTAAACGTACTGTATTTAGACTTCTGGGCCAACTTGTCGTTCAGCCCAAATCAGACGCAACATAATCCATGTAAATTCACATTTATATTGCAACACATGTACTTATTGGTATTTGCTTCTTTGGTGCCTTATCTTGTTCTTCTTTATACACTAGCTCCAAGCTGCAGTCTAAAATACAATGTATTGAAAAATGTGTTGGAAAGATTTAAAGCAATTCAATCATCCAACAAGTAGTTCTGAACTGTAGGTGTTTTTTACTCATCTAATGACTTTTTTGTAGGCCCTTGCGATGTCTAGCAATATTAAAAATATTAAGAAAGCCTCTCAGGAGGGGATGGATCGTGGTCCACACATGCTTAAACTCCTCTGAGGATCAAACTTTTTGAAGTATTGAATACAGCCTGACAACTTTATTAAATTCACTTAGATGGTTTATAATGTCAAGCAGAACAGCTGAGAAAAACATAACCAGAGGGCGCTTCGGTTTCAGGAAAGTTCATTTTGTCCTGCATTGTGAGCCACCTTCATTCCTTGTCTGTGCTGAATACCCACTCTTGGTTGAACTTGTTCGTCTTAAATGCCCGAACCCAGTTCGAAAGGATAAAACACAGATAGCGGGTGGTATCAGCAATTTCTCTGTATTTGTTGTTCTGTGCTTCCATTGAGCTGTCAGGCTTGTCAATAAGATTTAGTCCCACATTCAGCGAAAATCTAAAAATACTATCCCGTGACAGCTGTTGCTCTGTTGCTTCATAACTGCAGGAATAATCAGTCAACCTAAATAAAGTTTGCAGGTTAATTAAAGAAACGTTTTTGCCTCTGTCCATGGTTTGACCTTATGTTTTCCATCACCGTTACTTAGCATGTGGTGATAAATTTTGGGGATAATAAAATTAGGAAACTCCACATAAATTACGACAGCCCTTTCAAAGCAATTACAATATAATTGACAGGACTTAGTGACGGACTAAATGGAGGAGTAAATTGACCAAGTGAAGTGCAAATCAACTTAGGATTTCAAAGAGCTCCATCTGAATGAGCAGTTCATGATAAATAGCAGCTTGGGCCGGCAGATTGGCTCTCTTTTGAGCAACATAATAGTCATGTGCCATGACTGTCCAGTACATTCATTTGAATATCAGAAGCCAGCAATAAAATAGAACAGGTTTTCGCACATCACATGACACTGATGGACTTCTGTTTGGCCGCAGAGAGCTGCATCGTGATGGACATGTAACAGAACGCCTGAAACACTGCAAGATCCTAATCCGTTATTACACAGTAAAAACATCCAATGTTAACGTCTGATGTGTTATATATTAACTTTCTATGCTTTATATTTCCTTTTATGTTTTAGCGTTTTGGCTTAAAATGACTCAATATTGGAGTAATTTCTTTCTCTTAGCTCAACAGAAATATCTCATTTAGCACGGTGTAAAGGTGCAATACAATTTTATGTGTATTATATGTATTTGAATTTTCGCAATTATTTTAGGAAATGTTGAAGTTGAATTGAGCTGTTACGTTAGATTTTTTATATATAAAGAGAGAGACATTATTCCTTATCGCAGCAATAAAGAAAAGTATATTCCATTTGACCAAATATGTTCATTTTCAAATGATTATATATACCATCTCAACACCATGATTATATATACCACCTCACTAATATCTATCTATCAATACAGACTGTTACTGAGGCCAAGAGCTCATTCAGTCATATTAAAAACCTTTTAATATGAGTTTAGATCTTAAAATTAAATAACAGACAGACACAGAAAACAGTTGTCACAATGGTATCAGGAATATTTCTATCATAAAAAATACCACACAGATAATATCTGTATAATAATATTTCATCAATGGGTACAATTAAGAAGTTTGTCTAAAAGAATCTTTTTTCTTTATATACACACACACACACTCAGAATGTTCTTGTTTTTGCAGATCAGTGTCCCATTACTGTAGAAAATCTTAAAATCTGGTGTACTAGAAGGAAAACATAACCTTTACTGTGTAACTGTATTCTTGCTACAGCCGCACATGTTTGTCTCATCAGAGGAAAGAAGTTCAGCTTCGGACTTGAATTTAGAAGAGAGATGATATGATTCCCATATTAGTCACAGGCTTTTGCTTTCAGGGCCATTACACTTATTATTGGACTCATAAAAATAAGGTGTACTTTTGATGTGCTTGTTTGGACACCACTGTGGTTTCTGAATTTTTCTAAGTGGCCCATAACGAGGCACCAATGTCACTTGCACTTTTGGCTTAATTTAATGGCATTTCTTGGTTGCAAAGGGTCAAATATAAAGAGAGTGCCCCGCTGCTGCTCGTGACATCGTACGTGCTCAAGCCCATTTTACTTCCATTTATTCTGCAAATTACAGTTTGTCAATTTTTCATGAAACTCTTCAGGACACACATAGATTTGTTTTCCACCTCACATCTAACAGTGATTGCCACTATTGATTTCTTGTGTTTCCAGCCTCCGGAGAGCTCATCTCTGCTTGTTGTATCTGAACCTTTTTTGTTTTAATAATTTAAGACGAGGGGTAGAAGATGGAGCTGAGGTTTACCAAGGAGTAATAATGGTGATCTCTAGCAAATGTCACTCACATGAAAGCGTATCAGAAAAGTTTTGGGGTTGAAAAAGTTTGTTTTTGTCATCCTTAACATTGAAGTTAAAATTCTTTCAGTGGTCCCTCAGTCAGCAAGTTCTCCAAATTAATGGCTTGTTAATCGTAAAATAGCTTCTTCACTAAGGAGACATTCGTTGTCATGGTTACAGTAATAAACTGTTTCTGACCCATTAAGGCACCTCCGTTTCCTTCCCAAACTTTTTGTTTCAAGACACTCCTGAATCTCCTGATGCCTCCTCTCTTTTCAGCAGAACAGTCTCCCTTCAGTCCTTTCCTGTCAGACAATAAAAGGTTTGCTTTTAATGACAAGGCAGCAGAAGGAAGAAATGTTAGGTTTTGCATTAACAGAAAGCTTTAATACAGATCAAAGTACATACACGCATTGCTTCTTGTGAATCCTTAAGTATGTGGAAGTTATTTGAAAAGAGGAATACACTAGAATCAATGAAACACCATATATAGATGTTATTATAGGATACACTGAATGTCTATTGCAATTGCCAACCTTCTGTGTACACAAGGGGTTCATTAATGTCACATCTTACATCATTTAATGTAACTTAGAGTTTTTTTTGGCACTGGGAGACACCAGTGAAGAGTGATTGATTAAGTATGCACAAATTACCCACTCATGAGTAAATGTGAATGTAAATGTGTCCACCTTCCAAGAAGCATTAGATACACCAGGGAAATGTTGCTGGCAGCGTGGCCCTGGAGATGGTAGTGACCGTCAGTCGGTCAGTCCGTCCAGACTGAAATATCTCAACAACAACTAGCAGATGGATTGCATTGACATTTTATACTGACTCTCGTGATCCCCAGAGGATGAATCCATCTGACTTTGGTGATCTCCTGACTTTTGCTTTAGAGCCACCTAGCAGGTTGACATTTGAGTTTTTTTACTGAAATAACTTGACGGGTGTCGAACAGATCGCTATGAAAGTACGTACAGATATCCAAGGTGCCAATGAATTTGTCCAGTACTTTGGTTTGTGACATTCCCATCAAACTCAGCTTTCTTTTTAATAAAGCTTCACAAACCTGGGATTGTTTTTCACCGGTGGAGAATCATTCATACAAAACTTTTCTTGTTGTCTAATTAACTGCACTTGCAGTATTATTTTTCCTGTTATTTGTACAACTTTCTCTTAAATAAATACAGCAGATCTGATAGCCCACAGAGTGCCCCTCAGATGTCACGCCAACTGTGCCTTTAGGCTGGTTTGTCTGTTATAGCGCAACCAGAAAGGGGAAAGCACATCAGGCTCACAAGACTTGGTCAATCTGGCTTTCTAGACAAAACGAGGTAAAACTATACCCTACAAGAAAAACAAGACTCTGGATTTTCTTAGACATGAACAGGCCAATTTATGTCATGCAGTCATTTAAACATTCAGCTCAATATAGTGCACTGTTCACATTTCATAGCAGAAGTCTCGGCACTGTGCATCATTTAATGGGCCCTACCTGTTGAAACTGTGACCTGTGAAGATTTCTTTTTCTCATTTCTGGAAATATCTCTCTTCTCCGCCTCATCCTGTTCTCCTCAGCGGCTTTGCTCCTTCATCCTGGAAATCCTTGACATCCTTTTTATGAGGTTACATGAGAGCTCCACTCGCCTCTATTTTTAGCGGATGCTATAATGACGAATCTGTTGGGCTGACAGAATTCAATTACTGTACATAAACACAGCGTTTTCAGAATCACCATAATATCCAGAGTGATTTCCCAGCTATGGGGCACATGACGCCCAGTGACAGCTAAGATAGGCTCCAGCACCCCCTGTGACCCTGTGTGTCAGGATAAGCAGATATAGATAATGGATGGACGTTCTCCACTGAGGAGTTTGCTTTTCTTGAAGTATCTTAACTTATGTATATGCTCAAAAATGTTAACTTGAAAACCATTTCTTACTACTTTGAACCACCCCCAGAGTCATCTCGGTGTTCTCATAGATCACAAATTTGATTCTGCACCTTAAATGAGGTTATACAGTAGTTTGTACATAAATGTAGCAGATAATTCAACACATTTTATTGCCATTGGCTTTATCCTTGTAAGGCGTCGGCATGGCACTGGCACTGGTTGGTCTACGCACCAGTGACGCCGTCTCACTGAGCCAGAATCACTCACTTGCTGGAGGTTGTTAGAAATCTTCACCACTGGGCAGAGAGTATGCTGACTGCAGTGAGTCCAGAAACAAAAAGTGCCAACATCATCAGCTGCAGACTGTGCACAAAGCTTCAGACTGCTGGGCAGGGTCAATTTGGACCTTTTCTTTTTTCTCTTAATAGGGTCAGACCTGTGCTTATTTAGCTTCTCTTTTATTGTGCTCATTCCCACTGAGGGGAATATTGTTTTAATGATAAAATTATAAACATCCTACGCATTTTACTCCCATGCATTGCACATGTCAGCTCAGGTGACCAGCTTCAGCGCATCAGGGAGATGTCTGAGCCCGGAGAGTTCATGAAAGTTCCTAATGCATCTGGAAAAGCTGCATTTTGGAGACGAGAAAGGTAGACCGTAAATCTTTATTTCGCTGCATCACATGGCTGGGCTGTTATCTGTGATGGACAGTTGATAACTGTGGGGATTGTCAGTGGCACTGGTAGTTATGTTTTAGTCCTACGACAAATTTGTGTGTGTGTTTTTGCATGTATCAGAGATAGTGTGCCTCAGGGAGCTTAAAGTGATATTGGTCTCAGTCTCTGGCCCAGCTTGGGCAGAAAAATTGCAGATTTTGCCGACCTGGTGTAAAGCTAGGGCTGGAGTTTTGGGCCTGTGCGAGGTTCTACTCCAAAGTCAGCAGGATTCATCCTCAGGGGACCATGAATCCAGTATTTTTTTAGACATCTTTAATCTCATATTATTTATCTTTATTGCAACTTTATCACCCTTGAAGCTAAAAATAACTATATAGACTAGACCTGAATCTAAATAAAGAACAGAGGTGGAGAAATGCCTTGTAGCATTTAAAGTGGTAATACAGTTGAATATTGTAGAAAAATTACAAAACACCCGTGAATATGAATCTGTCGATGTGCACACTCTAGATGAAAAAGTTGGAAAATTAAAAGAGGCTGCATGGATAAAGGGTAGTAGCCCCTTCCTCTCAGTCAAACTGTCCCTGTAGGCTGCCGCTGGGTCTCTTTGGCCTTCACATAATATCACTGAACCATGTCTTTCATTGGACAATGATTCTCCTTGGACCACAGTAACAAGGCAGCCAAATGTGTTATTTCCTCCCAAGGTCATTTCATTCAAGGTGCAGTACACGCGGCAAAAATACCTGCTGCACAAGGACATGAGCTGGATCTTTGGAGAAGTCACAGAGCGCAGTGCTTTTAAAGAGAGGAATGCTCATCATGTCTAAAGCTCTGATAATGTATTCCGCCTATTTCTGCGCATCTTTGTCCATATCCTGTGATAAAGTCAGTGCCCTGCTGTTGAATCAGAAAAAAGGTGAATGAAAGTTCAGCGTGTCTTTAAGGTCTTTGCCATCTTCAGTTGTAATGACAAACAGCACACCAGCTGACTGTGTGGTATTCAACAGAACTGCTATAATCACAGAGAAAATGCATTTGCAGCTGCATTTAACTGTGTTCTTTTTACAAGTTTCAATATCTCAAGGTGAGGTCAAGTCTGAATCGCTGTGCAAGTTCACCGCGTGTTCACATACCTGTTGTATATGTTACCATTGTCACTCTCCTGACATATACCTCTTTAAAAATTGTTTCCATAGTATAATGTCCTACACTGACAGCAGAGGCAGCATCTGCATTGCTATTTCTGCCTGCAGTATGTGAAGCATCTCAACACAAACACAGTGACAGACAGAGATAATACCTTCCATGTCTTTTAGTAATGTTAGACATCAGACAGATTAATTGATCAATCAATGTAATTTAATGTCATTGTAAACTATACAGTTATCCACAATGAGTTTTACAACGCTAACTATAGCTGAAAGAATAAAGAGCACATTTTTTTTGTAATTTACTGTACTTGTGAACATGCCAATCTACCCAGACAGTTGACATTAAATGACATTATTGCATATTGGTTTACTCTGAGGTTAATTGCCACATTTTGTTGTACATCATCCTTCAACACCCATCATAAATAAGAAAATTTTAAGGTATGGATTAAGCAACAAGGTTGTCTGCTCCAGTGTAGTTATTCTCAAAACGTTGTATTTTCAAATGTTAATTTGCTAGCTAGCTTTAATAAGGGCCTTTTCCAGATTTTATTATTTTTCCAAATTCTGTGTTTTCAGTTTAAATTTTTTCTTATTCTGTGTTTTATGATTTAACCACATTTTGAAATCAGAGAAAGTATCTAATTATACACTATGCTTTTTAAATTATTTATAATTTTACTCAATAGAAATTCCCAAAAGTTATGCAAAACCATTTTTTGGTGTGTGTATATATATATAGTATATTATTATAAGTGACAGGAGCTCATTGATGTGTTAAGTGATTCTGGTGTTGTATAACAGTGAAGTTTTGTAGTATCTCTATTCGGCGTGGCACTTTTTAGACTCCACACTTGTCCCTTGAGACCAGTGTTATTTGTCTAGTTCAGAGGATGGCTCATTTTGATGAAAATTAGGCTGTAGCTTTTTGTTTACCTTAGTACGGCTGGAAAAAGAGGCACTGCATTTTAAAATCGTTTGGCTTATGAGTTATTGATTCAAAGTTCTGTTAATATATTTCCAACTTTACTGAACTCGGAGGGAGCAGAGGACAGGCACAGCATGCACATAAAATGATACCAAAACACTGCAGCATGGTGTTCATTCTGTTCATTTGGCTTAGGCGCTGTGAAAAAATGCCTGTCTAATAAAGTCCGCCAGCATCAGTTTTCTGCTGGCAAAATTAATGAGGAGCCCTTTTTTTCTACTTTTGTCTGAAATCCACAACCTATTGTTTCAATTTTTTTAATGAATTTTGAATCACTTTGAACACAATAGATGCAGCACTAAAAATGGTAGGTTTAGCAACTGTAACAATAACTTGGTGCACGGTCACTTACTTGAGGATACCAAACTTCATGAACTATTTAGCACCACAAATGTATTCACTTGGCAAAAATCAGGGAGATGTCAATCACAGACAGTCCACACATGTCTGTGACAGGCTGTGCCTTGCGTGTGCAAGGCTTTTCAGGTATAATTAAAAAGATTAACGGTTTTCCAGTTCCAATAACTGATGCTAATCCCAATTAAGACCCCTTCATTGTGAGGCGCTGCCTATGTTTAGATTTTGTTGGAAATATCTTGGTAGCGCCAAGTCAGACTGGAAGAACCAGGGCAGCTCATCAAAGTGAGGAATCACCATGGAGACGAACCGACTTGGTCTAAATTGTCTCCTGTGGCCTTTTTCTCTTCTGTCATTGTCTCTTCAGATGAAGCGGCAGCACAATGCTTCCTTCCCTTGAGCTGTCAGCAGTGTGTTCCTCTACTGTCCTCAACACAATAGACAGGCTGTCTTGTTTGGTGCTCATCCTTCTAGATACACGACTGTATGGTATCACCATTGCCATAAGAAATGCTCCTCTAGACATCCATTTTTAATAACATTAACATTTGGTTAATATCCTGGCAAGTGGTTCTTCCTTGTCAAGTCTGTATTTTACTGCATGAACAAATTCAGCTTCAGGGCTAATGATTTAAGAAATTACTTGTGATATTTGGCCTCATCCTGTCCATGTTTCAAGCCAATCATTTTGACAGTACCACACCAAGAATGATCAGCAAAATAAGGCTTCTTTTGTCTGCACACCAATCCACTATATATATCACACTTCCTGGTACAGAAAAGCCTCCTCTTTGTGCTGTTTTCTTGTGTTATAAGCCCTTCATGAGACACTGGGGGATATTTACCAAGCCTGACGCAAATTGCTGTCAAAGTTTTTCCACCACAATTTTTCAGTTTCGCTACAAATGTATATAAGCTGTTTATGTAGAGATGCTTTTGGCTGTGGAATTGAAAGCACAAACACCTTCTAGTAAAATTCTCAAGAAAGCCTTTTATCTGCACTGCAGTTCATTAAATAAAGACAACAGAAATTTGACTTTTTAGTGCCCAAAAAATGGATCGAAATACTTGGTAAAGACCTTAGTTCAAGCACAACCATACTTCTTTAGAGCACACATTCACAGGACTTGATGGTTAGAGTTTGCAGCATCCAGGCCACTTCAGTAGGGCCACACAGGTTGGTTGTTAACAGAGTAACACTTTCTGATGCTTTATGTCCCTCATTATGCTTTTTCATTTGGTACAGTAGAGCCCACCTACAGTACCCAGTGCTTAAGTGGCCAAAACAAACATTCTAGTGTTGTTGATCAGCCCATCTTTTCCCTATTTGTCCAAACACCCCCTAATTCACACATCCCAAAGTGTCGGCAAGCAGAGATGAGAAACAGGGCGCTGCATTGTGCTAACGGTTGAGTGGCCCGCGATGATGGTTCTGCCCTTTTTATAAGTGAGCCACAAGATGACCACTCTAGCACAATGAATGTTCCAGGCTTTCAAATGAACTCATTGAGTCCACCAACCCCAACTCTTCACACATCTTGGACTGTCTTTCTATCTGCCCTCTCCTACCAGCGCCATCCACTCTAATTAAAACCAATTCACTATTGCATCATTCTGTAGAAAACACATGTAAGATGGATGAGTCAGCGGCGCAAACAGGCGAAGAGATAAAGCAGCAGATATTCCAAAATACATTAGATCTGACCCCTTAGCCTCTTGGAAAAACTGCAGAGGACCGGTTCCAAACGACAAGCAAACAGCAGTTATGATAACTGCTTAAACTCCCGGGACTCCTACAGTCACAGCCATACATCAAAGTGATCACTGCAAAATCGTCTTCCACACCAGACCATTTAATGTGTGGTGCAGGGATCAGGCAGAGCGCCAATGCTCCCTTGAGACTGAGTATGTACTGTTTTGTCATGAAATATTAATGGGATTCTACTTTAGGAAAGAGTTCAACTTAACAATGTTTGACGCCATTGCATTGAAACAGTGATCCGGAGGAGGGAGAGGAGGACTTTGGCGATAATGATTCTGTATGTCAGCATCAGTAATGGATGTCCACCCACATCCAAACATGTGGCTTCCTGCAGGCACGGCTATCACAACCTCGTCGATAACTTGTTTGCTCACTAATATTCTGTGTGCATGTCAGGGTGTCCACGGTACGTCTTGAAAAAGTAATTCCTTTAAAATGAGATGGATAGTCCAACGTACCGTGCATATATTCACATAAACATCTTCATAAATCAACAGAGCAACTCTGAAAGTAAGATTCCAACCGCACAATATGGGCACAAATTAGTACCGCGGTCAGGCATCAGCACTTTTAAAATGATAGTGACACGAAGGGTGAGGTCCTAAAGAGCATCAGAGGTCGTTAAAGAGGAAATTAATTCTGTGACCTTTTAGGCTGTTCTGGCGTGTTGCATTCAAAGACTTCTGTCACCGAGCCGAGACCATCAAGGCTGAGCTAAATATGCTTACTGCTGCATCCTTTTCATTTTACTTCAGAATAAATACACTTTGATTAGTTGAAGGTTTACGTTAGGAATTAATTAGTTATTTTGAGCATAAAGTGTATATAGCCTCGGGGTTCACTTTCCTCCGCAGTCATCAAGGTCCAAGCAGGCAAACCGATCACCCATTCAATTTTATTTCACAAAATAAAAAAAAAACAACTGTGCAATTGAGGCTTAGAACCTAATGATATAAAACAAGAAATAAAGTGCAATCAGGGCTTAAAGCTAATGACAGTAAAAGCACTGCTGCAGCAATTTGAACTAATTCAGTCTTCCAAAACTTTTTTTTTAACAGCACAACAAGTTAATAGGTGCAATAATAACAATAAAAGGGCAAATAGGACAATTTATCTGCTGAAAAGGATAAACAGTAGGAAAAGTTATTTGGACTGTAAACTCCAGGTCATATTTAGGATGTTGTGGAGTTATCTATCCTCCTCCTCTCCCGTACCAGCAGACACTTTCTATTCAGAGTATGGAGTGGACTCCTCATTGCTTCTCACTGAAAAAAACAAGAAATTGGTGGTCCTCTCACATTACCACTTTTTTTTGACACTCTCATCTTTTTCCACTTATAATAGACCAAAGTCGACCACTGGTATAATCAGTTGTATACAGTATACACAACCAATGAAATTTCCCGGAGATGGGTATTAACAGAAGCTGTCCACAGCACCCAATTTTTACAGAGTTTGGTGGAAAACATATGCTGATTTCACTGGCCAGGTGCAGACTGTATTTTCAGTGTTTATGTGATGGCAGGAGATGGATGAACTGTGTGTGTGTGTTTTTTTTTTTTTTTTTTTTTTCTCCTCTCCACAGAGATGGAGTCTGATATATTTCAAAACATGAAGTGGGCCTTTGTGATTACAGAGACTTTGTTATCTCTTCTCGACTGCTTGATATGCAGTTTAAGTGTCTGCAGCAATATTGAATATCTTAATGGTTTGAACAGAAAAGTGAATATCAAGGGTTGGCTGAAGATAAGCTTTTTTAACAGATAAAATACACTATCTAATACAAATATTAAAAACAACTACATATACGATATATACTGAGCATAGTCATTTTCTTTCTTGTTCACTAATTTGTGCAGTTTGCAAAAGGCTGACTATAAATAACTTGTCAACACTTAATAAATAAGTATTTTTGATACAAAAAAGCGTGTATCATGTAGTAGATGTGAAGAGTACTGCACTGATATGCCAAACCTTCAGTCCCACAATTGTTCCTCTGTCCTGTTTCTAGCAGTTTACAAATGCAATAGCAGGGAATACCATATGTGCCCTAAATTTCATCATGCCGCGCTGGTGCGTTTGCAGCCAATCAGAACTCGAATTCCTTGGAACTTGAATTCCACCAGGTCAAAGAGACAATCAGAGCGACCATATTTGGGATCAGCCACAAGCAGCTGACACATACATGACAACAAAAGACACAGAAATTGAGTTCACTGAGTGCTGGCAGAACATGAAACTTGATGGAAACGTAAAGCCTCATTGGTATTAATAAAGGTGCTGCAGCCAAATAGGCCATCTGTTAATGTGACTTTAACTCTGTGGTGGTGGAGTGTATGTGCATTATCACAGCGCTTACACAAGGCTTCGGTCCCCTGGGCTGCAGACAGAGGCTGAGCCAGATGAGTGCCTGATCACACTGCTCAGCGGTCCTCCAGGGTCTTCCGTGAACATCGAGTTCAATGTGGTCTGAGTTTCAATGCGCAGCCGTCCGTGACTGCTTGGATGGAGTGCCGCGACGCCACACACACTTCAAGCGGTTCCACGATGGTCGTGATGTTGCATTTAAAATAAATTAACTTCATAGTCCTTCTCGTTCTAGTGCTTAATATCACACAGCAAGGACAAATGCAGCCCGATCCTGTGAAGTATGTGCACAAGGCCTCTGCCCGGGAAAAAAAGAGATGCTATAACAGTATGCAGAATATACTGTATGCTGCAGCCTAGTGGAAGTCATGCCCAGCTTTTGAATAATAGATACACCAGGCTGAACTCAAACTTAAAATCAGTGTTTTTACCCCGTGTGTGAGCAGACAACAGGCGGGCCTGGAAATTGTCAAGTTCAAATGAGAACTGGGCAGCGACTATTAAAAGACAGTATTTTCTTTGACCTAAGTCAATTTGGTCAACTGCATTATGTATTTACTTTACTAAGCACAAAAGGACAAATGTCAGTGTGAAAATGCAGCAGCCATACATTAGGTGTGAGACGGATAAAATATTGGAAATGACCAGTGAGGGCAAGCCTATCATTCAGACATGTCCATCTTGAGAATGTGTGAAGAAGCACAGAGACCATCTGATTTGAAGTTTCTTGCAATAGCATGCTGCCAATCAATACTTAAAGAAAACTTGGTGAGGAACTGAGAGACACATGAGGATACAATAACTCTTGTTAGCTCTCATACAACAGAAAAGGCACAACAAAATTAGCTCGTCTTTCTTCTTTTGATGGGTGATAACAAATATAAATACTTTAACACACTCGATTTTGGACTAAGATGTCAAGTAAAGAAACTTTGATTGTAAAGATTATTTTTTGATTGATTTATAAACATCAATATGGAGGTCTACAATCAAACTACTAGACTGTCTTTTAAAAGCCTTTTGCACACACACAGTATACACACTGGAAACACTGGAAGAGATATCAGAGAAAAAACTGTTTCAGAAAGTTAATCATTTTGACCACCAAATTCCACAGGGGCATGTCTTACATTAAAAGAGAATGAATTGAATTCTGAGAAGAGATAGTAAGGCGGGGGAAAAAAATGGAAAAATTATTTCCCCTATGACTTCTACCTTCTCTGTACAGTGTGTCCTGGGATTAATTTCTGTTTCCCTGTGTATACAAGAAAAAAATCAGTTCTTCATTTCTCATCCTCTGCATCCACTAGAGTCTTGATCTCAGTGTGGAGCGTTGCTGCATTTTTCACCTGCTCAATAGGGAGAGAGAGAGAGAGAGAGAGAGGTGCAGCTAAGTGGCTGGATGTAATTTGTGGAATCTGCGGTGCTTCTGCTCGCTCTGTTTGATTGTGGTAAACAAACGTCTCTTTCGGTCACTGACAGCTGGACACCAAAGACGCCCCCAGACAGCAAAACAAAGGTGATTTGTAAATTACAGGGCCTTGTTCTAGGTGAATTGCACTCACTACCCTTTAGTGGTGGCAAAAGGTTGAGTTATTCGGTTTTGGTGGTAGCCGCTCGCCCGCTCAACGGAGCACGAGAGGACAAACTTTAGGGTTCAAATGCTTTTATTGAATGTCATTTCCTGTGTTAACAAATCTAAGGCCTTTGTGTTGTGTCACTTCCACTGGCGGAAAAGGACTCTCTGTTTTGTGCATTTGTAGAAAAACAATTATCCACTTATGAAAGCCTTCATTTAACAGGAACATTTTTGTTCAATCTGAACTAACAATTGGGTTACAGGTTATAATGGCAGTTTTATTCATGTGAGCGGCAGGGCTCTGTGGATGACAATGTTGGTCCATCACTTTGGTCCAGATCGAAATTGCTCAACGACTGCTGGATAGGCATTCATGTCTTTAGATGAGGAATCCCACTGAGTTTCCCTTCAGAGCTACCATGTAGTGAAATATCTTTAAATTGAAGGATGAATCACCATAAAATCTGGCACAGATGTCCGTGTGGTAGAGATAATGAATCTTAATGACTTTAAGAGCCCCTGAATCTTCCTTTAGCACTGCTCGTAGGTCTAATGTTTTCATTTAATTTGTGAATCTCAACATCTACTCAATTCGACGAAGACACTTGTTTCGCAGACGGCATATCCTGATGACATGTCTCAACAATTATTGGATGAATCTGCATGAAATTGGGTGCTGATATCCATGTTGCCCTCCAGATGAATTATAATAATGTTGGTGATCTTTTTCACATTTCATCTAGCACCAAAATTTTATTTTGTCCACTACTGTGCTTTAATACCCGCAAAACTAAGGACACCAGCCTCAGCTTTACTTTGTGTTTAGTTATAATTATCAATTTGATGCATGCAAACACATAAAATTTCAAACATGGTGAACCATAAACCTTTTATAGTGAACATTATGCCATGCTGACATTAATATACAGCTCAAAGCACCGCTTTACTGTCAGGTTTGTCTACAATGTCACTGCTGTCAAAGTCCAAAGTACCCTCTGACTAAGACCGACCCCTCACTTTCACTGACTGCACAAATGTTTTAGTGATGGAGGCTTTGGTCAAAATGCGGAGAAACAGGGTGCCGGCCTCCTTGTACTTTTCCGCTGACCGCTAAAGGTTAAGGTCAGTTTGAAAGGCCATGCGGTGAGGCCTCAAAGTCTTAGTGGGACTCGGGGGTAAGTTGGGCTGCAGACTCCCCCACTGAGGACCACAGCGGGTGGAGAGCTCTGAATAGCACGAACACGTTCTGTTCTCTCTCACCAAGCCCAGCCTCCACGAGATGAAAGATATGATACGAGAGAGAGACGTGGCGTGGGGGTGGTGGTTATGGAGCTTCAGAAGAATCGATAATAGTATATTTCTGTCTGTTGTGCTGAAATGTGTGTGATTTTCTTTCCCCTTTTGTTTTATTTTTGGCAGCCGGGCAGGGCCACGCATAAACACGTGCAACCTTTTCCCTTTTTCTGTTATACATTGAAATGTGTCGACGTTCCACTTATCTCTTTCCTGGCAGTCACATCATATCGCTTGTCATCTCTGTCATCTCATCTCCCCCCTCTCTTCATAAAGCATCACCTGCATCGGCCTCTAGTTCCCATGTAAGAGGGTTAGGACTGATCTCCAGAGATGAGAACAGACACCTTGTTCCCTGTCGCACTTCAAAACAGGAGGCTGGCAGGACACCACCTGAAAACTCTTTATTTATTTCTCCTCACAAGTAGCTCAGATCTACAGAGTTAGCCCGCAGTCTGTCTCCAAGAGGTTCACCCTGTACGTAGAGTGACTTGGTGCAAACTATAGTGTGTGTGGGCTTTAACTCTCTAATCTCAACCCAGGGATCATCACTACCTGACCATTGCTCTGTAGAAACAACATGCTGTGAATAATAAATACTGTAGGTTAAAATAAAAGGTGGGGTCGGGTATTTCCACAGTCCAGTATCAGTATTTAATATTAGAGTTGCAGGAGTGGGATGACTTATTTTGGAATCTAAAGATTACGCTGTTGAGAAAATGAATTGTGTGATCCGCAGCTTGAATTCATTCAGGTGAAAATTCAGGGTCAATACATCAACATAACCCAAATACGTGGGATTGTTACACTTTCAAAGAGACTTTCTCTGATGAGTAACATTTAGGTTAAACTTTAAAAGAAAAAATGTTAACGGAAATACAGGATGGGGAGAAGGAACTCCCACTTACATTAAAATGTAAAACGTAATGATGGTTGTTGTTTGCATTGTCTGTGTCTGTCAAATCTGATCTAATCACACCCATACGCCCAACCAGTCTAGATTATATCTTTAAATATAATTTTGAATGATTGACATTTACAAAAATACTTAAATTATGGTTCAGAAAAGCAACTGTCAACAATGCATCATAATCTTTCTTTAGGACAAACTAATCTTTGTATTTCCTTTCCTGCACTTGTTTAAGTTCATTGTCTTTTTATATATATATATTTTAATAGGTGATTAATTGAAGTACTCAGTAGAAGTCTAAATGAACATGCACTTTAATTCATAACAGCCCCACTGGAAGCATTAGGCAGCTCTCATCCATCCTTGTGCCCTTCATCATTTATGGACCTCACTTCCTTCACCCTTTACCCTTCATCCTGTTTGTATCCGCCTCTCCTTGCCTGCATTCCTCCAGGTGTCCGGACTTTAACAGCAGCCTGCGAACACATCATGATGTGTGACCTCTACATGATGACATTATTGGATATAATCACTGTGAGGCTGTGCAAGCATGACTCACACTCTCACAGGTACACGGACACAGACGTGTACACACACACACACACACACGCACGCACACACACACACACAGTATATCCTTTGCAGGGCTTTGAAGCTACTGAACTGTCTGATATGTGTAATTTATTTAACAGCCGGGACAGTGTGTTGTATGATAGAGATCATTTCATTTATCTTTAGAGGCATCTCCTGACACGCTCTGTAATGCTGTTTGTGTGTCATACTTAGTAAATGTATTTTGGTATGTACAGTAAATGGTTTGTCTCATTTGGGGGAATTCAGGAAAAGCCTTGAAATTGCTGATTAGTTTGTTCTCACCACTCGTGTGGTGATGTGGTCAGATCTGGTCCATTGTGGAATATCGGCTGTTTTCATTAAAATTTGAAAATTTGCATAGAGGAAAAACTATTTAGTGATAGCAACAAAAATATCTCAGACTATATTTTAACTATTCTGAGATCATTAACACTGGTTAGTCAACACTGGCCAAAACAAAGTTAAATGACTGAACTGCTATGTTGTTAAATTGTCTACACAGTGAATATTAACACACTTCAGACTAATGCAAATTCTTATTTTTGTTGTTTACGCTTTTTATAAGAAGTCTTGACAACAACACAGTGATTGATTTGCAGATAATTCAGTGTTTTGGTGCGGTGCATTGTTTCTGTCTTTATATTGGCTCAGGTAATACTGAGTGGGACAGAACATGATAAATGTCTATGTAAGCACTGAATATCAAGTATAATATTACAATTATTATTTTAATTGTTCTGAAAAATTGGAAAATTTGGTAGTGAATGTTAAATATGGGGACATTTTGATGTTTTACAGATATCCGTCAGGACTCTGTGGTAGCTTAAGGGTAACTCTATTCATGTTAACATGGTAATATTGAGCATGTAACATTCAACATGTTAGCATGCATACATGGATATTGACATGGTGAGACTTAGTATGTTAACACGACTATAATTACCACAGTAACATGGTGGTACAAATGTTTAGAATGTGAGCAGTAAAGAATTTTAGCAAATTATAAACCCCTGTAACCAAATCTAGCTACCCATAAAGCGACCCATAAAGTATGTACATAAATAGAAAGATAGATACAAAAAGTACAGCCTGTGATGGAGACAGCCATCTTTATTCTGCACATGTACAGGATCAAATCTGGATCTTCTATCTTGTTTGGTAGGCCACACTTGTTATTACATACTGCTCACACTTGTGCTTGCGCTTGGACGCACTCATAGGGAGAGAGTGATTGGGAGATGAAGAGAGTGAGAGGAAACACAAGGTGAGAGACAAAGTCAAGAAGTATGCAGGAAACCCACAAGACTATTTATATTTTGTGTTCGTTCATTCACAATTGAGTTGTAAGTCGCACACATCATGCAATAAAAAAAAGGGAATCAACCAGTATGTAAATAACACAAGAAGATAAACAGTGTTTTCCACTGGCACAGAATCCCTGCATTATCACCCTCATGGAAAATGTCAGATATAATTTATTCTGCGGCTGCCAGGTAGCTTGGGGAAGCTTTGCTGCCTAATATTTAAAACCTATCGCAGCTGAGCAGATGTTTGCCCAGGGAAACGGCAGAGTAAATATTGTTTGTTTAAAGGCCTAGTACATGGAGAGACAAGCACAAACAGATGGTAATAGTCTTGGAATTACCTAAACGTACACCTAAAACTGACATCATAATAAAAATCCTTGTCTGGGGTGCAGTTGTTCAGCCTCACATTTAGCCGGCTAATGCCTTTGTTAGTGATTTGAAATGTCTGCTGCTATAACTGCCACCTGACCTCATCTGACAGTGCAGGTTCAGTCATCCGTGCTGTTCAAGTACAACGTGTTATTTTGCATTTACAAGAGCTTCCATCCTTTGCGCTCCGATTGGCCGTGTTGTTTTGTTAATGTTCTCCAGCCTTGACGAGCTATACCACATCTGACTTTTAAAAAATAACGCTCTGTTGTTGAAAGTTTTTATCTATTAGTGAGATATTACACTGCTCGTCATGAAAATCACTCCCCCGGATTTCTTAGCGGTGAGTTACAGAATTTGAATCTCAGTCTAATCTGATATATTTAACTGTTTGATCGCAGTTAGTCATCTGAGAATACTGATGGAAAATTCAATTTGTTTGTTTTTTTTCTTAGATCCAGCTTTCATGACTGACCTTCCACACTGCGAGTTATCAGATCAGATTTCAGGCATCAAACACAATTAACCTTCACTGTCTGCATGGATTGCTGTGGTTGATGTATATACTGGCACTACTGATGTGTTTTTTCACCGCTGAACAAAAGCAGAATGATCCAGACACAAAGAAGAAAGGAGATGTGGGCATTTAATCCCTGATACAAATATCTAGTTTAGTTCTAAAATGCCTTCATTGCATCAGAAATCAGTCAGAGGAGCAGGGTTTGGTTGAAAATCAATACCACAGCACTATGTCATGTGCCAAATGCATGCAAAACTACATATAAAATATTCAAAGCAGTTCATTGTTATGCATCACATGCACCCAAACTCTACATATTTGTCGAACAAACACAGCAATATCTAGTTTTTGTAAGATCTTAATTACAGCTTCCTTTTGAATCATTCATTTGGACAATTAAAAACCGTAACATAACATGTCTATCCTAAGCAGACACGATAACTCAGAAACTTAGAATAACACATCACAATTCAGATAATAAAGCCTCCAAATTGACCGTAGTGTTGGATCAACACCTCTCCAAAGACAAAAACTATACCCTTCATCAGTGTAGGGTTTATTTCGGGGTTGTTGCACTAGACTGCTGTTGTTTTTGTTGGGTACTAAATTGGCAACTGAGTGTTTGTGCAGCCCTCAAATGGAGCAAACACTGGCTGGAATATATAGTCGGCCAGACCATCCATCATCATATTCACCCTCATACCCCAAGAACGAGAGGTGGTTAGCCACTCCCATCTGAGCCCTGGCATATACGCCACCTTTAAGCTAAAAGGCTGACTCCCGTTGGCTTCATAGCGCGCCAGTTCAAAGGGACAAAATCCTGTGGGGGCCAGGAGGACCTCCCTCTCGCACACGTTGATAAGGGTAGATGGTCCGGGCATATGCTGCATCAATAAAGGATTCTCTTATCTCATTCTCTTTTATCCTCGCGCACAAACATGCCAGATCGAAGCGCTGGAATATATGAATCAGTGCAACATTTTTTTTTTCTGCATGTTTAAAGCTGAAGTCGATAGGACTGAGAAGAGAGTGGACGAATTTGAACAAGTGCAACTTCCAGGTCCTTCCCCCTCGCCTCCAAAACCCCTCCCCACAGAGCAGCTCCATCTAAATCTGTGTTTTTAGCTCACTTTTCTTCATTGGCCTTCTTCTGTTTACTTGTCTTTGTTGTATAATCTGTTGTTGACAAAAGAGGGATGGACAGTTGTTTTCATTGCTTGGTTGTTTGGTGGTTGTATGTCCGCCACTGCATCAGCAGCTGAGTTAGCACACGAGCGGAGGTGGAGAGCTGCCCACAGCCTGCACAGGAGCGGTGATTGACAGTCGATGACATAACTCTGTCTGTGTGGAGGGTACTTGTAAATGAGCCCGAGTTTTTTTCACAGATCATTGGTTTCATGTACTAGTGTCAGTGCATAGCAAATATGATTAAAACTCATTTTATACAGGTTACCTATTACAACTCTATAATAAGGCTCACAAAGCTACTTGTTTAACTACAGACCTTCAGCCTTGTTAATCAGCACTGAAGACATATTTCAAGGTTTTAGCTTGACAATAAACATTAAACCAGAAAAGTGAGGGGGACAAATGTTGGATTTTAAAATGCCCCCTGTGTAGGACATGCTGGCATTTCTAAAACAAAAAAAAAGTCATTTTAAAATATATAGGCATATACTGTATACCATTATTATATTATTATTGTATATATTGTTATATTTTTATTATTTAAAGCTAATTGAAATTATTGAATATTTCAGTGTTAAATCTTTTAAACACATTATACATGTGTGCTGTACTTTAATGTCCCGGATCCTGTGTAACTAGCACCTGTTTCACATTCACTCACCAACATTCATAATTATTTTATCACAGTCCAGCACAACACATTTTGGGGCAGTTAAGTATGTCACAACACATACTCAGAAATTCTGTCTAACCAAGTAAACATCTGGGCATTTCTCACATTTACTAAACCCACATACTGTGGGTACATTGCATGTATGAATAGTATGTTAGTATGCAAATTTTTAGCAAAGCCATAGATGCATTTCTTCCCTATTTAGTTTGAAGGTCTGTAAATGAAGGTTTTGATGTACTTTGTATCTCACAGAGTACAACCCATTAAAGTAGAAAATCTTTAACATATGGTCTATCTGCTTCTGAAAATCATATTCAGTGTGTCGGGGAAGCAAAATCTTCGTATCGCTGTTCGTGTTCAAAGACGTCATGCAAGGAGGGGAGGCACTGTGTTGTAGTTTTTTTTTTTATCTTGGTATGAATTCAATCAGCCCGAGGGCACGGTTTACTGAACCAACAAGGGAAAACAAAGATGCCTTAATTAGGAACATCAGAGAGAGAAAGTCATTGCTGTTGTGAATGGGCTTTATGGATGCCTGTGGGTGGAGTATTCATCTTTATTAAGCCACAGTGATGAAAAAAGGAATTTGTTCCACACTCATCAGACAAGATTGTGTTCATATTCTGGCTAATTACATACATGCATAGCCCAAATATCTCACTCTCATTAAACAGTAAAAGATACCAATATCTGAATATCTTTGAACCACTTCTGTGTTTTAGATATTACATTCCTGAGAGTATATATGACTCATTCAGTGGAAAATTATTTTTCTTTTTTTGTGGTGTCTGGAGTGAATCAGTTTTCTAATATCAAATGAAAAAGCACTTAAATCTTGCATATCTTGGAAAGTGTGCTCAAGGTTGACTTTATGATGAAATTTCCAGCAACATTTTTTTTTCATTCATGTTTGACCCCTGTGGAAGAGACTCACTTAGTGATATTTTGCATTCATTCCCAATAAAAATGATACTTCACTTTTTCGCGCTGCATTAGTGGACCCAAAGGCAAACTGTTTTTCTTTTCACTTTTTTTTTCTCCAAACATACTCTCTCAAGCTAGTTTGCTGCCTTTTACTTTTATTAAATTCCAGTTCAACTGTGTGTTGATAAGAATTTCAGTTTTTATGAAGCCACTATTGTTTGTGCATGATGCTCTCATTTCTTTGTGTACACGTTATTCGGTTCTCTCATTAGTTTTGTCCCAACCAAGCAACTATGTTATGTTATCATTTAATTAGATTCTATCTTTGTCTCCAGACTTTAATTATAATATCTTATTAAGGGGCCTGCTCTCTGTTTTGCCGAATTACGTTTGAGTGCTTAGTAAAGTGAAATAGAGAAGTCCTAAACAATCCTGTTGATAAGTCTAGGCTGTTGGCATTTATGTCTTATCTGGATTAATGGCTTTATAAGATTTTCTTTTAAATGTTAACTTGTTCAAGTTTTCCAGTTACTGTCTTAGTGACATCTTTTAATAAGCCTTAATTTATGCTCAGTCACTGTACGCTCTAAAAAAAAGTGTTTCTCAACAAAAGATGCTTTGTCATACCTCACCCCACATTTACAACGTGCAGGCAGACAGCCGAGAACCGGAGCGGTGATGAAACAGAGCGATCGCACAGTTTACCTTTCCCGCTGTGCTGCTTCTGGCAGCACTCGTGTCACGGATGAGCGTATAAATATAACTAAAAATGAACAAATTTATATTTATTTGGGTGAGTCATACTTTTTAACACTTTTTACCAGCATTGTTTTAGGAAGTAATGAGTGTTACCATGGCAGTCGCATGTCCATTTATGCTGCGCAAAGGTTTTTTGATGATGCAGGCGTCGTTACCAAATTCAACACGCACATGCCAGCAGCAGGTTTCTAATAAACCTGCACACTTAGTTTACACAGTGTCTCCGGCTTTCTCTTCAATTGAACTGTGAAATCTTTAGCTTGTTTCTTACATCAGTCATTTTTTAGTTTTACTTCAGTCAGATCCAGTCGTCTCAATTTGTGCAATACTCAACCAAACATAAGCTGAAGTTATTCCACATGCTGTTTTTGAATCCATGTTAATACCTCAGTCACTATCTGTTACATAGTTGGCAAAACATACATTTTTTTCCACATATTTCTTCCCAGTTTAAAATATTAGCTCTATGGGGTGTACACTGGCTTGTAGTTGTAAGTGTTAAAGTGTACCATATAACTGCAGTTTAACTCCTGCTGCTTTGATTCTGGCTGTTAGACCTTCAGTGCCAACAAGTCCTACAGATTAAATGAAAAATAAGTTAAAAATAAGTTTGTCAATGCCCTCTATAACAATATACAAGCACTTTCTGATCTTGTTTGTCTGATCTTGTTTGTCTGTCAAAAATCACTGTTAAGATATACATTTGATTTATGAGATTGTGATTATGATTTATGATACTGCGGTTGGGTTGACTTGGTTAAGTTCAGGGAAAGCAGATGGCTTGGCTTAAAGCAAGTACTTTATCACAGTTTTAAGCAAACATCATGGTTTGCATTTAAACTCAGTAAGATTAGGGGAGCTTTGTCATCATGGTCATAATAATAAATGTATGGTTAGGGTTTAGGAACAGTTGTGATCCCAGACCGGCTCCCTACAGGAACTGTGTTGCTCTTTTACAATGTCTTTTGACTTTCTCCTTTTGCACCTGTTTGTAATTAGTATGCCCACAAGAAATCATTGTCACCTGAACATCAACATGTTATTATTCTGCATAGCTCTACTGTCTCTGTAAAACCAAGGCAAAATGCCCACAACAAAAATGAACCCGTAGTTTTAGTTTTGGTATTTATAATTCGGCCTACTTAAATATTCAAAGCCAGTCTACAAATATTTTCATTTTCTTAACAAGCAGTCAACCCCAACCAATTGTTCCTCTCAAATAAAATACACCCAGCAACAGACTTAGACTTAGACTTAGGAGGAGGACAGACTTAGACTTAGAGACAGAGATAAAGAGATAAAGCAGGTGAACATCACTGTTATGTTACAAGCGTTATAAGGACATATTTATTCATTTAAAATGTAGTCTCTCTAAAACTTCCTTCCTTCATTCAGGCTGGATGCTGATCATGAGAAATCTGTTAAAAAGGCTCCGGGTTGCTGATTGGGAGGAAAATTACATTTTTCATGCAATCCTGCTACATAATAGCATGCATCTGGGACCCCACACAGAAATATAATAATCTATTACAAATTTCATGCTTAATTATGATTTAATTAGTGAGGATTACTTCTTATATAATGAGGAAATGAAATTGGTCAAATTAGCCACAGTCAAAATGAAATGCTCTAAATTTAAAGGTGTCTGAGAAATTATTCTTTGTTTCAAGCAACTCTGAAAAAAGGACACTAGATTTATGAGCAATGGCTTCTCCCACCTGTTGGAGGGAACTTGTAGCGGTAAAGGCGGACAAAGTTGGTGCAGAGAATAATTTCTATTCAAGGGTATTCCCCAAAAGTTGGTCTTAGGAGGGAATAATTATATTTAAATCTTTAGCAAGTGACTGTGATACATGTGCACTCTATATCAAACAAAAACAGGTGTTGGAGGCCTTTGGTGTTTCATAAATCTATTCACATGCACACAGTCTAGAAGTTTCTAATTTAAGCCTTTGCTACTGCCCTCACCCCACTGTGAATGATCCTTTTGCTCCAGGATACATTTGAGGCCAATCACGCTCCACCTGCTGCATCACAAATACCACATTTGTATCCGTCTCCACCGCACGGACTCCTGAAATGGGATGCCACTCCTCTCGAGTGATACAACAGTAGCTCCTTGGGTCTCCTGAGCCTCTCTGACAGCCTACTTTCTCCTGTAACCTACTTAGGAGGCTTTTTAAAAAGATCCCAAAGAAAGCATTTTCATTTCTGTTCTCATCTCAAGCTCTCTAATGGAGCCAGGTGGAGAGACAGCTGATTGAAGGTTGGGCTCGGGGAGGGATGCACCGTGAGTGGAGATAAGACACGTGGGAAGGCTGTTACTGGAAGTATGTGACTGGACAGCACAACTGTAAATGCAAACAGTGGCAGCTCTCTCCACTGGGAATCATTGTCAGCCAACTGGAGGTCAGATGGGGCGTGAAGTAAACAATGTTTGTCATATTATGTCTCTCTGCGTATTAGGTGAAAATGTTCTTTGTGAAACAGAAGCATTGTGCAGATAATGGTGATCAATGATGGTAACACTCATTTACAACTCTGCAGCAAGACTTCGATTAAAAAAAATGCCTTGCTCACTGATCCAGATGTCTCATCTTCTTCTTGGTGGTTTAATGAGTGTCCCTTCTGCAGGATTGTTGGTTTTAAAAGTATCGACCACATCTCACGGTGTTTATTTTGCTTCGTTATTGCCTGTCGCCTAACAAATGGTTTCTAGTTTTCATTTTTCACTCCCCTGTTCAGGTTTGTTGAAACAGTCCCTCCACGTCTTCGGCTGTGTTCAGAATCCTGTATTTTGGAGATGAAACGCACTTGAGCAGCTGTTTGGAGAGTCTTGTCCAGAAGGGTGGCTATAATCCAGTAAACCACTCAGTGCAATTCTTACTCGCTAGTGATCAGCTGCGTCTGGTTGACCATCTGTGGTGGATAACAGGTCTCTGCTCTCTGACTCGCATCTTCTCGTTTTTTAGTTGTTGTTTTTTTTTTTGCCAGTACTTCTCTACCCTTGGAGTCATCTGTGTTGTGTTTATCCTGCATAATGCAGCTGCAGTGGCTGCCTGGCAGTAGTCTGGTAGTGGTCCAAAAGTAGTATTTTGTTTGGGAAGCTTCATTATTGTGAAATTCGGGAAATGCCACAAGTTTTACCGCGCATCTTGAAGATGGTAGATAATAGGATGTTATTTTGAAGGTCATTACAACGTGTCCAAGAGAGCAGTGGGAGGTCGCTGGTTTAAATCTTTAAATTGGCTCTGAAAATAGGGAAGTGAGTGAGTAACCCACTTCCCTCTCTTGAGTGGTACTACTGAATTGGCCTTGAGCTAGGCACTGAGCACACAGAGGTTCTCCTTTATTATAGCCAACACTAGCGGAGAACCTTCCCTTCAAACGTTCCTGAGTCATGTGCAAGACAAACTCTTACATGCTCAAATAAATAAAAAAAGATTAACTGCGACACACTTGCTACTCTCCACCATAACAAGGAAACGTTCATAGTTGCCTCAGTCGTTCAGCTGTTTACTGTATTGCAGTCAGTAGGATTGAGAAGTTGGACTTAAACATAACTTCCAGGTCCCTCCCTCGCTCTCTCTCTGTTGTGCTGTCCAAAGCCCCTCATCACAGAGCAGCTCAGTCTGATTTCTTCTTAGCTCGCCTCTCTTCATGAGCCATCTTCTGCTTACTTGTCTTTGTCATGTAAGCTGTTGTTGGCTAAGGAAGGACACACTGCTTTCCCATTGTTTGGTTGTTTTGGTGGTTGTTTAACCACCACGCTCCAAAACCACCAAAAAACTACCATTTTTTTCGCAGATTATCTGTCTCATGTTCTACTGTCATGACAGAGTGCCAGTTTTACCAAGTTTTTCCAACTATGACAACAAGTTATTTTTATACAGGTTACAGACTGAAGCTTTATATTTTGTTTGTGTGTGTGTATGTGTGTGTCCAAATAAATCAACATGTCGAAAGCCTTAGGTGTGTCTCTAGCTACAATAACATAGGGATGTTAGCCTACTACTTTGTCTTAAATTTCATGTCTTAGATTTCTGATATCAATGTTAATCACAGGTTAAAACCAAATGACGTTGGTGATTATCACCATAAGGTTTGCATTTTTTTGTTGGATGGATTGCTTTGAAATGTGGTACAGCAATGAATAGCAATGTAATGGATCCAATATATTGCTGCATTTGAAACAGTGTCCAGTATAGTTTTATACTTACGTGTATGCTCAAAGTGAAAGTTGGTCAAATTAGGAGAAAGTGCTGTTATTTTGAAAATCAGTTTATGTTTATGAAAAGTTTATGTTCCAGATCCCCTCCCTTCCCTTCCCAGCAGTGTGACTCAGCCTAATTCTCTCTTTTTAACTCATTGCTCTTCTTCTGTTTTCATGTAAACTGTTGCTTGCTTATTGCATGCTCATTCGGTTGTTATTTATCTGCCATTATGTCTGCTCTGAGTTAGCACATGCGTGGTGGGGTGGAGCCTGTACAGGAGCAGTGATTGAAGCTCAATCACATACTCTGTTCTAATTGGTTGTTTTTGAGCTAAGAAACTAAGACTGAACATGGTAGCCAGCTTTGTTATTATTATTATTATTATTATTGGTGGTGGATCAGTCGGTTCAGCTAGCAACAGAGGATGAATCACATTCTGTGATTTGTAAAACAACAATGAAAAGGCGGTGTGAGGAAAGTGCAGCTAATGTTTAGGCTTTTTGCGTGACCCAGTCCCTTTGCTTCTGATTAGGGGCAGTGGAGGATAATGAGTCAGCCTCGCCTATGGAGGGTTTTATTGTCCACTTCTGCTCCACGCGAGCTGGTTTGGGATGGTCCTTATAACAAATGCTCCATGCGAGCACATAAATAGGCCGACGTTGTTGAATGAATTTGTTTAGCATAAATGTTTCTGGCTGGCTGCTGAATACTTGCATATCAAAGTGACTCGTAGGACAGCAGGTTGGCGTGTCTTATCCAGCGGCCCTTTGATATTATGTCAATTCAATCAGGCTGCTGTGCAGTTAGTTCCAGTGATGGATCTCAATCACAGAATTACCAGATCCATCCCTAATTGTGTGGCATTGCGTCACGACACAGCAAAGTGCCATTGATCAAGAGCTCCTTCCACTGAATATACCCCTGGTGACAGAGATTAAGGCCAGGAGGAAGAGATGCAGAGCTCAAGCAGAGATGAGAAACTAATTGGTTGTGGGTTAAATCATTGGCTGTAATTATGGCTCCTCTTGTTCAACACTACACTCACCAGATGTCACGTATTCTCGTGAAAGTTCACAATGAACGTGAATTAGGCGGTAAAGTCCGTAAGACGAGGGAATTGTTCCTGACATAAAAAGGTGGAAAGGTTTCCTGTGTGTATGCACTTTATACAAAATGATCAATGGGTAACTGATTTCATTCTTAAAATAGATTTTTTTTGTTTGTTTGGTTTGGTTTATGATGTTTTTACTGAAGATGAATCCTAAATGACAATTATTTTCACAGTGACACAAAGATGTTTACACTTAAGCTAAATTATAGCCTTATTATTATTATAGACCCACTAATAATGGTCTGGGTATGAGAGATATGCATGCTTAATGTAGGCTATCAAGTCCCCAGGCACTGAGCAAAATAAGGTGGGTAATTCTTATGAGGTGGATGCTGCAGTGTGTCTTTGACTGGAACGACATAGTACAAACAATGGGTCTGATTCTTCAAGCAAGGTGAACAAGTTTTACAAAGAGAGGATTTTAAAGTAAAGTGCAATTAAAATAATTCCTGATTAAATCACTTGCAGAGTCTGCAAACATTTGGTCAGTTTTTACTCAGTATTTCATCATTTTGAAACACTCTAAATAACACTATAAATGTTACTTATTCAGTCCAAATAAGTCAGTCTGCTATTAACTGCAGTCAAGTAGTTCAGCACTGTAAATCCTCACTTCAGTAAGGAAGAATGTGGTTTAGACCAAAGCTTATCGAATGAAGCTTTTATAGCTGTGTTTATAATGGAATCTGGCAATAATCTGTTATCGTCTGCATCCATTGGAATGCAAGGTTTAGCAGACTTAATGTTTTATCATAGTCTTTTTGTCACAGTAAAGAAAAGCAATCCTATTGTCTTGCTCAGCACTGGTACACAATTGTTCCTGAATGTTCTGCTGCCCCAGCACTTCTTCCAAATGCTACATCTCTGCAGAAGAGTGAAACACAAAAGACAAATATAAATTTCCTATCACATCCTCAGGACACTATGCTTCATTACTTCAGATGATTGTGTAGCTGAAATTGTCAATGAAACCTGTGTGACAGCAAAGAGAGAAACTCCACGAAGAAACCTGGGCAGCCTTGACAAACAGAAGAAAAGCACAGAGAGCAATGATTCAGCGTAGCAATCCATGAGGTTGAAGGAGGAATGGGAATACATGCAGTATTGTACTTATTTTAAATTATTTTGGACAGACTTTGTGATCATTTGATCAACAGACACTGGACATTTTTTTTAATCTTGAGATCGTGATTGAGCAAATAACAAATTTGCTTTTTATATTAATTTGATGGATATGGTCAACTCGTAGTTACTGAGGTTTTATATGAAAAAATATGATACATTTATAAAATACAGCACAGTGTTAAACATAAAGCCAGTTTCCAACACTGAGTTTGTGATCTCTTACAAAAAACAGCGTCTACTTTGGGTTCCTTGTCACGTTTCAGATGTCTATTAATTGTTAGCAGTTCCACTAAAGAGTTTCCCCTCTAAAGAGGGAAAATTATCCAAGATTTCACAAAAAGGTCCACAGGTTTATACACATTTGTGAAGCACAACATTGTTTTTCTGCCTCTCTTTCCATTAATCATCTCACAACAAGCAGTCCAACTCGCTGAATAGAGGATATGTATTTGTTGTGGAGTAGTTTTACACTCTTGTATTGTTACTTTTACTTATATAAAAGATTTAAGTACTTCCCCTACCACCTGTACATTAGCAGGATATTTGATTATCAGCATTATCATCACACCTAAAATTTCTATGTATGACTGCCTGTTCTTATCTATTTGTCAGGAACGCTTGTTCATAAAAGTGTCTTCCAAATATAAAAAGAAGGACATTGTACTGCAGAACTACTGCAGAAGTCATGTCACTGTAAATCAGAACATGAAGTCATATCAAATTTTGCAGTATTAGTTGTTATCAGACGGTCAGAGAAAATTAGAAAATGTTATTATTGTTGTCACCAAAGAACTGCAGGGTAGCAGAAATAAAGAGTGGAATAGTTTAATATGAAGTTAGATGCCAAACGTGTGATGCAGTGCAGGTGGCGTGAAGACTTGCGTGACTTGAAAACCAGAGGGAGGCTGCTGGAGCGTGACAGCTGAATTGCTGACGTGCTAAAAATACTCCCACCATTAGGATCTAAATAACAAAAAAACTGTCGACTCTCTCAATTAGAACTCACATTTTCCTGATGTACAATATCTGAAAGACTTTGTCGAACTGCTGGTGCTGATAGTATTCCTCTCTTTCAATTATTTGGTACAGTTTAACAGTAAAAGAAGTAATGATCAATGTTGTACACTCACACAGACTTTTAGGAAAACCTAATGGGGGAAAAAAAATAGTTAGGGGAGCACGAGTGCACTGTAGCTGTATGAACTTAGGGACTTGAAAAGGACAGATCATGCTTAGGTAAATAAAGGTAAAGGTTTAAAAAAAATTGCCTTTATTCACTGTTTTTATTTTCTGCTATTGTGCAGCTGTTGGTCGCCCATACATCATCCTTTGGCCAACGGTGAACCTCAGCTGAACCTGCTTCATTCATGCTTTTTAAATAAACTCGCCATTGTTTCGGTCATTTTCTAACATGCCCTCTGTGGCAGGTTAGTTTGCCCTTGATGTTAACCCTCCCCGTAGAGATAAACCAGCCTCTAATTTAAACCGGAGGTCATGATGGATGGTGCTTTCTCTCCAGTGGCAGCGGGTCACACAAACTAATATCCCACATCCCTCACATGCCTTTGTGTGTAATAACAGACACCGGGTTGTTTCTTTTCCTTCTGCTTAGTCCCATCTCACCCCCTCGCTCTTTCTCCCCTCTCGTTTCAGTTGTTATCAGCCCCTCTCCTGCCTCCCCTCCGCAGAAAGTAGAGTTGAGATTGTGTGTACATATCAATACAGCGGGTTGTGTACCCTCGCGGTCCCCCTGGAACGATGGTCCGGCCAGCGGGCATTGCTCATGTTCACTTTCTTGAGGTTTTTCGTAGAGCAGATTGGTTTCTGTGTTGCCTCTGTGCTGAAGGGAGGAAAAGAGGGGGTCATAAATGTGTCCTGAAGTCTGTAAGGGAGCAACAAACAAGACCACAAAGGCGCTGCAGGGACATGCGAACGCTGCTGTACCTGCAGGGACAGGGAAGCGTATGAAGTGATATTAAATTTAACTCAAAATGAGGCAGCAGCTTTCAACGGAGGTTTTGAAATTTGCTGACTTTTTGCTGTGATAAGATTTAGTCATTGCTGATGAGCACTGACAAAGAAAATGTACAAGAAGATTGAAAAAGTGCGGATTTCATACCATCCGACCATACCAGCTGAAAATTAGCAAATGACATGGCGAGAAACACAAGTCAATCATTCAGGTTTTAAAGCTGCATTAGTCAGTATTTTTACAGTAAAAAATATTCAAATGTGTGTAACAATTATCACCCAACTCGTCCCACCCATTCCTCTCAGCGTTTAAATCATTTCCTATTTTGACTCATTCTTACGGCTCTCATCAGCCTCATTTCCAGATGCAGCAGGCAGCCATTTTTTTTCTCACCAGATGGCAGACAGACAAAAGTTAGCAACGAGCTGGTGAACAAACTGGAGCATTCAGCTTCTAAAATGCCAGATAAAACCCTCGGGAATTGGTGTAGGCCAAAACCGAGCTAAAAGGAGAGTGAGTACTGGCCAGAGACATGACTGCTAATGTTGCTCTGTCTGCTGAATGTGTAAACGCATAGACCCAAAGTGGCTATATAACTAATAAATAATACTTAATAAAACCCCCAAATTAGCCAGATGTATTTAGAGGACATAAATGACAGTGAGGATTAAAATTATTACCCATACCATACTTTCTGTTGTAAATATCCATCACAGAAAGACTAACTGGTTCAACTTCTAACCTGTTGGGATTATTACCAACTATGGTTCATGTCACATTCAGTTTTGCTTGAAGTGGTTCAGATAATCTGTCTAAACTCTGTATGTGGTTCTGCCTCAAACTTTTTTTTTTTTCGCAATCTTGCAATGTTCCCACTCCCTCATTATCATGGTAGATAGAAATTGTTGCCAAAACTATAGAAATTATTATTTATTGTACATTTTTTTTACCTCTTTGTGGGAGAGTTGACATTACAGAGAGTTAAAGTTTAAGTAATTGACCCGTAGTCAATATCAGTAAGATTTTTGTTTGTTAACTTTATTTAACAGGAGTTCTGATTATTTCCATGTATTCAAAATGGTCACATGTGTCAGTTTATTGCTTCTTCGTTTGGGTGGTGGTTTGAGTGCCTTTGCAAAGCGGATTGACATTTTCCAAACTCTGCACTTGTATGTACAATGGGATTACCCAACACTCATTCTACCAGCACGCTATTAGAGGCATTCAGATTCATGGCAGATTATGTAAACATCATGCAAAGAAATGTCATGTTAACCTGCACTGTCACACAGCAAGTGTGTGTGTCTGTCTCGGAAAAGCAATCAAGATTCGGCAGCTTACCGCATATTCAGGAGATTTATATAAATGTGTTATAGTTAATCCTTTAAAGTCACATGAAGAGATCTTCCATTGTTTAGCAAATGGCTATTTTCAATACTTACACACTTTACATGTGCAAATCATTCACCACATTTAAATCACTGCTGCCTTGTCTATGATGTTAGTCACTTTGATGAATAAATATCCAATTAAATGGGCGTTTCAGATAAATGTGACCTCGTTATTGCAAACATACTGTACCTGTATCCTGGTCTAAATGTCCATTGTCATACTGGGTGTTGTGAGAAACTCTTCATTCAGCAAAAGCCGCCTAAAAACAGTCCATAAATTGGTAGAATCCTTGGTGACTTAAAGCAAAAAATCCATCACTTTGTTTGTCAGCTTCAAATCAATTGGGCCTGATGGACACCAGAGGCATTGGCTATTTAAAATGTGTATTGCCGTTATTGCCGTTGAAGAGTAATGAAATCAGAGTTGGTCCAAAGTGAACATGAGTTTAAAGTTTTTGCCCTTTACATTAATCTTTTAAAGTCCTGCCTTGCGCTGCAGTCAGGGGCAGAGTCACAATCACATTTTGAGGTGTCCAAGAAAAACTGTCTTTTCAAAATGCTCATCATCTGTTATCATCTCTAAATGCTACTAAAAATGGTTTCCAATGGTCCATTGAATCAGTTCTAGGGCCCACTTCAGCTGTAGCATTAGCCTCCATCAGCATCAGTTTGAAGGTAGCATTGGCAGCAGCTAGTGCTGCTTTCTCCAATGCCTCACATGTTACCTGTTAAAAGACACACATTTTTGTGTTTTCTGGATTCATCCATGGATTAATTAACACTTAAGAGCTATTAGTTAGAGTTGAACAAGCCCAAGGGAGTCTCCCAACGACCCCGCATCTCATACACAGCAGAATTCCCAATTCAGATTCTACCAGCTGGTCACGCAAATTAAAACCTGTTTTCACAAAGTCAAGTAGAGTTAAAAAGACACTCTGCCCCAGAAAAAGCAGGGCAATCACTGTGTGGACTGCAAAACAAAACAGGTGCAGTGAATTTACGCATTTGGACCATTTCAGAGGGGCTTTAAACCCGAAATCCACACCTTTAACTGCAGCCAGGGGTCTTTATTGTGGAAAACACGTCATAAATATAGTAAAACACCATACTGAATGTAAATATTTTAACTTAATAAACTTAAATTAAAATCCTCTTCTTGGAATTCTGAAAATGTCGTGAAATTGCTGTTTGTGTATGTGTGTGTGTGTGTGTGTGTGTGTGTATGTGTTTTTTTGTTGATTGATGACTTACATGTCCAGTGACTCTGGTCATTTATGGGTTTTCCGAGCATTTTCAGGTACCCTCACACAGGTGATCAATCTTCAAGAAATAAATGAAAATGACAAATTACAGTGTAAGCTCTCAACAGCTGTCAAAGCAAGAATATCACAGATCCCGTAAGATTAAAAAACTAGTTTTGTCCTTTAGCTGCTCTTGTGGTAACAGTTTTTAATGTTCTTCATCACTGCTGTAACAACGTTTGACTTGGTTTGACTCTGCTGCTTTCAATTCTGCCTCCCATATGCAGAAATCATTCAGCCAGATTGATTGCTTTGGTTTCATAGTGCCTTTCTGATGCAGCACGTCCAATCCAATTCTTTTTATTTGATGCCCATCACAGATCTATCAGGGGCACGCTGTTCCTTCCGTGTATTGTGGAAACAACAGCAGAGCTTCTTTTAATGAAGAGCAAAACAAGCAAGAGATTGGAGGGGATAAAACACATGACTGAATAAATTCCTTCACAATTGATTTTTCCACCCGCTTAGGTCTCTGTTTTAAACTGTGGCAGATAGAAAAAGCAAAGTAATGAATGCCATTTACCGGAGAAATAGCCCGACTACTGTTTCATACCTTGTTGCATCGTTTAACTACTCTTTCAGGCATTTCCTGAACAATTCATTGTTTACTTAATCTTAATTTACTCTATACTGGCCTGTTTCTCAGGGTAGCATACATCAGTACGTTGATTTGGAAAGGGTTAACAGCTGTAGTCCTGTCACCAAACCAAATATTCACCACATTCGCTTACAAGCGCCTGCACTGTTTGACATTATTCATACACAAGTCTTTGTATTTCTGACTCAGACTCAGTGAGTCATTAACTCCCTAATTAATCATAATTACTTGAATGAGCAAATTTCTAACTCTTGACATTTCATACTGCAGCTGTCCACGGCTGTGTAATACCGATGCAAATGTATATATACTGTTCATACAAAATACAACCATGGCATTAGCTGAAATGCTGAAATGTATAATAAAAGGCAGTGTTGGCACATATAGTACAGTCAAAAAAATAAGAATAATACATTAGTAATGGAACATTGAGGAAATCGATGTGAACAGGTGAGTTGTGTGTATTCTTGGCACTAGGGTTAGGGTATCCATATGGACACCATCAGCCATTAGCTGTGGCTGCGTTTATTAAACCCTTTAACCCGCAGACCCTTCTGAGTGATGGTTCTTGATACCTGCAAAGAATTTTAACACAAGGTTTTCAACTATTTATTACTCTGTCTGACTTCTTTGAGGCAAGGAGACACCATTATTTTTAGGTTTCTGAGTGTCATCCTCCTGCATAATACAACTGGATTATTTTCATAGGGCACCCTTTGTGACAATCGCCACAAAGGCTAAAAAGACGTGTGTCTAATCATTCAATACAACCATTACATGTTCGTAGTCATGAAACCATTTATTGAAGCAGCACCCAAACCTTGACAGTGCTTGCACGCAGAACAGAGGATAGTAAAAGGTTTGAACTGAATAGTTTTGTTCTGTAACCTATTTTTGTTTCATATTTATATACATTTTTTTAATGCTCTTCATGTTTTTTGTACCTGCATCAGTTTTTCCCCAACTGTTGTAATCACTTAAATTTTTTGATGCACTTTGATTTTACTCTTATGTTCATTATTTTCTCATTTCTAATTATTTACTTTATTATATTCCTATTTGTTTATTTACTGGTTGACTTATTATAAAGCAGTTTCTATTGTAAACTTGTTTAAAAATGTGCTATATATAAAAAGTTTTTGTTATTATTGCTAGAAGTAAGAGCAGCAGTAGGTATTCAGACTGAAAACAGCTCTTTGTTAACAAAATGCAAAGTGTATTGGTCGCGACGTGTTTCATGTTCAGGTACAATGAGACATGGTCCAACTCAGAGTTTGAAGGCTTATCAGACGGCAAAACTCTACACAGTGGTTTATAATGTTATGAGACAACCGTTTCATCTTTCGCCCCAACGGTCACAGGAAGTCAGTAGACATACTACATTGACATTTGCATGTATGCGGCATTCCCACTGTGTCAACAGCATCGCTTGGTCCACATCACCTGAGGCTGTTTCACCTCATACACTTGAACAGCAAGGAACAGGACCGCAAGGCCCTGCAAAGAGAGGTTCATTCATTTGAATGTATCCCAAGCAGCGATTTCCCCTGTCTAAAAAACATCTACACTATGTGATGTAAGAGGTGACGGCCTTTTCTCCTTGTTGCGGTCGGTACCGGGAGACTGCCTGAGAACATTATTATATTTTATTCTATTCTTATTCTATATCATGTTTTTTTTTTTTACAGATTACAGGAACAAATGGACTTACATTTTGCTATGATTATACTAAGTATAAATGACAAATGAAATCAACTTGAGTATGAGCTGTGACTATAAATATAAGGAATGTCTGTCTGTCCTTCAATTACCTTGACAATAATTCATGTGATTGTCACACTTGGCCAAACAGGCAAGTTTTGAATGGGCACTGCAGTAGTTTGAATAAGGGGACTATTTTTTTTTTTTCATAGAAGGCTAACATGCAGCCTAAAGGAGTATTTTGGCCAATTAGGTATGTACTGTAACGCATAGTGCAAAAGTTCAGGCAGTGACAGGTTATTTTTCACCATCAGAATCATTCAATTAAATCATCAGCAATTATCTGGAAAAGTAAAACCAAGGGCAGATAATAATCAAAACTTTTAAAAAGAGCTGATACATTTATAACTTTATATTGAGAGACTGTGGTTTGTCACAGCAGGTGATAAACACTGAGTGGGGGGACGGCTCCAGAATGAAAGCAAGGTCGACCTTTTTCTTTTTTTGTGCCTCCATAAAAGCTATCATAACTACCTGTTCAGTATTTAAGCATTTTGGTGTCCATCGCCTTTAAATACGACACCCCGCTGTGAGCTAACTCACTGCAGAGAGCAAAGTTTTGAATTTTGCAGCATATCACAATCGTAATGATGTCTGACACATCATAGTGGGTGTGAAGTGTCAAACATTATTACAACAAAGCAGTCACAGACGCAGCCAGGAGAATGTCATCTCTCATCGGCTGACAGCGAGCGGAGCGAACTGTGAAATCATTTGTCTGATTGTCTGGCAGCCAGTGGCAGGACTCAGCAACAATAACAACAAGCCCTGTGGTCAAATCATCGCTTGTTAATAATCCTTCAAATTTCTGACTCTCTGCCTTCTGCGCTCACCGTGCACATCGGCCTGCCTGCCATGAGTTTTCAACACAACAGGAGGAAAAGTTCTTCTCAGGGAAAAAAAGGAGTCTGAGATTGAGTTTGGAGTCTCAAAAGGAACAAAAATGTATTTTTCTCTTACTGTGAACATGAGTAATAACTCCCGAGAGCCATCACAAAAAACCTCCCTTAGTTACTGTTGCTATGGGTGGAAAGCCCCCCGTTCTCACACACCACACACTGCATGTTCAGTCATAACGGTGGAAGATTTATCAGCCGAGATTTTTGGTCATTTTTGTGAGTTGGTTTAAAACTCTCGGTCAGGCTGACTCGTGAATTTGAATCGAGAACCCTCTAAAAGGGTCTTAAGCATGCACTCAAAGGACGATATGATAAAAGACTGAGGCTAAACCTGCTTGTCCCAGGTGCAAATTCAGCGTCCTCGCCAGTCAATGATTTGTGTTACACGGAAATAAAGGAGCACCATTGTGTTTGTTCTGCAGGGTGGAACTAATCAGCCCTAGTACAGTATAATAAGGAAGATTTAAGATCTTCTTTGTTTTGATATAACCGGTTTTATATGCTTATCTTATAAAAACATATTTGGACAGCTGTAATGCTAATGAGATTTATGCTACTGTTATATTGTCAAACTGTGTTTAGTTTCACAGTCTGACAATATAACAGTAAGGGTGCAGATTAACAGATGTGTTTGGGAAATGTAACTCTAGGGATGCTGGAGTTTTTCCCAAATCAGGACAGATCTGCTGACGTCATATCATACACTCTGATATTTTAGCAAAGGGAAAGTATCTTTTTCATAACATAATGTATAAACCTCCTGCTACCATGAAGCACTAAGCTAGTTGGCTGAAAATACAAACGTCCGCAGATCACGCAGATAAACCCACCTTAATACATTGATTACATGTTTGCCTCTTGGTTTTGGACAGGCTTTACAAAGAAGATATGACCCTCAAAACTTTTTCATTTCTCTTTGTAGACCCAACACACACTGCTTCCACATGTGGGGGAAGGCAAAGATCTGACGTACCCACTGACGGTTGCCGTGATGAGTTGAATAAGAGCTGTACTAATGTTTTAAAAGAACACCAACTTGAACATTTAAGGATAATGTTTGCTGGAATTTGACCAGCTCTTGAGAATCAATCCTTTGTGTACCATGACTAGGAAGAAAGAAATGCCAACAGTGTCCGTTTATTGTCTGTTCAACTCATTTTGGTTTCGTGGTCTGCATCATCTGTGCTCATCGCTCATCGCACTTACTTTGTTAAAAGAAAATTGAGAAAAAGTCATTTTCAAAGAGGATTTGAGTAACATCACGTCCTTCCCTTTCGCTCGTGTTTGCTCAGGCAGAGCAGAAGGCTGGGTTTGTGATAATCCCCCTGTTCTTCAGTTTGTGGGTAGTAAGCAGGAGGTAAGTCTAGCGATTAAAGCACTTTTCAGCATGGAGAGTGGGAGCTTTGGGCTGGAAAAAAAAAAAAATAAGTGGAAAGCCAGCACCCACCTACGTCTGGGCAGAGAGCCCTCAAGAGGCACAGTGGTCAACAGTGCATGGGGCTTACCTGTCAAGAGTCTCATTGTGTCGAGAATGCAGTGGAGAGGAAACTCAGAGAAGCCAAAGAGGCCAAACAGCCAGAAAGGAAGAGAAAAAAAAGGGTATTTTTACAAGTGCAAGTGTTTTAGTGAAAATCTGAGGATCAAAAAGCCCCCTGCTCAATCAGTTTTTTAAAGTGCCTCTTGAGGAAATCTGATGGTCGAGGACTCAAGAGTATAGTCCCTTATGCACAGTATGTCATTGTCTCTCCTCCTCTCTCGAAATATACCTATAGGGCACTGGCAAACACTGTTCCCATCACTTCACATCACACTGCTTAAGCGTGATGTCAGCGGCCTCTCCGGGAGACAATTTCAGTGTCTTTTCCCACCCGCTTACAAGACAAGAAGTCTGTGTTTTTTTTAAATCAATTTGTTCCACTACACGCCGGCGTGGCCCGCAGCTTTGGCCATCAAGTCAACCTTGGCTTCTCCCTGGCTCTCGGATCCCACCGGCGTGGCTTTGTTTTGCCTGGTCTGAGCCGCGTAGATAGCAGCGACCCTATCTCTCTACCCCTGTCCACCTGTTACAGCAGCCAGTCACCTGTGTAATCGAATTATCGGGAGCCCACCGGAAGCAAGAACAAAAGGAGTTAAATTGGGGAGCAAAGACGAGGAAAAGACTAACGCTGTGAAATCACTAGTGTATTTATTAATTCACTATTACCTATATGACAGAGGATATGCCAAATTACCATGTGTATGCGAAAGGTGCCGGATATTGTGTCACTTGGCTCTGTTGTATGTTAGCAACTAGCTGGTGAACGTAGTGGAGCATTTAGCAGCTAAAGAGCAAAATATTTCACTCAAGATTTAGTTTAGAACGTAACTGAATATTGGTAAAAAATGATGTTTTTACAGCTGGTTTCCGCTGCTCTCAAATGGCCAAAAAAAGTTGGTTGCATGTTTAACTGTAGAGCCAGTAATTATAATTATGCAATTTTAACCAAAACATAAGTGAAAGATTTTGTCAGAGTGGTGTCAGTCCATTTTTCTTTTAACTACGCTTTAAAAAAAACTAAATTTTCAGTGAGTTCTTGAATTTAAGAGGAAGTGATATTACATAATTAACTGAGCAGCTTTGATGCCATACATGATGGCAATTAATTTGTCACTTCTGATTCACGTGGACTCTGTGGTGGTTTTATCAGCCACTACTGGAAATTTCGGGGGCCACCCACTGTCACTGCCACTCGTTTTATTCTTTTATTTTTAGACCTCTCTGATGAATGGCAGGCTGCATAAAATGAAGGCTTTGTCTGAGGAAGAAGAAGCAGGCCCTGCAATGTCAGGGTGTATTCAAAAACTCCATCCTCTCTGTTCGGATACGCCAGTTTTTATGCCTCATCCAAAGTGCAAAGAATTTTTTTGCAATATTTCTCTTTTTTCATGGCATTCCCACTCTTTTTCACTTTTCATGCACAAATTGAAAACAGGCCAAAAGCAGTAGAGTGGAAACATACCTACTGTGTCCTAAGCCGTGTATCAACTTTCCCTTTCTCATCTGTCTTATTTCAAGGTACGGAGACATGGTGCCAAAGACAATTGCCGGGAAGATCTTCGGCTCCATCTGCTCCCTGAGCGGCGTGCTGGTGATCGCCCTGCCCGTCCCCGTCATCGTCTCCAACTTCAGTCGCATCTACCACCAGAACCAGAGGGCAGACAAACGCCGCGCTCAGAAGGTAAAGTCATCGTCTTTACCTGATAAAGTGTGACTTATTGGTGTTGGAGCGTGTGTACACACATATTGCCTGACCGTTAGAGGCGCCGCAGTCTTGATTTTCAAAGAGGCTGAAATACGACAAAGCTGTCAGATATTACTAAGTTTATAATGAGAATGAATGGGAGGTTGAAGTGTGGAGTAAGAATCGTGGGTTGGTATTGATGCTTCTACCTGAAAGACCTTCGGAAGGTCATTTTTTAAAAATCTGATCGTTAAAATAATGAGAGCAGGTTCAAAGATCTCGATGATAGATGAGTGTCTTTTTTATGAAAAGGACAGAGGACACATTTTACAAAAAAGGTGATGGTGAAAAGAATTGACCCCAATTACAAATTCTACGTGTGCGTTGCAAATTGCTGTCCTTCGGCCTACATCATCCCACGTTTTTCAACAACATCACACACGCAGACACACACACACACACACAGTCGGAATTTCTTGCCCTTCAGACCCACATTATTCATTGTTCCTCCACACATGCACACACACACAGCCTGTCTAAAAATCCAAGCACCAAATGTTCGCTATCCACTCACTACGCTCACCCAGCAGGCTCGACCTTTCTACGGGTTTAGATAAGAGTGCTATTAAGTTAGAGAGCAGCTGCTGATAGCTAATTGAGAAGGGAAAAGTCTGGTTTAAATCCATAGTGATACAAGAATCCTAGGTGGCAGGTTTTCTCATTAATATATTTCTTTGAATAAGCAGAAGTAAAATGGAATTTTCTTTTCCTGTTCAAACACAATGGGGTGAACTTCTTTACACCTCCATGTGGGCCAGTATGGCCCTCGTCAGATTAAAACCTTAGGAAGATCCATTTGAGCAGTGAGCTGTGACGAAGTCCAATTTAAAAAAAAATAAAAATAAAAAAATAAAAAGTGGATAAACGAATGTGCAGGGTGATTTTATACCAGTTAACCCTGATTTATTCTGCCAGTTTGGGGATCAAACCAGCAACAATACGTCATAAACTATCTTCTCTAACATTTTATGGAAACTTTGTACCGTTTCAGGGAAGATAAAATAAATCAAAGGAAGTTTATACACGACCAAGAAAAAGCATTAATGATTGTTATTTCTACAAATAGTCTGGCTACATAGTTAAACAAGCTGGATGCAAACTGATGGATAATGCACTAAAAGCATTTTACTAAATTGTTATTGCAATGAAATTCAATTTCCTACTACTCAAGCGCAGTTTTCTTATCATTTGATTGTTTTTAGGTAAAGTGAATATGTTGTAACTTTCAAATAATATTTCTATATAAATTTATCACTGACGCTTTTAAAATGTATTTTCTAACTAGTTCACTGACTATTGAATAGCATGTTCACAGTAATGTTTATGCGGCTGTGAAGTAACTGTTGCCTAGCAACAGGTACACGCAGCCAGCACCAACCGTATTTGTTGAGGGGGAAATGTAGTTTTAGAAATATAACGGGTAAAGAAAAGGTATATTTGATATTTTAGGTTTTATTTTATGTGTATACACTGCCTGAAGTACTTTTGGACAAAGGCGCCTGCCAAATGAACGCAATGTTTAAAAAAAAAAAAAAAAAAAGCTAATTTTGTGTGATCCATTTTTTTAAAACAGATTTGTGGCCTATTGGTTTCAGAGAATATTTAGTAAGTAAAGTTACTAGTCGTGTAATTACCTTAAACTGCAAATTCAGTAGGCTAAATCAATATAATGAAAAGGAAGCCAAAAAAAATCAGTGTGTTGTGGATTTTGAGTAGTTGTTGCTGTAGAAACTATTCAAAAGCACTGTCATTTCCAATTTGGAAAATTTGCTCCAACTGCAGCTCAAGTTCATCTTGTGAATCTAGAGTTGAATAATAAGTTGTGACAAAACATAATACGGCAAAGACGTAGTTTAATTACTGATTGGCTACAAGAGTCACACACAGCTTCCAGCATTCAAATTACAGATGCAGAGTTGAACTAATTCAAAGAGAAAAACAGCAACAGCCTTAGTCAGACTCTTGCATCTTCACTTGGCAGCATTTCTGTTGGTCATTTCGTGCTCTGTACTTGTTTTATATTCAACAATATTATTACTGTATTATATGGTTCCTTAGGATTTCCCCTGAAGGAAATGTTTAATTGTCCTTATTCTTAGCAGTGGTTGTAAAACATGTTTTAGACCATGGCGGGACAGTGAAACTCTTCAGTAAAAGTCATACTAATGAAGTTTCTTTAAAATAAGCAGCTCCACTGGTTTTGTCCATCCCATTAAATTAGTGAGAGGAGACACTCTGGGATACATAATCCATTTTAAAAAAGGGATTAATTTATAAAAGCATTATTGAGCTGTTAAATGAACATTAAAAAGAAATTACATTTTATTGCAGCTTGTTTTGCTGCAGTCATGGAGGGACTGAAAACAGAAGACACTGACGCAGCAGCATCAACATTTTTAAGACACAGCACAGGCCTGATGTGTTTATATCTGATTGATTGATTGGTCAAGTGAATAGATGGGGCAGTGATAGTGGCATTAACCCAAACAGATTAATTTCACAGGCTTTTCACCAGCAGAGGGTGTACACTTTAAGGATTTTAATTTATTCAAATTCCTTTTAGTTTAAACATGCATGAACTGAGATTTTGGCTACATAGGGGCAGTGGAAACAAGCTGTTAACACAACATAGACATATTGTCACTTTTTAAGTTGATACGGTGAAATTGTTGGCAAACATTTGCTTAATTACACATCAGGTAGTGTAGGACTCATGCCTCTGTCCACCTGATGGATTTACGTCCAGCTTTAACTCAGCTTTTAGCTCTGTTTTTGGTCCCTATCAACACCTGCGAGAGATGTTTGGCTGTTTAACTGCTAAATGCTCCTCTATGTTCACCAGCTGGTTGCTAACTTTGTCACCCTGCTGTTTGGTACATGGACAGGTAGAGTGAAGGGGTTCCCTTCGCTGAAAGCAGATTAGTTTATGCCAAAAACAACGCTGGTGAGAGTGAACTTAATGTAGAATCACCTGTAGAAGTCACCTGACCCCATGTTCAGGTAAAAATATTGATCATAGCTGCTTTAAATGCTAAAAATCAGGCTCATTCTTGACACTATTGAAACAGCAGGTAGAGCAGCAGCTTTTAAGCCAACATGGGACAAACAAGAGATCAGACAATGACAATGTGAACATCTATAATTAAGTTTCTAAATGGATCTGGTTAAAGATAATCCATAGCTAATGAAGTTTTCCATGCAGATATACATTTACAATACACAAGCTAACACTACAGAAAGGTGCAGTTACACTTTGTAATCTTCCTACACTGTAAGAAAGCTTTACCAACCCAGGAAAGTTACGTTTTGTAGGTGTTTGTTTCGACTAGTTGGTGTCATTTTCTGTTCTTACCTTGTAATTATCTGGGAAATTCCCACAGCTATAAAAAGGTTTCCAAGCCACAACAACATTTACTATGCACCTGTGAGCTATTGCACAGAAATGCAGTTTGGGCTCTTTGTTTTACCCTTTAGTATGAATATGAGAACTGAAACAAAGTAGAAAAAGAGGGAAACAAGGAGATCTCTTTTATATTAAACCTATATTAAACCTATTCATCCGTTCTCCCTCCTTCTATTTCTCCATCTCTCCTGGCCTTCCCTTCTTCTCTTGGTCTCATTCGTCTTCATTCTTCTCCAACAACAGGCTGCTCCAGGCTCACATTACAATTATGCAGTCATCTGGGGATTTGGCTTCACAAAAAGGTCCTCCTCGTGTACCCATTGTAGCTTCACAGTCAGAAAATAGAAAGTAGAGAATCTAAATTGGATTTAATGATAGTCGTTCCCTACTAACTGCTGTAGTGTGTGTCTGTGTGGGCCTCGGTGTAGAGTACAGTGTCTCATCTTCATGTTCAGTCACCCACAGAGGGCATAACTAGCCAGAGAAACACCCCCTGGTACTAATGTGCCTAATTCCCTGATATGTTGGGGGGGGGAGGTTCCCCAGAAGAAGATAGGTTTATTTTTTTTCTTCACGACTCAGCAGTGCAGCGCAGTCACCATCAGAGTGTCAGTGGGTGTCAAAGCAGTAAATGGACTGAGGTCATACCGGTAATGGGACAGCAAAGTCAAGAGGAGCCACACTTAGAGATGGCAGGTTGTCGAGGAGAGACAAAAAGAGGGAGGGAGGGAGGGAGGGGAGGGCCAGAGACGTGAGGGCAAAACAAGACGACGGGAGCAGGAGAGGAAAGAGGTCGGACAAGAGGGAAGAGAGAGAAAGAGAACACAAAGGAGAGGGTCAGAGAAGCAGAGGGAGAGAGAAGGAGAGAGGCCGACTGAGGAAAAAGGTCTCTATATGCTGTAGTTTCAAGGCTACTTGTCTCATAGGTGAACATTTCTTGTCATTTTCTCCGGACCACTGCTGTCTGGCTGTCGGACTGTCGGACTCTGGATGGTAATGTTAGAGCAAAACGGCTCAATTTGCTCGGTCAACCAAGACCAAAGACAAAAAAAAAGAAAAAAGAAAAGTAAAATCACAAGAATTCAACATCAGTGAGCTGTGTTGAGTGTTGAGTAGGCCTATTAGGACCTTCTCTGAACAGACTGTAATTTTAGACTAATTTACCTCAAAGAGGTTCTCCAGTCATGAAATACTTCCTCGTCACCTCCAGTTGTTCAAGGAGACACAGAGTTTAACTTGGCACAGTGTATTTTAGTCTCTCCCACAGACACCATCCTGCTGCTGTAAAATACTCGCTAGTGCACAAACGAATTCACGGCTGAAAACAGTCCCCCAACAAATGCACTTTACTACTGCTTGAGTAACCTTTGCTAAACACAACAGTGCCCAGCTGTTTCAAGAAATGATTGTGCTGTTGTGCTGTTTTCTTACTCATCTACTCAACCTGTGAAATAAATGTGTCTTTGTTTGTTTTTTAAAGTCTCTAAACTCTAAAATAACTGTTAGAACTATAATGGCTCTCTAAACGACGCCATCAGGGTCGGATGGAGAGACGCATTTATAACAGAAAGCCCGCATTACAAAGCTGGGGTTTGAAAGAGGAGGAAAATTACCAGACATTCTAACTTAAAGATGCTGCTGGCCGTATTATGGGAAATGTATGATCCATCGTCCTTTGAGCTTAGCCCTTTCAAGGGAGTAAAATAGGGATATTTGAGACTCTGCTGCACTCATTTTGACCATTATGTTGTGAGTCCCCTAATTTTATGGAAATGCAATGCAAAATCAGAAGAATATCCCTTTGAATGTACCTCTTTAATGGTGAAAGGGGGATCAGTAAGAAAGTATTGACAGTAAATATATATATATACATAAATAAATACATATATAATTCAGAATTTCATTAGTTTAGAGTCGGTTCGGAGGAAAGGTTCCTCAGACAACTGTTTGGGCTCAATGGACCATCAGAAAAGACGAAACACTCATCAGCACATCAGTGCAACCAATTGCAGTGCTCTTGCACTTCCAGTAGGATCAGAGTTAGTTATTCTTTCATATGTTTTTCTTTTCTTGTGTCAAATAGAGCTTTTGATCAATAAGAAAAGCAGTCGGCACACGACAGCTTTTTCGCTTTCAAATTCACTCACTCTTTAACTGAAGCTACGTAGAAAGAGGCAGCCAATGCTTGTCTCTCCCCCGTTTTCACTCCACCTCTTCCCCTCTGTTTCACACACTGTGCACGTACATAAACAATCATTGTTATTACATCTCCAGCTTTCCTCGCACCTTCACAGGTACCTGCCATCTGACAGACAATTTCGGAAGCATCCAAACTAATTCCATTACTTTTGATTCACGTCTGGGAAGCAGATATTGCCCTGCCTGTCTCCTGTTTCTGAAATGCATTTATCTGGGAGAGAGCGCAGCAGGACAAGGTTAAAGAAATCTCTCGCCTCACATGTCCAGAAGGCAGTTGTATATCATATAGAGTCGTCTTAATGTCCTCTTCATTCTGAGAAAATTCCCAAAATGACTTCTCTCTCATATCTGTCTCTCTCTGTCTACCTCGCTGTGTTCAGTAGTCACATCTATCTTTCACCTACTCCTCATTGTCTTATAATGATGGCAAAAAGTATGTGGAAATCCATGTCCACATTAAGGCGTAATTGAAAAAGAGTAAGCGTTAAGAATAAGAATAAGCTCTTACATATTGTAAGAAAGTCTGAAGTTGTGGGGAAAAATCAATACAGTAGAGTAGCTGTGAAAATTACTACACAGCCTGAGTGATGAGTTGGCAGATTCTCACCATTAAACACGGCATTAGTCATTTTGTCTGACCTCCCGCCCACCCTGTCTGATGCTCTGACCTCTTCTTCCCACGCCCAGAAAGCCAGACTGGCCAGGATAAGAATATCCAAGTCAGGGAGCGCCAACGCCTTCCTCCAGAGCAAACGCAACGGACTGCTCAACGATCTGCTGGAGCTGACGGTGAGAAAGACCTCCGACCCTCCGAACACTAAGAGCCACCAGCGGCAAAGTGGGCGCGATGATTACTGGGAAGTCGTTTTTAAAATGTGTTCATTAAAAATGACGTGAAAATGTCAGCATATTGTAATTCACTATGAGAGGTTAATCATATTGTTCCTTGTCAAACACCCTGCTATACTCATTATTTCAATTCACTGCAACTCAATAGCTTGGAAGCAGCTGCTCGACAGCCGCAGTATACACTCACACACACACACACACCAAATAACAAACGATTACTGCCATAATTAACCAAAGGACAATTTAGAAGTCATTTACAGGCTTTAAAAGAGCAGCAGAAGTCATTACATTTGTGTTGTTATACAGGGCAGGGGTGATGGCAGAGGAGTTACACCAATAATCCTCCACGCGGGCGTTATCAGTGTAATCACACAAAGTAGTTTTCCTAGCTGATTTAATCCGTGTCTCTAAAACAGGCAAAGTCGGACAACAGAGGTTGTTTTTGCTTTCCCTGCTTCATGCGCCGCTCTTGGTGATAATTAGACTCTTAGCGCATTAAAAGAGGCTGCAGCAAACTTCAAAGCTGCACCAGTGAACAATGAGACAGCGGAGGACAGTTAAATCCTACACTCACCCAGACTCCTTTTCCTGCAGAAGGTACAAAATGTTTCTGTCTTTCCTCCTTTCCATAATTATAGACAACTGCAGTGTTATGCTCTTGTCTTTCATCATCCCCATACCTTACAGTAATTGATTTTTGGTGGGCCTCACTACAACAAACAATTAATCTGCTCATAAAGTTAGTATGGCGAACAGCATCCAGCAAACACAGAACATTAGAATTCATAAGTCATGTTTCTGCTCACCTGGCAAACCTAAGTGTAATATTGACTCTGTTATTAGCTCCATTTTTGGTCTCCACCAACTCCTATGGGAAACATCTGCTTCTTTAGCTGCTCCACTGTCTTCACCGGCTTGTCAGGATTTCCATATATTAAAGTCGCTTTAACCCTGTAAAGCCTGAGCCATAATTGGCAGAAAATTCTTTTTTTAACTGGAGTGTTTATTGAACCTTATGACAATTTTTAAAAAATAAATTAAATATCAATTTGCATATACGATATGCAATTTTTATCATTTTTGCTACATTCAGCATTTTTATTTAGTTTTTGATTATTTGGTATTTTCATGGATTTTGATTGTATACATCAGGTTTTTCGGGAAAAAAAAATAACACTGATGATGTAGAGGTCTCAAAAAAATCATGTATCAAATATGATACACTTGTCATTACAGGGTTAAGGAAATAGTTGAATATTTTGAGAAGTATGCTTATTTGCTTTCTTGCTAAGAGAATAAGAAGAGATCGGTGCGACTCTCATGTGTAGTTTAGCTTAGTTAGCTTAGCAATACAGACCACAAACAAGGGGCTACAGCTAGCCTGGCTCTCTCCAAAGTTGAAAAATATGCCTTTCACTTGCTCACTAATTAACACATTAGAGTACTTGTTTCATGCGTACAATGCGTTAATACTTGTCAGTTTATACCAAAAAATAATAGTTTGCAACCTCCCATAAAAACCACAAATGGTCATTTATATATTACAAAATGATACAAAATGTTAATTCACAGACTTTAAAGACTAACTAGATGGAGTCAGGCTTGCTGTTTATGCCAAGCTAAGCTAACCACGTCCTGGCTCTTGCTCCATACACGCAGATCTGAGAGATTGATCTTCTCTTCTAACTCTCAGCAAGAAACCAAATAAACTTATTTAAATGTCTAACCACACATTTAAATTACATGCCCTACTCTTCAAGTCCACTTACAGACATCGGCCAACTTTTTACTTTTTAAAGCAGACATCCATCTTCCACTTTTCTTTAACCTGTCGCCACCATGGAAAAATGTGTTTGTTAATGCATGAGCAAATTACCTATGTATATCCTTCCCATCCAGTCCATCACTCCTGCTTTCAGTTACACACTCCCCTCCTTGCAGATGGTTACTAAAATCCATTTGGATCTAATCGAGTCCAGTGTGAAAGCTCATGGGTGTCTGGAAGTGGTTAGAATTATCATATAAATGCCATCTGCGAGTGCTGAGCGACCCCCATCCCTCTGCGCGTGTGTGATGAGGCTGCCAGAGTCCTGGCGCATCAAATTACGGTGGTGTCTCTGCTGTCAGTCAGTCGGTAGCGCCGTGTGAGTCTGGGGTGGGAGATATATGACAAAATGACTGGTTCGCTCATGGAGAGCGTTATATTAGAGGCTCTGGTCTGCTGGTCTTTTTCACTTATCCCTGAGGGCTTTTTAATTTTTTTTAACAGCCATTTATTTGTTCCCCGGCTCACAAGCTCAGTATCATAGAGGGAGATTACTGATAATCCTGTCAAGTTTTAGGTTAACCTCACAATTTTATCCCTTTGGGTGGCATTCACGTATTTTTCTCATTTAACTTTAGTGTGACAGGATTTGTTCTGGTCAACATTTTCCTAATCTGGTTCCAGACCTCTGAAAAACTGGCAAAATTTACACTGCGGACAGTGACTACTAACAGGTCACTGAAACAACCTGATCTTTGTAGGAGAGGAACAAGGGGTTCACATTCACACCAGGCTCCTGTGCTAATACTGGATAAATGGCAACAGACAAATTGCCACAAAAATGTCAACAAATGTAGATGAGATCAGTGCAGCATATATTGTGAAGTGGTACATTTTCTGGAAAATCTGTTACTGGATAAAATAGCCAGATGGCCGCATGGCTGCTTTTGACTAATGCAGCAAATTAAATGTCATTTATCACATTAATACATAAGTCAGATAAAAAATCTAATACAGCCATAAAACAGTGCTCATTGATTTGCAACATTGCCACAGCAGTGTAATACACCCGGAGATGGACCTACCACAGTATGTGGTATCTTACGGTTGACAAATTCATATCATTTCATATTAGATATCGTCATATCACCCCTGATGGATTGTTGTAAGTCAGAATAACAGCTTCTGAACTGGATGAATGGTTTGAAATGAACGAATGAATGCAATGGCAATTCAGTCTCATTTTCAGGCAAACATTTTATAGTCTTTCGAAACAGCAGCATTTTTCCAGTACATCAAAAGCAAGTGCTGGGCAATATAATAATACATGTCATGAAATAAACGAAATACGTCAGTTATAACACTGCTCATATTGTCAATGAGCAGGACTGATTTATGGAAGTATGGGATTTTACAGTGAGCGAACACTTAACAGTACCCATCTGATGAATACCACTGATCCAGGACTCAAATTCACAATTCTGTTGGAATATCTCCTCCGCTCAGAAAATTTGATTTTAGAAAAAGATGCTGGAAATTCACTGAATGGTTGGAAATCTTCTTAAAACTGGGCCAAAGAAATTACACCATACAGGAATAAAGTAACAAGTAACATGAAGGTGCACTCCATGTAAGTCAACACAAGACTTGTAAAAAACAAACAAAAAAAAAAAAAAATCAAAGATGGCGATCTGTGCCTGAAAAGCTTCAGGATGCAGGATCATGATACAGGTCTGAATACAGGCTACATGATTTGTCAGGTATTTCAATCACTGCGTGAGCCAACACAAAGGGAGTCCCATCCCACATGTAGCATAAGATTACATATACCACTATAGATAAAGTCAGCTGCTTTTTCATCACAACACGAGGACAAATTAAAGAGCCTACTGACTTCCTCCCTTTGTATATTAGAAAGTAAGGAAAGAAACAGGTCTTCAGTGAGGTTTAAGCTATCAGGGTCACATTTCAAAACAAATTCAGCTTTTTTTGTCACTGTCTCTAGCTGTACAATGTCTTTGGTAGGACCTCTTCCACAGGGCAAATCCACACATTGAGACATCAGAAGGCGTTGTGCTCGCGTGCCCACATCGCTGTATTGTTCATGTGTCTGGAATCTGAACGAGAGTCCTTGGGCTGGATCGCCACCCACCCAAATCCTTTGAGTAACAATGTGCGCTGTGGGGAGAGAATTAATTTAGTTTTCAGTTTTCATGTTTTTTGGCAATTGTGATTACTTTGAGACTAAGCTATATTGGACCCTAAGCTTTGAAACCAAGTCCCGTTTGGAGAAACACCAAAAAATGGTTCCATAAGTTTCTGCTTTCTGTTTTTCTCAATGCCTCTGTTTTTCCCTCCTTCTGAAGCTTCATACATCAATAACTGTCCAGCTGCCTGGAGCACCGCATAACGCCCCGTTGTACCTACTTAGATAATTAAGTAAGAGAGTTGGCAACAATGCAGATTTGGAATTTATATTTTATTAGTTCAATAAACTCAAAGTTCTTTTTTTGCCTGCTTACACAGGAAAACCAAACCAAAGGCAATAACAGTATTAATGGCACAAAAAAGATGCACAATGGAGGAAATTAATTATAAACAAGTCACTTGCCAAGGCTGGCCCAAGGCTGGGGGGATCAATTCACACCAAGCAGAAATGCGGTTTATTATGCAACTAAATGGCAAGTAAGTGATTTGAAAGCAAACAGCAGGCGTTGTTGGCTACCTGCTCGCAATGGAAATGAGCGTAAAATCCACGAGCACAGAGCAAGACCGTTTAGTTTAAAATGGGAGACACGAAGCAGAACGAAAGCGTCACATCGCTGACTTTTCATTACAGATGACAAAGTTCATATCAAAGAGTCATTTCAGCACCAGGCTCCTTAATGAACGACGAGGACACAGCAACAATGTAATTTGTCAACATTCATCAATTCTGTATGTGTGTGTGTGTGTGTCTGTGTGTGCGTGTGTGTGTGTGTGCGTGGGGCTTACTAAGGATACAGAAGAGGATGAGCAGAAGCTGGTTAAGTCCATCTCTCTGTTAGAGAGCCAACACTACCACCTACTGCAATGTCTGGAGAAAACCACTGTGGGTACAACTGAGCACTTCTGTCTTTCACCTTTTAAATAAAAAAAAAAAAAGACAAGCCATGTTGAAAATATGTGTTCATTGTCATTTAAATGTTGTATCATGATAGCATTTCATCTAAGTGAAAAAGATGCAGCAACTGCAAAATAAACCTGTAATAAGAGGAAAGTTAAATACAAATCTTCATGGTGTGAAAACTGCACACTCAGCCTGCAAAAATGTATAATTATATATTTCATTTCCTCCCTTTTCTTCATTGCTCACAGTATTTCCCGTGTGTCTTTCTCTGTGCTATTTTGCATATGTTTTTATGACATCTGAACCTATATTGATTGCCTGAGGTGGCCGAGCTTATTTTACACACCTGTATGTAATTATTATTCCTTACACAAACAGCGTGGGTGTGTGCTTAAAGCTCCAGGGAGTTTTATTTCTGTCCAACGTCTCTATCGCTGTGACAGGAGTGTTTTTCTTCTTGTCCAATCTGTGCTTCAGCACCAGTCAGAAGCCAAAAAGTCTTCAACACTTTCAATTAGACATTTTATGCATTTTGTCTAAGTAGTGGTTAATCCAGAGTCTCTTTCAAGTGCAGAATTTTTAGTCAAAAAACATAAATCTGCATAAAGCTGTGACACTGGAGTCAGTAAATTTACTAAATGTGCCATGTGCATGAGTCTGTGAATGATAGTTTTACCATTAGTTTGTTATAATCAGTATTAATTAACTTTCACTGGTGTATTTATGTGTAATATTCCATGAGTCTCTTGAGTCTGTCTTTTATTTACTCCACAGTCTGTTTTCCTCTCCCCACACTGTATTTAAACTGTCATCCTGTTTCCTTTCTCCAGGCTCACGAGTTTGTGGACGAGCAGATGTACGAGCAGAACTGTTTAGAAACGGCGCTGCAGACCTACCCGTCACGCAGCCCCTCCGTATCCAGCCACGACAGCTCAGCGGGTACCTGCTGTGGCCGCAGAGCAAAGAGAAACATTCCCCTGCCCAACGCCAGCCTGCCCGCCACCCACCAGGGCCCGCTGCAGGAGCTCAGCGCCATCCACATACAGTGCGGTGACCCACCATCGCACACGGCCAGGTGAAAACGAAAGAGCAGCAGAAACAAGCAGCAGAGTCATGGGCGGGGACAGGGGCTTGGTTTTCAGGTTGTTACCTGCCAACTTTGTGAGGGGAAAATAATTTATTATTTCACCTGCTCCGAGTGGTGTAAAGCTGTGCCGAATGTTCCACTTTTATGTGCCAAGGTTTAGAGTAATTGTATATCCTTCTCTGTGCACCTGAAAGGATTGAAAAGTAACATTCCCTTGAGGTTTATTCAACAGATGTCTGAGGGTGGGAAACAGCTGCATGTCTACCCTGCATAAGACACATTTCAGCATCAGCACACTGTCCGTGCATTCAGAGGAAACGATATTTTCAAACCATCAGGTCTGTGGAACATCCACAGTAAGCAGGACATGATTTCCAGAAAGATCATTTTTTATGTTCTTTAATCCAGATTTAACTAAAACTATGCGGTTGGCTAAACTGGGCAAACTGACTGTTTTGTATGTGTAAAAATAGTGTAATATCCAAAACAGTCACTAGAGGGGGCGGTAGGGATATTGTACAATATTAATAATTAATAATATTAATATATTAATAATAATAACTCTCTCTCATTTTTCAAATTCAGTTGGATTTATTGGCTTATTGACTTATTTGGTGCCCAAGCTTGTATAAACAGTAATTATTGACATTTTAATTATAAAAATTAACCTATTATTTGATACTGAATAACAGTTGATGATAAGTTAATCAACAACTATGACAAAGAGTTAACAAACAAAAATTACACGTAGAGTGATTCACTTTAATATCATACCGGTTCCAGTGGAAGTCTGTGCTGCATAATGGAAATAGAAATGCCTGCAATATTTGCAAATGGTGCCCTGTTGGGGTTTTTTATTATTTCTTAATGGCTGAAATGTGATGAGTTCATGAAAAAATACGACTTTTATTTTCTACAGCTTTTTTCACCAACTCTGAGATGTCCGTTCTACAATTCTACATAGTCTCTCTCTGTTTTTCTCTAGCCGTTCGAACCTCAACCTGAAAACCGATAACAGCGGCAGGATCAACTGCAAAGGCGGCCGGATCACCACGGCCATCATCAGCCTCCCAACGCCCCCCGCTTTGACCCCCGATGGCGACGGCGTCCACGGGCCGCCGCAGAGGAGGCCGCCCCCTCCCCCCAGTCACCCTGCAACTCCGAGCATCCAGACCACAACAAGCTCAGCTGGCACCAACGTCGTCAAAGTCTCTGCTCTGTGACTCTCTGGCTGACGGAAGTGGCTCAGCTCAGCAGGAGGAAAGAAAGGAGGAAGAGGAAGAAGAAGAGGAAGAGGAGGCAGCAAAGCAGGTTACACTAGCTTTATGGAAGCACCTTGTCCCATCTCATAGGGTCAACAGGAAGAGCGCTGCTCTCCAGAAGAGTCACCAGTTGGTGTTTTAGAGAAGACAGATGAGACATTACTGAGGTAGAGGATTGTAGATATGTGAACTGAGAATCACGCGCTCGTCATGTCGTGTATGCACTGTAGATACGGACAGAATCGCTGCATTTCTAATAGTTTCTAACAGCAGTACAGATGTTTTACAGCACATACTGTGGAAAAAGATCTAAAGACATTGTGCAATTAGCATATCCACACATCAGCAGATGCTGTCCACAAGTTCACAATAAATTTAAAGTGAATTCACAGTGAAATAGTGAAAAAGATATTTTGTTGACTTTAAATGTGTTTGAAGACAGATGAAGAAAAAAGTGTTGACTGTGTCTACTTGAATTTGATTGGTCCTTTTTGTGTTACATGTTGTTTGTCTAGGTATTTTGAGAAAAAAAAAATAAATGTTTTCTTTGCAGCATCATTTGAAAAGTCACAGTACCTGATGCTGCTGATATTGTGTCACTGAAATGTGAGTTTGATGCGTCTCAGACTGCAAAAGAGTGTTCCTATTTCTTTTTTTTTTTTTGTTGGAAAATTATGTCAGAAACTCGAACCAAACTGTGCTTTTTAGTTGCCTCATGTTTAAAAATCTGACTGGAGATTAATGTTAGAGGTTTTCATAGAGGGGTAAAGCAAAGCAGTGAATTGTCAAAACCCCCCAACTCCATTTGTTCCTGCTGGAGTCAGAAATAGGAAAAAAGGCGTCACAGAAATGTTTCATTTTTTACAGCGTTTTACAGCGTTATTTACTCAAACACCTGAGAACTGTGAATGTGAGCAAACTTCACTCAGACGGGAGTAAATAGCACATATTTGGGACTATTTTCAGCTGTGGATGTGGAGTGCAATAATAAACTACAGTCCCCATGTGATGACTGTGATTAAAAAAAAACTATGTATAATGGAGGTCCATAGCAAGGAGGGATAAACTAAATCAGGCTTCGGCTACACAGGAAATACTTGTTAGTAGGAGCCATTCATTGTCGGATTTGGTCTTTAAGTTTGTTTGTTTGTTTTGTTGACAGTAATAGTGAAAATATAGAATAGTTCCAGCCGTATCCCTTAAAGTAATGACATACATACTGTATTTTTACTATACAAGTGAATGATCCGGTTTAAATAAATTTCTTTCTGTCCTGTGGAATAATTGAAAGCTGATGTGCTGCCTCGAAAGGAAAAATAAAATAGAAGATGTTACTGTCCATCATGAGCATTAGTGCATTAGAGCATTAGCATTAGCATTAAATTCTAACAGAGCAGAAAAACGCCCAAGTCGGTTGCCTTCAGTTGTACCATTTTGTGTCTTGAGTTAAACTGTCAATGAAAAGATGTGATATCACAGCTGACTGCAGTGTGGTCATAAGGTGGCACTGTGAAGTAAAAATGTTCCCTTTAACATATTTATGTTTCTGGCATCCAAACACAAGTTCTAAGTGTGTTTTATAAAAAATAAATTCACATTTGTAAAGAATGTTAAAAGTCTACACAAGCAAATGAATGAGAAAACACAGGAATACACTACCTTGACAGAATAATCCCAAATCAAGGTTCTTTACCACGGTCACGTATCTGTCTTTCATCAACAAATTGCTCAGTTGTCATGGAGACCGATCTCATGACGTGCATGAAATTTGCTTAAATTTGAAATCAACATGAATAATAAGTCCTAAAAGTGCTGTGAATGAAAACATAACACATCTATCTCCATGACAACGGAGCAAACTTCATCCACTGGTGAGGACCATGTGATGTGGTTGAAAGCAAAAGTGGACCTTGAGATGGGATTATTCTGTTAAACTATTTCCAAGTTTGATAAAGAATTTTGAATCTTAAAAACAGGCTGTTAATAAAGCAGTGAAAAGTTTACTGAATAATCTCAAAGAAGCAATCTGACACTGAAAGAAAATCATAGGTCTGATTTACGGCCTTGCTCCTGTATTCATATATTATTTACATACCTACATGTTGCACATTAAAGTTGGTAGACGCCTGGTGTTTGGAATAGTTTGTGACTTGCCAAGTGTGTTATTGGTTATCTGTATGAAATAAACAATGTGTTTATCCGTCTTTTGGTTTGTTTGTTTTGCTGAAGTGGAGACTCTGGTTTAACTTCACGTGTTTTTTCGATCACATAGTACCAAGTGAAATTGTTTTTCCTGTGTCGGTATACTTTGTGTTGCATTTCTGTATTTTGTCATGTTCTTTACGCTGCTATATATAAAAAAAAATTTACAAACCCTTTAGATAATTTTTCTTCTCACTGTTAACGCTGAAAATAACGAGCGTCTGCTCAGCCGTGGTGTTCATAACTTCTTGGATCTTGGTTACCACAGATGCAGTATCTACAAATTAGGGCTTTTCGCAGTATCACAGATCACCATCATGCTTCAACAACAGACAGCACTTCCCTCACACCGGTGTGACTACTGTACGATGATTACTTGTTGTCATTATATGATGGAAAAGGCATTGTGGGGGTCACTTTTTTAAAAGTCTTGGCATTGCTGTTTGTGTTGTTTCTTATCTTTTTATCCTTTTGAACTGAGCTTTTCTGTCTGTTTGCTGTGTTTACAGTATTATGTCAGTTTATTTGTTATAACAACTATGAAGTGTCAGATGAGAATTAAAATCTGCCACAACAGCCGGGTGTCGTCTTTCCTCTCGCTCCTGTCACCAGAGTAAAAATATGTGCATTTACTTTTAGTTATTTTCTAATTAATTCAACACAGTTCAAACCTGAGCTTTAGGGTCAGGTGAAAATTACCTGTTGAGCTAACCCTGCAACATTTACACTGACATAAAACACTGACATTTTCAAGTCAAACATTTTTTCTCCTCTAGTAGATTTCTACATTTGTCTGACAGTCAACAGTTAGTTAGTTAGTTAGTTAGACAGTTAGACAGTTAGACAGTTAGATTAAAATTTATTATACATTTCATGTCTAGTGAAAAACATGTATGTTGTTTTAATCCTTTAATTTTTGGGGGAAATTCATATTAGTTTTTTTGTGGGTTGTGAAAATGCTGCTACTTTTAAAGCTAAATAAAAAGTTTAAAAATAAATCTTGGATTAGCTGAAAATGCATCATCACAAAGCTGAAAACAGGGCTGTTTTTCTTTTTCTTGAACAAGTCAAGCTCCTATAAATAAAAATCAAGCAATTATCAGTGATGTAAAAGAGCAGCTTTAAAATATACACATGAAACTTAGTGTCCTTTTGGAAGAGAATAATATCTATTTCTCAGTTATAGTTCTGATGATCTACATGGTAGTCCAACAACATTTTTTTTTTTTAAAAAAGAGATTATTTTTTTAATCTGACTGCTGGCTGCTAGAGCGGGGCTCTTCAACACTGTCCAGTTTTTAATGATTGCAGAAATTATAACTTTAAAAAAGGTGAGGTGACAACACCTTGTAAAAACTACAATTACTGACTTTCTGAACTTAAGCACAATTGAATGCTTCTTACTGAAATTCAAGCTTAAAAAAATAATTATTCAAGTGTAAACATGCTAAAACTACTATACTACAAATATCCCTAAAGAGTAGGCTTTTAGTTGCAGCATTATGTCTCATGTTGGGAACCAGTCGATAAAATCTTACAGTCACATATACAGCGTTTGTGCACATGTGTATATGTCTCACTAGATGGCAGCAATGTACACAATTGACCTCATGACTATACAGGGCAAAACTTACACATTTTCTCGATACAGGTTATGTAGATTTTATTATCAGTACCGAATCTAAAGGTCTAATTAAGACCTAATATTTGGTTCAATAAGAGAATTATTCAATGATCACATCCAACACCAGTGTCTTTAATAGGCTGGAATGGTGTTTCTTCAAGATAGATTACTAAATTACTATTTGGTATCATTCATCACATTTGACCACCAAGTCAAGAGTAACATTACACATTTACTCCCTGTTATATATCACATTTTCCCTTTCTCTCCTAGAAAACAAACTGCACACCACAAATATAATTACCTGTTTCAACTTTACCAACACAAAGTTAGTCAAGAGTTGTCATTTTGTCAATATCTGAAATACAATTTTGAGCAAGATATTTTTCACTGCACAGGATGCAATCTATCATATATCAGTGATTAATGACAAATATATGATCAGTGGTGAAAAATACAAGTACCTAAGTACTGTGCTTAGGAACTATTTTTAGGTACTTGTACTTTACTTGAGTACTTTCCTTCATAAAAATACAAGTATTGTACTTTTTACTCCACTACATTCATTTGATAACTTTAGTTACCAGGTACTTTGCATGTTATGTTATGTTATGTTATGTCATGTCATGTCATGTCATGTCATGTCATGTCATGTCATGTCATGTCATGTCATGTCATGTTATGTTATGTTATGTTATGTTATGTTATGTTATATGTTATGTTATGTTATGTTATGTTATGTTATGTTATGTTATGTTATGTTATGTTATGTTATGTTATGTTTATGTTATGTTATGTTATGTTATGTTATGTCATGTCATGTCATGTCTTGACCTTTCTTTTACGTATGAGAGGGTACTGTAAAAACCGGAGTCAAATTCCTTGTATGTGTACACATACCTGGCCAATAAAACTGATTCTGATTCTGATTCCTGTTGTATTTCTTCTAACTATAAGATCTGACAGCTTTTTCCTCCTCTATGTACAGTGTGCTTGTAATATTTCTCCCTACACTTATACAAAGATTAATGTGATTAATGTGGTGAATAAGGTAACTTTACACCTTGTGACACAATCCTAAATTTTTATTCTCATCTCCACTATGAAAACACGAAACATGATCAAAAAAAGTAACCACAAAATGAGACAGTATCATACGACTGAACTGGTTCTGTTATCTAAACACAGAGCTCAGGATGATGGAGAACTGAAGAAACACCAAGCAAAAACAACATGTAAATGCTGTAACATGATATGATGAATATAATGCACAAAGTCAAAAGGAAGTGAGGTCTCTGACACACCTCTCACAAAGCACTTTCATGTGTTCAACCAGGTGTTTCTCTGTCAGCGCCCGGCCACATAAGTCACTGTGACGATCTTTCACACCTTATTACCATCATTAGTGGTCGCCTAGCTGCTGTCGTCATACAGAAGAACCGGATGACTCAAACAGAGCATGACTAACTCGGAGATAAAAACCCCACACATCCCACTGCTACACAAGTTTGCTTTATTACTGGAGAAATTATTCAAGTAGGGCAGCAAATATGACTAGATTGTTCTAAATTTTCCCAAGAAACTGTGAATGTTATTCTTAGAAATCAGGATGTACTATACGTTTTTTTATCTCTGAGCATCTATAGCGTTTATTAGCTAAGGGTATACAGTTAGTTATTTTCACACAGTGAGAACTGGTGTGGGATGTGACGATATTCGACTCAAAACTTTCTCTCTGCCTCTACAAATATGAAAATGTAGCAGTCTTGCATGCTACAGATTCAAAATTGTAATTCTGTGGTGACACATTGTGACCTTTAGATGGCAGCATACTTACATTTTTGGTGAACAAAGACCATTCAGTGTGCTTAACTTAGAAGGGGCATACAGTAAAAAAAAAAAGAAAAAGATATTGTATTAATGTGTCAATAATCAGTCAATATTGGCTGTATACAAATTACACATTGCAGTAGAGCCCCATATGTCCTTTAAATTAAGTATAATACAAAACACTTAGTAATTGTTGAGCTTATGATGCAGAAACTGGTTGTGTCATCATTTTTTCTACTTTATTTACAGTATTAATTATGTCGTTACTGGGTCCAAAACCCAAGATTCATCATATTTTAGCAACTCTAGGTGAAAAAGTGTGAACTCTAATTATGAAGAGAAAATAACAGTACTCTAACAGAGCAGAGCAAGGAAATGGAAAGAGACAGAAAAAGAAAAAAGTGCCTTAGATACATTTCCTTCAACATTTAGATGATGCAGATAATTCATATTCTCATTATTATTCATTGTCCCCTAAACACTATCTCAATTTCCTTCCTCGCTTCCATGCAATCACTGCTAGATAATGTAATGTCTTCTGAAACTGCAATAAATATGACTTCTACCAATGATATTTATCATTATACATTAGTCTCTCAGTTGTTTCCTTGATTAATTGATATATAAATGTGACTAATTGGTCTATAAGGTGTCAGAAAATTTGGTAATCGTTTCTGTCACAGCTTTTCAGAATCTAAGATGACGTCGTCAGGTATCTTTCAATCAAAAACATTTAATTTACTAACAGAAGACTATAAGAAACCAACTAATTCTGATATTTGGACAGGACTCCTCTCATTTTTGCTTCAAAAAGAACCATAAGAACCTGTTACATATACACGTTATCCCCAAGCAATCTCTACTTCAGAAGGAATCTAATATGTTGGACTGATGATGTAACCACAAGTACTGAGTAATGAAGTGAGTGGATATGTATCATATCTTTTATCAGTCTCCTTGAAGTCCATGAAGTAACAGCTGCTGGTTTATGTCACAGTATCACACAAAGGCGTTAACCCAGTGATGTGGTTTTATTACATATTTAACAGTTTAGGAGTGACAGTTATTACACTGACTGGCAGACGCTGCATCATCACAGGGCCTGGTATTGTTTCTTTTAAATCCAAAGGATGAAAACATGTCGTCTCATCCAGTTATTCACACTAATACAGTGAAGAGACGTGACATAAAATGAATAGATAACTACTCGCGTATGTACAGTAAGACCATTAATAGAACTGATGCATAATTTATTTGAACTTTAAAACAGGGTTGACTAGTCCTGAAGTCACAATTATCCCTCACTTCACACTAAAGTCACATATTGCTTTGTGATAACTTTGGGTTCGAACTTGAGAAAGGTTCTTAAAATTGTAACTGACGTTCATATTCCCATTTCACAGAGGCGATTCATGACTACGGCCTACGCACAGACTGCAAATGGTGTGTGTGTATATATCTTTTGTAACTTGTCAGAATTATTGGGAGAGGAAATCATCTCATGTTACAAATTGCAGCTGTTGTGAATTTGATACAGCCCTTCTTTGGTTTTCCAGGCCAGTGTAATATCTGGGATCATCAGCTGTTGACAAAGCAACTAAACTGATGTACAGCATTTTTTCTATTTTTGGAATCAAAATTTGTAAATTTATAGCCTCATAAAGCCTCTGGCTCATAAAAGTGAAGTGGTGCGCGCTCATTGTCAGAGAGGAACAACTCAAAATCAGATTTTTGTACATTTTAGCCTCATAGTTGAGATTTAATCTCTTCTGTTATTTTGCCCAGGCAGCCAGGATCTGTAGCAGTTTCTGTGTACAACCAAAACACTGGCACACTGCAGCACCAGTCATAATATCATACAGAGCGGTTTCAGTGCAAGGACAATTATGTTTCATCTTTTCTTGTGCGGTTTGATACGTTTTTGGCCTGAGCCCAAAAACATGAGGATAACCACACTAGTCATAACACTCAGTGAGTCACATGTAGGCGATAACCCTCCCTGTCTGCAGTGATGTATCGATGGACAGTTGCTGCTTTTGCTGCATATGTTTCATGTTGAGTGACCTGAGGAGACGCTTCCTGATCCAGCGTGTGTTCATGCGGACAGCTGGGAGGAAGTGGACACATGCAGGAGAGGCAGCTGCAGGTTGGGCGGGGGGGGGGAAGTCACACTGGGATGAATTCTTTTTTTCGAATTGCAAAGCAGCCGGTCCAACGTTAAATAGACCCACGTGTCATCGTCTCACTCTGGACTGATGAAGACACAGAGCGCAGCATCTTCACACACAAACGGGCTCATTAAAGTACACTTTTCATTTCTCCAGGTTGTTGACTCTTTGGAGAGAACCTAAAGCTCTTAAAGCTGTGCATGAAATAAAATGACTTAGTTACACAGAAATTGAATTACTTAGTCAATTCTAGTTTGTGACTTTTTAGTTAGAGGCCAACTTTTAGTTATGTGGTGACATAGTTAGTAACTTAGTAAGTTGTTTTGTTACTAACTAAGTGACTATCTTCACCACAGTATAAGGCAAGTGATAAGGACAAACAGCAGGAATACAGTATACTTAGTTAGTGACTTAATAACTCAGTGGGTTTGGAAGTAAGGTAGTTACGTCCACATATTAAAAATTTAGTAACAACAAATAACATGATTTTCAAAACATAAATATGGTATGAAAAACTATAATTATAAAAGAGAGGAACGTCTGGGTGTTTGTGAAATCATAAAGAAGCCGTGCATTCAGTTCTCTGATTGCATTTGGCAGGAAAGACTAATGTAAACATTTTACACACGATGGCTCTTATTTGTGAGTAAAAGCTCAGGCTGTGTATACAAAGACTGGAGGGATCACCAACAGTATCTGTGACAAATAATTCATTTCACATTCAAGAAATCCTTAAGCTGCCGTCAGAATGACACTGAACAAACAGAAACAGTTATAAATCTGCTGTATGAACGCTTCTTTATCACATCGGCACTATAATTAATATTTATGAGCAGAATAAAACACACAATTCGGTTAAAGCTCTTTCTCTAAGTTAAGCTATGCTGAAACGATTCATTCATATTCCCCCCGTTTCATTGCTTTCGGGAGCCGACTTTGATTCACATCCTTCTCCCTTTCTCTCTCTCAGCATTTGTCCGTCCATCTGGAGCGCATCACAGACGTGATGTTGAAATTTCCAGATGACACAAGCAGGTCAGAGGTCACCGAGTGTCCTGACAGTCAAGGTTAAAGTCTTTGCTGGACACGAAGGAACTGGAAGAACTGACAGAAGAAACCCGATTTGAATTTTATCATGTACGTGCATTATGTGTAACACTGTGGACTGTATTATATCACTCCCTCATCAAATTTCTGCACAACGAAGCAGAAACATAGAGAGAATAGATTACATTTTCCTTCATGACGACATTCCAGATGTTTTTAAGTTCTTCCTCTGATAATTACAAGGTGAAACAGACCTCATATTGGCATCTTCAGACTGGAGGAGAAGCGATTATTGCTGTATGTGCATGCTGCATGTGCAACCTTTCACAAATGTCAAATCTATACTGCGAGGGAGGGAGTGATAAACAACTTCCAGATTGGCCTCCTTGTATATGCAACTCTTCCTTCCCCTCGCGGACAAAGTATTATGTCCGGGTCACGCAACAAAAGCCCGTGGCTCAGGTGTTTCCTCTCTGACCGCGGTGAAGGTGGCCAGGAAACCGTCCCTATGGCCTGCTTTTATGACACATATGGTTTCTTTTAGACACATCCTCCTTAAACTTCCTCCTACAGCCCACAGTATCTGCTCAGCTCAGTGTTGCAGAAGAGAGACGTTCACTTCTCCTTGCTCTCTCAGAAGCCTCCAAACATCTGATCCCTCAGCCTCCATGCAAAGCTTTCCAGATGTTTTGCAGTCTTTCCCTCTCCTCATATCTCTGTGAAAATGATTACAAGCTGCTGTGCACAAATCTGAAGCTCAATAATAAAGCATGAACCGAGTTTGAATGAGATTCAGTCTGTCCTGAGAGGCTCACTCATTGGAGGAAATTGGATGGGCAACGTAAGCGCTCCTCTTGAATGGGGAAACAGCAGAGCAACAAGCACACACACACACACACACAGAGAGAGAGAGAAAGAGAGAGAGCACACACACAATACAGAGAGAGAGAGAGAGAGAGAGCAGGCTGCCAGTAGCCAACAGCGGCCACTGAGCCACACACACACACACACACACAGACTATCTCTGGATGCAGCCACGAGAAGGACCTCATTATCATTAGTCTTTTTTTCCTTCTTTTTGGAGTAAACACATTTTGGTCATCAGGAGTTTTTTTGTGTGTGTTTTTTTTTTTTTTAAATCACAGGATTGGCGTCATTACGATTTTTTGCCGCGCGCGCATTCCCTCAGCACGATTTTTTGCGCATCTCCAGTCGCAGATTTTGTTTTCTACCTCTCCGGCAGCGCGCTGGTTTTAACGCTGTTTTCTGCCCGGCTCACAGCTCTCACAGTCATGATCGGGTTTTAACGGCGAGCGGCTCACAGCATGACGCGTTTCGTCTGACGCTCTCACAGTCATGATCCCTGGGCGGCGAGCGGCGACGCGTTTCAGCAAAAAGAAAAAAAAAATGGAACAGCAGCTCCAAACAGAAATTCCCTGCGTTTCAAAAAGCAAAAAGAAAAAAAAAATGGAACAGCAGCTCTCCAAACCAGCAGTGCAAAAACATGGATGCGTGTCTGAGACGACTGAAGCAAGAACTGGTAGGTCCTGCTCAATATACACTACTTCTACTATTGCAGTCTGCACTGAAATGGGGTTTTTCTACTTTATTATAATCATATTCATTTAGCACTTTTACGCACGCTTATTTATGGACGCGCAAACAAAAAATATATATGGGTAATTTCTCATTAAAAGAATCAAAATCACATGAGAGGTTTCCTGTGTCCGGACAGATCTCTCTCACATTCTCGTTTCTAGCTTTAAAGGAGGAGAGGGGTGTATTGTACATGTTTTTAAATCGCATTAATCTGTGTAGGCTTAAATCTCTGAGCACACCAGAGGCATGTGTACACATCCTCCTCCTCCTGCTGCTGCTCTCTGTCCACACATCTGGGACAGATGTTTTAAGCTTAATGAGCTCGGGACAGTTTTTTCCTCCTCTCCTAACGAGGTTCTCAGTCTGATGGCTCCTCACAGAAACAGCTGGAAGAGTCAGAGTGTTTTGATCTGTTAGGGTGAATTGATGAACGATTGGTGCACGATTAATCGATTAGCCAGGATGGAAAATTATCCTGCAAATATTATGAACTTTTCAAGCCGAAGCCGAAGTCTGCTGGTTCTGGCTCCTTACATGTGAGGATCTGCTGTTTTTGTGTTTTATATCACTGTGAAGTAAATATCTTTGGGTTTGGGACTGTTGATCAAACAAAACAAGGCATCTGATGTCTCACTGAGCTTTGGGAAACTGAGAGAGGCGTTTTATGGACAAAATAAATAAATTATCAAGATAATATGGATCATCAGATTAATCGATTAAGGAAATAATCACTGGCTGTGGGGTCCTGCATGAAACTGGCCGTCACACAGGGTTTCATCACGTTATCATGCTCTTAATAAATTTGTCAGTCTCCCTGATTTCATATGAGCCCGTCTCCTCTCCCCTAATAAACAAATTTGTTTGATGGTGGAAGATTTAGAGCGCCTCTCTTACCCACGTCTTTGAAATGTAAAAACAAAATGTGTAAGCCCTCACACCCAAATCACTTGGCAGTGACATGCTGTAGACCCATTTTCAAAAGGAGCCTTAACTGGCACAGACTTCATTTGGAATCATCTTCAAAGCAGAAGCAGATCTTTTTTTTCTTCCCATCCAGCCACTGGCCCACAGACAAGGCTCGCATGGCTGCGTGTTTTGCAACATGATCCGCTCCGTGACTTCTTGATTCGCGTCTCCAAATTAGCCCCACGTCTGTGAAGTGGCACTCAAGATTTCAGGAGAGTAGACTGGCGCTGCCAGGAGGACATGTTGCGTTATAGCTGCCATATCGCACTTTGGTAACATAATAGAAAAAAAAAAGTGTCGTGCCATGCCAGGGATCAAACAGGAGAACAGAGAGCAGATGCCGGTTAAAAAGCCGAGGCAGTCTCCCCCTGCATGGTACCATGTGGGATGCAATCTGTTGTTCACAAAATAAGGGGCGTCCATGCCAAGGTTGTCACTTTTCTTTCCACTGTGACGGATTTTCACCCAGTGCTCAGTGGAGAGTGGTAAACCAGCTCCATCTGCAACACGGAGATCATAAACATCGAAACAATCGACCAGCGGTGCCAAGTCGAGTCGTTCCTCAGTATCACTTTAGACTGTCATGTGGTTTTTTAAAAAGACCAGTTTTTAGCCAATTCACAGCAAATCAAATGCACCTTTAATCACAGATTGCAAACCACGCTGCTGTGTCTGAGAAATGAGAGCTTATATTTGGTTTCAGTAAGCCATTTTCATCTCTGCATTGTATGAAAAAAATCAGTTAGCAGACTGGTTAAACATGTTTCAGTTGCAGTTAGCACCAAGTCTTGATTAATGTAGTCAAATGCAGTGATAAGGCAGCTTCATTTCAGATTAACTGCACCGCACTATATTATCCATGTCACAATAATGTAACTCTGACAGTAATTGACACGGACTTACTGTTCAGCTGAATAGCTGCACAATTTAAGCACTTTTTAAGGAGCATTGTTATTTAATTTCACTTTATTATTCTGGGTGACTTTGTGTTTCTGTTTTCTGTTGGGAAGGGGTTGTAATTTTGCAGTAATGAGTGATCCGTCAAGCTGATGTCATTTTCACTTGACAAGGAAGCTACAGTGGTGGTCTGTAGGCGGAGTTTACGTTTTTCACATCATGCAGGGAAATTTTTGAAAGTTGTCATTTGTGTAAGTCGGCATGCGAAGATCTGTAAAGATGTGTCAGTCTCATCCGTGCTCATCATCATTTTATGGCCACTTTCTGGCTCTGTTTCTTGCGATTCACGGATCTGGAACCAGATTCAGTTTCAAGAGTGTGCTAACCGGTTTTTCTGCTGTCTGGAAATGGATCAACACTAATAACACCCAGAAAAACATGGAAAAATACAAGTGTTACAAAACTGTACAGCATGCATTTAAAAACAAGGATATCGACTGAAGTTGAAGCATGCTAAAAACAGTAGTATGTTCAGTGTCTGTAGCATTAAAGAGATGTGAGCATTCAAAGCCTGTAAAAGTCAGATAAATTACAACTCTGAACTGAACAGTATTTGCCCTGAAACCCAATGCACTGTCAGCTCTAACAGAAGACGAGTGTCATAAGAAAGTGTGAACGCTGTGTTAGAGGTCAGGGGTCGGTCTGTGTGGGGTAGTGTCAGGTCACGCTCATACATGTGACCCTTCACCTCGCAAGCTCTGGAGCTATTCCTCGTAACTGCTGACCGCATCCAACACAGCAGTGATGCAAACACTCAGACCCGGCAGATCAGTTTAAGTCAGGCACGTATGGTCATTTTTCCACTTTGTCAACAGGCTGTTGGCCTCCATTTGTTACTTTAAAAAGTACTGGAAGGCTCTGCAAATCCTGAGGATATAATGGTAACAATGAAATATTTTTAAGTCTGTGCATGACTCATTATTCACATAGACAAAGAGTCATGAGAAAAAAAAAAAAAAAAATCATAAGCCCTTCCTGCCTTCTTAGAGTCGAAGATACAAACGCTGACATGCCTTTGAGTCATCTTGTCTAAATGTAGGGTTCACACCTGCTTAACACCGACGTTCCAGACACTGAAGCATAAGCCAAACCTTTTGATGTCATCGCCGCTGACACTGATTTAATATGCATGACACTCCCTCATCCCTCTCCACACCTGGTGCATTTTTCAAACGTGACTGTCACCTTGGAATCTAGCACCAAAGAAAGCAAAAGCATGAGATCATGAAACCTGAGGGAAATTCACACAAGCGTATTCTGGAAAAGCTTGTGTGCTTCGAAGTTGGGTGTTCTTTGTTACCTTTAGGGTGTGGGATCAGAAAGCTGTACACAACACAAAGCAGCATAGTGATTTAACTTTAAGCTCGTTTGTTTGCCACCTCCCTCGCGGCTCCTATTCTCCAACCTGCCCTTCCTTCCCCTCGGCTAAAATTGGCCCAGCTCTCGGTGGCAGCTGCGGGGTTTTGCATGGGTGATCATTGTGTTTTGAGATGGAGCCACTAACCTTTTGTAAAGATGGTTTATCATTGTGGGATGGCGTGCGTAACCTGCTTCATCACGGTTCACAGAGTAGAAGTCACCGCTGAAGACATTTAGGGTTTTATTGTTTCAAGAGACGTTGAAACAATGGAGAGATAGTTGAGTGGTTAATTATGCTGCTGCTGTAACCATGTGTGGCCCCGCTGGTGTCTCTCCTCTCCTCTGTTTGCCTTCATCTGAAGAAAAATATGTGGATTATTTCTCTTGGGTATTGCTCTCACTGAGGTTTAGGTCAATACTGTGCTTTCTTGTGTTGTTGTGTCTTTGGGGCCTTCAGATAACAGTTTGTCTTCTATTACTGCTTTGGGGGATTAGGATTTCCAGAACTGTTCTGCTAAGAAATTATTACTGTATAAAGTTGTTGTGGTGAATGCGGTATCATACGGATCTCTTTAAACAACCAGCAAACACAGAACAGCATGAGCATTTATTTGGAGTCGTGTTTCTGGACACCTGACAAATTAAGCCCAATATTCACTCTCATTTTAGCTCTGTTTTTGTTCTCCACCTGCTCATGAAAGAATACCTGGCTCTTTAGCAGCTAAATGCTCCGTTATGCTCACCAGCTAGTCACTTATTTCCTCTGATTGCTGTTCAATGCTGAGCAGACAGCATACAGTGGGCTTATCAGATCCACTGCCTGCTACAACTGGAGATGAAACAGTCCCATTGCGGGTCATAAAACCAAAACAAGGTGCCAAAACGGTCTGTAGAGCTGATGGGAACTGCAGATTTGGGTGGTCAGTCTTTGTGCTTCATCAATTCCAGCAACTCGTCTCACATTATACATAGTCATTTGATTCACTGTTAATATGAAAAAAAAAAAAAATGAGTGCAGCTTTAAAGTCTTCGGAAGCCCATTTACTCTCATTGTATTCCACTCTGAACATCTATACATACGCACATAATGACATGCACATCAGATACACGACACACTCTTGTAAGCTTTGATAACATAATGCATTAAAGCCCATTCATTCCCCATAAATCACTGACCTCCATGACCTTTCAAATGCTCGTAACGCTGCACAAAAATCAAACCACTCCTCTTGAAAGCTCACTGAAATTAACTGCATTTTCATCGGGAAAAATGATCCCAGATTTACACTGCTTTTGATGTTAGACTAAGACAGAGGGACAGATCTGGAGTCTCTGCAAAATTAACGTCACGCTTGATGTTACAACTGTGGGCTGAAGAATTGGCCGTGCACCTTCACTGCCCACACACATGAGGTGCTGACGTCAACTGCTGCGTTATCAAGCGTCTATCTAATGATCGCCGCTTTCAATGAAGATTTTCAGCCAGGAAGACAACAGATTTGCTTCCAGACTGTCTCCAAATATCATCTGCCAAAGATGATCCTAATCGTCCTGCGTCTCCTGCAGCAGCACTGTTTTTGTTTTGTGACGGCATAAATGAGCTCAAGCAGGAAACGAGCTATTAAACCACCTCCCATCTCTGAAAAGGCCGTCAGGGACCTTTGCTGGGCGTGCAGGTCATAGAAGCAGCGATAGATTCAGTTCAAAGAGTTTCTGTTTTAAAGACGCAGGTCACCCGATTCCCAATTTCCATCTACCTCTTGCTGGTAGTTTTGGTTTTATTTGCCAGGTTTTTGGGACATCTGTCTCTGGGATTTCTGCTGCTACACCAATACAGTGAAGGGGAATACAATGTCCTTTGTGGTGACCACAGCACTGAAATTGAAAGTTGCATTTAATAAGTGAGCACCATCTCTCTCCAGAAACCATGCTCTCATTGCTCTGGATAACCCACTGAACTCACTCTTGGGACCTTTTTTTTGTGCCAATGAAAAGCACTCACAGTGAGGTCTGTAGATTATCAAACATGTCCTCGAAAATACATAACTTCTTCCCTTTCTTGCCTTTAGAAATGACCTGTATAAGCATTCTTGGATTTTATGCCCTTTTTCAGCATGATGGCATGTTGATTGCCATCTTAACCCTAGCTCCCAAGGTTTGGTTAAATTTAGGGATTGATAATTAATAAACGCTCTCAACCCCAGTGTGTTGAGAAGGGTGCTGAATGTTCAGGCTTAAAACATATTTGGTTAAGGTTAGGAGCGGTTTTGGTTAAAAGCAGTGCTTGTCTAAGGTGGGGAACAGACTGAGGTTTGAGATATAAAAAACATCGTCTTTGTTATGGAACGACTGTGGTTAAAAGAAACCAACATTGACTCTTGGTATGAAAATGGACGGGAATAGAGACATCCCGTCTCCAGGTCTGACATTTTGTTGTTATACAATGCACACAGCCACTACAGGGCTTTGGTAAATTCAACATAGGCATCTTATCAAGGCTTTTGATGCTGCATATGTAATTTTTCTTGGCGGTACTTGGGTGGAGTCAGGAATCTGCCTATGCCTATCTCAAAATCTAGGAAAATAACTACTGGTAGTAGGTCAGAAAACATTTTTTGTTTGTTATTTACATGAATGAACCTTTTAAAGTTCTACTTTATGCAAAGCCCCATTATAAGCATAGCATCTCATCATATTGAATATTACAAGTTCAGCTTAAAAACGAGAAGAATGTGTGCACTTTGTCATGACATCATACAGAAGGTATTTGTGCTTCACACTCTTTTATTGAGTATTATTCACACTTCTTCCTCTCCTGAACGTGACCCCGAGGACATTCAGACCAAACAGAGTCACCATATAACTTCTCTCATCAAAGAGGCATTCATTGCCTTCTGCACAGTAATTTATTTCTTTCAGCGAATGCTCCACAGCTTTATTGCCCTCTTGATCGCAACCTCAGGGCTGTCCACAGCTGCCTATGGTGTGTCCAGCAGTTCAGTCACAGAGACCCCCTCTGTATCCCCCCTGGACAGAGACCCCATTCGTGCCCTTGACCCACACAGCACACCATTCATTTTTAATTAGGGGTGGAGGTGGAGGGAGGGTGGAGTACACTAGTCGCTGCTGCTGCTGCTGCTGGCCAGCTCCTTCTAAACAGGAAGACCTTTTGGGTCTGATAACCTTGGCCTCACCGTTTCCTCCCCCTCCAGCCAGTAACAAACAAACAACAACTGTGAATAGCCTGGATTTCGTGGCCAGAACAGAGCACTGGTTTGTTTTCAATTTGCCGTTTGTGTTTAATGCGCACTCAATACTCCAGTTAATGTATATCACTGAACACAACATGCAAGCCCACACATATACGCCTTAAAAAAAAAGACACTGACTTCATTCAAGCGAGGCGTGTCTGGACGTGAGTGGATGTGTGAGCTCAGCCTGTTTGCACAGAGAATTTATTTTTCCCTCCAAACTCAAGGAGGCAATATCAAGCCTGCAACGGAAAGCCAGAGAGCTCGATCTCAACAGACAGCATAGGAGGAGCATTTATTTATTTATACTTTGTGGTATTTAATTCACTCACATGCATATTGAATGCTTTCTGGATGCATCTTCACAGTAGATGGGTCTTGACGTGAGAATATAAAATAAAGAATCACCAATCCACTGATGTTTTTTTTTTTTTTTTTTTTAAATCAAAATGGCCAGAACTTTTTAATAAGCCTCCATTCAACGTTAATTCAAGACTGCCAGCCATTGTTCTAAAACTTTGAAGCATTCAGCCCTTAATTGGCAATTATGTCTGGTTGGATGGCATCACTGCAGCCAAAGAAGAAGCAGTCGGGGGATGAAGGGGGAAGAATTCTGGACGGCCCCAGTTTGTCTTTCTTTCATTCGTTCAGCAGATTTGCACTTGGCTTGCTTTTTTATAGTGATCTTTTAATGGAAATACACGCTTGATGGATTAAATGGCCGAAATAGTTTGGAGGCTTTAGTTCAAAAAAGAAGATTTAACTAAACTTCACAAGAGTGGGTTAATGATGCCAGTGTTTCTGGGCAGTACAGCAATCCCCTGCAGCCCCAATTTCATCCCAGTTCTCTTATTAAATTAGATTAGACAGGCTTTTTTTTCCCCCTTATCTCCTTTTTTTTTTTCTGGGTAAGACCTTAAGGTGCTTGCATAGGTTCTGTCAAGTCCGCGTCCTCCTGTGTCTTTGTGCTAATGAGGCTCTGAGCTGATTCACACATTGCAAAAGTGAGACATCTCCGGATGAACAACATCTGTGTTTAAACTAGAAACTGCCACGGGGTATTATTGTAAAGTCACTTCTAGCATCCTGGGTAGACGCCACAATGAAGGCTGAAAAGGCTGACATATTTGGGCCACAAAGTTCAGCCTTGAAATGGCAGTGGCGGAGTGCCTGGAGTTAGTTGGCGTGGTAAAGGTGGAATAATAGGGTTTAGTTTACTACTGTTCCTCTGTTTGTTCCTCAGGGCACAATATGAATTATTAATGTTGCCTTAATATAGAAACACCAGTAAACAACTCAGTGTTTTAAAAGACTGGTGGGAACGCCTGCCTTTTGGGGAATAATGGAAAAGTTGCATGTGAGAGTTAAATTAAGGTGTTTTGGGTGAGCATGTGCAAACAGGTGTGGCCCTTTTCACTGAATGAGAATAGTCTGCTTAGGAGATAATATTTCAAAAACAGATTTAATACATTTAAGTGGTCCAGATTTCACCAGGAGCTCAGGGTTCAGTAATCCCCCAGCTGATCCCCGCACAAACTTCACTGAAGCCACATGTCTGCCTCTGAAAATGTATCCACAACGCATAACTCCGCACGTTATCTTGTCTTCAGACTTGTTGACCTTTGATGTGGAGGAAAGTAAACCATAATTAAGCACTCTTTCCTGGCCTCTCCCAGGACACAGGGAATTACGGCTAATGAAGCCAGCCATATGTGGAAGGCACAGAGACAGGAGACAACCTGATTGTGCTAATTACGCGTACCTTCGCTGCCTAATTTAGCGAGCCAACGGGAAGCTCAGAGGCTTTTGTTCCCAGCATGTGCATTGATAGGCTTATTATCCGATCTTAGGGGCTATTCACGCCTCTGTGCACCTACTCAGCCATATGTTAGTGATGAGCCAAGCGTTTTAACCCAGAGGTTCAATGTTAATGGTGCAGGGTATTGAATAAGTGTCAGGGTGCAGAACATGTGAAATGCCCTTTAAATATATAGTGCTCATTGATTAGTCCCTTAATAGAAAATGAGTCAACAACAATTCTGATGATAAATTAAGTAATTTATCAAGGAGCAGTGGCAAACTTTCCCTGGTACCATCTCAACTCGAAATATTTCCTGCTTTTCTCTGTTTTATATGGTTATCAATAGAACATCTTTGTTTTTTGACCAAAAAAAGCTATTTGTTGACAGCTCCATGGGTTTTGAGATACTGTGAGGGGGTTGACAATTTTCTTTTATAGATTGAATAATTAAACAGAGAATAATTGAATACATTATAAAAATAAATAAATAATTACTTGTAGCCATAAGAAAGTGTCACTGTATTTTGCACTGTTTTTGCAAAGTAAAATATCATGGATTTATTTGAGAAAAAGCAGCTCTGTGCTATGCTTTGGGCTAAAAGCTAACATGTTGTTTTTTAGTTTAGCATGTTAGCATGCTAGCATTAGCTACTTGCCACTAAACAGTTGATCTGGCTGATGAGAATGTAATTAGTTTAGCTAATTAAACTTCTGACTTTTTGATGGGGCTTGAGCAACAACTTCAGTAAGGTAGATATGCATTGTTGCTTTTCCAGACTTTTTTTTCTCATGGCTGGAATTTTATTTTTTAATCTAAATGTAACCAAAGATTTTTTTCTACCTATCACATGTGTCTTTTCCCAGAAAACCCACATTCTGAAACATTTTCTTCTCTCACGGTGCTTATAGGTGGCTTTGTTTATGATGCTACACCGTCAGTTGTCTTACGCAGCTTCTTTTCCCACCCGGGGGTCAACACAATCACTGCTCCCTCAAGATTAAGTATCACAATCTGGTGTTGTTACACCTACAACCACCCCCCTCTTTTCTCCCATCTACACCACCCTCCTGTGTTCTTATGGTGTCATCCATAATTAAATCCATCAACAGTTTTCTCTTCGACATCTAAACATATGGCGAGGGATCCCTCCCCATCACACACAGCGCCCCCCTTTCCCTCCTCCCCTCTTTTCCCCATCCCTACTTATCCGGCTGACTCTCTCACCATCCCTCCTACTTGCCGCTACCTCTCTCTCTCTCCTCTCATTGTCAGTTTGTTTCTGCTCGAGTGACCCCCCAGCTCACCAACCCCCCCACCCCACCTCTGCCGTTTGGGGGGTTATAGTCTAGACAGGCAGCGCTGATTGGTTATCACGCCCAGCAGTGTCCTTCCATTGGAGAAGATATACATATAGGGGTTGTCAGACTGATCCGTTTGAAAGGTGAGAGACAGTGACAAGCTGGCAGAGGTGCAGACTAACAACAACAGAGAGACAGACAGCGATATCATTACCTCCTGCTTTGACAGTTTATTGAAGGTAAGATGCCGGTTTCCATCTCTAAGTATTCATAATATTCATTTCATAGAATGGGAAAGTCCTTGTTTTTCTATTTTCATAGGATATTTCACCCATGACAGGGGACTGTTTTATGTGCAGTGAACTGGATTTATGTTTATTTGACAGTTAACCGACAGTTCCTGACAGGTGGTTCAATACATAGGGAAAGGATTTGTTGATCAGTGTTGTCTGCTGTAGGTGTGCTTCAGAAGTTTCTAACCAACACTTTCCCACACACACTGGAACATTTTTCAAAATTCCTTGCATGCTTTATCTCATCTTCCCACCAAATCAGTCGCTACCTTTGCCAATGTGAGCACATTTCTAGACGAAGATAAACCTGTTGTTATGTTAAGGTAATGATTCAAAGTCTGGGGCAAGGTGCGAAACGATTCAAGCCTTCAAGTTAAGACATGGGTCATGATGCTGCCTCTGGGCTTTCCGTCTGCCTTCAGGAGAAGACGGTTAGTCCAGGTCACATGACACAGGCTCTTAAACAGATGAGAGCAGAAAGAGGCGGAGGAGGAGGAAGATAAAAGCAGAGTGTATGATTACTGCTGCTGCAAAGAGGAAAGTGAGAGTGAAGACAAAGAGCTCAGAGGAAAAAGCAAATATGGAATGAAGTGAATGGATGGATGTAAAAAGAAAAAGGGGGATGGAGATGAAAAAAAAATGGCTTGTCTGTTTTACAGCTGTTATGGGTTGGATCCCGTATCCTACGCAGGCCATATGGGACCCTAGTCTGTCATCCAAAACTAGGTCACATGACCCATAATTAAACAAGGTGCGCAGCCTGAAACACACAGGAGTCTTACCAACACAGAAACAAAACAAAAAAAAAAAACAGGACTATTATGGTGATCTTTATTCATAAATCTATGTATTTAATGCCTTTGATATACCCAGCTGATGGTGTGTAACTGGATTTGTGCCAGTGCTGAGATAAATGATGAACAAGAGGGGGGGACAGTGAGGAAAGTCTTTGATGGATGAGATACATCGAAAGGAGGCTGAGGGGTCAAATGATTGAATTGATGACTATATGAGATGACTCCATAAAAAGCTGTTAAACCGAACTGAACGTTACAGATTTTTGTCTCTTAACCTCATCTCTTTATTGCTCTGTCTCCCTGCAGGTGTCTATGAAAGAAGCCGGAGATGGCCTCCACGCTCAGATGAATTCAATGATGGGAGCCCTCCAAGAACTCAAGCTCCTTCAAGTTCAGACAGCGCTAGAAAACCTCGACATTTCGGGCCGGCCCATTAACCGAGGACTCCCACATCCTGCCCCGGCAGCTCCTCCTGAAGCATCAGCTACAACAGCTTCAACCTCAGGCAAGGGTCACGGGTACAGCTTTAACCAAACCATGCCAGAGGAACCCAGCCCAAGTCCTATGCCAAGTCCAAGACCGTCCCTGGAGAGCAGAAACACCTTCAGCCGAGGTGACGGCAGCCCATCTCGAAACAGAAGCAGCCTGGGAACGTCGTCTTCCTCAGCATCCAGCCTCGAGAGTGAGATGAGCGAAAGGAGCGCAAGAAGCGAGAACGACCTTGAGTCTATACCCAAGAGGTGGTCAGGATACATGGCCCCACAGGTGGATTTCTATGGACCAGTGGTAGGAAACCCTCCACCAGAGCCTTACCCCCATCAACTGGCGCCCCATCGTGCTCAGGTGGTTGACCTGCCTGGGATTCTGTACAGCCTCTCCAGAGAGGGCCCTTCACTGGACAGCGACTACTCCCAAGATAGCACAGACGATGGCAGCGACTGGACTTCTTCGCTTATGAGCCGCAGCCGCAACAGACAGCCTTTAGTGCTGGGCGACAACGTCTTTGCTGACCTCGTGGGCAACTGGCTGGACTTGCCTGACGTGGATAGGGAAGAGGGTGAGGAAGAGGAAAGGAGGAAGAGGAGAGAAGAAAGGACAGGAGACGGAGGGGCAGACAGACCCGACACCCCTGCTCACCCTCTCCGCCTCAGCCGCTCACAGGAGATCTGCAGGAAGTTCTCCTTAACCACAAACATCTTCAAGAAGTTCCTACGCAGCGTCCGACCCGACAGGGACAAGCTACTCAAGGAGAGGCCAGGGTGGATGGCTCCTGAGCTGCCAGAGGGCGACCTCTTCAAAAGGCAGAAGAAACAGGTTCCTAAAGGTTCAAAAGGCAGTTTCTACCTGCCGTTCTGGGCAAATGGACAGCAGGGCAAAGGGAGACCATGTCCACATTTAGCTGAAGCAGAGAGGAACCACCACCAACACTTCCCCCAGGTCCAGCAGCAGCCATTTGCTGGGATTTATTTAGACAGGAGACAGCCAGAGACTGGTCTGGAGAAAATGCAGCCCTTGTTTGACTACAACACAGCTGTGTGGGTCTGACAGTGAGGCTCACAGACTGCCAGTGATGCCAGACTGAATGAGTGACAGGTGCTGGAGGATTTAGGCTCTGTTGAATGGATGACTGAATGAGAGTCTTAGACACAGTTATCTTCCAAAAATGAACCAATGAACTTCACACCCACAACGAGATTATCAGGGCAACACTTTGTCTGACAATCCTTAAAACCTAAACCACGTTTGTTGTGTGTGTCTGGGTATGTGTTTGCTAGAGAGTGTCTGAGACCAAGTTGGAGAGCGAGAGAGAGAGAGAGAAAGACATTTTCTGAGGACTTATGCTGCAAGTTTTGTATTATCCAAACATCTTCTTATGTGTGTGCATGTATGACTGGGTTCTCTGGATGTCTTTAAAGACGGTACTTTCAAATGGACATCTTTCTCAGAATGTCACGATCATCACAGATCTTTATAAAAGCATCCACAGACTCTCATTTCTATGCTACTTCTATACATACTCTCATATATCACAGTTCTTTGCATCTATGAATAGAACTACCAAATGTTGGATTGCATGGTTACCGTTTTTATAAGTGATGCTACAAAACAGCTGTTACTGAACGCACTGCCACTAAAACACAGTCATAAGCTCCCCTTTTGTTTCCAACAGGCCTTGGCGCCTTGGAAACTCAGGTTTAAATGAACCCGTCGGTCTCATTCACCTTGCTCAGGGAATGAATGTTACACAGGAGTAAACTATGAGACACTGCCACATTTAAATGGGCTTCAGACACTCTAGAGAGGTTCTTGCCTCATCTCATCTTGCCTAGAAAGACATAACAGCAATACAGTGCATGACTTGTTCATGGATTGCACATTCAACTCTGAAACTTGCCCCTCGTATTCAGCAGTGACGCGTTTGCTGTCATGTAAGAAATACTAATTTTTCTTCTCTGCCATGTGGACATGGCACACGTTGAGTCGACTCTCAGTCCTCCTGGGTTGTTACGCAGAGAGGGGAGGGGGTAACAGTGGCACAGCCAGCACAGAGACTGACTGACTGCCATCTGGTACCCAGTCGTTATGTAAAAGCTCGTTTGAAACGAAAATGCAAAACGGGCCCGTTTAATCCCAGAGCTTTGGGGATGAACTGACTAACGACGACAGTGTTACATAGTGTATATACACACACAGGTGAATACATTACAGGACTGTAATAGTTGAGAGTGGAAGTAAAAACCCTTAATCTCTGTCGGACAGGAGTTAAATGTACAGAACATTGTACATAATCGTCATCAACCAAACAGCAGCAATAATGAACATTTACTGTAATATCCCATCGCATGGTACTCATTATTCTGCACAGATAAGTACGTCACAGTAATATTACAGCTCTTACCATAACATGTTAACAAAAGAACCACACTTGTATTTAAACCACAAACTGACAAGTTAGTCTTTGACCTACAGTATCTATTCTCTTGTATCGTATTAAACTGTTTCAGTGTTTCGCATTTCAAGCAGCATCATAACAGTTAAAAAAAAAACTACAGCTTCTTTCACAAATTCACAGAAATATCAGGATTCCCTCAGGATTACAGAGGATACTGCTCGCTCAGATTAAAAAAAAAAAATTATGGATGACCACTGTTATGCAAGGACAATCTGATACACTAATTTCTTATTGTTATGAAAAACAGTTAATTTCACTCAGTTTTCAGACATCCCAGACCAATCAACTTAGCCAGCAGGGATTAGGCCTTAGGTCTTTTGAGTGTCTTGGCCAGTCGATCCATATGGTGTTGTCTCAGTATTCAGGTCAATATATACCGAAAACTCAGAGGATCCAACACACACACACAGTTTCTGCTGAGAGGGTTGTGCCATGAAGCGCAGTCTGAGATGTCATATCACACAGTATGTGTATGTAAATGTAACATTTATTTCTTCCTATTTACGGTTGTCTAAGTGTAATTTTCAGCACTGTTGTTGATATTTTTCATCAGGGTTCTGCGAACCTTCAGTAGTGATTTTGTGTCATGTGCACTGTAAAACTGTCACTGACTCTTTGTAAATTAAATCTGTTTTCAGAAAGAAGAGTTACTCCGTGTCTTGACTTTAGTCTTGTCAATGAAATTATGAATTTCTTACTTTGTGTGGGCTGTTGTTGTTAGTTGTTCTATAAGGAGCGAAAACTTTCCCACCAGACAAAAGGCACCCTGATAAATATGGCTGAAATCAATATTAAACATGGCAACATGGCATTAAACATTAACATGGCAAATACATAATATACATAATCACATACATAATAATAAAATTGATTTTCACGTCATTTTGTTTTGTTTTTGGCCACTGTATAAGACATTACTCACAAGAAAAATTCCAACAACTCGTATTGCTATCGAAAGTTGCTTGGAATCATTTACAAGTTGTTTCTATTACTCAGTCTACTCTTTCTGATATAAATGGGATGAGCAAAATAATAGAAACACCTCTCTGTATAATGCTATAAGTTTTACCAAGATTATGTCACAGACCTCTTCCTGAAGTTTTCAGTGGGTCTCTGATTCCAGAAAGTCTGGCATGTGACCTCTCGGTTTCTTAAAGTAATTTTGAGAAAATGCATGTTAATTAGTGAGCTTCAGAAGTGTTGTTAGGCAGATTGTGTTACCTTTGGACAGAGCCATGTTAGCAGTTTCCTCCAGTTTTCTGTCTTTATGCCCAGACGGTTAGGAGCTGGCAGTGATGGCAGCTGGCAGCCTCATATTTATGGTACACACTCTCACCTAAAAAGCACCACATTTACTCTTATATATTTAGAATGTAGCATGCAAAATAAAGTTCACCATTTCCAAAGAAATAAAGAAAACCATCAGAGCCTAGCAACCAGCTCTTGCTTTCAGCTGTGGCTCTCTGATTTGTTTCCACTCTGCTCTGCATCTTCACTACAGTAAAGTGCTGCTGCATGACTAACAGGTTCACTGAGGGCAAAGCCAGCGAGTCACTCACTGCCTGTGCATCAACTGTTCACTAAATTGATTCTAAATCTGTACAACAACTCCATCAGTCTCTTCAATAAATAAACAAAAGCAACACGAAGTTTGCGGCCCTGCAGTTCATCTCAGGCATCATGACACTCGATCCCTGAGATGCTTTTTATGAGACGCACATCAAACCACATCAATCGGTTCATCTTTCTGTCCCCCGAGCACTTTGTCAAAGAGAAGCAAGTAATACCTGCTGCAGAGGTCCAGGGCTAAAAACAAATCTGCTCTGTAGTGCAGAAATAACTCTCCAACATGATGTGCTATGGCTCTTTTCTTTATCTTTTTTAGATACATAGAGAGATACATACAAGAGAATAATGAGTAGATTATTATAATTATTATAATGAAAACAATTATTAGTGTTGTTATTGTGTGTTTCATGCTGTTGCATACTGCATTACATCATTTTATTCCCTGATTGTTAGACATAAGTAGGTTTTTCTTTCCGTGTGAAGTCAGTTTGATACATAAATGAACTTGAAGATGCTGTAACATCACTAAAATGAAAGGATATTTTGACTAAGACTGACATTCACCATTAGTCCATTAGTCAAGCGCGAGAAAATCAAATGAGAATATTTTCCATTAGTTTTGATCAGGTACTCAAATTTGATCATTTGTTGCTCTTAAATCAAAATTTGGGATTTTTGACTGTTGTCCAGACATAAAAAAGTAATTAGAGGATGTTGCCTCAGGCTCTGAAATTATGATGAGCATATTTCCACTATTTTCTGACATTTCACAGACTACAGATGATGAAAATGAATCAGCACATTAATCAATATAACTGTGAGTTATTGGCCAGTTTCAAGCCATTACTTGCCTAACAATGTATCATATGAACATAAATATAACACTATCTCACTTTATATCTTTATATCTCTAACTCTCCACAAACAGGTCAGTGAGCATGCTAGATTTAAAAGACACCGCGTTCATTAAGAGATGGGCTAAGAATAATCTGTGTGTGTGTGTGTGTGTGTGTGTGTGTGTGTGTGTGTGTGTGTGTGTGTGTGTGCAGCAAGCAACAACAGCTGCAACTGTAGTCCCCTCTCTTCTGGCTCAGTTTCCCCCCGGGATCCCAGCAGTGGACGCTCACTGTCTGACCAGCACCACCACCTCCTCCCCTCCCCTCCCTCCCTCTCTGGTCCCAGCTAGTCAGCTGTCGCTCTCTCACAGCCTCACAACACTACTCCCACCCCAAATCTGGGGCACGCAATGACTGAGTGCAGCACATTTGTACAACTTTACAAGCCAGAGAGTCTGCAGAGCCTAGACTCACACGAGGACTGAGCACAAAGAGCGGGTCATGTTACGATTCAGCAGTCAACTATGACTTATTGCCTGAACATAATGATGTGATGATCACATAAAAAAAGAGGGATCATCCTCAGTGGGGGGAGGTGAATAGGGAATGCAGTGTACGAGCATGCATTTATGTGTGTGCATGTATTGTACGTATGTGTGTGCATGTATTGTATCTATTTTTCCACTCCGGATCCCACTGTAGGCTAATTTCCTCCCCAAGAGCTCATCTTTCAATAAGCCTTCAGCTGTGTAGCCACACAGCTCCACCTTGGCCCTCAGGAATGCGCTCACGTTTCACTTTTTATAATCGTCAGCAACTAAAAGTCCAGAATCGTCACTCAGTGCGGCTTTCTGCAAGAAGTTCCCACAAGAAACATGAGACACGCTCACACATGCTAAGGCTAGCAATACCATAGGTCATTTGTAGTAGCACATAAACACCCCCACTTTTGGAAATGAAAGACTTCAACTTAAAGCCACAAAGCAGAACCAGATTTGGCGGAGAGATAAATGCAAGAGTTAAATCCAGGGCGAATTATTTGGGATTTAACATCTGGCCGTTTTGCAGTGCGATGCTTATCGTACGAGATAAGTCTCACACCCTCTTGTTCGCTAATGCATGCAAAGTGGAACTTCACAGACATGAAACGATGCTGCATTAAACATTATTAACCCGGGTTTGTAATGGAGGTGAAAGGGGCACCGCTTTACACAAGAAATGCATTAATATAGCTCCAAAAAGCTTCATGTCATTAACATATGCTCTTATTTCTTTTTTGCATGTGGAGCTCAACACGTTACCTGTAAAATTCATGTATAGCAATATAATATGGGGATGCTTTATGAGGAAGTACAAGTAAATTTGTAGATTGATATAGATATGCCATTTAACATACAATAGATAGTGGTCAACATAAGCTTGAAACAAGAGCTGCATACAGACTAATATCAACATTGATTCTTATACTGTACATACAGTATAAGAAGTGTGCACATTTACAGTGTATTATGGTAAATAAATTTTATGCTGGAAATCTGACTGAAATAAGCAAAGATGCAAAATTATGCAAAAAAAATCATAAAATTACAAATAAGAACATTAAATATGATGAAATGTATTCAGCTGTTATTACATCTTGCAGCTGTTGCCAGGATGTAATGCACTGGTTGACTGCAGGAAAATTAATTGGTAATTGATGACAGACTTTCTCTGTCTCTCTCTTTCTCAAGCAAAAATGTTTGCTGGTTCCAGCCTATTAGATGTAAGAATTTGATGCTGGTCTCTGCCATATAGCCATACAGCGTGGCTGTCTTCTTAGGCCTGAATACATCAGATTTGGCTTTGAGAATTATAATAGGTGTTTTTCACTATTTTCAAACATTGTTTTAGCAACAAACATTATGCAATTAGTTGTAGCCCCAATTAGTGACCTAAAACCTTACAAATTTTGTTAATTATATTTCAAATGATCACATTATTAAGATATGTTTCAACTGACAGACAATATAATACGATAATTACTGAATTATTGAGCAGCCTTAATTTATATTCTATCAGCTACAGTGTGTACAGGGTTCATTTTTGCCATTTAAACACATTACACTGACAGCAACAGTAGATCCACAGTGTGTTTTACATGGCATCCATTTATGAGAAAAATGCAAGTTGACCTTCACTTAATATGATGAAATGAAAGATGGATCACGGGAGATTAATATTTCAACTTGACAGAACACATTGTGCCAATTTGTTTTTGGTCTGACTGCAACATGAGGCTCCCTGCAGACCACCCTCCTCTGCAGCCATTATTGATGTCTTTAGGTGCTCTGACAGGTGAACATAATACTCAGGAATGTTTCCAGGCTTTGATCTCCTTGCTGCCTGCCAGTCTTCTGTGAATCTGAGGAATTCAGCATATATTTGTACAAATGTAGTCGGAGTCCACCGCGGAGAAGCAGAAGTGCTGTCTGTGCTGTTGTTTCAGGGCTGTCGGCTCTCCGACCCCTGCTGTGTTCGGCACATATAATCTTCTTGGGGGGTTGAAATCAGAAACAGTGACGGTTTGATCCTGGTACTGAGTTTGCAGCTGGGATTTACTTTAAAACGGAAACGGTCAATAAATGTTAAAATGAACACCGACAGTGTTGATGATCTACTAATCACTCATGTAATTTGTCAAGAAATAACAATAATCCGAGGTTACAGCTTGTCAAAAGTATTATATCATCGTAAACAAAACATCTTTGGTTTTGGACTGGTGGTCAAACTACTCAAGACATTTCTAACTGTCACCTTGGACACTGTGAATTGGCATGTTTTCAAATTTTTGGGATGATAATCAGGATAAGAACAATTATTCCCCAAAAAATCATCAGTAGATTAATTGGCAAACATAGTTGTTTAGTTGCTGCAACTAAGATTTAAATTTGAGACAAGTCAATCATTCAGCTAATCCACTGATGGAAAATGAGTGAAAATCAATTAATTATAAAATCTACTTTGATCTCAAATGTAAAAGACCTCTTGCTTTTCTTTGTCTGGTGCGATATTAAATAAGGTATCTTTGGTCTTTTGACTGTTGGTCAGACAAAACAATCTGAAGACGTCACTTCAGACTTTAGGAACTAGTGAAAGCCTTTTTTCACAGTTTCCTGACATTTTAAAGATCATATATTCAACATCAAGTTATGAATACTGAAAATAATCCATAGCTTGTGCCCTAAAACTGTAAGCAGATTTCCATCCCATCTTTTCATATTCCAAAACGAAGCCCAAGATAAAGATGATTTGAACAGGAATTGACTCATTCTGCTACGTGAAAGTATACATTTCATATCACGTTTGTATTTTTCTTCACTTAAAAATAGCAGAGACTAATGAATAAGTATTAAACCAATAATTATAATAAACATGTCTTCAGTGATTGAAATTATAAATCCAAAATGATTAATTGGCGAAGGTTCTGATAACTTCTCAACTGTGAGGGTTTGCTTTGTTTTCTGTTACTGCATAACTTTGGGTTTTGGCCTGTCACCACATAATTGTGTATACATACCTGTTATATAGTGTTCACATCCATCTCTGTTCTACATACATACTTGTTCATATTCATATCCATCCTTACACTGTATCTGTATATTAATATAGCCCTTCTGTATATTAGTATAGCACACCTGTATATATATATATTGTTCATATCATATCTATATAGTTTCTGTATACTTGATAACCTGTTAACATAACTCTAACCCACATATTCACTGTCCTTAACTGTACATAACTGCACATAACTACTCTTACCTGTACATACTGTTCATACTACTATATACTAGATATAATGCACTTGCTGCTTCTTTGCACTTCTGATTAGATGCTAAACTGCATTTCGTTACTCTGTATTTATACATGTGTAATGACAATAAAGTTGAATCTAATCTAATCTAATTATACAAGTGACTTGAAAGTCAGCTTGGGAATAATGAGGGTCTCTGTTTAATTTCACAGCGATAAGTCCAGGAAATAACCATCACATTAATTAAAGTATGAAAACAATCTTTAGTCGCAGCCCTGTCAGATAAAAAAAAAAAATCAACCATCTAACTTTGCATCAGCTACAGTAACAATGTGGGAAAAGATGGCTACTTAATTTGTGTCTGTTTACTCTATTTCTGTCAACAGAAGCGGCGCGAAGCCTGCTGCTTCCCGCACTGACAACATCACAACATGTCATTAAGTGCTGCTCCCATTCACTGCTCCGCAGCGATAATTTAGGAGATCATCTCATCAGCGGCGGCTTCAGATCCGAGAGTCTGCAGAGCCTCAGCATGCAGTGTTTTGGGTGGGTTTTTTTTTTTTTTTCTTTCTCATTGAACTGGAGCAGGTTTCCTCTTGCTAGTCATGGCGGCTTCCCCAGTCAGGGAGGGAAAGACTCTTCCATCACCGGCGTACACTTAGATTAGAGGTGACCCCTGCTAATGGCTCAGCGGCCGTCATTTAAACTTCATCACCCCCTCATCGACAAAAGCATCAATTTTCATGAAGCCCCTCCAATTCTCCTAAACCCTTCAAACAGTAAATAATTGAGCTTTGTACTTAGCTGGTCTTATCTCTGCAGGGTGCTGCTCTCATGAAGTGGCTGTTTGCACTCACACTCTTTTAAACATCAATGGATAGGCTACATGCACGCACACACACCCTCCTTCTTCCACCCCTTGCTCTATTAATTTCTCCCTCTAATTCTGTCATGCCTGCACATACAGACATACACACACACACACACACAGACACCACCCCAGGGGGTCTGCCTCTTCCCAGCTTTCTTTCATTAAATCATAAACTGCGGGCCAATGGGGGCTCTTCGTCATCGTTAATCCAGATTAAACACAAATCTCCAGTTCTGACTCACACCCACAGACAGTTATTTAACGCTGCACCCTGTTACTCAACATAAGTCATCATCGACGCCCAACTTTGCTATTGGACGTTGTTTTTAAAAAATTGGTTTCTCAAAGTCTGTTCTTCTCAGCCGTTTGTTCATAAACTGATCTCTGCTATCTGACATTTGAAACAGTCTCTCCAAACCCAACTAACCAGACTGTCCCCGCTGTCTCCCCACATTTTCCTCCACGTCCGTCTCAATGCTGAAGAATTTTTTTTTTTTTTTTTTTTCCAGAAGACAGGAATGTATATTGTGGGAGAGAGAGATGCCTGTAGCTGACTGAATTCTGTCAAATTTATGCTTTTGCAGGCTGAAGCACAGTGCTGCAGGAGGAAGAAGAAGCACCATCTCCATGTGTGTATTATTATTAACGACAATCTGCCCCACAAATTCTTTATGAATTGCCAGATTAGAAACTTATAAAATGGACAAACAGATCGCTATAAATCTGTGGTTCTCCTGGAAAAGCGGCACTGCAAACATATGATGATCTTCAAGACCATGATGCAATGCTGTAGATTAAAACACTCAGCTGTATATGAAGTAGTTAAAGTGTGCTCAAGGTTAAACAGCAGTACAAAATTCAACATATACATTAAAGCATCTCTAAGGAATTTTAACTGGTTATGAAAGCGTCACTTTAATACCGATGCCTTTATGTGACCTACGTAAGCAAATGAGACCGACAGCGACAACACTGGCTGTTTCTGCCCGTGACATCAGACAACGCTGGGGTTAGCCCACTTTAGCTGCTAACTAAAGGTCCATCTTTGGAGTGACTGCCCGCTCTACTCCCAGTGAAATCATGTCTTCTTGCAGCGAAGTGAAGAGGAGGGAAGATGTAGACTAACATTAGGTGAAACACTTCCCTCTCTGTCCACAGGGACCGGCAGAACCAAGACACAATGAAAAGTTCCACTGAGCTGCTTTAAAAGTCCAGTCGGTAAGAGATTTGAGAATCAGTAGAAGATTCTCCCAATCTTACTGACTGAAACATGCCCGTAATTTGAAAATTACAGGAAACACACATCCCAGCTCCCTGCTCCTCTACGGCTCACTTCCAAAGCTCTTCCTCGCAGTCTGATTCTCTCTTTAATCCATTTTTCTTCATTGCTCTTCTTCTGTTTTCTTATGTTTCGTGTGAATTGTTGCTCTCTCATTGGTGGAACGAAGCCTGTACAGAAGGCTCTGTCACATATTCTGCTCTGATTGGTGTTTTAGACAAGGAGCCTGATTTTTATCACAGATTATCTGTCTCAGGTACTACAGTGACAATATTATAATATTACCTACCTACTTCTGCTTTAATCAAACATCAAATATAAAAGTAAAACACTGACAGGGACCATTATCCTGCAGGGTGAGTGTTTTTGATACTACTCAACTTACATTTTGTGGCAGATAGTTGTACTTCAGTGAGATTTTGCAGGCAGGACCTTTCCTTGTAATGGAGTATTTTCACAGGAGCTTGTGTGACTGCTACTTTTTCTTACCTAAAAGGAGCTGAATGCTCAGTGTGACAGTAAACACCTCCAAAAACAACTCAACATCAACAGCAGCCTGGCTATAACACATATTCACATTTCACACTGTGATAAATCAGCAGCATGGAAGCATAATAACTCACCAGGCCATAAACAAAAACACAAAGAAGGAGCTCGGCCCCTGCAAAGAAGTAATCCATAATCAATACTGAAGCAATCTGTACATGTTTACAGGCAACAGAGGAGCAGAGACAAGCAGCCAAGAGAAATCAGCCTCCACCGCCTCACACAGTCGCCATAACAAATGAAATGCATGTTGTCACCAGCAGCCACTATTTACCTTTAAGATGTGAAAGAGGCAGTGGTCCACAGCCGGCAGAAAAACTGCACTTCCAGTTAAAATGGCAACACTTCATGCACAAACAAAGAAGCTCGATGGCAGCAAACGCATCTACAACTGCAACATCATGTCAGCATGTTAGCTTCATTATGCTGAGCGACATCAGCAGCAGGTGAGTTCAGGTGAGTTGAGATCAAAGGGTGCGTTTGATTTGTGTTGCAGCAGGTGGAGTCTGTCATGTGTGAGTGTGGCAGCACAGCAAACCTGAGTAAATTCACAGGTTAGCAGTATGTAAATATATTCATCTTTACGGGCTGTGACATTAAAGTGATGAACACATCAATGCAGCAATACTTAATCTAATCATATGATGTACTGTATATTATTCTGAAGGTCTGCATAATAAGAACTTCACCTTTGGTACTATGATATTTTGATGCTAATACTTCAATTTTCAATACACTATGGTATTGCTGCTTTTGCTTAAGTAAAATATCTGAGTACTTCTTCCACCACTGTTCTACTTACTTATTATTCAGGGTTACTCTATAGTTAACATTATTTATTGCTTATTTATTCTATTTTGCACAATTGAGGGACATACATTTCACTATGATTATACCCAGTATGGTTATATGTGACAAATAAACTTGCACCTGCTCCTCTTTTCCTGCCTTCAGAAAGTGATAACATTTCCTCCTCCTTCTCTTTCTTTTCATTTTACCTCCCTACTGAACATGTTTCCAACATTATCTCCACACATGGTATTTCAAAATTATACTGACTGCATCTATGATCTCAGTCTGGGTTTTTAAATGATTATTTTGACAATATCTAATTTGCATCTAAAACATGATTAAACTGTAATTAAATTTGAATGTAATTTTGCCAAACCCATTTGGCTGAAGATAAGATAACGTTGTGGTCATGGCAACTTAAGTACGGTTCCAGTCAAGCGAAAGTTGGTCAGATAAATGAAAAGACTGTTGTCATGGTTGCATAAGATAAAAATAAGCTCTGACTTATATGACACAGGAAATGAACACATTTGTCTGGTGCTGAAAGAAATTGGCAATGTCCTATGCTGATATCATTTGATGATTAATCGTTGAGTCGAGCTTCTAACTTCAGAAATGTGATGGTTGCTGCTGTTCTCTGTTTCATATCATTGTAAATTAAAGAGACAGTTTATCAGACAACAGAGGGAATCTGGGGACATCATCTGCAGCTCTGGAATATATTGATGGTTTTATTGTATTTTAAGATCAATCAGTCAAGAAAAATATATGGTTAGATAGCACTGTAGCACTGTCCATCCACCTGCCTGATCTCCATCCTTTATTTTTTTCCTAAATATCACACTACCGCTGCTCTAATTTTCTAAAGTAGATTAGTTAATTAATAATTAGTATCCAACAGCGCTGAACGAGGAAAACCTGATTCTTCTTGCTGCTTTGTTTTTTCCTCAACCTTCATGTGGCCTCGAGGGAGGGACTCGCTAATCAAGGCCCCAGTTCTGTCTGGTATCATGAAAACATCCCATTCCTCGGGATGTGTGGCCCACAAAATCCAACTCTGAGTCTCCTCAGAGGGAAGGATGAGGAACGCAGAGGCAAAGAGGAAGAAGGATGTGAGAGGAGGCTCTAGATGGATTTTCTTGGTGATCCCAGGTATCAAAAAAGGTGTCTGGGTGCACACAATGCTCTTTATACAACAACAAAGTCACTGCATGAATAATACACATTAGCATCTTGAATAGAAGTTATCCAGAGTGTTAAGGCAAAGTAAAGACACAATCTTACTGAGCCGGTTCAATACTTGACCATTAATCGCTCTCTTAAAACTCTCACCATTGTCTCAGCAGTGACCCAGATCCTGACCTATTGAATCAGGTCTATTCATTCTCTTCGCCCTCTAGTCTGGGGCCACACGCAGGGTTAATTATTCATGGAGGAAGAAGACGGAATCAGAGTTTTAAAGTTTCAACTCTTACCTGGCTAAATAATGAACATCTGGCCCAATTTTAAAAGCACTCTGAGAAAAAAAACTACTTTTCTTTACCTTTTTTTTTTAATTCACCTTTCCCTGCCCTTAAGACCTGCAGCTGACCCACCTACAATATGCAAACGCCCACCCCATTTCTCTCATCAGGCCATCTTTCACTTTCTCTTACCCCCCTCCCCTTTCAGTTCATCCTCTCTTCCTTTATCTCCACCCTCTTCAATTTCCTCCCACACATACTCCCTCCTGTCTGCTCCTCCTCCGTGTTTCTCCTTTCCGCCTTTCCCTCACTATCTCCTCCACTCTTCATCTCAGCGACAGACCATTGTGCTTGGTAACGCATTTGCCTCGAGTCACAACAACACACACTAAATGTCTCGGCTGCAGTTGATGATCACTGATAGTCACAGCTGAAATGTCACGGGTTGTCTGCCACAAACTCACAACACATCGACTCCTCCACACTCGACGCTGAGTAGAAAATAAACTGAGCTTAAAGTATCAACCCTCCGCTGCACTTGCCGTGTCAAGTCCTGGGTCTATTACATCCACATATTCTCATGCAAATGATGATGTACTAAATTAGAACGGCTTAGTGGGAACTGCAAAATTTGATAAAAATGTCTTTTATATTCCCAAGAAGTATTTTCAGTGTTGAAGCAGAAGCCGTTGCCTACAAATGGTGATGAATGCACATTAGTGAAATTATAATATAAAGTTCTTCATGTTGTCTGTCAGGGGAGCTGCTATGAATAAGCCATAAGCCTATAAATATGCTGATAATTTAAAAACATCCACTTTTTTTTTATTTTCTTGCATTTTTGAAAACTTTGTGTTTATATTCACCAGTTGGATAAACATTTTTTGGCCTACAGAAGCCTGGAGGCACAGTGTGTGCCACCATGTCAGGACTCTGAATCCAACTCAACTGTGTTTTCAGGTCTCTATCGTACCCTACAAAACATAAAAGATCATCTTAAAATGTAAAGCCTCAAACTCTGGTGAGGATACACTGTCTTTAAGAATATTGTTTTTATTATACTGTGGCCACCGAAAATGTTATTCTGATTGGCTGAAAGGTGGATTAACCTTTAATAAGCAGAGAGTACAATCTGACACCTGCGACGGGTGTATTTGTTTGCAGTTTGTGACAGCATTAAACTGTTACGGCGAGGCTTAGCTGAAGACATCAGAGCTAAAGTGATTTGTGTAAAGACTTGAGACTGGAGTCCAAATCAACTTAGTGCAGGAGGAGGAAAATAAGGACTTAATTATGGAAATAACTATGGTAAAGCTGATAGCCTGCGGGTCTGAGGGACAGCTGCAGGGGAAAGGAGAGAGGAAATGCGGCCAGAGAAAAATATAAAGAGACTTAGAGACAACTCGGGTAAGAGAGGGTGCGAGTCAGCAATAGACAGCTAACATGTCTATGTATGTGTGTGTGTGTGTGTGACAGAGGAGGACTAAATGTGATACCCTAAAAGAAGTATAATTGTGCTACCTCCAAGCCCTCATTGCACTAAGAAAAGACAGACGCTAACAATCAGTATGTGCAGACAGTCCGGGTATGATAGACGTATTGCTAAGTAACTATTGCTATCACAGCCCTCACATTGCATCAGTTCAGAAATCATTCGCAATAATGTTGTGAACTTTAGACACGACTCTTTCTTAAAACTCCCAGTTTTTGTGACGCACCTGTTTTTTTTTTTTTTTACCATCTCTTCCAGCCTGCTTTTAGCGACGAGTGTGAGCAAAAGCAAAGGTGAAAATGGAGAGGGAGGAAATGGAGAGAGGCGCCCCTGCCCTTTATTTTAGTCTGAATATGAGGAGGGAGAGGAGGAGGAGGAGGATGAGGAGAAGGGTGATGGGATGAGATGAGACATTCACCATTGCCCCTGAGGAGCAACAGCAGTACTGAGGAGGCCTGATGAGAAGAGGAGGGCAGAGTATGCAAGTGTGTGTGTGTCTGTATCTGTGTGTAGAGCCTCACGCTATTCTAAATTTGATGTACACTAATGAAATTAATGAGTCTAAATAAAACATTTTAGGTTTGAAGCATGCAAGCGACTTTTTTTCCACATATGTTAGCACCTATGCATGTGTGCAAAATGCAGGATATCTGTGTGTGCATGCACGCAAATATATGTGTTTGCGTGTGGAGAGAGCAGCGTAATGACTGGCCCTCTATTTACCTCAACTTCCCTGAGCTCTGTCATTAGCTATCCCACATATATCTCAAAATTAAAGATGTGGGTTTCAACTGTAACCCCCGTGGAGCGGCTCTGCGCGGCACGGCCCTGCCCAGAACAAGTGCAGCTGTTGCGGCCTGGCGATTAGAGGGCACTTCGATTTCATCCAAAACAAACCAAAACAGCGCGGTGAGGCTGAGACCACAGTAAGAGAGGGGAAACAGCTGGTGAGGACCTCCAAAATACCACTGTACAGTCACAGTGACCCTCCCTGCCAAAAGGTGGTTGATCTATGTGTACAAAGATACTCTAGTTGTTGCAATGTTAGTGGTCAAAATGCTGTTTAAATGACTTGCATACCATCCAAAACCTCTTCAGGAGTGAATAGCGGTGCTCTGACTGGGATGAGCAATGTAAAATAAAAGGCACTCTTCCAAATACCATGCACTGTTTACCAGTTTTAATACACTGGCAAGGATGAAACAGTGTTAGATATAATTCTGTACCATATTTAATTGTCAGGGAGCATAACTAATGTTATCAGCTTCACCTATAAAATTGAAATGAGGTAAAGTTTTTCCTGATTGTTTGTAACTTTTATTGCAAAATCCACAAAAGAATTTGGCTGAAATCAGCGGGATGGAAAACTAAATGAATCCAAGTTGAGTGCTGTAGGTTTTGATCTGCACGTGGGATTTCTGCCATTTGATGATTTTTAGGCTTTGGGAGCATAACTATCATTCTGTATCCAAGTTGGCTGGTAACCACTCTGATTCAAAGTCAAACCTACATAATAAATTATTTAAGAAAAAAAAAACATCAGCCGTCACAGATCCAGTAGCTCAGTGTTTGAGGAAATTTGGATCTTTATATGGAGAGTCTAGTTTGTGCTGTTTGTGCATTATTGTGTGGTCAGCGTGATCTGTAATAAATGTTCTGCAATAAGCTGTGATAAAAAAATACTTTTTGAAGCATTGTTTTCTCATCAGTGAATGTAAAAAGGTTCTCTTTCTTCCTGTTTGTTCCTAGCGACACAAATTGATTTGGTTTGATGATTTTAGTTTTTGACAATTTGGGGGACGTGCAGGATCGAAGTTGGCTCGTAACTGTAATTATGAGCTTTTCTGTCAGAGAGGAAATCCCAGATAGTAATAAAACACATAAGCATTTTTGTGACTGTTGACTATGGTTTTGAATGAATATTTCTTTCATTTCTGTTTCTCTTCCACAGAGCTTAATGGCTTGGGTGCATTATGTAGACTCATGATTTCAATCTCCACAGCATTTTAACGTGCGTCTACTCAAAGGAGTACATCCTGTTAAAGTATATCGCCATGACACTCACCAGAAGTTTCTAAAAACTGCTTTAAATTCAAAGCATTTAACTTAAGATAAATGCTTTAAATACAAACGCATCATGCTTATGGTAAATGTAGTTTTAATATAATTAAAACCATCATCCAACAGTATCTGGTTTCTGAATAACACCAATTCATATCACCAGTTCTCATCGCTTCTGTTACAAGTGATTCAATTATTTCCCATCTTTTTAATAGTCAAGTCAAGTCAAATTAAGTTTATTTATATGGTTAAAAAACACAACTCCGCATAAAAGCACAAGGGAACTTTGCACTTTTGCTTGTAGCAGCAACTTTAAAATTTTAAATGTTTGATGAACGTAATTATTTTATCATGTAACATGACATCGGTAAAGACCCCAATCCTTCCGGAAGCACTTGCAGTAAGGATATTTGGAGTTTTCTTGATGGATAGACAACCAGGACAGTTTGTCAACACACTTATTGCTGTCCCAAATTTTTTATTTTACCATGTTTGCAGCCTAATTTTTAATGTTGTGCATATATTTGTGGTGGTGTTGGTAAGTTTAAGGACAGATGCAGAGACCATTTGAGTCTTCCATCATGTCACTTCTTCTATTTCGACCACACTGCCCTTCATCCATCTCTCCATCCCATCATCCTGAAAGTTCAGCACAGCGGCGGCCATTAAACATTTAACGGCTGACTTTTACTAGTTTCTCAGAGCAACAACATCCTTTTCCCTCAGCACATGAATATGCAAGGAGACTCTGTCAATGCATGAGGGATATAAAGGCGGACCAGGGCACGATTCTACTGCTGGCTGAAAGCCGCTGTTGTGTAGCCTTACATCACATCATCTCCTGGTGCAGAAAGGCACACTACTGGAACACTAACCCATTAGGCTACAATCTCTGCTGGCTTTTTTTTCTGTGTCACGGCTTTCCTTTCTGTGTCATCGCAGCTGGAATGCATGTGGTGGTCCCCAGATGGGCGAAACTCTCACGTCGGATCCAGAAACATTCGTATTTCTGTCGCTGCAGTAGGAGTCCAACACTCAGCAGCAGTGACAGGATTTTCCAAACAATTCCTCTAAGTAGGTGAAGTGGCAATGACCCAGTGAACGCTAGATGTCTTCTTCTTTCACATTACTGTGGTGGCTCCCATACAGCTCAGAATGCTTTTGACAAGGTTTGGTGCAATATAATCTCACAAGACATACTACAGTTTAGGATGAAGATGTCACAACAAATGTTTCATTTTTAAAACTCGGTGCAGCCTCATTTTAACCTCTACGCCTAAAAACATTTAGATCTCTTAATCCACATTGCCAAGTAGTGCAGTAAGCATGCAACAAGACTAAGGAGCCATCAGCTCTTGAGGCAGTACAGCTATGTTTTGAGCTAAATGCTAATGCTAATGATATAATGTTTACCAGATTTACTCTCTAAGCTTTGCATATTAGGACACTTACATTTGCAAATTAGCACTAAACACAGTTAGTATAGATGAGGTTGATGGGAATGTCATCAGTTTGGCAGGGTTTTGGTCATAGACCAAAATACTGGACAAATAAATTAACCGAAAGTTATTACTGAAGTTTATTCTGAAGTTTATTCTGAAGTGAATGTTTGTTCCAAATTTGATTGCAATCAATCCAATAACTGTGAAGACATTTCACTCAAAATCACTCATTTCAACCTCATGGTGGCACTAGAGGAAACGTCAAACGTGAAATTTTGTGTCAATTCATCCAGTTGTTGTTAAGATATCTTTGACCAAAATGATGGACAGACCCACTGACTTTGCCATCCCTAAAGCTGCCAGTGTGTATAAAAAAGCCAAAGAAATATGGAGTTCAAGCTTGAGTAAAATCCACTGATTTATATTTTTGACATCCAGTTCTGACAGTGAAAAGACTACAAAGAACGGTGTGGAAAAACCTGATCGATAGATTTACTGTACCAAAGCGCCTTGTGATCAATACAGGGACTGAAGGTGCTTCACAAACAAACCAACGAATTAGTGAATCTATCAGCCATGAGCTCTCAGGAGACAAATGAGCTTCACTGTGCCACGGTGTTGAAAAACTGCAATGACACAGAAATCAAATGAAACCACAGGACTAATTAAGGTCACTTACAAACATTCACCAATGGGAGCTGCCCAGAAACATCACAGCGCTTTACTGTTGTGTGACTTGCTCAAAGGCTCCACAGTAGTATTCCCGGTGGGAGGGCATTACTCATTCATACGCTCCCCTAGTTTTTGCCACTTGATATATAAATCTCCACGATGAACAAACTTCTCTAACCTGTAGGCTCTTGTTGCCCTATATGCAGAAAAAAATGAGTCAGGACATTTGTGTTCTTGCTTGTAGCTGGTTTTAATTAAGTATGTGAAATGTAAAGGGTGCATAGCTGCCACCAGCGCACAGCCACATGATGGCGAGGTCAAAACTCAGTGCAAGAGTCTACAGCCTGCTAGCAGCTCTTCAAGGAAGCACAGCTGTGTTAACATCAGAAGCTAAAATGATCAAAATGACAGTTTAAACATGCTGATGTTTAGCTTGTACACTGTTTACCATGTTTAATGTCTCGGTTTAGTATGTTACTGTAGCGTACTAACAGTCGCTAATTAGCACTAAACCCAAAGTACAACTGAGGCTGACGGGAATGTTGTTGGTTTTAGACTTTAGGCAAATTAGAAATTATCCAAGTTTTTACAGTATATTCTGGATAGAAGATGAACGTTTGTTCCAAATTTCATTGCAAATCATCCAATAAAATTTCATTCACAATGCGAATATATATAACGAGTAGGATTTGTCGGTTGCTGTTTGTAAACATTCAAAATTGCCCTAAAGCACACACACTTCTGGCAACTGGTCAGTACGTTTCTACAGCGTCCTGCACTTGCACTGTTATTGGGTGGGGGGCGACACACCACTGCCCAAAGGTTGCCCAAATGTCCCGAACACAACAAAATATGAAAATACAGGCAGAGGGGAAGGTTTCTGCAGATACAGACATCGCCACACTTCTAATGAGTCATAAGTGATGATTGAGAAAGATTATTTTTGTATTTGATTATTTTTTTATTAGACTTAGTCTTAATTAGCCTTTATTGGTCTATACATTGTTTTTAGGAAAATTCTACTTGTTATACCTTTAATTTGTCGTCCTCTTTGGTTAAAGACAAATACTTGCAAAACTAATAACATTTCCATCAGCCTTAGCAGTACTTTTTGTTGTTAGTGGTAATTAGTTGATATTAGCATGCTAATACACTAAACTAAGATGCTTAATATGGTAAACATCAGCAAGTTAGCATTGTGTGTGTGTGCGTAGGAAGAATTCCTCATTTTTAGGAGGGAGATTTGTGCTGCATTAAGATACTCGAGGAGCTTAAAATAGCAACATCAGGCTACCATGAAGCACACGTAATACTGGATTAAAACACCTCACAGGCATTTTGTTTCTCAAGAGCTCCTGGGAGCCTTAGAGAAGTCAAACACTTTGATTTCCAAGTTAAAGTCCCCCGCAGGTGTCCTTTTCCCTATACATCACTATAAGAAGATTTTTGTTTGCATCCCTGTTTAAGCCTCACCTGGCCTGAGATGCTCCCAGCTGCTGTGTGTGTGTGTGTTTGTGTGTGTGTAACAGAGGGGAAGAGAGGAAAGAGAGCTTTACCCACTTGCTCGCGTGCATGCCCACGGCTGTGTGTCCTCATGACTGCAAGTACATGACCGTGTGTGTGTGTGTGGTGTGTGTTTTCACAGCATGCCTGCATCTGTATGTATGTGTGTGTCAGTGCAGTCAGCCCGTCCCCAGGGGGCTCGTAGTGTTACAGACTGTCCTACTGGTTTTATTAACCAGCTGCTCCCTGGGGGCACATGAAAACACAGTTCAGCTTGTTTTCAGCAGACGGGGCGCCGCGGTGTGTAAATGCAAATATTCTGCTTTTCACTCCACTACATTTATTTGATAGAGTTACTGGTTACTTAGCAGATTAAAATTTCAGAAAAAGAAAAAAGATCAGCTCCTAAACTACCATAAATTGTTAAAGACTGAATTACCCCGCAGTGTATAAAGTATATATTGTACTTGCACAACTTAAATAACCAGTCAGTTAGTTAGTATATCAGCAGCCAAAATAATTGGAAATGATAATTCATTCATTCAAGTAATTTCTAGTTTTTTATTTTCTACTTTACATTGTACTAAACTTAATGTCTTCCACTTTTAGTCTGCTGGTCAGACTAAACAAGCAATTGACAATGACAATGACAAGTGTTTTAGTTTAACCATTTTCTTAACATGAGAGGAAAACATTAATGAAGAATTATTTAGAAATTACAACATCTGTTAGTTAGAGCACTAAAAATGTGTTCCATTTTTAAAACTGGAACCTTTAAATGCTGCTGACATTTTAAGGCACCAGTAAGAATAATGCACTATTAGCAATGACATATGGTATATTTTACACTATAGTATTTTTTAGTTTACTCTAGTAACTTAAATAATCCAACATCTAAATATGACAGCTGAGCACTCAAAACAAACCCCTCTGACATCTGTGGTTGTGGATGCTTTTGTTTCTTATCTTTCTTCACACCTTGCTGTGTGTTTTTTTTAAATACCCAATCCATCACTGATGAAGCTGTCCGATACCATTCGTGCATCGTACTTGGATGCGGTGGTAGATGTGATGCTCTCAGTGCTCATCTGGTCTCCAGCAGCACTGGAGGAGAGAAAGGCGATCGCAGCACAAGGTGCAGGGAGGACATGTGACAGTGTGTAAAAAAAAAACCCTGTGGCAGCTCCCTTCCCCCCCTCAACTCCATCAGCCTCCCTGCCTGAAGTAAATGGGGCCTGTCTTCTTCCTCACAGCTGTAGCTGAGCTGTAACACTGTAAAATGAATGACAGACACACACATTGTTCCTCACCCCGAGTGCTCCCCGTTGTGCAGACACTCTTGCAAAAATATGGCATCATTTTGTCATTTTCACTCCAAAAACAATTAGCGTGCACGTTAATAACGGCACGCTGACAGATGTAATTGTTGCTATGAACATTTCTTGTTTTGAAAAGGACAAACGGGATTTGTCAAACATGACAAGTCCTCTTTAAATAGTGAGTGGAACACTGAACCTATTTTGGTGCCTGTCTGCGAAATGACTTTCATTATGTTGAAGGGAAACCACACTCACACACACGCACACAAAGCAAACCCAAACTGCTTACATGCACACAAACGCACTAATAGACACATACATCAACTAAAACATTAATTAGACCCACAAAAAGTCCCAAACTCCACTCGCATGCAGATGTACCAGCACAGATTCACATTCATTAAACACACGCTGAAATATTCCCTTTGGTGAAGTAAAAGCAGAGCAGCGGCTGTTTGGTGTTTATTTACAAAGCAGGAACTCGGGCCATAAACTCAAAGCCCAGAGGCCCCGAGAAAATGACGAGGTCTGTGTACCTCTTTGTTTTTCATCCAAACCTCTTTCAAGTTCACTCGTATTCGTCTTTAACGAGGCAAATACCAAACAAAGGTGGTAATTCAGGCAAAGACTCAATTTTTTTTCTTTTCTTTAGAAGGAACTGCATGGTGCGTTGCTCTCTCTCAAGCAGAGGAGTTTGTGGTTGGTGACGGTCCCGGCGGCATTTCACTGTGCTCTGATGATTTTACCAGATGACACAGTTTTAAACATCAGTGCATCTTCAGCAGAGACACACGTGCACACTCTGAAAGGCACAGAGGCATTCATATGCTTATGTGGGACACTAAAGCCAAAAAAAAAAAAGAGGCAAGAAATCAAGTTTTTTTTTTTTCATGGCTATTGCAGCCAATTTGCATTTCATGAAACCGGAGAACACAGACACTAATCAAGGATTCCCCCCCAGCAGAGCCAGAGCTGCCTTTATGCTTTAACATCCAAATGAGTTTTGTTCACATCTGAACTGTCTGAACCAGTAAATTCCCCTTAAAATCGCCCTCAGCGAGTCCACTGTCCTCACAAAATCCCACCCACAAATATTGTCTGTTTCAAAATTTTTATATTATTTACTGAGTCTTACATTCAGCTTAAGGAAAAATGTGCTCATGTTTGCACAGACTGAAATGCAATTTGTTTTGCCATTGAAGTGTTTTTCATAAAATCATGAAGTTCACCCCAAAACAAGATAGAAGTTATGAACAAGCTCTGTCCAACTATTGGATGGATTGCTGCAGACATTTCGTGCAGACATTCGTGGTCCCCAGAGGATGAATCCTAATGACTTTAGGTGTCACCTGACTTTTCCACAAAGGATCATATTTGTGGATTTTAATTTGTCTTTGGTACTTTGTTTTATGACCAAATGCTTACAAATCTATGCCTAAACACCGTATCATCATGGTGGCAGTTGTGTCCTCAGATCCAGTTGTGTGGTAGTTAGTCAGTATCACAATAAATGATGATAGAGGGCATGATGGAAGGATAGTCTTCATGCTAAAAAAAAAAAAACAAAAGTAAAAGACGAAGATGAAAAATTATGCTCAGGAAAGGTAAGGTTTAGGAAAAGCAATGACTGACTGTAGGATAGTGAAAGACAATCCTGCACCACACAAAAACCTGGGTAATATTGGAATCATGCATACAGGAATATCTCTATGCACCCCGATCAAAATCGGGATAAGGCTCAGAATACTCAAACTAACACACTAACATATAAATATTAATGTACCCGCTGACTATGTAAACCAAATTAAAGCTCTCTGGTAGATCTTCTATACACACGATCCACTAACTGACATGTAGCTATTGTCATTGCTTTCAACAGTATCCCATAGCCATCTTCAGCAAATGGTCAAAAGCTCCAGGGACAGCGAAGAGACCGCTGGAACAGGACAAATTAAAACACAATACAGCTTCCTTTGTGTGTGCGGGTGTGTGTGCATGTGTGTATCGTGCACAATTCAATGTCTGCCTGCCAGAGTGAGCGAATTCATTAGAAGCTCCCTATCTCAGGCCGCATCTCATCATTACAAAGATGAAGACGTGATGGGAGTAGACAAATTGACAAAGAGCCCCCGAGGCTCACACCAGCCTCTGTCGACCTCCAAGCCACCCAGGAGGAGCAGCAAGCTCACCTGAACCCATACACATCATCTATCTATCTATCTATCTATCTATCTATCTATCTATCTATCTATCTATCTATCTATCTATCTATCTATCTATCTATATCTATCTATCTATCTATCTATCTATCTCTATCTATCTATCTATCTATCTATCTATCTATCTATCTATATTTCAAACTGTTCTATGTTATTAGTACTACTCATCAGTATGCATGAGTGCAGCACAGTGCAAGTCTTTATGTTATTGTAAAGACACACACACATGCACACACAAAGCTTCGGTGGCACTTAGCACCTCGCAGCCTCTCTCACATTCACACATACAGACACAGACGCACACACACACACCACACAGCGGGGGTCTCCAGAGTTATTACACACTCAGAGAGGGGGCCTGCTGTTTGCAGGTTAGCTCCAGAGGAAGCAGATCTGCTGCACCTCGATGCAATGTGTCCAAACATTCAGGCAACATGCTGGGCTCTGATATCAAAGCTGGGCCTTTTAGTAACCAAGCGCCACTGCGGGGGGACAGCGGGACACAATAACAGCAACGCCTCTGTTATGCAATCCAGTGCAACAACCCTGCAACAAGTTCTTCAGCTGTGAGGGTGTTCATGGTGAATATGTGTCAGGTCAGAGAGGATTTGAATCTACTCTGTGGTGTAAACAGTTATTTTATCCATCCTTTATATGTGTTCTGAATGAAAGCAGCTTCTCTGGTACATAAGAGTCCATGTAAACAAAAGAGGGTATTTACCTACTGTTTTGGTCAACCTGGATTTAACGAGGCATGTAGTTGAGATGAGGTTTTGTTGATCTGATTCCAGTGCCTCAGACCACTGATGACTTCTCCAGGTGTTGGGATTTCCAGCTTTCATTACAACATTTAATTTCCAACCTACTCTAACAGTACAGAGTGTCTTATGCATTGTTAGCTGCTTAAAGTACAGTTTCACACAATTAATGTGATGTTTTTCACATTAAGGTGCAACATCATGATGTCAGGCAGGTCCTACAACAGCTTAGGACAGGAAGCCGTCCACAACTAAAAGAGAAAATACAACAAATGAACTGCATAAGCTTAAATAAGATCTCATTACTGTGAAGTTCTAAAGAAATGTAAATTTAATTTTGGCCTGATGTTTTTTTCAGATTTAAATAACTAACTCTAAAATTTGATGAAACCACTCAGTTTCCGGCTCAGGTCCTCAGGGAGCCTCTGCGGGGAATTATATACTTTTGGACAGATGGCTTTTCTGTTTAGAACTGGGAGGCATTTTACTGTAAGTTGCAACAGCTGAAACATCAATCAGGTATTAAGACATGGGTGGTCATTTAACTTTCATGTACTAGAATGTATTTTCTATTAATGTTTCATGTTTTACATAATTTTACTGTATATGCACTTATTTACAGTTTACCAGATTGACTTTATAGAGATGTGTAGTGTCGCAGTTTACCAAAAGTTGTTATTTGGCTATAATGTGTTCAAATTTCCATCTCATGTACACACAAAAGACAGTCAATATTATTTTGCATCTTCATACATCACCTCTTTTATATCATGACTTGTCACTTTTTCACAATGTCCCTTAATTTCTACAGTGAAAATGTGGCTTTATACTTGTTACAGGACATCATACACCACATCCTAATCAGCAGAGGTTGAACAACATCACAATGTCTTTCACCCTACATTTAATGTTTTGTATGAGGAACCAGACCGTAACTTACCTGCTTATATCATCTACTTGTCTATTCAATCAAACACATGTTTGCAACGCAGCATCTAATCATGACTGTGCCCGTGGCAATAAACCAGGACTATCCACTCCTGTTAAGCTGTGTAGGTGTTTTGTTCTTGGAATATCCTTGTGATCTGACTCTGCAGGATTATCTATCAAAATCATCCCCACTTCACAGCTCCCAAGCGACTATCCAGCAGCATTTTATCCAGTCTTTGTTACCATGCAGGAAATTAGAGCCACTCGGGCCACTTAAGGCAGACAGCAGCTGTGGATACTCAGCTCTTGAGAGTCTCTTTAGAAAGAAATATCAACCTGCAACATTTCAATAGGCCCCAACACAGCCTTTGAGGTGCAGGGCGCTGTGTTCAATTAGCTATTGTTGTGGGGAAATGGCTGCTCATCTGGGTGATATTTAGCTGTGGGTCCTTTGGTGTGTAATCATGCTCCAATAAGCTGCTCAGTGTTCACTTCAGCCGTCTCTGGTTGTGTAGTGGAGAACCACAAGGGGACGAGGAGATGATATTCTCGTTATTGCGTGTGTGTGTGTGGAGGAGTGATGATGAAGACAGTGCTGTGTGATGAGGAGCCAGTTGGCCGAAACCTTCCTCTTCCTCCCACCCTCTGACACACAACACAGACACCAGTCCAGTGACGGATTTCACATAAACGGATTTCCTCAGTCTGATTTTGACAAAAAATAAATAAATAAAATAAATAAAAAAGTCGTCTTTGTTTTATTGTTCTATTGTCAGTTTGATTTGTGTCACATCGATTTTTGTTGTTTTGAAGTGGAGACATGTTTTATAGTAAGAATAGGGGATGAAAGTGGACTGCCCAACATTAATACTCAAAACTGACTGTTTGTGAAGATCCTCTCTCATTAATTACTGTTGCTACAGAGATTTCTGTTTTCACACAGCACATATTGCAGTGATTTTTTTTGTATTTCTTTAAACAGTGGGTTCAGAGATAAAACACAAAAGCAGCATCTTATTTCTTCCTGGTGGCAGTCAATTTTGAAGATGGAAATGACAACTGTTACTCACAGATTTTATGAGCTGTGTTCGATAGCTAATTAACCATTAAGCCCGATGAGTTGGTTGAAAAATGCTAGTGACCCATTTTTTCAAAAACACCCAAACACATGGATGTCAGACTAATGGTCCATCAGAACAATAGGCAGACCCCATTTTCCTCTGGCTGCAGTAATTTAAAAGATAAACTAATTACTTATTTATTTATAGTTATTTGACAACAAGTAATTAGACCTAACTAACCAAATATAAACGAAACTTGAAATCCCCGACTTTTGTTGCTGTTTCAGGTGCATGTTCATTACTCAAAGCAACAATTGGTATATTTCCCAAACTCTCTATTTTCCATGTCTACACATCAACGCTGATAACTATGTTCCTGAACATCTTCACTCTGGAAGGAGTTTTCCAGAAAGTCCATTTTGAATTACCTAAAACACACAGAAAAACCTTCATTTAAAAAACATATGGGTTTGTGCTTGTTGTTCCAGGCAAGAAATGAACATCCTCACCATTTGGTGATTCACAAGACATGTAAATAAAGATGGAGCATTAGTCTTGTATTACAATATAGAGCTAGTTCATCCTAGAATTATAAGTCTGACAAGGAATCAAATATTTCGTTACACTTTTTGGCAGCTGAGCTTACTTTGTTGGGACAGAGATTTGACTTGTGCTTTAATGCTCAAAAGTATGTTCCACTTTTAAAGTTACATGAGAAAAGGCTTTTAGCATGAGGACTAACTAGTGTTTTTGGTAAACGTAATGCTATCCTGGATATGGAGGTTTGTGTGGGATTGCTGGAGTATAAACTTTCTCAAAATATAATAAAGGGTTGGGAACATTAGCAACCCTAATCTCTGATATAGCAGCAACCACGACCAGCTTCCACACAGTAGGGAAATGCAACACAGTGGAGGTGCTATTGTGAAGCAGTAGGGTTTTTTAAGTAACATGCAAGCCCACAAAATAATGTAATATAGTGAAGCTGATTATAACCAGACAAGCAAACATTTTCAGCTTATGTTAGAGCAGACCAATATACACATTTTTTACACTTGTGCTTTTGTGTATTTGGTCACAAAAAGACAGCACCCTTCAAACTAACTATAAGGCTTAAGTAAACATTCAGTGAGCCACTTTAATTACATTAGCACATGAAGCCAGAATATGTGGTGGACTGATAACAGAAGACAAAAAGCAATACTTAGAAAAATAAGCAGAGAACATGCATTAGTAATAAAATTTACTACAAAACAGCTTCGTGCTGAAGAATATTTAAAAAAAAAAAGGACTCAATTTACATTCTGAAGAGCAAACTCTCTTGAATCAATTTCCCCATAATGTGAACACATATTTCTTGTTGTTTTTGTTTTTCTCTTTTCATGTCCTTCTTCCACCATAGGCACAGTGTAACTAAATAGCAAACCCCAGGTGAGAAGTGGATGTGTAAGCAATTATACCTCCAAATGATTTTCTGGGGCCTGATTTATCTCCACTCTGTGCTGAGAGCAGATTATGAAACCCAGCCAGTGCACAATAAAACCCCTATTACACAAGCAATGAATTTCATAAAGCAGCAGAGCAGGAGAACAGAAAAACCCACCCATCCGTAGAGTCATAGAGTCTACCTCGTGTCGAGCTGCAGCTGAATACAGAGCAGCCCAGGGTAGCCTCCACAATCCCAGGCAAGATATTCATTACAGCCACAAAGCTTCAAGTCAGCAGAACAGGAGAGCAGGATTCAATGAGAGAGCAGCCATCTCAGGTGGCTCTGATTTCATGCTCCACGCCATATTTCCCCGATTGCGGAAACCCATCCCCCCCCAGCCCCCACCCTTGTTTTTCCATTGTCCCTGCCGTTTTTCCCCACAAACGTGACTGCATGCAGAAAGTGGCCATCACGCTCATGAGGGTGGACCTCTCCTCTGTGAGCAGCCCAGAGGAGAGGGATGGGATTTCATCGCCAGACAAGAGCTCTATTTGCCAGAGTGTGTGCCCTTAATGTGGTTCCATCCACGAGGAAAAATGCTTGTGTATCGCTATAATATAAAGCCATGGAATAATACGAGCTCCCCCGTGCTCCTTTGTTAGGGTTTTAAATCAATGGCAGAGTGCTCCGCAGCCCCGACTCCAGGTCAAGGTGATGACACATAGATAGATAATGGCGCAGAGATTCAGCGAACACCATCCACTGTCTACCACTTTCCCTGCAACGTATGTTGTTCTGTTGTTATTATAGCATGTGTCACTTCAGTTTTTATCATGTTTTTGTTCAGATCTTGTTCAGGTTTAATGACCAAGTTTTCCATATACGACCGTGTGACTAACGGGAGGGAAGCATGATAAATCTGAACCGACAGGCAGACTCAGACATGTTCGGTCCGTCTGTCTGCAGACGGCCAGATGTCAGCAGCTGCTTCATGAAGATCACCTCAGGGTCAGAGGTCACCTGGCTGCTTATTCTAAAAGACAAAATACAGAAATGTGCGGAAAAAACAGAACAAAAAAGATAAACAGTGAGTATAACACCAAAAATATATATATATATAATGACGTAACTGCATAATCTTTTGCCTTGATACTCTTTAATTTGTGATCTTAAGGTGAGAGGAACGTGTTTTTATCTGCAGGAAAAACAACAATGCCAGACTTTAGTTTATGTAAAACTCAGAAAATGTAAAATTGTTTGGATTCCTTTTTTTCCACCAAAGATCTTTTCTTTACAAAATGTGTCTCCAAATGTGCTACATTAATACAGTAAGAGTAATTGTCAGGTCGAACACTCAGTCCTGCTTCGCTTGAGCTTTCTTCTGTTTCCAAAAAAAATTTAAGCATGTGTTCTTTTTTCTACAGGTGTGTGTAATTTGATACTTTGGCAGATTTAATATATTTGTTTCAGAATGAAAGATGAATTATGTAATCCATGTCTCATGTAATTCCCTCTACAGAGAGCAGAAGCTACTGATTGAATCATTTTTTTAATATTTAACGTGCTTTATTTTGCTTTTATTATTTTATTATCATTTTATTTTATGATTTTTTTTATTACATCCATTATACATATACATTGTGCACATGCAGCAAGATGATATAACCATATATCATTATATGTATCGTGTGTCCCTAATGTCCCTTACCCTCTAAAACCTCATCCTATAACCTAAAAAAAGTAAAATATTACAGAAAAAAGGAAGGAAATGACATAGTAAATAGATAATAAAAGTACCATAAGACTATTAAAGATACATATACTACAATTTAAAAAGAAGAAGAAAAGAGAAATGCTACTGATTAAATCCCTGAATAAATGAGGCACCGGTGGATATACATTAAGTCTCCTCCATCTCCATGAAAGGCTACGCAGGCCAGTGACCTGCTACTATATTACAGGGGCCGAGGAAAAGGTTAGATTAGCAAAGGGGGGGAGCAGCAAAGGGGCAGGTCTTGGAGTGAATTGATATTGAAACATCACTAACACCACTGCAGCCCTCGCCTCCTCTCTAATGACCAACCACATCGACACAAACACACGCAATACATCAGCACTCATATATGCGTGCACACACACAGAGACACACTCATTGTGGTATGTAAGAGACATGTGGGAGCTGGTGGCCACGAGGGAGAATGAGGTAATGATGAAAAAAAAGCTTGCAGACAGACAACGAGAGAGGAGAGCCTCCTCTAATGAGCTATTGACATTTCCAGGAGATCGAGGATACATGCTTAGCTGCTGGATTGAAGAACAATTCTCATTTTCCTGGAAAAAAGAAATGAATGATTTTCTGACTAAAATGAAAAAGATGCTCCAAACACTGTTAGAACAGTGTTAGAACATGCAAGATGTGATGTGAATCCCAAAATGTTTTCCAATACGTAAGAAATATCAGAAAATAACAGAATTCCCATGAGGATCATTTTCATCCCTCTGCAGTGTAATGTGTTGAATAATCCTACAAAACACCTTACACGCTGTATAATCAGTGATGTTGTTTGAGGGATCTAATTTAATGATGAGGAAAAAACGGCTTTGCACACGATGCAGAAGCTGCTCGTACCCGCTGAACATCAATAATATCATCAGCGTACATAGCTTCCTGTAATTAGTACTACACTTTGTTTGTGTGTGAACTAAAGCCTGATTGCAAATATTGGCGACATCATTAATAAGTGCGTGAAGTGATTTGCCTCCTTTTTCTAAACACTTGGAGGGTTTTTGATGTTTATATTTTTATGAGACTGAAGACTTGCTGTGTAAAACTTGTTGTTTTTGGCTATGATATCAGATTTTTGGGCATAAAAATGTTTGCGTGATTGCCATGCTAGTCGTGTGGCTCTAGGGATGCTAAAGATGATTGGTTGATCGTCCATTTTGATCCAGACTCAAGCATCTCAACATCTACTACTTCTAACTACTAGATGGCTTGCCATGAAATTGTGTATAGATATGCAGAGTCCTCAGAGGATGAATCCTACATACTTTTCCTCCAGCACCATCATGAAGTTGACATATTTCGTTCTAACCAGCCTATGCAAACATAGTCAGCTAAGATGATGAAACATTATACTTGTTGAAGATGTAGTCTGCTATTCTAATCACTTTTTGTCAGTGAATATCTCCTCACAGTCGACAAGATGTCCTTTCTGTGTTTGGGAAAAAAAGGCCAGCATTCATACACAGCCCTCTGTAAATGGAAAACAAACAGATTATTTGTATTTACTGTGAATATTCAGCTCTCCATCTGTCTCTGGTGAGTGGCAGTTTCGTAATTGTTGCGTCAACAAAAATGAATGAATCAAGGTTTCTGTTGTAGTATGATCCCAAAACAAACAGATTTTGCAGGAATAACTACTTCATGATGAACTCACGCTTGTCAAAAAAAGTTGGCTAAACCTGTTACGGTCACATAAGTAGAGAGATAGTGAGTTTTATTGAATGAGAGCACTATCAAGATGAAATGAAAGACTTCATTCAAAACACAGCACGTGTAAAGGTTATATTAAATTACAGTTCTTTTGGTGGAAGACCGCTTTTTCTGGTGGATTTAAGTCTGCATGTTTTTGTCATATCCGTCCAAAACAAAAAGGCTAGAAAGAAATACAGTATACTACTCTGTCAAAGACTCCATATCCAGAAGTTGATATCTATAGCTGACATTCTGAATACTTGATTTTTTCCCCTGATTATCAACAGTTTCAGGGGAAACATCTCTCCAAAAATATCCTCTCAAAGTGGCTTGTGCCTAATGAACATGATGAAACCACATTTTAAAGGTGAGGTGATGGGAGCCGTTTTTCCTTCACCTCCAGAGAGTGTGATGTATTAGCTCCATCTCTAGACAGACACACAGTGTTACCGAGACGCATCTCTAAGAGTAATTGACTGGAATCCGAGCCAGCAGGCACAGGAAGGTCCTTGAACAGCGGCTGCCACTTTGGGTTTTAAACACATTACCATTGATTTATCTGTGTTCTCTTGTCATCACAAACTGCACAGGCCATGAATCAGGAAGCCATACTGGATAGAGCTTCCTTTGGCAGACAAATACGGGTGAAATACTTTGTCATGTTTCTTAGATCAAAAGTGTGCAGCATTTCAAAGGGCAGAGGAGTTACTGACCATCTTGACACGGTAGAGTACAATAAAAGAAAAGTAATTATAGTAACTAGTATTTAATGAAGTACTTCAAGAACCACCTGAGAATAAGAGACATTCAGAATGATTAAGTAACAAAACAGGATAAAAATATTGGTCATAAAGATGTCCTAATAAAGCTATAAAATCTAAGGGGAATCAAAGAATTTAGCTTACGGGTGGTTTTCAGTCATTTTAATTTAAAACGTGCCTGGAACCAGATCTCAGTACATATGTTTGTAATAATTGAAATTTGGACCATTTACAAGACTTAAATGAAAGTTGAGTTTTATGGATGAATATCTTACTTTTTGTCATGAAGTCTGTCCATTCGACTCTGTGATTCAGAGAACAGTTATGACTTTATCATTAGTGATGAAGCATAACACATTAAAGTAATGATGGGGCAGCATGACAGTACAGGAAATCTCCTAAATCAAGCACAGACGTGGAAGTTGACTGAACAATAGCTTTGAGGTTTAGAAAAGACAGAGAGTCTTTAAATTTTACACAGAAACACTCGTTTGATTTTTTTAGATTTGGCACATTTTGGTCCTGAATGACAGTCTGCTTTCAAGCCTAATTCCTAAGTATTTTTATGACTCATACTAGACTGTTAGAATTTTTAATGAGATAGGAGTAGATGTGGAAAACATCATGTATTTGTGTCCGAAGTTTATAATTAAGGAGGGATATCTGGAATGCATCAAAGACAGACTGAAGATTGGTCAGAGCCTGAGTCGAATACCATCATACCATCTGCGTAAAATGGACTTTCAAGTACTTATTTGAAAGAATGATTTTATTTATGTATAATGTAAATAGTAAAGGACCAAGAATAGAACCCTGCGGTACCCCTTTATTGATTTCACACTTTTAGCAATTTGAAGTGTCATCATCATGGGAACCATAACAATCAGTGGTATCAAATGCTCAAAACAGCTTTTTTAATCCAAATTGAGATAGTGAATCAATTACTGGAATTGTTGCTGTTGACTAACAGCTTTTAGATATTTGAAAGAATATCTAGACTGAACCACACCCCCAGTTCTCTAGTCACCATCTGTCAGAAATAAAGAGCAAACACCACTGTCTAAACAGTCAAGCCACAGACCTGTGCAGCTTTAAATGGGTGTAAACAAAGACACAGACTGTGCCGCATGGCTGCCTGTGTAAATACAGGTGGAATTTACTGTGAACAAATTGCCTCTTATTCCTTATGCAAACATAAAGGAACACCAGGGGGGAAAACACCATCTATTTTCAATTAGATGCCAATGAGAACTGAAGCCCTTAATTTTAATTACAAAACAGTCCCAGTCACGGGCAGGCAGACTATCTGTGTTAATAGAAAAATTATACATTCAACAACATGTGGAGGGGAAAGAAGATATGAATAGAGAAAATGTACAAACAAGTTAATACAAACATCATTCACAGATAATATACAATGCTCCTTCTTTGAAGCACAGGAAATAATATCATAGCCACGTACACAACAACACAATGGACAGAATACGCTCGGAGTCACTGAGGAAAAAGGCACAAGAGAAAGGGAAATTTAAGGAAATATATATCGTGCAGCCTTTTACATGTGTATTGCTTTTGCATGAGCAGTAAGAGGAAGAGGTGCTAGCAAAAGGGAAAGATGGCATTAGAATATATGGAATATTAGAGAAATCACCTCTGCATCAATACGACATCAGTGTACATCATAAAAATAAATAAATTACAGACAGGAAATGGCAGATGATGAATCCTTGGAGGGCTAACGTAACCTTGCACACCAAACTGTCAATACTCCCCCGACGGTGAAGCTCATGTTCACTCCCTCTCCAGAAAATGCATTAGACACAGATGATATCCCGAGCCCAAGCCTTCAATCTACCCCACACAACCACTAATCTGTTAATTGATCTGGCGAGGGGAAGGGGAGAAAGTGTGTGCGTGTGTGTGTGTGTTGTGTTTGGAGGTGGAGGCAGGAGATGAAGGGATGACATTACTGAAGAAATATATTATCTTTTATAATGGGTTCAGGGACCTTGAGCGGATGAAAGCTAACTGTTGTTTGTTTGGCCCTCCTCAAGAATTCATCCATCCCAATTTATCGCTGGTGATCACTGAAATTGTTTTATACTGTTATTGTACAATGAATATCTCAAACTGTGTTGAAGACGTAACGCAGCTGGTAAAGAAGGCAATTTTTGACAGGTAGTGCTGCCTGAAAATTGGAATATGTTCTTTCAGAGGGCACTGCATACATTATTGATGACTTGTGTGAGTTGGAGTTATCATCTCAAACAAGAACTATATACACCTGATACCTTAACCTGGACTATAGAACACCTGATATTTATAAGCTGTTTTTACATATACCTGCTCATGACGACAGTTTAGTTAAAAAAAAAAACAAAAACTGGCAGCTTTGCAAATGTACCTCTGTCCTTTATAAATATCTCAGTCCTTCTACAGCAAAACAACTTCTTTATGACTCTCCCTTTGTGCATCAGAGTGTTGTTATTGTATTTTGAAGTAGGTAGGGGTCTTCCCCACTCTTGCCAACCTGGATACTAAGGAGCCTGTCATCACGAAAAGCAGCCTCAGATCAAAGCACACATAATGTAAGCGTGAGGGCAGAGGTGCCCACTTACTTCTGGCCACATAATGTAATTCACCTTTAAAAGGAACAAACCATCAAGCTTATTGTAACATGTTTATACCAGTGAGGATCACATTTGGTCAAACCCAGAAAGAGAGCGCTTTGATTTGACTCAAGCCCACCTGATAATAAAACCACTTCCTCCCACTTCTCCGAGAGGGGAACTGGAGGAGCTGAAGAAACTTCAGACCAGGGGAGTCTGGAGGATGACAGCAGGCGTTATTTCACAGAGAAGATAATGAATGCCAAAGTGTTTTGGTATTACTCCGCTTCCCCACCACTAAAGGGATTAAGGGCCCGATCAAGGCTGCAGTGTAGGTGATAAGAGTCAGAAACAAGAAGGAGAAGTGAGTCACACGCTCTAATCCCTTCTCCACCGTTCTCACCAGCAGACATTTAGCATCCTCCTCTGCTCAACACGTCCCCCTCTGAGACATAAGGAGCTTAGATGATGCAGCATTTTTTTTTCTCCTCCTCTAGAAGTAAAATGTTCATTTGAAGGAGTGCCTGCGGTCATGGTCTGCCTGGTTATTTTAACTCGTGACAAAACACTTGTGCTTGATGTTTTGATATCATGATATTATAAATTAGCTTCACCATTTATACTGACAGAGGTGTCGCTTTAATATCTGTAGCTGTATTAGAGCATTGTGGGCAAAGTAGTGAATTAACAAGCACTGTTCTATCCTCAGATTTTTTATTTCCCGATTTTTGCATCCGTAAGTTGAAATGCCGCCATTTGTGAGATATTTAATTAGCTAGAAAAAAAGGGGTTTCCAGTTGATTTGCCAAAAATGCTATTTACTAATACACTATAGTTTAGTATAGTATAGTATATAGCTGGAAAGATTTGTCAATTTATGAAGTATCTTTTATAATCTACTAATCTTTAAGTAATGTTTCAAGTGCAAATAACACAAGTCTCTGTGAGTAACTGTGAGTATTTTGTGTTTTTCATTTTCTTATGTGACCTTAACATTTAATCTCTCTAGGCTGGACAGAACTTCTTGAGTTATAAGAAAATATGGCCTTACTATATTCTGATATTTTATATATCAAACAATTAATCAAGGAAAGGTTTGTCAGATTCATTGATAATGGGAGTAATTGTTTGTTACAGCCCTACGCAACATCGATATAGTGCAATAAGAACATATATAATTAAGACTACATAGCATAGTAGAGGACTGTATCCATATGGTCCATCTCGAACAAGCAGTTATGATGCCAATCATTCATAATTGCAAAACATAACCTTTAAAGCAAGACTAGAGGCTAGATTAGAAAACTATAACTGGTCATTTCAAGCTAATGTTAAATCCTAAAGCAAAGTGTAACTAAAGAGAAATCAGCAAAGTGACTGAGTGATGTCAGTTACACAACAATATCTATCTTAAGTTTGTTTACAGCTACCGGTCATACCAGACCAAGTATGCAAAAGCCAGGCAAAACAGTGAGTGCACAGAAGTAAATAAGCTGTTTTGCTGTTCATGCACTTTTCATTTGCAAGAGAGGGGATGTGCTCGTCCCTCTTTCAAGGGTTAGATTTGCTTTAAGTGCATAACCATATTCACATTTGCATCTCCTGATATGAAAACACAAGCTAAGGTTTGTGAGTAATTATGTAATACAGCAGTTCTAGTACGCATGTATTTTAGTCATACTGTATAATCTGAAACTGTATTTTAATTCATCACTGGTTACTGAAGTCAAGTTTTATAAGAAAAACTATGCTGTTATTCTACCAAAAAAAAATTCATGCTGGATTTATTTAGTATATCTTTCAACCTTTGATCTAGTTTGATTTTTAAATCCCACCCACTTTCCTTTGCACTTTGCACTGGAAAATCAGTGAGAGAAGATTACAGAAAATCCTGTCTTTCAGGTGAGAAACTAGAATTAATCTAGGCTGCAGGGGTTCAGCGAACAAGACACCAGAAACACTGTGGGTGTTTAAACCTGTACACCATCCTCCCTTTTTCCCCACTATCCTCACTGTTTTTGTGTGGAGAAGAATAATTGTCATGACAAACATGCACTAATTTCATTGTGACTTGTTTGTCCCATTAAGCCACATTATATAATTTACTGCTGAGGGCTTTGAGTCAGCGCACTGAAGGAGTGAAACATTTCTGGTCATATACTGACACCTAGTGGTCATTAAAGCAGAGCATCATGTGTACTATAGAGCATCATACAGTGCCATATACAATAACAGATTGTCTATACCATCTGTTTATAAATGAACAGACTGGTTTCACTGTATAGGATCAGAACTTCATTAACTATGCATACAAAATGTCCCCATGCAATTCCTACTTTTGTTCCATGTGAAGCTTCCCACCCTCTAAAAAACACTTTAATTTCACTCTTCTCAAATGAGTCAAATCCGCTTTGGATAAAAGTTTAATTCACAAAAATACATTGACCATTATAATGAAAATGTACTAAAATGTACTTTAATAATCCATAAAAGCTGGAACATCATTGACAGAAAAACACAAGAAGCATTATTAGAGTTGGTTTAGTATAATATATTTCAGCTTCAAGAGACATAGAAATCAATCCTTATTTTTCCCCATATTTCTTCTATAAAAGACCCATTTTTCTGAAGCATATGCAAAAAAATGGCATTAGAATATATTATGGGAGCTATGAAATCCCAGTGACTGAGTATAAAATTAAGTCACATCAGAGAGAGATATTCGCAGAAGAGAAGTCCTTTGATGAACAGGGCGAACAAAGAAAAAAAAAATAATAATAAAAATAATAATACATATTATAGACCTTGATCTATCATCACTGACATGACAGGCATGGAGAATAGGTGTATGGCTATAAAAAATTTCTCACTTTTCCACTTGATTTCACTTGAAAACATCTACACTTAATAACTGATGCATTTTTTTCATGCTCGTTTTTGAAGAATATTTATAATCATACAACTAAAAAGAGGTCAACTTCCATGTCTTTCAAATACGATATCAATATTGAAAAAAGATGAAAAATACTGAATCCAAGTTCTAGCTTTTGTTTTCCTTCTTTAAATGCTGTTATTTTCTTCTTGTTAAACTGACAAAAAAATAGAAAATAAATGGGGGGCAGCTGGCCATGTAGGCGGCTCAGGGACACTGTGTTTTTTTATACTTTCAGAGGTTTTTATCATCATCATCGTAAGTTTGTGGTGTCGTTTGTTGGTGCAGAAATGTCCGTTCAGGGTTCACACTGAAACTGAGACACAGAGGAAGGTCCTCGGAGGCGAGAGACAAGAGTCTTCTCTCTCTCTCACTGTCTTTCTCTCTCTCTTTACTCTCTCCATCTCTCCCTCTCTCGTGTAGATCGTCCTCGTCTTTGATAGGAGCGGTTCAGTCAGCTGATTCACCGTTTATGGCTGATGGAGGGCAGGAGGGTGGGCGGGAAGTCGTGGTGGGTGGGGGTTGGTTGGGGCTGTTGGAATGCTGGCACGTTCCAATCAGGGCAACAGTTCTTCATTACAGCATTTCTGCAAGAAAGCACAGTGGTTATTGTCCACATTTCATGTCACGACAACAGCTTCCAAAAGAACATCTGAACAAGTGGCCGGTGCCCTCTAGTGGAGGAGGGGAAAACAGACATCAGGGCCGTTATATAAATAAAGCCTTTCAAAGGAAAATGCTGGTCTTAAGTGCAGCATTATTCTAAACATGGTTAATTTTTGCTCTTATTCTTGGGACTAAGATTAAGTGTCAAGACTTAATCTTAGTCCCATGTGTCAAGACTCTGACTCAGGAGACCCCTGATGGGACTACATGAGGCAGCATTTTGCATATTTTGGCATTTTAAGTTTATAAAAGGAGCAGCTATGGTAATCGATGTTCAAATCAGTATCAAAATGCTGCATCTTTTTTTCTTTTTTTAATAATATATGCATTACTCCAAAACTCAAAATAGCCTGCGACAGATATAGTTATGAGTCCATTTGTTTTGGCTGTGGCTGTAATTTATTTGATGTCATTATTACACACAAATAAGACCTGTCCTCATCTCTAATTAGACTTCAGTGCTCCAAGTGGGCCAGTAACACTCTTTGGTATACGGTGACTTGTTTTGGGTACTGGCACTTCTCACAAGCTACCAGTACTTTTCTCAGCCCTCCTCACCTCAGGTTTTCTGAATGATTCATAAAGGCCCTTCGTAGCGCTTGCCTGTTGCTGCTGCACCTGCCTGACTTCCTCTGTGAGAGGCTAGTCTAAGTAACGAGCATGTTGATGTAGAGGTGCTTCCTTTGTGTGACACACTAGAGTAAAGAAGAGAAAGTGTCCAGATTTCGCCAGTGGAATCTGAGGCTTGAAATATTTGTGGACAATTCTCAGTGAAGCTTCAGAGCCCCCAAAACATTTCAGGACAGCCATACTGACCCAGTGCAGACAGTAACTATACAACATTTATTCAGCGTTTGAGTCAATCCTAATGTTCACATTAACCACATTTATGTCAATTACAATTATTGAGCTGAGCAGTAATAACACAACATAATACTGATTGTAAATACATCAACAGTCATAGTCAATGGATCCCTCCTTCTGACAAACAAAGGCAGGTGAGGTAGTCTCTCTCTCTCTGGCTGTTTTGTGGACTTCCACTTCCACCTCAGTCGGCTCTCACGGTTGTGACTTCCTGCTCTGTGGCTTATTCTGTGCTTACACAGCAATAATGTCACATGTGGTGGATGGTAGAGACGAGAAAGATTCCCATGACAACAACTTGAGCATTCACAAACACCCATTACATTAAACAACGGTCTCCGGTTGATGTGAAGCGTCAGTATTTGCTGCCATATCAATATCAGCGCCAAGTTGGATATACTGGAGCTTTAAGAAAAATCTCAGTCATAAGTACGACTTAAAGTTGACGTGAATAATATTTACATATATTTAAGTCTGAAACTAATTACGATAACTCCCCTCTTCGTTCATCTCGACACACCAAACAAAGTTTGTGTGACTGACATTGAGAGCAGCTCTGTGTTGTCTCATCAAATCCCTACTGGCCTGACTACACGTAGTCATGCAGCCACACACCCAGCTGGTTCATTTACGAGGCCTGCTACCATCCCAACGGACAGTGAGGGCATCTGACTGGTGTCCTGGTACAGGTGCTGTTAACGAGATTAACTATGGCTGCATTACATTACGATGCTCCAGGTCCAGGGCTATGCTATTATACACACTTTTGTAGCTCACTGGTACAACTAACTGGGGCACTTAAATGACATGTAGCCATAATGAATGTTGTGTGCTTTTTAAAATGGCTTAATGAGGCTTTATCACTCAGATGGGATTTTTTTTCATATGGCTGTTCGCATTATAATTTTTTATGCTTGTATTCACAGAGTTGTGATAAATAACGATTTAGACACATAAATAAAAGTTACATGAATTCCAGCATGACATATTAACATTATATCAAGGCTGCATTGCAAAAAAAAAAGATCTCTATCTGATTTAGGACCACATGAAAGTGGCCCAAATCATAATTATAAAGGTCAGATTGAATGCGACAGTGCTGTTCATACTGTTATGAAAAAACAGAGTCACATACAAGTTAAAACTCCAGATCTGGAGGCCACTTTTGTCTGCAGTTACACACACAAACTCCCAGCTGGAGTAACATCCAAGTTAGCCTCCAGCTTTCAAAGATTAAAAGACACCCCAAAGTCTATAAACTCTAATGGCAAAGCCGTGCATTGTGGGGATAAAACAACATGTGGGCACATCTGACTCAACTCTGCTGAGGTAAACTCTGAGGGGAAAAAGCGCCCACCTGTTTCTGTAGGTGCCCAAAGAATCTGAAAACATGTCTGTCAGGTCTGCCCAGGCTTTTTAAACTCACCGTATGTAAGTGCTAAGGTTTGAAAAAAAAAAAAAAAAAAAAGTCTACACTTTAAGAACCAATATAACATCATATCAGGTATGAGCTCCCTGACACTTTCTGTCCCAGATGATGCAGTACAATACAATAACTTTACAATCAAGAGACTGGAGCCTCATGAGGTCAGCAAACCAGAAAATGGCCATGTTGTACAAACTGAAATGTCCCATTGACTCTCTCTCTCTCTGTCCTGTCTGAGGCTGGCACTGTAACCCCTCTCTCTCACTCTCTCAGTATACAAGCTTGTGTGTTGTGAGCTGTGGAACAGTGGCTGTAATCCCATTAGTGTTGGTTCATTGGGCTGGCCAGCGTGTGAACGGGGGTGGGGGGCAGCAGACACCGCCCAGGGGCCTGCTGCTGACAGAGGCCCCACTCTCACACACACACACACACACTGGACCACTAACTGACCAACACAGATGGATTCAGACGAGGAACGCGGTGGGTGGTTTAGCGACTCTGATGTCTGGGCTGGGCACAATGGTACTGTCTGTGTCACTAATCCGGCGCTATCTGTAATATCACAGTTTTATTTCCCCCGCCGCACTGCGAGTTCAAAAGGAACCGAAGAAGGTAGATATTAAACTTCTGCAGCTGGTTTGGCAACGCTGAAGTTTTGTTCTGACAATACTGCCCACAATATGCTGAGAGTGACTGTAAACCGTTGGAGTGACCGAGACTGTTGAAAACCTCCTGTAACACTGCGGGTTGTTCGGCTACACCCATTTTAATTTCTAAACAACAAAGAGGACCTACTTCTGACACCAGAGCCGCACGTTTCGTGTTACATCTGTACAGTTTTAATGGTTTCCATTAAATCTGCATATTTTCACATTCCACTGCTCTAGCTCTCAGGGCTCTGGCACATAATGTCATTTTGCTGTTTTATTTTCCCCTGTCTACTCATTCTTCAGCGGCTGCACAAAAATCTCACAGTCCAAGCATAGAATTTTTATCAAAACAGATTAATTGTAAAATTGTAATGTATGCTTTATAGATGCGGTTGCTGAACAAATAGAGCAATCAAACCTGAGGCAATAGTTAGCAGCCAAAGATTCAGCAGAGTTGTTATACGGGTGTTTTAAATAACAATATGATGCCAAACTGGTACTAAGAAGGACATGTATTGATCCCTGAAGTTTTAAACACAGGAGAGTGTCAGCATCTTGCTCAAAACTTCACCAAAATGATAGTCACACAGCCGCTAACAATTGTGCACAAAAGCTCCTGTATCATAAACAAACATTGAAAAAAAAGTACTGTAAGTTTCTCTTACAGTATTTGGAACTTCCCAAAAACAGACAACCCGACAATCACACCCCCTTTAAATATTTACAGGATGTGACACAGTAAAGCTCTGCTTCTCGGTCAAGCTCTTTTTTTAAACTCTTCACACAACTACCTCCCTTCACTTTCAGAATGCAAATCTGAATGCAACACCTCAAATGCCTTTTTGCAGACACTGTCCGACCTCTGTCTTTGGCCTTGAGGGGAACATCTATAAAGCACATTTGCCTTAACACGTTGTCTGACAGCAACGCAGCACAACTGGTGAACTCTTTATGCTCGTACCTTCGGTGTTTGGAAATACTGAGGCCCAACTCAGTAATCTCCATGTGAGGCTGGATGCACATCATGAGATCTCACAAGATTTGCCCAACTGACTTAATCTAAACTCTTCATTCAAAGGAAACTTTCCACATCAGAATTAGACATGAGCCATATGATGGTATATAGTTTGAGATGACTGATTTTGCTACATTACATATACCCGGGTAGCAACATGTTTAAAGGACATTTTTGCAATAAGCTGCTTTGTGGTCATTTTGGCATTAAAGGAATCTTGCACCAATGTGATTTGTCAGGTTTTTAAGTTACTAAATCATCAAAAGAACAGACATATATAAGCCATCTGGTTATATATGTATTTATTCATTGTAGTCTCTCAGCTCAATTTTCCAGAAAAAGTACTAGCTCTTGTAAAAGCAGATATATGTGACAGATGACCACATTGCCAACCTCCAGCTAAAATAAACTATCTGTAGAAAAATGTAGAGGGCAATATAGTAGAGGGCAAACAATGTTTACAAAAAGGGCTGTAATTCAACACCTACACTGGATTAATTATTGCATCGATGACGGTAAATATCAGTTATGCCCAGCCTGAAATTAACAGACCAGTTTGTCTGTTTAACAGGACTGACAGTAATAAGCAGTCTGGTTTAGTGTGCGTGTCTGTTTTCACACTTCCTCATTATCAGTATCCGGCCAATCTGCCAAAAAAACGTTGTCAAAAAATTAAATAAAGAATTCTGATTCTGATGAGCGATTCTGATTTTCCTGGGAAACAACCTGGTGACAGATCAGGATTTCCTCAGACAAAACCAGCTGCTGCAGTTCTGCTGAGGTCCGTATATAAATCAAACCATAACACAGTGACTCATTCATTCAACAGAAATGGAGACAAAAAAAGAAAAATGCTAATGAAAGCATATCACACATTTAAAAGGGCTGACTCAGGCAATGTCTGCCTGTCCAGAAACGTTTACTGGATCTGTAGATGATCAGCATTAAAGGAATAATAATAATAATGGCGACTGAAGCCATTTACAGAAACATCCAGACAACACGTGAAAAAGATGTCTGACTGATCTGTGGTCACGTGGAGCAGTTCGTCTTAGGACAATGACTACATTTATAACCTGGTATACAGATGTATTACACCGCCATCACCACCAATATGTTGCACTGGAATAAAAAAAATAAATAAACCAATAATCCTTTTTATGTATCCAGAGCAGGTGTTAACATTTGACCAACCAAGCTAACTCCAGAAAGACTGTATTTTTGTAATATTTTCCCACTTAAAGTATCTGTTGCGCCCCCATCTGCCTGGAGGGGGGGCTCTCTCTCTAAATTGCACCTCCCAGGATTTTCCAATTTTCCTCAAGTGTTCATGTTCTTCTTGGAGAGCTTGAAAAGTGACAGTAACCATTGTTGACCTGATGTTATATTAGGCCATGCAGATAAATCTGACTTGACTTCCCTGAATGCTAACGTAGTGTGATGAATGACACACCTGATGTAAGCAGCATAATGTATGATGACACAGAAAGACGTTATGTAACATTAATTAACCTTGCAGCCTGCCTATGCATCCTGACCTCATGAACATGTCATCTGCGGGGCCTATCTGACTCAGACCATGTGTTATGACATTTTAGACTCACACACCTGGCTCAGAGCTGCTGCAGGGGCTGGAGGTGGGGGGATTCTTTAAAGCAGGACACAGTTGGATTTCTTTTTCGCCTTCTTCTTTTCCACTGGCGTTTTCCTATTTATCTGTCTGACCAGGTCATAGAAGATCTGCGAAAGACACAGCAGAGAGAAAGCAAAAACTATCAGAGATTCGGTGGTAAAATAATCTCTGCCAACACTGTAGCACCTTTAAGCAATCACTTGAAGCCCCATCACTAAACGGATTGATGTTACGTTTGCACACAGTGGGTTTAAAAAGGGCTCTGAGTAGCAGGTATAATCCAGCTGAGCTCATTACTACCTGCATGTTAGATAAACCATACTGCTCTTTGTGGACACAAAGTAAAACTCTGATGAAGCATCTACCACAATTACAACTCTCAGTATTTTTTAAATAACTCCCTGAAAGACAAATGTGATATTATAGCTGTTCTTTGAGGACTAGCTGTTCACAATATGAGCAGGTGTCACAAGTGGTTTGTTTCAGAGTGCACTCACATCGAGGACGTTGATCTTTGACTTAGCAGAGGACTCTAAAAAGGCACAGTGGTTCCACTGTCTGGCCAGGTTCTGGCCCTGCTCCTTCCCCACCACACGCTCATCCTCCAAGTCGCACTTGTTCCCCACCAGGATCATCGGCACCTGAGGACAAGCAAAAGAAAGCAAATATGAATCTCTTTGACAAAATTCATGATAATTCATCGGAATTCTAGACTGTTGTGTTCTAAATATAAAATAGGTTTAAATTCATACATGCAACCAAAACATAGTATTCTTTGTGGCAAAGTGAATACATCGATAAACCAAAATTGTCTGCATCATAACAGGAAAAATAAGAGATTTGAACTTATGAAAAATGCTAATCAAACACAGATGTGTCTGACATTTATTTTGAGTGGTAGGTCCATAGGTCACAAGTAAGCCTATAAAAATAAATGGAGAAAAAGAGAGAAAAGGGGGCAAGTAGAGAGGAAAATGAGTTTCATTATACAAAAGGAGAATAAAGTGAGAGTTGAAATGAAGAAGAAGAAATCTACATAAAGCTCAAATACTGTAAAAACATTTCATGTATGGCAAGGAAAGAAAAGATGAGAACAGATCTGAACAAAATAACTGTTGTACTTAGACAAAGGCTTGAGTGGCATAATGTTATGAGAAGGCAACAAAACTATGAAAAAAGTAACCCTATATGCCCAGCCCTACTCACATACTTGTAAAAATATTTAAGTCCAAGAGGGAGTGAGAGTAAAGAGCAGGACTTTATTTGTTAGAGAATATTTGCTGAACTCCTGTGCGTTCTCATGGTACAAGAATGGAGAGGTGATTATTAACAGTTAAGTTGTCTATTCATTTCAATTTGAAGCCTGCATCGGAGGATCACAAAAGATAATCAAGAAAATCACGCTAAGTTTGTGGGAAGGCAAAAAAGTCACTTAGGTTACATAACTGGCAAAAGAGATTAAAGAATCAATGTGAACTAGCAATTAATGCAGGGTTGTTTTTTTATGTTTTCTTTCATTTTAGAAAGGAAATCCTTTTCAACCAAAGGTGAGAACACAACCACCGACAGCTGGTTTCGGACTCTCCCAAATACCCAACATTTTCAGTCAGATGATTTAACAACTAAGGTCAAAAAACAAAAGCTCTCAGAGGAAGAGAGAATATTCTGGGCAAAACTTCAGCCCCAACTGTCACGGTAGGCAGAGAGGGACATGGCAGTCAGGGTGTCGGGATGCGTCTCATCCTGCCTGCTGTTTCCTGACCGGCTATCTAGGGAGCATGCTGGCCCGGAGGAAGTCATGGCAGCCCCGCCCAGCCGGGATAACATCGCTTTCCTTCCTGAATGTTTTCGTACATTTCAGCTGGATTCCACGCTCTGGCTGCAGTCTGGAATTACATGATAGTGTGAGACTATGACAGAGTATTTTCACATTTAAATTTGGCCTCAATGTACCAGTCACAGTAAAACTGTATGACAACAGGAAAAAAATACTCAGGTTTGTGGAAGAGTTAAGTGCTTTGTTGCAGTCTTCTAAGGGTTCACATGACTTTTGTTTATGTTCCAGCTTAACAAGCAAAATACATGAACAGCTAGTGGAAGATTTTGCACGCAGCACCTCCAGGCACCAATAATATATCAACTGGGGAAATCTATTTGTGGTGGGCCTGTGACAAATAAATCCATGCATGGGAAATCCTGCCTTCGCTCCCTTCTCCTGGTCCAGAAGCAGCCACCAGACAGAAAAACTGGATATTTGTAAGCAAAATGGTAGTACCCTGACATGCGCTAACTTGCTCAAACTTCCCTTTGCTACCCACAAGTCTGCTGTTCAGAGGTCGTTTCTGACAGCGGTATGACCACGTTCCTCCAGAAAATGTAATGCTTTTTAAGGCATGGGATGAGTACTGGAGCAGCCTTTTTTTCCATTTTCTCTCTTGTGCTCTCTCTGGGCCATGAGGCAGACGACAGGAAACTACGATGTTTAGTTTAACCCTGTGGAGGTTGCTGCTTGATGTTTGATATCCAAACAAGCCCTCACACTGGACTGCTGCTGAACGACATTTCTCCCAAGGGGTCCTGGGAGAACCAGCGGTACGCCCTCTTAACACAAACTTTGGGCCAGGCTGGGATGAAAAGGATGGAGAGAGAGAGGGACGGTAGCATGGAGGTATGCAGCTAAGCGGTGAAAAAAAAAAGTTCAGTGTCAGCAGCACAGAAGGCAGCATTAGCCTACTGGAAGAATCCACGCAGGCCACAAAGAATCTGTTCAGACGTTGTTAACATGCTACAGACAGGTCCTGTCCCGCCCACAAGAAATGCTGAAGATTGGCTTGTGGGGAACACAGAACAGGGGAGTATAGAGTAACTTAAATGAATGGAGCCAGTCGTGAGTCACAAGCAGAGAGTCAGGCATTAGTACCATCCGAGTCACACAAGCTGAGATGGAGTCGGCCCGGAAAAGTCACAAGACCTCTCTTACACAAGAACTGTGGAAGGAAGTAAGGGAAGTGAGCTTTTAATACACTGGTCTCCCTCCTCTCTTAACCACTTTTTTTAAAGGAAATGGAATTTGGCCCTACTGTGTTAAATGTACAGTCATTAAAGGGCTTTTTAATTGAGCTTGGCAATATTAGGTACGTCTGTACATTTTGCCAGCTTCGCAGTAAATGATGCGTGCAGGGGCTGAGAATGAGAACAGCTGTAGCAGCAACTCGAATGTCTGCTTTAGCTCTGCAATGGCTTTAAAAAGCGTTCTCCGAACAAGAAATCTGTCCTCATGGATGAAAAAAAGAAAAAAGAAAACATGTTAAGCATTTCCTTTGGTCGTGCATTCCTGCAAGGGGCAAGGAAAGATAAACAGATGTCACGGCCATCATAGGTAAAAGCTTAAATCACCAGCGGACTGATAGCTGACAGAGTGGCAGCCAGATAAGCACAAATGTTCAAACCAGGGTTATATTCAGAGGGTACACAGTTTGAGAAGGAAAGGGACGTCAACTGTTTTCTTGCACATCGAGGAGCCACTGATCCTGCAATCCATCTGTTAGCCTGAGGCTAACCTCAGCTCCCTAACCACGGAGGCTCTAATGAAGTACCACAGCCTCACGATCCAGTGTGTTTTTGATGAGCTGAGGCTTTCCTTGCACATCATCCCTGACAGTCCGATCACCCACAAAGAGTGCCAGACCACAGTAAGGCCACAACGCAGGCCATGGAGAAGGGGGGGGGGGCACAGAGCAACAAGCACTGAAAAGGCCAGTCAAAACAAAAGGCAGAGGGGTGTGCTGGCACAGACATAGAGTCAGGGGAGCTAGAGAATGACCAATAGAGAGATGGACAGAAAAGGGGGATGTGAGACTCCTGTGCCTGACAGCAGAGGGGGTTTCAGATGGTTGACAGGGAACAGAGAGAGAGAGAGAAGGACAGAGTGAGAGAGAGGGTTATGGTAACATTCATTCCCTTCAGAGATCACCAAAAAAGGGCATCTTAGATCCTGCTGACGCACTATCTGCTCCACCAGAGAGGGGATGGTGGGTTTACTCACTGAACAGCCTCACAATTTACCAGAGATACAGCAAAATGGAAATGTGCTCCTAACAAACAGCAAACCAGAAAAATAATGAGATGACACATCCGCTTTTTATTTGCACTGTCACCGATCCAAGCTGAGGGGCAGACTCGGAGGGGAAAACCACACTGTATTCACAAAATGAAAGAAAAAAGGCTGAATATCCATTAGTGAGACAAAGACATTCCACTTACTTTTGACTGGACTCTTAGCTAAGTGAGGACTGTGGCTCTCAGTCCATGTTAAACACAGATGAAGTAATCAAACCACAGGGAGCTGCATGATGCTAATATTAGCTAGTGCTAGGACACGTACAGTACACAAGCTTCACTAAGTGCTTTCTCATTGTTTTCATTCTGCAGACAACACAGAAATGACACCGTGACACCACCTGCATTACGTCGGGGTAATACAAATTTGTAATTATTGGCATAAGATGCAGTGATTACAGTGTTGAATGGTATCCATAGCAACTGTGCAATCTGGTTTCGAACAATGTAGGCGGCTGAGAACACGGAAGCGGTGGAGCTTTTAACCCATCTGTACTGTTTTCCAGTGTGTGTGTTCCTACAGCCTTTTCAAGCATGATATAAAATAAAAATTGAATATAATGAAAAAAAGTTGTCTAAAGGGTGGATGAGCTGCTCGTAAACCTAAGCGTCCACAGCATACACTTACATCCTCTGTGTCCTTTACTCGTAGAATCTGTTCTCTCAGGTCCTGGAGGTCATTGAAGGTGGACTGTGCTGTGATGGAGTATACCAGGGCGAAGCCTTGGCCGTTCTTCATGTACAGGTCCCTCATCGCCGTGAACTGCTCCTAAACAGCAGGAAAAAAAAAACAAACAAAAAAACAGAAAGACAGGCCATCAGCTCTATCATACGATTTCTAAAACATTTCTAAACATTTCATGCTAAAGCCTATTGGATATAACAGGAAATCACATTGGTGTGACCTGTTCTGAGATTCAGTTCACATATATTGCAGTGGAACTGCAGGATTTCTGTAATTTTTTTCCACAGCACACTCCCACCACTGTGCAATGTGGGTAGACCATCAGCACACTTGGATTTCCCGACTAGAAACAAGCATTAGCATGTGTGTTGCTTGTGCACTATCAGCAAACATACTGTAACTTTACTCACACTCTTTGTGAGTAGGATTTGTCAGTTGCTGTTTGTAAACACAACATTCAAAATTGGCTTAAAGCGCACACAGTTCTGGTGGCTCCATTTGCTTTCAATCTGGCAACTGGTCGCTACATTTTTTATAGAGTCCCACCCCTCAAACCCTGTGCACTGTTACTGGTTGGGGGATACACACCAGAACCGAAAATTGATGCCCAGAAAGGTTTTTTTTTTCCTTTTTTATTCTTACTTGATAGACCTTAAACAGGTATAATATTTACAATGGTCACCATCTTAGTTAAGCATGTTAGCATGCTGACATTTACTCACGGGCACCAAACACTAAGCCATTATTTGATTATAAACCAAAGTTTTGGGCATATTAAAATGTTCATCTTATGCTGATGCTAAACCAACTGTTCATAATTATTCCACATTCCCCTCAAAAGAAACACCATGGCAATCCATCCAGTATCTGTCAAGACATTGTACTCAAAAGCACAATTATGACCCTCATGGTGGCTCTACACAGTCCACAGGATTCATCCTCTGGGAACGGTGATGTCTTAATAAAATCTCATTTTAATCCACCCAAGTGTTGTTGACATTCTTTGGATCAAAGAGGTTGACAGTGACTCAGGGGTCGCTCAGAGGCAATACAGGGTATTGACCGATGTGTTAGTGGTATGGAGTACACTTACTGTGCCTGCTGTGTCGAGAATTTCAAGCATACATTGCTGTCCATCTACCTCCACTTGCTGTTAGAGACAGAAAAATAGAGAGAGAGACTCAGGAAATGTAAAGTAATTTCAGGTCAATGGGTACATCATATTCCATGTATAAAATACTGCAAACAATGAAAACCGAGAGAGAGAGCTAACACAGAGGAAGAGATTATACAAAAGTAAGAATTAATAATATGTGTAAAGACAAAGAGGGAAAGAATGAGAGAGAAAGAGAGATGTGGGGAAATAAAGGGAGTTACAGTAAATGAGAAAAAAAAAAAAATATGACGTGAACCTTCAGAGCAGCTGCTAACAATCAGCTCAATCCAATCCAGCACTCTCCCTCATCCCCCCCTCATGGGACACTCACCTTTCTGTACGAGTCTTCTATTGTAGGGTCATATTTTTCCACAAAGATTCCCTGTACAAACTGAACTGTCTGTAAGAGAAGACACAGAGCAAGTGCCAACGTCAGATCAATGTGACCTCCAGCCCACGAGAATAAAACATCCGGAGTGGCAAAAGTGGCCCGAAGTACTTTAAGTCTCTTTGCTGTGTTATCACAACAACACGGCAGGACGCTGAAAGAGAGGATGTTCATGATGCCAGCAGTCAGACCAGCCAGGATACAGAAAAAGTCCAGCTGAACCCTGTAACAGCTTATTCACTGTAACGACACATGTGACATACATCTAATCCTAAGTGTGGACTGTGCTACATTAAGCGCTGTGCTTAATGGTAGGTTTACATTAAGGGATAGACGGAGTTCACCTGATAATGTCTTAAGGTCTAAACATGTCATCTTGCCAGTGTAAGGGATTAACCCAACTTCAACACCTGGTCCAAGTTAGCTAAGCAGGGCATTTCAGACATTCGTGGCCTTGTGACAACCTTGTAATGACGAAAAAACCCCCATAAAAGTTAAGGATTTTGTATCTGTTCTTTTTCAAATCAATGAAATGATATGCTGAAAATGGGTTTAAATATTTAATCCGCCCAATGGGATTTTAGTTTAGATTATTTCACCGTAAAGAGGTGAGAACCGCTGGCAGTGTTCCTTGACAAAAAACACATTTACAAGTGAATGGGAACTACAGATATAGACTGCAGAGCCAGCAGCACATGTAGCTAATTTTATGAAAGAACAAGACTATACAACACAGGGTTAGAACTAGGATGTGGGGCTGAGCAGTTGTCAGGAAACACAAGCACGTTGCCTATAAATAGCTAAAGCAAAACCCCAAAAAAAAAAGTTCCAGTCAAAAATGAGGAAAAGGACAGTTTCATGTGTGCTCTTGCAGTTGCCTGTGACAAAAGTGACTTCTTTAATAATACTGTTTCCGTCAAAAAGTTTTATATGAAATGTTTTTCTTGTAAAATGACAGTTATACTAAGTCTTAAGGAAACACGCTGCAGAGGTGTTAGAGGAAGGGAGAGGGGGGCAGGAAAGGATTCAAGTTGGCAATACTCACCAGAGCGGACTTGCCCACACCTCCAGAGCCTAACACCACTAGCTTGTATTCACGCATGGCGGGTTCGCTTCACCGGACAGCCCAAAAATCTGCACTGGACAAATGGGGGGGAGAGCAAAATGGGATAAACAAGATGTGAACAGTGCAAAACAAAACAAACAAACAAAAAAGAAACTAGTTTTAACTTCCTTTTCAAGCAAAACAAAGGAAATTTTCTTCCAAGTCTGGTCTCTGAGTTTTTCCACTCCAGAAAGGAAGGATTCTAGTCATTCCTGGAGGTTATGGACAAGAAGCAGCACAACAATGGAGGGAACACCCATAAGTGGAGCAGCTTCAGGGTGGAGGAGGTGAAGAGTATGTGACCCCTCTCTAACACAAACCAGCTGTGGTGTGTATGAGTGTAGGGGGGGGAACTGAAGGGGAGATGATACATGGATCTGGCAGATATTCCCCGTAATGACACAATCATCTGGCTTTCACACACCAAAACACACCCTGCTGTCAGATTTTTCAGTCGCTCACTCATTCTCGGTATTGTAAAACAGCGAAATGGTGTCAGTCTTTCTCAGCCGGTGATAGAAAACAGCTGAGGGAAGGAAATTGTGAAATCACAGGAATATCCCTTTAAGGGGCACGGAGGCTTCGAATCATTGGCACACACTGTGGCGTAAAGTCGGCTGGGTTAGCCAACTGGGTCACTACAAGTTGGGCTGCAGAGACGGAGAGGAGGTTTAGTCGAGGCTGGGTGATGTGGGGGATTTCTGAGTCTTTGTCTTCTTTCTGGCTTCGTATCAAGTTATATATTTGTAAAAGTCAATGCCCGACAGTTGTCAGAAAAGATTGATTTGCACTACAGTACAATGATGTCTTGTGAAACTCATGCACTTCCAAAATGTCAACTTTTCCAGAGCCTTAAAAAAAAAAAAAAAGCCCTTGCCTGGCCTGACCTTCAAGAAATTCTGTGATTTATTTAAGAAAATAAAGGTTTTTCTCAACGCATACTGAAAACACCCAATCCTTCAAGTTTAGAGAAGCCAAGATTTGTCAATTAATCAATAGTTGCTCTGATGGGAATTAATATGCTAGAAAATATATGAATATTATCAGATTTCATTTATCTGCTGCGATTGTAAACTGAATATATTTGTGTTTTGGACTGTCGGAAGACATCTGAACAAAATTGTTTTTGAACAAAAGACATTTTTACTGCTGTCTAGCAGTATTAGACCAAATTATTATTTTACTAGACAAATATATAATGAAAATAATCATGTATCTCAATCCTCCTGCAATTCATATGAATAATTCCTAATAATAATTACCAAATTTGGAAACACTCATTTCACATTTCATTTGTGCAATTTCCCATTGTTAGTATAATCAATTTCAGTATTCTGTTGATCTTTTTCACCTTTTTTGCACCTGTTCCTGAACTGAAAATAGAAATTAGCAGTGCACAACACTAAATCACAATGTAGACTCGGGTAAGCTGACACCATCCTTATTGCCTAACTGTTCGACACTTATCCAGTTACCAATAAAAGGTGTAGCCGGGACAGTGTAACATCAGATTTCCTCAAATGCACATCAAAGGACAAAGATCCTATAACTGGAGGATTCAACTTTTTGGTCACAGGTTGAAAAGTTCAGCTTGTTTAGAGTCAAGGCTGCGTTGAGCAAGTGGCTTATGTTAACATCAGGTCTCAAGAAAGAGAGTAGCCTTGCTTGATAATCAACCTCTTTTTGCAGACCATCAAAAGATAATCGCCAGCCACTCTGGGAAGCAGATGATCCCCCTCCTACACTATTCTTTTTACAGCACACTCCATCAAAATACTCAGGGGGGGTGGACAAAAGACTAAGGACCTCCAACTTCAATCGCAAGCAGTGACCATGTGGGACATGAAGCCTGGACTGTGAATAATTCATACTTGCTAATCCTCCGCTCACAAAGAGAAGTTCTCCTCGCACGATTAGGGAGGAGCCACTGAAAGGAAAAAGAACAGAGCACCATGCAGGCCGTCCTCTGCTGCACGCTCATGTAAACATTCAAGCCCAGAGTCAAGTGCATGCACAGTGTCACATATACGATGTCACACAGACAGTGTGACACTTAAATTTAGGCTAGGCCTCACTTGTCAGCTATCCACACGTCAAAGTTGTTTGTATGGGCACTGTGGACCGACCCCTGCTGAGACAGATGATGTCAGGGACCCGCTCCGTGACAGCGACTGTTAAATTATTACGTGACTGCTTCAGAGGTTGTTGTGGAGGACGAAAAGTGCACAGTCAAATCTGTTCGGTGCTTTAAAATCCTTGAAGGATGGCTGAGGTTGAACGAACCATTGCAATGACACCACATAGCAAGTGATCATCCATGACTTTTTAATAAAAAGGACTCAATCAGTTTAAACCAATTTGCATGCATTTTACAAGCAATTAGTTAGCAATGTTATATTTATATAATATTTCTTCTGACGTTAGAGGAAGCACTCTTCATTTCAGACATAAAATACTGAGGAAATACTCCCTTTCCAGACATCAAAAAGCTGTTCACTTAAACTAAAAATAAATGTTGTCTTCTTGTAAAAAATGGTCATAGATGTTTCCAGTTATAAAAAGTAAAAAGAGAAGAAAAGGAGAAGAAAAAGAAAAAATGCGAATAAACATGCAAACTGATTAAAAAATTTTGCACACGTCTTAAGTACATTTGTATTTGAGCCTTTTTTCATTTCATTTTGAATATCTAGAACAAAATACTGATTAATTTACATGGTATTATTGATACCTTAACAAAAGGAGATGTGCTGGTGAGCTGATGATGAAGCTCAACTTTTGACTACAAATGAAGGGGATCAATTGTTGAAATAAGACTAAATTGATGAGCATTAAAACACTTCAAAAAAGGCAGGATTATAAGCATGCCTGAGCTTGAGTGGGAGAGGAGACATTTCTCAGCTCGAGTGTGTAAATTCATGTTCTCGAGAAACGGCAAAGTGGTTGTGCTCGATGCCTGCCAAGACACAAATGTCACCCTCTCTGACTGTAATGATCTTACTGATCAAGGCTCAAACAAATTCTGCCTAATATTCAATTAGCGAACAACATCCGCCTCCTTTGAACTCCATAATTAGCAAGCTTGCCATTCGGAACTGCAGCCTTTTCTACAACAGGCCAAACAAAATGAACGAAAAGGACGCTCGTACTCTGCCACCTTATCTAAAAATTTTCATACCAGCAAAACTACACACACACATACAACACTGCGCTCTGTCAACTGCCTGCCTACACATACGCGACGCACACAAACACACACAAGGCCATTTAAGGACATCTCCCTTTAAAAACCAAACCTCTCCCTCTTTCCATTGCCCTCAACTACACACCGTCATTCCCTACAAAACAAACACGCCGTTGCCGTTACTCCGCTCTCGTAGTAACCCCAGCAAATAAGGAGTGAGGGAAAGCCACATGCCACAGCAAACATGCTCCACCATGACATCACCACATCACTCACCCTCTACGGCCAAAGGTATGTATCCATCTAAGGCTGGAAATTGGACGAGGTGGTGGTGGTGCTGATACTTGCGAGGATGTGCGAGCGAGTGTGTCGGGATAAACCGCGTCTCAAACTGGAGGAAACTGAAATAAGAGAGTGCAGCTGAGCTGCAACATTCAGGGACCCGCTGTTTCCTGCTGTAGCGAGGCCTAATCCGACAGCGATGAAGCCGTCACAAGCGCCTGACTCAGCAGGGCGTTGTGACTGACAGCTGCCCTCCATATCTTACACCCAGTGTGGATGGTGAAAAATGCACACATCCGCTTAAACGACAGCACGATACAGACTCTCTGTTTTAATGTTGATAACCCCCTGGTTACTCATTACCTTTACCAAAACCACAAGTCACATCACTTGTTCACACTGAGATCAGCATAAGAAACTTGCTAACTGTAGGGAAATAACCCTGAAAGTACTGAGGGCAGAAAACCAGTCAAGCAAAGTGTTTCAGTAAAGAAGACAGAGCAGTGAGGATTTATTGTACAACTAACTTATTTCCTACAACTATCCCAATAATGTCTTGAATATTTAGTGGAAGAAACTTATTACTTATAAGGAAACAAAAGTCCTGAGACTGTTTAGTTGATTCCGTTTGTAGTATTGAGTTTAAAACCAGCTGTTAAAATTCAGAAGAATTTCCTTCAAAGTGCTGCTCTATTTAAACTCAAGCTGAAATTTATTCATTACTCTTTTTTTAAATGTACTGTTCAATCTGTTTTGCTTTGGAAATTTCACATATATTAAACCTGCTGTGCCCTAACTAAAAGACTAGCTAGCTTAGGAATTAATTGGAATTAATTAATTGGAAGTACACCAATTTAACCCTGTCTCTAATTCAACCTATAATTAGTGCCAAATTACATGCTTCTTTCTAGGAAATTTCCAAGGAAATTAGGACTTTACAAGCCTGTAAAATAAATTGTTACCACCAGAGCTGTTCGAGTTGGTAACTACTGTAACGTTTTTTAAGAACTGATTTTCATGATCACCCTGAATGCCCCCGTGAGTCAGAACAAAAGTTTGCTGTGACTTAATTATGACAAACATCTCTACAACCGTCAGCCAAATGCATTTGTGTCACTGCAGCCTTTGACCTGTAACCACATCCTCTTTCCAGAGCGCAAGACAGGGCTTCATGCTGATAGGATGGAAAAGGAGTAGCTACCTACTAAAATAGTCTCTTCCAGTCTCTGTTCCTGTTAAAGACTTCAGACCAGCAGGCCTGCTTACAGAGGAGGTAGTGGTGGTGGTGGTGGTGTGTTTTTTTACAGCTTTTATTCCACCATCAAACCTGCTGTTATGACGAGAGTCAGAAAAGGGAAGGATGAGGTGAGATGCATCATTTCAGTTGCAGAAAATCCCTACTTCACTAACAATAATCATATATTATTAATAAACTTGAAAGTGACTGATTCATGAAAACCTTGAGTATTTACAGTTTGAGGACACAGCACACACACACACACACACAACAAACCTTTCCTGTTTTCACACCACTCGCCCTGCATGAGAATTTACCTGCAACAGGCTGGCATGAAGTTGTGGACCAAGACCATTTTTACATATCTGAATATCTAAAACAAATACAGATTCATTCACATGGTATTTTCAATGGTATACATAAAGAAAATATCTGCACTCTGGCTCACTACTTGTTTTTTTAGTTTTATATGTATAGCCTGTGTTATTACTAGGAGTGGGAGTTTTTCCACATATTTCCACTTTTTGTAACTGATTAAAAAAAATAATTTATACTATTATAGTTGTTTCCAATTTATGCAATTATGGGTGCTTACTACAGCAGACACTTTTAACTCATGAACTTATGCTCAAGTTAAGTTGGGTTTCACTCATTTCAGGACTAAATTCATTTCCAAATCAGAGTTTAAAATCAACGAGTTGGCAGTGTTGATATAGCTGCACTGTTGATTTAGTTGCTGACATAGCAGTCAACCACTGCTCCAAGTAATTGCTCTGCACATGACAAATTAAGTCTTGACATCTTGAAATCTTGTGTGTTTTCAGTTTTAGGATGCAGTACTCACACAGACCTTTCCCTTTGCTCACACCACAATCCCTGCAGTAGAAATAACCTGCAACAGGCTGACACATAAAACGAGAATGGCGGACCAAGACCAGAGAAAGTCATTAAAACTGTCTGGCTATGTCACTGTGAATCCACCTAATTTGCTCAGGGCAGTAAACATATGCTGATCACTCCAGGTCAAGCAAAGTCCTCTGCAATCTGTGGCTGCGACTCCACCACGGTGCTCGTTACTATCATCATTATTATCATCACTATCGCAACCTTAGCTGCCATAACACCAATCAAATCCCGCTCAAATCACAAACCCGCTTACGGATAAACCCTTAAAACAACATAATCTTTAATCCAGCCGGCATCTGCCCGTAAACAATCCAGTTTCATACCCTCAACCACCTCGGTAAGTCCCCCGTTATCAAGCTCGTTAGCCGCTAACTAGCTAGCTTTGACGGGCCGCCGCCGCTTAGCAGCCGCTAAGTTAGCATGCCAAGCTAGCCGAGCAGCATTTCCCTCCCTCTCCCCTCCGGCTTCACAAATTAAAAAAAGAAAACACCAGCTAGGTTGACCGAAACATGCTGCAGGGAAGCTCATTAAACAGCTCAAGCGTTAGCCACACCTGGCAGGGGTTAAATAAACTCATTTTAAGGCGAATTTCAAGAGGAAAAAAAGGCGCATCTGAATGCTAACGTTACCTGCCCTTCCGCCTGGCCTTGACTAAAATGGGAGTGCTCACTCCGGCTCGCTACTTGCGGACAAATCCTCTCATGTAGCGGACACATTCAGCGGCTGTCTTGCACACCGTCCCCCCTCCTCCCCTCCCCCTCAACACACAGCCCTCCCCGGCAAGCAAGTGTCCCTCCAAGTCCTCTCCTCACCCCCCCACCTCCTTCCCCCAAAAGCAAACGACTTATTGGATTTGTTTGGCCGCAGGTAAAGTTGTGTTTTTCGGGAGCTTGCTTGCACTCACCGTTTCTCCGCTCGCTGTCTCTCGCCGCTCCGCAAGTGTCAGCTCTCCTCCGTGCGCAGCCAGCAGACGTCACTCCGACTATTTCTCATTTTTTTCTTAAAAGGGCATGACACACCGGCCGCAGCGGGTTTTTTTTTTTTTCAGGATAACGGACTGCACACACACACACACACACACACATGTATAAATGCACGCACACACACTTGTATTTTGTATTCATATATGTTTAAAATGTTTAAAATCAGCTGCTTGTGTTCATTTACATATTCTTTAGAGATGAGGCACTTCTCTCCTCCTTTCTGGTGGTGAAATCTGTCAAAGGAGTGTCACTATGCAAAATATAAACAAAAACATTAGATGTAATTATGTTTTTTTAAGTGTTTATGTATGATTTCATTCATTATCATATCTTATCAGCCTGCAGAGGTGGAAGAAGTACTCAGAGTACTTCATGTAAAGTAGTAAAGTAGTAATACTACAAGTATTGTTAAATTATGTTAATATATAGTTATAATATATAATATTATGATCATAATACCCAAGTTTTGCATTCAAAATGTTATTTAAGTAAAAGAACAAAAGAATTGGCACTAAATTATACTTACAGCACTTAAGGTTAAAGTACTCATAATGCATACTGGCTCATTTCAGGGTAATAGATATTATATTACTAAATTATATTTATTGTTGGACTATCACTTTAATGCTGCAGTGAGTAAAGATGGAGCTAATTTCCATTGCTTTATATACTTTATCTGCAGAGTAGCTGCTCAGTTTTCCCCCAGGGATCGATAACGCTTTATCTTAATCTGTAATATAAAATAATTATTTAGTTGTTGTTTATAGTTTATATTATTAATTTGAATCTGCAAAGTAATTAGTAAATAAAGTTGAGAAGACGCATAAAGGGAAAAACTCAAGTAAAATACAAGTACGTCAGAATTGTACTTATGTGTATTACTTGAGTAAATGCACTTAGTTACCTTCCACCACTGATTGCTCAATATATCTAAGGTTAAAAACTCCATGAGTAAGAGTTTTAAGTCTTCCTGTGTAAGTTAGTCAAAAGCAACTTTCCAGTCAATCTCAGGACACACCTTAAATATTTTCCTTTAAAAGATGTTACTATTGGTTACTTTCTTGCCTAATTAGAGGCCAACATGTTAGTCTATTATTAAAATATTCTACGACAGAAAATTAATCAACTTTGATAACCAACTTATTACTTAAATAAGAAAAAGTATTTTAAAAAATCTGAGGTTCCAGCTGTTCACATGTGAATATTTGATTTTTTATTGTAGCATTACACATTTGGGGTGTTTTGTGGTGCTGGTTGCACAAAATTAGCTAACTGAATATGTTAGATGGGGGTCTGAGAACTTTCCAGCATAGTTCAATCCTTTGGGACTAGTCCAGAGAAAGTCAAGTTTTAAATCTATGAAGGCAAATCCAGTCTCAGGTTTTTATAAGCAACTTTCAGATCAATTTTAAATCTTCACATAAGTCTCTGAATACTTACCACTAATCTAACAAAATGTTTGAACATTTCCCTCTCAGAGCTGTAAATAGTGTTTATCATATACCCAAGACTAAAAACCAATTGGTTGATTAATCAATTATTCTATTAGTATAAATTTAAGTTATAAATGTGATAATCAATGCATCAGTGCCTAAAATATACTGGTTCACCTACTCAAATTTGAATATTTGTTCGACTTCTGTGACAGGATACTAAATATTTTGGAGTTTTTGAATGTTGGATTGGACAAAATAAGCACTTACATCACAATATGTTAAGATTGATTTGTCAAGTTGATTTTTCTCAAGATTTTGACATTTCACATGTTGAATAATTTCTTGATTAGGTGTTAAATAATGGCCTCCTTAATCAATAAACCCTACCTGCAGTTATACACCTTATAATCAGATATCAAAGGTGTGTGCAACACTGTCATTCTGTATTTACTTTTTCTTGTTCTGACATTTTTTTAGGTTAACTCAAGGTCTCTTGTTGTATTTTGTCATTTAAGTTTAAGTATACAGCTGTGCCATGAACGATCCCTGACCCCACATATCAAGCTGGTGACGTCTCAGTTGCATCAAGGTCCCTTTCCCATCACCTTTTATTCCTCCACTGTCCTTCACCTGTAACTACACAGAGCAGGCCTCAAACAGGTAAGAGGTGAGTGACACAAACATACAAGAATGTGGGAGTAAAGTGCTCCCTTATGTAGCTTCTGTAAACACATCCTAAAAGACTCAGTTACACAGTTGTGGCCAGACAAAAACAAGCTGGTCTGGATATGTTTGCGAGGACTACCCTCTAGTGGGGGATGAGCAATCCTGCTCAGGCAGCATGAATTCTGGGAAATGATGGCAAAAGTACAATTCCCTTAAGAAGTTTGACTCATTCTCTCTTGCAATTTACATTTTCCACAACTCAGACCAGAATTAATGGCATGAAAATACCTAAATAAAATAAATAAAAAAGACACACTCTACAACTTATTTCTTTATTGTACCATAGTACAATCTGTCATACAGATTTAATTCAGTATGTATCAATCCCTTGCTTGCTACCTGTGCCATCCTTTGTCATTAGCATTCTTTTCCACATCTCCGAGTTGAATGTAAAAGCACTGTCACATAAAATAGAACTTCTGGTACAACTCTTTACAATCTAAAATAAATAAATCACTTTAAAAGAAACTAGTATCTCAGGAATAGCATTGTTTGTTATAGGTGTTTGCCTTCAATTACTTTGAATGAACTCAAATAAAAAAAGCCAAATGTCAGTGGCCAGCCCAAGCAGGTGACATTTAAGGCAAATAAAGACTAATATAAGTGAATACAAGCAAAAAGCTTTTACTGTATATACACATGAGTACAGCATACTTATAATTCAGGACGTTCCATCCATGTGTGACGTGTTTTTACTAAATTCAACACAATGCAGAGCTCATCAGTCTCATCAGTCTCATCTTCCCTCTTGTGGGGTTACATGCAGTACATACTAAATATATGGACAAAAGAGAAAAAAAACGCACCTTGTCCGCACAAACCTTCAAACATCAAACAACAAATCTCACCATATGTCTGTATTTAACCATTGTTAGGTGAAACAGATGCACATGACAAGGCTGAGAATGGCAAAAAAGCAGATCTGTACATGGCTCCTGAAAGAAGGAAAATGAAGATGCGTTTTGTCCTTCACTTCTCTGACAAAGTCCATTAAGTTGGGTGCTGTTGTTATTGTTTGACGTGTGGTATCTCCATTTCTTCTTCGTAACTTCAGCAAGGAATTAAAAAAAAGGCCTAGTGGATGAGAAGTGGCAAGTCCTCTCACTGATATTGCCTGTAGTCTCCGAAGGAAGGGGAGGGCATGGGAGCAGGGGTGGGTTCCTCTGCAAACTGAGGACCTGGAGACAAAAAGAAAAATCCCAGAGTGAGACAATGGCAGCTGGTGTAAATAGGGTACATTTATAACACACAAAATTAACAAACTGCGATCCCTGTCTATGCAATTATTCAATGACACAAACTTCCGGTATCAGAAGTATTACTCACCAGTTGGGAACTGTGAGGAGGCAAACCTAGTGAGCAAGATGCCAGCGCCCTCTATCAACGCCAGCAGGATACCTCCCATAGCTGCAGAGCCTACCATGGCTACTGGTCCATCTACAGAGGAACAGTCAATGTTAATATATTACATGCAAAGAGCATATTAGTCTCCACATGGCACGTAAAAAGAAGATAAAACATGGAAGAATACATACTGCTCTATGTTTGTCTTTACATATACAAAACCAAACGTTTAATTTTAACCTTAGTAATAAAGCACTGTTTTTCACCAGGTTGTCCATGTTTATATAGCCTGCATGAAACAACAGTAGTCCATACTGACAATGCTGTAGTTTCACCAAGGCCGACCTACATCTTAGCACAATGGTTGTCTTTTACTAATCGTTATAAACTCTCCTTCACATTGTTCCTTGACCTCATGATGTTTACCAGTGATTAGTTTTCAAGGTTTTGGCTATTTGACAGCACCCGAAGTCTCATCAGGCAAACAAAGTGGAAAACCCCTGTGGGGTTGGACAGTAGGTGTGTAGGGTCTGATTATAACGTAGTTCAAATGAATAAATGAGGACATACATGACCTTGCATACCGCATAGACACAATACATGACAACTCTAGTTACTCTTATTCAGTGAAGTTGAGATGATTTTCACAGTTTCACAAGGATTCTGGCACTCTAGACATGCAGAGATAACACATATCCAACCTCATATCCACACACTGAATAGTCTTACTGATGCGTCCTACCACATTCTGTAGTTAAGATACTGCAACAGGTTTAATTTTAAACTTGTTGTTTAGTGTACAACAGCAACATCCCTGTTTGCCATTTGTATGAGGCATGTACGTGCCATGCCATCTTGTTGACTGTTAACTGTGAGCTTCTTCTAAGCTTACTCACTTCTTGCAGCGAGGATAGCTCCTGTCATGGCACCACTTGTAATTGAATTCCAGGGATCCTCCTTCCCTCGTACTTTCACTAATCCACAGTCAATCATGGAAAAGAGGCCACCCCATACTGCAAAGCTTCCTGCAACCCAGAAAAGAGTCACACAAGTTCAACAACAAAACAGTTAAAACGTGCTTTTCATTTTGTTGGGCTATTCTGCTGTCATTGCAAGTATCAAATATTCTCTACAACCACTGTAGGCTTGAATGGCTGCATTTGTCCTTTTCTCTGAAATGAACAATATTCAGTTTGATGTCCAACAGTTTTCACTAAAGATGTCTTCACACAGGTCAGTTCTAGTCCTAATATTATGCATGTGTCAATACAGAGTTTAATCAGACGCTTATATTTATCTAAATTTGTATGACACCTTGAAATAACATCTGTAGAGATGAATAATTTTTCACATTCCCAAACTGCAATTTTCTCTTGGATGTGCAGCAAATGCTTGCACCGTATAGCCAGCTGTGGTAAAGCACTGCACCACAAGCAGGCTGAAGTGAACGAAACACAGTAAAGAAATGATATAATTGACTTTGATATGCTTTTTTTCGCTGACACCAATCCATTAAAACATGCCTCAAAACTGATCATTGGTGTCGGCTCAGGACATCTCCAGTTTGTACAGCAGAGAGAAGTATCAAAATAATAATTGTGAGGATTGTAAGCTGACTACAGCCACTCTACTTTGCACAGGAGCCAATAGCGACAGCCTACAGAGAGTGAGTATTTGATGTTAAAGAAATAGTATCACTGTAGTGCAGATGATATTTAAACTCAGCAGATATTCTCACCCCCAAGCTGTGGAGCTCTGGTCTTGATGGCAGTCAAGCTACCTCTCATTCTGTGGCTCATCCCCTACAAGAGAGAGGACAGTAAACACAGATCAGTGGAAAATCCTTTTCAACTTAGGATGTCTCTCCAGGTGACGTGGTGAAAGGGAAGGAAATGTGCCAGTACTTGGCTGACAACACAGTTCAATAAAAGGTCATTGATGATTTAGTGCAGTTAAAATCATTGATATGATATTATCATAGAATTACCATAGCTTCTGATACTGCAAAACAAGGTGAATGTTCCATTAACCACTTGACAATAACAAAACATAGTGTTGTTAATGCTCTGAGCAGGCAACAAATATTAGTTGCATATTAATGTTATAACTCTTGAGGCAGTGTAACAAGGTACAGTGTAAAGCTGTATAATTAAACCTACTGAGGGTGCGTTTCTGAAGCCTTTTACTGCCTGGAATATTCCTCCTCCGATCGCTCCCATGGTGAAGGCTCCCCCACAGTCGTCCACGATCCTCCAGGGACTAAAGGCACAAGACAGCCGTGAATGAAGGACATTATGATATACAGTACATAGTATGAAGTTGCATTTACACATGTCAATATCATGTGTGATCAAGGAGATCTCTGATTGCAGGTTCAATCAGCATGTCCTGCATAAGACTTTCACTTGGGATGAATAGAAAAAAACAACTTATTTATCTCATATGGTAAGCCAAGTTGGTTGTAGAAGAACAAGCACTGTATCATTATTATCAATATCTAAATAAAGTGAAGCAAATCTTAATGCAACTCTTTATTACAATTTGCTTATAGTGTTTCAATTGACTATGGAATGTTTCAAAACATGATGTGACCATATTATCATTGTACAATTATGCTTAAAGTCAACAGACAAACAGAAGGCAATATATTTATTATCATTATCACCCCTTTCAAAGTATATCAAAGTGGATACAGAGATACCTGACCTCACTGTTTACTTGAAGGGCATCTCCCTTTCAACACAACTTGAAAATCTTAATGTAATCATCATTGAATTGTGCTTTTGGACCTTAAATGTGTTGTTTTAAGTCAACTCCACAACTCCACATAGTAACTTTAAAACAAACAAACAAAATCACCTGAGGACAGTTTTATTTCCCTTTATATCAGAAGCTACTTGTTACAGGCTGACTGGCTGAATAAAACCAGTGCATTAATTCTTTTTTTAGGCCACTGGAAATTAATTGTATTGTCTGGTTATTACGAGGTTAACCATATGGTCTGATAATAACTAAACCTGATCCAGGACTGTCTTGCCTGATACCACATCATAGATATAAACATTTTACTAACCACTACCACAACGTAAATTAGCTCAATTCCACACCCACACTATCAATTTTATCCCAGCTACTAAAGTCAGAGGCTATGTTTCCTGATAAACTTGACGGAGATCAAGGTACCCTTCTGGGACTGTTGTGCAATCCTCACGTTGCCCCCCCAACACATGAAGATAGCATACAAGTGGCTAACTGAGCTAAAGCAAACATCCTGAACTGGGCTGATTTCATCTAGACGGATAAGACAGTCAAAACATCAATTCATACTCACTGTAGATGATGTATCACCCTATACAGACCCAGTAAAAGAAATAAGTGTAATGACATATGGGGGAGAGAAAACCGACAAGGTCACTAGCAACGTGATTTAGCATTACCGGCTAATGCTAGCGCTCAACTCCATTAAAAATCTATGCATAGTTAGCATCACTGCTAACGCCCCGCTAACAAGCCGGGTTTTCATCTGTTTCCGGTTGTGCCACACGTTGTACCATAAAAATAATTACACGTTAAGCGTGTTGGTTTTCCCAAAGAGGAGAATATAAACATCTCAGAAGAACACGGGTTTAAAAAGGTGTTTTGTTGGATTATAAAACTCACCATGGCTCTCTGGCATATTCCTCCATTTTGTTCTTTCACTTGTTCCCTCTAACGTAACGCTTATCGACAACATGACGTAACATCGCAACGTGACTCTTAAAGGAGCCATTCAAATGTTTTTTATTTATTTTATTTTTTTTAAGGTGATAATTACATTGAAACGATTTATCTTGAATGAGTAAGATGTTACAATATGGGAAAGGGTTATAAATATCTAATATCTAACCATTGTTGGGTTTTCTTGTAAGTAAACAGCACTTTTTGAGACCATACTCACCTTCAGAGGTTTATTTAACGACGTCACGGTTCTCTACTGACAGGTTAAAATAGTTTGTTATTAATTATTGTGATTATCGATAAATATTTGACGGTCCCAGCCTCTCAAATGCGAGAATTTTAATTATTTGAATTTATTTTTAGTCGTTTTAAAGTTTGGTTTGACTTGTGAAGACGTCACCTTTGGCTCTATACTTTACAAAAACAATTAGTAGATTAATGGAGAAAATAATCATTAGTTACTGTCTGGTACAAAATAGTTCAAATGAGCTCCACCTCAACCAACTGCAACAGTACAATAATGCTTTTGCGTGAAATCACGAGTAACAATAATCTGATGACATAACATTTAGTATAACAGTAAGAGGGAACATTTTCTGCACTTACTTTCACTTTTAATGCTCTAACCAGCCTGCATGTAGCTGATTATACTTACATACATTTACTTGTAACAGACTATTTGTATTACAGTGTAGTATCAATGTTTTTACTTGAGTAAAGGATCTGAATAGTTCCTCCACTACTGCAATTAAATAATTAATTTGCCTAGTTGATCCTGTTATATTTATTAGTATTTTACACCTGCTCAGTCACATTTATCTGCAGGAACTTTTCATACAGTTTTCTTTACCAACATGCAGCTCAGCACAGCAGGTAATTGCGCTTCCAAAATGCACCAATGTGACTAAAAAAATTACACATCTCAGGGGCAACTCATGTACCCGAACACTGACAACATTTGTCTGCCAATAGTAACACTTTGTCATTCAATATATACAGACAAAAAAATGCAAATAATAGATAGCTTTACAATTAGTACCACTATTGTCTTGGTAAAGGTATATTTTATTTTTATTTATTTGGCATAAACCACATTTCCATCACTTCCTTCCTTACAGTGGCTTATATGTCACAGAGATGAATCAGAAATGCTGCAATGTGCTTCAAAAGTAAGTAATAAGAAATGGCAATTCAGAGTGCACAATATGAAACTAAAGTAATTCCAGTAAGGTAGATACAATACAAATACATAGTACATACAGCACATACACATAGTTCAGGCATGATAAAGACAATAGTGACTTTAACTGTTATACTACTTGTTGCTACTGATTTTTATGGTCATTATATAATGAGTAACAAAGTGTTACTGTTGGGGGGCAAATACTACCAGCATTCAGCTACACAGATTGATTCAACTTCAAGTCACATAACATTGTCTTTGGGAAACATAAAAGGGTTACTTGAACCAGGGGTCATGTAGCTTTTCAGGAAACAAAACATTGAAATACAAGACTAGAATTCTTTTTATTCTAAAAACAAATACTGTATACATGGCAACAAACACTATTTGATTTGCATAGTGTTCTCCATACAGAAGAGGGGGGAAAGAAAACAAGCCATCTGCAGGTGCTGAGCAACCCATAATCTCAACATTTTCATTCTTTCTCCTCTTTTTTTTACCATCTGAGATCAGTGCTGCTGGTCAGGGGAGCAGCTACAGCCCAGAGACAGACCGCTGGCCTGCAGCCCATTATTAGGAACGAGAAAGGAATGAATTGCAGAGCAAGCTTTCATTGAGAAATGCCCAAATATAGGCATTTTGTGGATGCAGGGGCTGAGGCAGGGAGATGGAGACATAAACTGGCCTGCTGCTGGTGGTGCTGTGCTCCTTTTCTTCTCTGGACACGCAGGACTGTGATGGACTGACACCAGACGAGTCCCACTGGTTCCCTGCAGCTTTAATCATGCAATGCAAAGACTAAGAGAAGCCTAAATGTTTCTGATGTCCAGTTCTAGTTCTAAGTCCTTTAAATCTAGTTTTAGGTGTTTATTAGGCTGCATGTTGGTTGTTGGCTGTTGACACATATCTACATGTGGTTCTGTAGATATTATGCATCCTCCTAACAACAGCTTGATCTGAAATGGGATGTTAACAGTGGGAATGTGTATACTATGAAAGGTATTGTGCTGTTTCATATAGACCATAAACCAAGTCAAAGGAATGACAGCTTAACAGACATTAATACATACCTTCATTTATCATACTGAAAAAATATTGCAAAAGTCAACTCATGTATTTCATTTGACATATACTGTACATATTCTCCTTAATGATATCAGCCAGGCATAACATTACACTTGTGACTTGTCATTGCAAACATACCAGAATCTTTTATTGAAGACATACAGGCTCTGTAAGAAAGGCATGTGAAATCAGATACGATGAGAATCCTTCATTACACGGTACGCGCATGAGTGTCGCTCTGATTTTTTGTGTGTCTGTGTATCACATTGAATTCTTTTAGAAAGGACATTCACGGCATAAATCAACAGGAGGGTTTGCTATAAGACAGTAATGGTTCTTCCAAAAGGTTAAGACATGTCGGTGTATTACATTACAAGTTATGTAAGGTATTCAAACACCCAGGCTAGATTGATTCTGTAAAAAACACAACATCAGATACTAAAGGGCAGGCGTTTGCACTTCCTGATAAAAATGCATTATGTAATTATTTCCATGCTAAAACTCTTTCGTCATGCACCAGGATTCCACTGGGCTGCTTTCCAATCCACTAAACCCTGCCTGAGATGTCTTGAGATTTGGCAATGAAACACACAATCAAAGACCACCTTGACCTTTTTTCTTTTTTTCTTACCCAGATTTGCTTAAGTCAGGCCGCCATGTTTGCTAATTCCCTGATATATCCGCCATTTCAGAATTCCCAGTTTGAGCAGATTTACAACTTACAAGTATAGGGTGGATTCCCTCTCCACAAATAAATAAATGGTCAAATTAATGTCCACTATATCACTGATAAACTTTAGTATATTAGAATTTTATAGAGTTATTTGAATCTCTTCCTACGCTCATCGCATACTCCCACCACCACGCTGATGCATACACAAGCCAACATGTTTATATGATCAGCTTCATATTATCTAGTGCAAATAACCAGCAAAGCGTCAATATGAACTGAAGACAAACAACCACAAAAACTCGTGGCACTCTCAGCAGTCGGCCAATAGAGAGAGCCCTGCATCACTCATTCTCCACAGAGTCCTTTTGGTCCAGTGTTTGAGGGGAGAACTCATAGTGAGGGCTTGTCATCCTGCCGGGGGGCATCTCGTGTTTCACTTTCTCCATCCATCCCGCAGCACAGCCTTTTAACTGCGTCCGCGGGGAACACAGAGTTGATCTCCTTAAAAACCTGTGGTAAGATGTCTGTCCTCCCTCTCTCTTCGCTTTTCATTTTATATCCCAATAGGGAGCATTACTGCAACCACTTTGGCACCGGCACCTGCGGGGGAAAAATCAAATGTAAGTATGTAAGAAGACATTGCGGCCAAGCTAAACTATCCATGAACCCCTCTGACATACCTTCTTGAGTTGTTTGACATTGCTTCCTCTGATCGAGGCGAGCAGTTGGTCCCTTGAGTTCTTACTACCGCCTGGGCTTTTCCCATCCAGCTTCCTCTGTGACACCGGAGTCAGAGAGTTCCTCAGGGAGTCTACATCCAGCATAGGAGGCGGTGGAGGTGGAGGTCCACCCCCAGGAGGAGGCGGAGGTGGTGGTAGAGCCGGACCACCAGCTCCTCTTTTAGGAGTCATCTTCGGCGACGGCATAGGTGACGGAATGGGAGAAGGTTTGGGGGACGCTTTGGGTGAGCTTTTCAGGGATCCTCCTCCAGCCGTCTTTGGTACCTCCAGTGTCCCCCCCTTCTTTTCCCCATTGGCCTGGGCCTGCTTCTGCTCCTGCAAGCGCTTCTGCCTCTGGCGGTCCATGTTGCGACTCAGTATGTTTGTCGTGGTCATCCTGGGTCCAGCTAACTCGAAGTGGTAGCCCAGTTTGAGCAGGGTGGTGTTCTCTTTCAGGATCTTGGTCATCTCCATTTCGGTCTTCCCACCGCAAATGTGACGCTGGTTTTGAAAGCGGAGCTCGGTCAGGGTGGAGTTGTGCAGCAGTGCCTGGATAAGGGACAGGATGCCCTTGCCAGTGAGGTGGTTGGAGTCCATGTTGATGCTGGTGATGGTCTTGTTGCTGCGTAGCGTGCCGGCGATGGCGTAAGCCACGTGGTCGTCAGCACGGCAGTTAGCCAAAGCAAACTTCTTAACGTGGGTGTTGTTGTGCAAAGCCTCCGCAAACTCAATGAGCGTTTTCGTCTTGATGACCTCTGAGTTATTGACGTTGAGCTCGGTGAGGGCAGGGTCGTTGCTTCGAACCTGCTCCATGAGCTCATCAAACATGCTCGAGTCTTCGTCCTCCTCCTCCTCCTGTTTCGCCTTGCTGTTTGGGCTGTTTTTGGCCACGCAGTTACCGACCTTCTCAGCTCCCTCAGCTTTTCTAATGTTTCCTTTGCTCTCCTCCTTTTCCTTTTTCTCCTCTACCTTCCTCTCTGGACTCATCTTCTTCTCCTTCTCCTTCACGTGGTCACTGTGGTTAACCAGCTCCTCTCTATCTGTTCTTTTTTCAGCCTTGTCATGTTTTGCCTGCAACTCACCCCTCTCAGACGGTTGCCGCTGAAGTTTGACATCGGGCTTGTTTCTATCTTCGGCCTTTTTCTCCTCCACCTTAGGCTTCTTCTCTTCTGTTTTGCTCTCTGGACCTTGGCTTTCTTGTGCCTTGCTCTGCTTCTCGAGCATTTTAGAGACAAGCCCTTGCGTCCTTAAACCCTCGGATCTTCTCTCCTTTTCCTTGCCCACATCCTTTTCCTGTTTCTCCCGCAGCTTCGAGATAATGTCTTTGGTTTTGCTGTCATCTTTCCTCCTGCAGTCTTCTTTCTTCTCCTTCTCTCTGCTGTCATCCTTTTTTTCCTGCAACTTGGAGATCATATCCTTTGTTTTGCTGCCCGTGCTCTCTCTGGTTTCTCTTCTGTCTCTTACCTTACTGTCCTCCTGTTTCTCTTTCTCTTTGGTCTCCTCTTTCACGTCACTCTCTCTGCTTTCTTGCTTCCTGTACCTACTCGAAAGCCGACTTCGATCCTCTCTTGAACTTTCCGAACCTTTGCTGTTTCTGTCGTCCACCTTAATATCTCTTTCACCCGAGACACTAGCTTGTCTTCGTAGGTCTACTTTTGCGTCATCGTTCCCCTCCTGGCTCAGGCCCATCTTCCTCAGGTATTCCTGCTTCCGGCTCTCCTTCTTCAGCTCACCCTGCAGGAGGACAAATATAAGAGGTATAATGTGGAAAATGATATTAGTGTTAGGTCCTAAAGCAGTTAAATATATGCCAGTACCAAAGACGAACAAGTATGGGGTTTAATCAAGCATCCTTGTGAAGGAGTGTGTCAAAGGATGTAGATCCCCAAACCAAAATAAATGACAGCAGATACAAAACAAGGGTGTCGTTTAGCAGAATTTAAAGCGACTTTAAAGTCTCAAAATAATTTATTGGCTAAACAGCACAGAACTTGTTCTTATAGAATTACAGTACGTGGTGCATGACATACAAATACCCATGCAAATGCTGTATTCCTTTACTGTCAAACAGCTCCTCATCCATCTGCTCACTGTAAACACACGCACCATCCATGACACAATATGGCACGTGTGTTTACAGTCAGCAAAAGGACAAGGAACCATTTTTTATGGAGCAGGGATGCATTCACCGCAAGTAGCTTGCAAAGTGTTTGATTTGTGAGTCTCCATCTGTTTTGCTGTGTGAGGCCGCGGCCCTGGCAGATGTATCCTTAAAAGGCAGTGAGCGTAGGAGCAGTCAACCAAGGAATTCCATCAGGCCGGGATTAAGAAGCCTCGCAGGGCCGCCGCTCCATCGACTGAAGTGTCACTCCTTTAAACACACAGACTGCGAGAGATCGGGCTCCCTGACGCTAAGGCAAGGAGGGCTCATAAATCTTTTGTGGCAAGGCACAGGAATAAAAGAGATGATTTGGTGTGTTTTGAGGTTGTTTCTCCACTTGTGAGAGGAGGATTCAGAATGTGAAATGGACGTAAGCAAAGCCTCAGAGGGGAAAACTATTTTTCCTGGCACAGAAGACAGATCTAAGGACAGTAAAACCCCTCATGGACAATAATGATCTGTAATATTGGGCTATGTAAATAAAACTGATTTGACTTCACTATTTCTGAGCCGATGGACTCAGGGTTCATGAGGTCCAGTTCAGTAAGCTATCATTAGAATACCCGGGGGACAGTGAATGTTACATAAAGCTGTAATCCATCGGTGCAAATATAGTTGTTTGTTTTCTTTATCAAAACTGCTTAAGAGAGTAATGATCTTAAAAAAAGCATGCAGATCATACTTAAACACTCATGGGTGTTTCTTCAAAGTCAAATCCAAAACAAGGTGCTGCTTTAAGAAATCAAGTTAAGCATCGACAAACCTCGAGCGACTGTTCCCTCTGACCGAGCCTCCGTTTCGGATCACTTTCCCCTCTGCTGTCCAGTTTAGCGTCCCGCACATTGTTGCTGGTAGGTGGCTGCGCAGTTTGGCTCTCCCCTTGGAAGATGACCTTCCCATCCTCTGGGTTGAGGTCTGGCACCGTCATGATGTCGTTCTCCAGCTCCTTCATCTCCTCAGGGGAGAGGGTGGACAGCAGGTTGTCCAGGTCTGGGTCCTCGCTGACCTGACGGCCCGTACGGGTCAAGCCTCTCATCTTTCTCCTGGACATGGCTGCTGTATTCTGCTGTCTCTTTATGTTTTTCTCATCAAAAGCAGACGGCATCAATCCTAGTGGAAGAGACTGGACTCAGGGTCTTGCATCGAGGGGTACCAGTGATGAACTGCATGAGCCTCGCATCATCAAAATGGACTGTGAGGCTGGGACATTCTTCGAAATCCTCTGAAAGTGCATGTCCATATTTAGTTCAGGGTACACACTCCTTTAAAGGTAATGGGAAGGGCTGAAGTTTACAGAGATGCCAGAGCAGAGTTACACAGACTTCCTATTACACAATCCATGTTTATATTGAGACCAGGCCCTGATTGTTTTGTTTAGTAATGACTAATTTTAACAGTTGATTCATATTGGATTTTCTGCCACTGAGAGAGGCATCAGTGTTTCTTTTATTTAGTAGTATCATAGGTTAGAAATCTAGTTTTGTTTTTAGGAGCTCAATATACCACCAGAGGGACAATGACTAGCTAACAGACAAATTATGTGTTAGATTTATAGGTTCAATAAATATATGCAATGAAATACAGACAGACAAACTTTTGAGGCTGTGTTACAAGGCTTTTACACAATATAAAATAATATCCTGCTGTTTATTATTATTAAAATTCAGAGACTTGGTGGCTTTTAAATCATCCTTAGGTTGAAAACAAACTACTAAGTCAAAGTATCCAAAGGCTGTTAAATAAAGAAAGATTATGTGATTTAAGAAGAATATTCTGTTAAAGGGGTACATTTATGGAACAACTGTAGTGGGGCATGAGAAATGTTTAGCATATTTAGTAAATTAAGGGAATATTTTGAGCTAATTTAATGGACAGTGATTAAAGATATAATGAGTATGATTTTCCTGAAAGACAGCGTATAAACTCACATAAAACTAATCTCTCTCAATCCTCACTTGTGACCCACAAGAGGTGTGTGATGGTGTGTGTGTCTGCACTCTGTTTGTATGTTCTTATTTTGTTGTGTTCAGGATGTTTCTGGGCGTCAACCTTTGGTGGGCAGTGGTGTGTAGCCAATAACACGTAGGGTGTGATCAAAATAACACGGTGACATTAGTATGTAAAGGAGAGTGTAAAATGTTTAATGTAAAACAGATGGCACTTTGTAAAAAGAGCTTGGCTTGCACCCTTAAGGTCTGTAGAAAAAAAAACCTTACTGTTGTGTATTTTATGTTTGGAGCGACATTAGTATTTTAGTTTTTATATCTTTTCTTTTATCCCACCTTGTTTTAAATTATTTACATACTAAATTTACTATGGAATTTCAACAAAATAAACTTAATAATATATAGTTTTTTATTTAAATTTGAGTATGGTAAAAGTTCATAGATTTAAAAAATATAGAAATATAGTCTATGTAAGTATTAAAATGCTAAATGCATACTAAATGTTTAGGTGGGTTGTGTATTTTTTCACATGTAAAATTATACATGTACATGCCACAGTTGTCACACAATCAGTAATAACAATCAGTGTTTTTAAGGGATAAAATGTGTTTTCAATTAGATACTGTTGGTGATCACAGTGAATAAACAAACATCTGAACACACTCAACACTGTTTCGAGGTTAACACAGACATCTAGTGGACAAAATGCTGTAAAAACATATTGACCACCTCCTGTGTTGACATTTGCATGTTTCATAATTAAGATTTCTTGGAAAGAAAAACACACAGCAGACAGTTGTATTTTACATTCCAAAGTTAAATTTTATGTTAATATAAATAAAAACTTTTCACTCACTTTATATTACAATGTCATACCCATCCATATGATGACAGACAAAAAGCCATATCTAGACGAGTTATTTTGCCAACTGATGTCAGTTTCATTAAACACACTCATGGAGTTGGTTTAGAAGCACAAATAAACAGAAACATCATTGAGCAAATGTTATGTCAAACTACATACGAAAGCATCTTACAAAGAAAAGTCCAGTTGTTCTCTTTGTGCTTTACAAAGGTTCACACAAATCTGTACAAATCAACGTTGCCATCGGAGGAGACAATTTTTGCTGCACGAAATGGTCTTGTGATGTTTCAACAGTGAGACAAGATACAGCAGTGAGTCTCAAGGGAAGGTTTATCCCGGCTTCTCTGATCAGCATCATAAGTGTCTTCTCATTTGACTTTCAAATTTGAGATAAATTACACCTGAATAAAGATAACCCAGGCATCAGCTATTAACGGTCAACTGTACGACACCTGCTTGAGACTTCATGTTTTACAGTTCATACGTTTTACATTTTAAAGGGGCCTGTTACAGATCAGTAACACGTTGCAGGCCCTGACCTCTAAATGTAAATTTAAAATTATAGTTCGACATTTTGGGAAACACGCTTGGCACAGGTTATCTGCTTTCTTTTCCAGTTCACGCTAGCTAACTAACTGGTCCTCAAGATTTTCATTTAAATAAATGTTTAAGTCATTATCTATCACTGAGTGAGGTAACTCAATGATAATCAAGCTTATGGTCCACTGATGAAAGCCCTTTGCGTTTGCAGTATTATTGGGAATTATTCCTGGGAAAAATCAGTTGGCAGTGGTTGGTCCACATGATTTCGTAGGCTGAGCTACCATAACAGACTTGCTCTTCAACTTACTTGTGTGTGAAGCGGCTACAGTAACTATGTCAAAAGGAAAAAAAGTCAAAAAGGAAAGCTACCAAAAAGAGGAACAGAGTTAGCATTGGCGTTGCCTTGCTAACGTGGCGATCAACGAAAGAAGACAAGGGACTGAAGGGACATACAGATGAGACTCTTGTTTTCTTGTAGCGCTAATTTTTATGAATATAAATTGTAGGCTATTGTTTCGGGGTAGTCTTTAGGTTTAAAACAACGAACGGGACCAAAAACACACATGCAATTACCGCTTGTTGCCACAAGTGTCACTGAATAATGAGTAAAAGTGAGAATGAAACAGTCTTTAGTCTCCGCTGGCTGAAGAAATAACGTTAGCCTACTCAGCCACATACTCTCAAATAAAAGGGCAAATTGTCATTTTTCTGCTTGTAATATTGTATGGATAAAACAAAACAGATAACTTAAATATGTAAGCTTTTTATTACTCTAGAAGAGAGGCAGGCTATACTTTTACGCTGATATTGATATTCCCATTTTTACTTTGGACGAGAAAGCAAATAATCATGTTTCCCTAACTGTCCAACTGTGGCTTTAAAGAGAGGTGGTCAACAAAATCTGCTTTTTTCAATAGTAATGATTTTTGGCCTTTTAGCTTGTCCAGAAGTTGAGAACCCATTCACAGTAAAAGGTAACCTTAGTAATAATAATAAATACCTAATGAAACGCTGTATCTGATGTTACAATAACAATACAGTATGTTTAAAATAACTTGTTACAATATCATAAAATATTCAGCTGAAGAACAGATTTACAAAATACAGATTTAAATAGTTAGTCTCTTTTTTTCCTTTCATGGGTAATTATTGTAAGGCGGGACATTTTGTTTTAATCAAGCAGTCGTGACCTGCAACCCCCCTGACCTGATATGTTACAAGAAAGAAAGAAAGAAAAAAAAAAAAAAACATTTAACATGAAATTCACTGAAAACATCTTACCTGGCATTATGGGATTAATCTAAAGATCTATAATCCATTTAAAAAACCAGAAAGGAGAGAGAGAGAGAGCATGAGAGGACACATAACTTTGACTGGGGTAGCATGCTGATGTAAAGATGTTAAATTACAATGGTGTGGCTAATATACTGATACGAGTAAATTAGTAGAGTCAGATACCAAAAAGAAGACACAAAGTTGGAACTAACAGGTGACTAAAGGCTTCTTAGGCAGACTTGGGAGTACCGTGAAACCCGTGAGGTCATCTGAGCAGACAGTATCGCACTGCCTTCGAGCCGGACACCCTTTTTAATCAAACATGCGCTTTGTTTTTCCCTTTAGCCTCTACCACACAAAGAAACATAAAACCCCCATCAAATATAGAGATAAAAGACATCATGTAATCGTATTTGGAGGATGTGGATCAGCGACCGAGATGACCTGGAATGTAGCCGTAGGCAGTTGTCAATTTATTAATATTTAACAAGAGTGAGGAAATAAAGCATCGTTCCCTTTAATAAATGAGGAGGGATCGCATTTGTTTGTTTTTGTGAATCCCTTCTGACCCCTCCTCGATAAAGTAACGGGCCCCTGTCTTCAGGTAACGCCCTGTCGTTGAGGTCACTGAGCCAGGCGCCCCGGATGGATGCCTCCTGACTTTAGGGAACGGCGCGTCGCTCTCAGTGGAAACCGGCCGGGAGTGATCAGGAGTCAGGTTGCAGAACAGAATTAGACTTACGTAAATGCTCCAGAAAAGTGGGACAAAGTTGTAAATAAAACAAACAAAAAAATGTTTAACCCTTAAAGTGCATCCTGTTCTCTTTCACAGGCGAATCACTGCTCATCAAGCTGGAGTGTTTATTTGAGTGTGTGTGTGTGTGTGTGTGTCTTGTTGGAATGTGTGAGAGTGTTGCTGCCTTCTCATTTTCAGTCATTTCTCTCAGTTGCTGTTATTTTCCACTGTGTGTGTGTGTGTGTGTTTGTGTTTGTGTTAGTGTGGATGAGCCCATCAGTGACCAGGATACTGAGGTGGAGAGTAAGGTGGAGGGGCTGAAAAATAAGAAGGTACACACACAAAATAAAGTCAGATCTTCATGTAGCACTATGATTATGTGTTAAAAATCCATTAAATTCAACAACAGGCCGGCTACATTGAACATAAAAAGTATGCATAACGTTTGCTATGCTTCAACTATAATCAATGACACTGGCCACAACAAGCGCATAAGTGGCCCTTTTACATAGAAATGGGTCAGAAAGTGTCTAAAAACTAAACTACCTGTATACTTATTATTGTAAGCGTTAATGTTATCGGCTAATTTTACAGTAAATTGGTCTGTTAATTTCTTATATTTCTTGTGGCGATTTCAGTCTGATTTTGGTTCTATAGGAGAGACTGAGAGGGGTCACTCAAACATCCTGTGAACCATAAATATTTGAGTTAGAATAGATTTCAAAGCAATCTCTCCGGTGGTGTTAAAATATCTGGTTTAAACAGACCTTTAAAAAATCCAGCATCCTTATTCGCTGCTGCTAGAGAACCACCATGTGTGTCATATTCAGTAATATTACATCGATAGTCACTTTCCCAAAAGTAGGCAACACAGCTTCTACATTATTTACATTACATTAGATTATTTGCACTGACTTATAGTTTTCATTGTCAAAGCAAAAGAGCAACTGATATGAATGATCGACAAAATGTGGACTCAACATCTCACGCTGCTCTTACCCTGGCTGTATGCAGGATCCATCAGGTGTGGTGGATAAGGTCCGGGCTGCATCATCGGGTACTGTGGGGGCATGCCCGGGTACTGGGGCGCCATTGAAAAACCTGGATGTGGATACTCGGAGGGTCCCAGTGGTTTTCCGTAAGCGTCATACATGGGCTCCACCGGGTAGCTGGCCATGGGGATCTGCTGGGCTGTGGGTTTCAAAAGGCGCAAACTGTTGTTAAAGAAACCTATGACCTCGTGGCTGTCGACACAAGCGTGGACACGAAGAGTGGAGGTCTCACCGTCATAAGGTGTCCTGCCCCTCTGCTGCCTCCTCTGGTAGAGGTAACAGCAGGAGCACATGAAGCAGCAGACCATGGTGGCGATGATGGCCACGAACAGGAGGATGGAAGAGGCGATGCCGGCCAAAGTGGTGGGGCTGAGGAGAGAGAAAGGCGAGGACTTGAGTTACAAAGCATTTTCACTCTGATCATCCTCCCCCTATCTCGCTAATTACCGCTCGCTTTAGAGAGAACTGAAGAAGATTTTTTATTCGGATTGCACTCTTTCCCGCAGGCTGACCCTGAAATCACGTCTGAGTTAATGGCGTACGCCCCGCATCTCTCCGTCTCTCCACCAGACTCCATCACCTCAACGGCTCAGCGAAGCAACAAAGCCCTCCGTTACAGCTCAGCCCCCGCCACCCACTGATCTGATCTCCCGTCGCGCTTAATAAGCTGCAGGTTGCCCACTCGCTACTGGAAGGTGATGGATGGTTTCTAGTGCTGTGGAGGAAAACTGCCATGTCGCAGTCTCTCAGGTACAAGCTTGCTTAGGCCAGCATTATCGCCATCCCTCGCAGGGGACTCTGGCATTAAACACCACAGAAAGCACAGATAGCTGATGTGGAGGAACGGCTAATGAGAATGTATTACACTCAAAGCAGGGTCATTAAGTCAAATGCAGCCAATGGGAGACGGGAGCAGGACGGAGCGTGTGGACTTCTCACTTTTAACAGAGATTTGCCGGCAGTATGCAGCGTGATGGTGGATAACATTTTCTATACATATTTATACAACGTCTATCCTTTTTTCTTCTGATTTTAATCCTCTTGTACACAGAACACTAGCATAATCCAGATGCAATGATGTGAAATGAACTGCATTATATTAACTGTATTAATATTGTACATTATGCTGCTATCTGCACACACACAAGGTTTTAACCCAACACCAAATTCTAGTACTGCAAGTGAAATATTTGTATTTAAGTTTGTCACTTTGTTTGTGATTATTTGTGTCACAATACACTTTAAAATATTTATTTAGGGTGCAAACATTGCATTTTATTTAAATTTCTGATACTTTATATTGTAGATGCTGCTAATGTAGAAATTATTCTAATTTAAAGTGACTTTAAAGTGACCTCATGTGCTTTAGTGCTTACTTTTGTGACTGTGACACAATTAAATTAATCTTATGTTGTTGCTATTTTGATTTATTGATTATTTATTTATTTGGGTCACTGTGAAAGTTTTATGTGTACAATCAAATAAAATCCTAAATCCATCCAGGTTGAAATCTGTACAATAAATGTTTAAAATTTTCTGAAACTTAAGTATTTTACTAAAAAAAGTATTTTTTTCTTTAGCATTTACACTAAACTTAAATTCTGACATATCTTATTATGTGATACATAAACATTTCAAAATAATAATCATTTGCGATATATTTAGCATTTAATGTTCCTATATTTAACAACATATTATAATGGCTGGCCTTCAGGGACAGATATGGCTGCAGCTAACCATTATTTTAATTAGACTAAGGACTAAAGGCCAATTTTTAAGAGTGCATGATGCCATATTTCCATATTTGCTGATTTTAAAAAACTCAGAGATATTAAATTTAAAACGATATAACAGAGAAATACAGCAAATACTCACATCAGAGAAATCATTTAATATTTTCTATTTTTGTCTGTTGATCAACTTTGACATTTGACAATTATTCATTTATCAAAGTCTGTAGATCGACTTATTGTTTCAGCTCAAGTAAAATGCTAAAACATTGACCCTACTGCACATAAACAGGCATTCATGTACATTTCATTACGAAAAAGTCATGCATTTATCAGAACATTATGTACTTTGTAAAGACGGATTTATGTTTATAAATAATCAAGGACGCATCTTGCAAGAAATTGATTTTTTGTTCCGACTGTGGCAAAGAACTTTTCTCCAGCAGGATGTGAAAGTATCTGTCTGCCTCGCAGAAACGAAGGATACGTGATCCTGCAGGGATAGCCTTGAATCCTGAACACAAACACACTGACTCTTGGCGTCCCCTAAATGAATAAATAAGCCATTAAATTAAAACCCTGCTGCCGCCTGCCGCCCCCACCTGAACTGGAAGAGCATGCAGCGCTTCTGCTCCCTCTCCGTGATCATCTTGAAGGCGTCCAGGCAGCAGTAGCGCCGGTGGCAGTTTCCACAGCAGAACGTGATGAGAGGGCAGTCGAAGCCGTTGTGCCAGGTGCCGTTTTTATCCACGTACCACAGACAGTCCTCGTTCCCACTGACTGCAAAACAGATGCAATATAGAGAGTGAGGCGGCGAGACGCCGCAGGGGAGGTGATCAAAACTGAGTCGAGAAAAGAGAGAACGAAGGAAGCAGCAGGTTTGTTCTCGAAAGCTTTTACTTTCCTGCTCAAAAATCTCCAACACGCTGCCGTTTCTGTTTTATCACACATTTTCAAAGCGAGATACAGTTTGGTTCTGCCTTCAGGAGAAAATAAATATTTATTGTGACCATGCATGGGGCTCTTCTTTCTTTACATATTTCTTATTCCAGGTCAAACACAGTCATGATGCATTATTCAGCAAATCCCTGTGGCAGAGGCTGAAACTGACTGGGGCTCCAGTAAGGTACCCAGAGAATTTAAAGGACGTGTGTGTCAGAAATAAAAATGAGTATTTGTAAATTCTGAGGCTGCAACTAAGAAGTTATTTTTTCTATTAATTAACTTATTGATTCTGTCAAAAACCCGAAGTATGCAATTTATTATGATGTATGGTGAGTCCAGATTCTTGAATGTGAGAATGTTTGGTACGTTAGCTTAAGAAATGACCAAGCAATCGAATAAATAGTTAATATATATAAAATAGTTTGATGATTAATTAACAAACTGCTGCCTTAAATTAATTAATATATTTTTTGCCACTTAAATAGATCATTTATTTAACTCTTGTACTTTTTGTATTTTGTGCGGTAGGGTTTAGGGTACACTTGGTCAGCTCTTTTCAAAAAGCCAGAAATGAAATAAGAGCGGGGAAATAAGACTCAGTTTAGTTCTGTGTGAGATAAACATAAGAAGAAATACACAATGAGAATTAAATTGGGTAGCGAGGAGCTCGTGTGATTATGCTTTCTATAACATAAAATTTGAGGCAAACTAAATTACAGCCTCCTCACAGCCAGATGTGCGCAGTGATGCTAAAAGTCACATTGATGCACGTTCAAGTTTTCTGAAGTCTTGGGGAACACTGCATCTGAGCAAATATTTTCTGTAAATGAAAAAACACATTCATCCTAAGAGAGATGCTCTTCCCTGTCGAAGCTTTTTTCTGAGAGTATTAAACTGATGGAAACAGCACAGCGCCGAGCCAAGATCTGCAGAGACTTGGCTCCTGAAACGGTTTGGACTCATTTTGGATGATGACCTTTTAAATGCTGGCATCGAGAGGACTTACTCTGCCACACGATACTATAAATCACAAATCAAAAAAATCTACAAATCACTGTGTAGTATTAGTACTGTTTACTCTGCTGTATGCGGCCTAAAAACTACTTTTTGTCACTGTGCTATCTTTTCAAAGCCTATTTACTTGTTGAATAAAGACAGAAAAATAACTGGAAGTAGTAAATAAATTGAATTTTTTACTATTTTTGTGGTGATTTAAGTAATATAATGTTACACATATTGCCTCTTAATGAAAATTTTGGGCAACTTTGTTCCTTAAAAATCAATAAAAATCATACTAAAATAAGAAGATATGCCTCATATTACTAATACCATTTCTGTTTTCATCTAAAAGGTGTTTTACTGATTATATCTACTATATTAGTACGAAATGAGCAGCACAATCACAGTGAAGCCATGTGAGGCTTGACTTACATAAGATGAGCTCAACTAGCCATTGTGTGAGAAAATAAGGACACTTTAGCAACGTTAAGCTTTAATTCTTTCACAAAGAAATCAATAAATAACCAGTCTGACGGGGTCATGTTGACAGTACTGGGTAAGTGTCTATTTAAATAAACAACAATAGTTTAAACAAACAAACAGCACTGACACACAGCCTGGATAAATGGATGCTCCACAGTTGAGCCGGTTAGTTTTAAAGGCCTGAAATAAACATGGAGGTGACACCGTGTCGGAGGCAGCGGGGAGAACCGGAGAGAACCGGGCCGCTGCTGCTCCGGTGTAACGGCTGCTGGAGGGACCGTTCAACCGTTAAGCTGTTAGCCGGGCGGCGCGGCCTGGACGGATGATCTTACCCGGAGACGAGCAGAGGACGGCGGCGAGCAGCGCCACAGTCAGCGCGGCGAGCGACGCGCTGCCCGCCGGAGACATCATCCTCATCCCGATACGAAGCAAGCGAGGCTGGGCTTCAGGCGGCGGCGGCGGCGGTGACCGGACTAACGGCGGCTCGCAGGCATCGTCCGAGCACCGGGAACCAGCAGACGGGAGACGGGCTCGGCTTTGTTGATCCGTTATTTATCCGTCGAAACGACACGCCGCCGCCGTGACGCCTTCACGGACCGAGCCAAGCGTCGGAAAACATCCCCATCTGTCCGAAAGCTGCGAGCGGGGAGGAGCTGATGAGTAAAGTATTTAGATACTTTACTTTATTAAAGTATTCAGATACTTTACTTTGGTTAAAGAGGTCCACAATGTAGAAATATTCTGTTACAAGTAATTACCCTGCATTCACAAAATTGCCTGTATAAAATACAAATCAAATCTAGTCAAGTTCTCATAATGTCTACTTTCAGGATGATATATTTATATTATAGCATGTATATATGTAACTAAATACGTCCTGCATTTAAAATTTGACATAAGTCAAAGTACTGCAGTTGTATAAAAAAACGAAACAACTTCTCATTATGCTGAATAACCACTTTCAGGATGATAAATACTATAAATATATTACTGTATTATAATTAGTGATGCATTAATGTGTAAGCATCACTCGTGTTGCAGCTGGTAAAAATGGTGATCATTTCTTTTACCTTTTACCAGAAGAAGTACTCTGATCTTTTGCTTTTTTACTTACGTGCAAATACTAGTAACACAGTGTAGAAATGCTCTGTTGCAAGTAAAAGTCAAAGTTAAAGTGTCAATATAAAAAAAATCAAATCCAATGTAAACATTGTTCATTATGCAAAACGTCCACTTTCAGAAGGATATAAAATACATAGATTATATCATTTATGTTACTTAAATAAAAGTCATGCTTTCAAATTTGATTTAAGTCAAAGTACAAAATATATATTAAGTGTATATATTTGGTGTGACGTTGAAATGATTCTCTATATTTAAAGTGAGGGCGTTAGTTTAGTTTAGTAGTACTCATGTTTACGAGCAGCTCTGAATGCACCCTGGTGGAGACAGAGAGACTTTGAATAGTCTGAATTTTACCATGAACATGACAAAGACCACAGCTCCACTTCATGGTAATGTGAGAGGAAGGTGCTGAGACATTTCCTGAAGAGGTGGTGAAAGGAAAATAACAATAATCTATTGTTTGTTTAAAAAAAAATACACTGTATAAATGTGCATCGTGGGCTCAATCTTTACTAGTTTCACTTTAAAACTATATATATGCACAGCACACACTTTGTTGGCTTTAAGACTGAAAAAATCAGTTCATCTCTGTATTTCAGATTGACGATAAGTGCAAAAGAAAAGCAGCAAACAGCGCCCCCCTGTGGACAATCTGCTGTATGTTCGTGTATGACAAGTTCCCAGAGCTGCATCTAAAAATGAAGAACTGTATAATCAGTAACTAATAGAAAGAAAGAAACACCATTAAAGATATTACACGCACAGACGCACAGGTGTTTATCATATATCAAGATGTTACTAATAATTTTTAATTTTATTCAAGTGCTCCAGTATGCTGACATTGTGGCAGCGCACATTTGGTGAAACAGATCTACTCTAAATTATAACCTCTAACTTCAGCCTGATCAGAAGTCTAATTAGCCAGAATAACTGAGAGCACCTGTGTGGGTGTTCACGGCCTTTAAGCTTCTTATTTTAATCCCTTTGATTTTCTTCAGTCACACCGTGGGTTAATAGGCCATTAATGTTAATACTGGAAGCTCTATGGTTACAGATGCACAAGGCCTTTCTGACTCTGTATTATGTGCTTTTTATTATGCAGAGATATTATCAGATGAGGTTTTGCTTTAGGTTACTATTTAATTTGGGTATATTTTTCCAAGTTGCATTATTCAGAGTACGATATAACTTTCTGTTCTTGGCATTTTGACCACTTTCTGCCAGCTAGTGCTCTCATTAAACATAAAGATTATACTCGTACACTCTTTGACTGGAACTGAAGATTTGAATCCCCAATCTCTCTATGGCTGCTATGTACAGATAACAAAAGACAATCTCATGAAAAAGTTGTTATATAAAATGTCTTCATAGCAGAAGTTATGACAGTACCAATAAATGTGCTTTTATTTGCTTACAACCAACATAACTGTTATAAACTATTAAGTTTACTTCCTGCTTACGAATGCTGAGTAGGGCACTCAAACTAAACTGTAACCAACATATTAAAGTGAAATATCCCATTAAAAATGTCATCCTCTAAATTCAAGTTTTGTTTTTTTTTTAGAATTCATTTTATATGCACATCATTTTAATTCTGTCAAAATATTCTATTTGAGCTTCAGCAGCTGAAGGTTACAGGTAAAATGTAAAAGCAACAAGACACCACTAACCTGCATTGTACAGTTCATATATATTGAGTACCTACGTAAACTAATCCTGAGGTTTTATTTAGCCTAAATTGATTTTTTGCAGCACAATAAGATGCTGGTCTGAGGAAGCATGAGGAGTGATCATAACCTCTGAGTGCAAACAAAATTTATTTTTCAGTTTTAAAATTCAGATTTCATTAAAAAAATATCATTAAAAATCTGTGTTTTTTATTCCCAGCTCTGGGAAACAAGAATGGAAGCTGGAAACCAATCTGTAAATGTTGTCCTTCTGGGACTTTTATTTAGAAATTTTTCCATCCCAAATTTCAATGAGTACAAGGAAATGACAAGGCTGTGAATCACCATGGCAACAGTGTGAATTCCCAAATACCCACCGTACCCCGAGACATGACAGCTGGTCGAAGAGCTTTTCATTTCCTGTCAGAAAGTCGACGTTGTTTTCTGGAATATAAGGCCGCCAAATGTTTCTCTTCCTCTACAAATATCAGGATGTTTGTTGTGTTTTGTTAACTTTCAAGTCTCTTGGAAGGTTTTTCCATGTTGCATTTTATTCTGTTTATACATAAACACAAAAATAACGGGCTAAGTTACAAATAGGACATGGCAAAATCGTCCGTTCGTATTTCATGGTTCACCTGTCCCACCGTGAAGCCTCAACCTTTTTTATTTAATTCTCTCGAAGTTACTCTAAAACAGAGAGTCCTCTGACCTTCAGGAATGGGAGGTCTCTCACCTCCTCGTCTTCGTCAGTTTAACATCCGCTCAGTCCTTCATCCCATCGCAAGCATGTAGGAACAGGAGAGTTATTGGTAAGTGCTTGTCCATCTCCTTTTGCCCCATTCCTCTGCCGGGCCCATCAGCAGAGTTTTTCCTCCCCTTTTCCTTTGTCATTTTGTAAATTCATCGTGAGCATGTACATAACGGGGCGACAGAAGACTTTTAGGGCGTCGTCGATGGAAGAAGAAGATGATGATGTGCTGGAGCTGCAGAGGGTGGGGCTAGAGGCCTATAGACTGCAGGGTTTGTCTCTCTGCGTTGTTGAGGTGGCCTGAGAACATGCTGTAACATGGCTGCTGGGCGAACTGTGTCAGGAAGTCTGTCAGGTACGCCTGGGAAAAGACAGACGCCACAATAATAATGATACCAGTGTCCATTTATTTCACATTCTTAGGCATTTTGACTCTATTGGACATCAGCTGCACTTGTCACAAGACAAGGAACAGACCCGATTGATCAGTGTGCAGACTCTACTGCATTTAGTCCGTCTCTGCTGATGGGACATTAAGCAGCTACCTGCAGATATCGGCCTGATGTCTCATCAGGAAACACAAACAGCAGGAGATGAGCTCAACCTGCTGATAATTAAAGCGGATATTTGTGGTCTACTTGGCTGAAGCACCGGTACTAAGCTGTGAGGGTATTTCTTACAGGTGGTGTTTTGTACATTCAGTCCTAAAAATATGATGTTTCAATCATGTTTTAGTGTTGCTGTATTTTGTAGAAAAAAAAAAATCTAAGCCCCAAGCTTGGCCAAAAAACAAAAAACAAAACCCAAGATTGATTTTTTTTTTTTTAATGATATATCCCCCAGCACCATTTATTCCATCATCAAAACTTTCAATAAATATTTAATCTTGCTTTACTTGTACTGGTAACGCTTCAACAAAATCAATGTGTTTTCATTACTAACATTTTTACACATTATATATTACAGTGATGTGACAGCCTGATGTGGCAGTGAAAGTTCTGTGTGACTGAAGTTTGTGTTTATAGTGTTCACTTGGTCTGTGTGTGATAATTTGTCACTGACATGCAGCTGATGCACGTCGGCACAATAATTTTTTCTTTTCCACTTTTGTACTTATAATGTAAAATAATGCTGCACAATCAAGTAACTCCAACTCTCATCAGTAGTTTAAAAGCGCAAATTGCGTGCTTCATCCTTAAAGACTAATCCAACTCGGCTGGCACCATTTCACCCTAAAGCCCTGTTATAATTGGAGCATCCCTCGATCTGATCCAACACAGAAAACACTCTCCGACACTGGTGACGGTGGTTGCAGCTTGCAGCGACGGCAGCAGCCATTCTGAAGGGCCGGCTCTCTCTCCCCAGGGAGCATTTATAGTGACTTTGAAAAGACCTTAAAATGTTCCACGATAACATTTGTTCTTGAGTCTACATCCCCTTGGATTCACCATGTTTACAAACTACGAGATTTACATTTTTTATGCACACAAGAGGATAAAAGCCTTTACATTCTTTGGCCAGCATACTTGTGTGTATTTACATTCACTGCACAACATTGTGTTATTTGGTTACTCAATGTGACAAAATATACGTTTTTCTACCATTTATACTGTAGTAACTATCACTTTAATATCTCTCTGTGTGTTAGGCCACTGTTGTCAATGCTGCTAGTGCAGTGAGCAGGACTCCTTCATTACAATACTGGATATATTTTAAGTAATAAAGTACCTTGATTTGTCAGGTATGAGTAGAATTAGCCAAAAACAGGCAGGCACACGTAGTTAATTTATCCATAAACCTTTCCTGAACTTAATTTTTTACTATATAAGGATATATTCTAATATCACAAGATAAAATTCAATATATTGGGAGAGATGTTTTTTCACAGTAACACCCACTTCAATTAGCACAAATCCAGTTGCTTAAGCTGAGATAGTCTCCTGACTCATTAACCTTGCTGTGATCTGACTAATAGAAATATCTGAAACGAGATGTGGAAGTCAAACGTACCTGCAGATCAATCTGATATATGGGGTCTTTCAAGGCATCCGGATCATCCTCCTCATCATCCTCGTAGTAATCGTCATCTGCAAGACAAGAACACAGCGGGACATGGAAACTTGGTGACCTGAAGCAAGGTGCTGCGGTAACAAACATGTGTAACCTGAAGACAGAGCACAGGAACAGCTGAGGCGCTGGGGAGACAGACTGGTACCGTATTTGTTGGAGGCGATGAGATCAGAAAGAAGCTGCCCTGCGAGCCCTTCGTCTTCTTCGTCGTCATCCTCCCCCTCTTCCTCCTGATTGTCCTCCCACATACCGCTGGAATCTGAGAGAGACAGAGAGCACAGCTGATGACTGAAATGTCTGCTGTCCTGCTTTAGCTTACAGACGAGGGTCTCATTAGAAACAAGAAATGCAACAGATGTGCAATTTTCGTCAAAGGCAGTTGGTCACCGCAGTGCAGCACCCACAGCTTAAAGTTTCAGTAAGCAGGAAGTCTATTGTTCTTAAAGTTTATTAAAACCAGTACAAAACTGTTGATGCAGTTGACCCCAAGAACTCTGAACCTTTGGTAATAAATCGTGATTTATGTGAATTATCGTGAATTATGTCACACTAGCAAGAAAATAATGAATTACTACAATTTTCATGTGGTTGACAGTGACAACAAATACAGAAAAAAACACTAAAAATTTTTACATCTAGGCTGAATCAAAGTCCCTTGAATGTCCCACATGTCCTGAGGAGGTCCCAGAAAAAGCTAAAGAGAAACATTTGGGTTATTTGTATTTACCTTGGCTCCAGTCTGCAGCGTTCGTCCTGCTGGCGTTCGCCTCCATGACCGTCGACAGCTCATTGATGATCAATTTAAAGATCTTCACTAGCAAAGGAATGTTGGTCCACCTCTCTGGATCTGAAAGACACAGAGCTCAGTGTTTACAAATGTCATCCTGTGGTTCATCTACTGATATGATTGTTTGGAGGTAGTGCAATTTTTGGAACTAAACCTCATATGACCAGAAATATCTAACAGATATTATTTAACCCCTATAGATTATATTATTTAAGTATCTCTTGCTCATTCAGTGCCTTACTCTTGGCAGATTTGGAGCGTGTGCGGATGCCGTCTTCGGGACTGTAGATCTCCTCTCCCTTCACCACGATGTCCTGGAGACGTTTGTCATCCGTGTTGAGACCGTGCTGCAGCAGCTTACAGAGAGCCACCGTGCTGCAGAAAAAAGAAAAAAAAAAAAAAACACACACACACAAACCCCCCCCCCCCAAAAGTTTGAGATATGTGGCAAAGGTTGGAAGAGAAGCCATTTTATGACGTAAACCAGACTGAGCCATTTTAGTTCCTGTCATGAGCACAACTGTTTTAGAGCTTTATTGGAAGCATTAATGCCCATGTAGGATTAAACTACGAAGGCCAAGTACCCAAAAGCAGGCCTGGCTAGTATCTTATAACTGCAGAGGCGAATGTAAGAAGTACTTTGTATGACGATTGTTGTATTCCATGTCAGAAAGTGTTAACAACTTTTCTGAAAGTCTGCACTTGAACATGGGGTGAAAAAATAGCTGTGATTAAGATATATCACAGAATACCCCTCTAGGAAGGCATTTATAGTGCTGCACTCATTTGTACACAACAAAAGTGATCAAAATAAGTATCAAGAATGAAAAAAAAAAAAAAAAAAGAGTCCAACACCTTCTAGGACAGGCAAGCTACTGAAACACTGCCATCATCTCATGGGTATACATTTTGCATGCAATGATTACTGGTAGGTATAAATGATAAAACAAAAAGGCTTCTCTGACCTGACTTTGCCCTCGTACTGTCCATAGAAGAGGTGCTGTCTGCTCATCCACTCTGTCATGACGAAACTCCAGTGCAGGTTTCCCCGTCGGGCCGGGCAGGCTGCACAGAAACTCCAACAGAGGCTCCAGCTGGGAGTGAACCAGGTGGGCAAACACCATGATGAGAGACTAAAGACAGAAAAGGAGGAGAAAAGAGACAGAGGGAAGGAGAAAAACTGATGTAATGAAGGCAACCACATTATCAGGTTATCAAACACATCAGGAGCAGGTCTGACGGGTCAGTCTCCCACCATACCTGCATCACACTCAGAGTCTCTGCTTGCTGCATCTTGCTCAGAATCGCTCGGAGGATCTGGTCCAGCTGTTCGCCGAGCTCCGTTCCCGCCCGAGAGATCAGAGTGGACACCAACCTGCCCACGAAGGCGGCCGTGAACTCGGAGGTCCGGGGGTCCAGCAGCTGGTTGATCACCTGCATGACATACCAGAGGCCGCTGTTCCCCTGCTCGTCCCTCCACTGAGCGATCTGCTCGAGGGCGACGGAAACGTACGCCCGGAGACACTCGCCGCCGTTCTGAAGAGGAGAGGAAAGAGAGGGAGGAAAGTGAAGGGAGAGCGCTGTAGAAGAGTTTTCACCAATGAAATAATTCTTTGTATTTACAATCCAAAACACATCTTTGTGATGAGAATAAATGAAAATGCTGAGTTTAAAAATGGTGGTATTGTTACTGAAAGTAGCTCATGACATTTCCTGGATAACATCATTCACCTGCTGTATTTGAGCGTTCACACCTGAATGAAATGCTAAAATACTTACCTGCATTATAGTGTTGTCATCGGTGCGTAAGGTGCACTGTGCCACCACAGGGAAGGCCTGGCACACCAGCATCTCTGAGAGAGGGGGTTTGGAGTTTCGGACGACCGTGGTCAGGATGTCTATGGACGTCTGAGGTAAAGATAGCAGGGAAGAAAAGTGGTCAGATTATGTTCTGAATCTCAGGGGAAAACAGATAATTAGATTACTACAAACTGTTTTTGGCTTGATCCTGAAACATTTCCAGACATTTTCGACAAAGATATATTTAAGTTTCAGGCTAATGTCCACATGTCTTTACTCACAGGACTGGAAGGAAACACTGAATGAGGAGAACACGACTGACTGAAATAATTTATTATAATTAAACTGACTACAGACTCCAAAATGCAAAACATCAGAAATGAAGTAAGTGTCTGACAGATGGATGACATGCCCACGCTTCTAACTGTCTGCCAACGGCTGCAAATCATGATTGGTTATTTAGTGCTGACAGAAAAGAAAAATGTTCATTACTCATCTTCTGGTAACAAAGTACATCACGTGCAAAGTTAACTCAAAACTGTTTGAGGAAGTGTTGATCGACTAAAATTTCAACCATATTCTATGGAAATCTTGCCAGAGGTCATGCACATACAAACGTTTGGGAACTTTCTACTATCTATCTGTATATCTACTCACAGCACACAGTCCGGAGGGAATCTTGTCGGGGGGAGCCTGCATGATGCTGACCAGCGTGGGGATGAGACGCATCTGCATGGGGCCCTGGCAGCCTTCGATCTGAGCCAGTTCCTTAAAGATGTCCTGAGCCAGGGACGCCACCACGGGGTCTGAGGAGAAGAGAGGAGAAAAGATAAGGGACAAATCAAACCTATGTGTCTCTTAACTTAACGTGTCTATGTCTTCTCTGGAAAACATGTTGTGGTTGTCGCTAGAAAAAAGTGTACACTTTGCTGAGAAAACCTTTTTTTTCTCCTCACTGATTTCACCTTATCCATGTCAAGAATTAGTCTGACAGGTTGCTATAGCAGTACCATTGTTATATTTAAGGAAAATAGCAATGGTGAGGGGGCAGATCTTGTTTTCGGCGCTGGTGGTGAAGGCCGGGTCGACGGTGCAGACGATGCACAGAGTCTCCATGACGAGGGTGAGCACCTCTGAGCTGAACTGGGCCGCCAGTTGGACGAGTCCCTCGAGGATGCTGGGGAGGAACGGCTGAAGGACATGTGTGCTCTCTGACAGCTTCAGCTGATCACAGTACCTGGAGAATGACAAGAACAGAAGGCGTCAATAAACAGACAGCATCTTTTTAACATCTTCATGATTGTTTAGGGACCCTTTCAAACTCTTAAAATACTTGAAGTTTAAAATTACAGTTTGTACCTGTGATATATGTTTACATCTTGTTTTTGGTCTGTTATGCATTATCTACTTCACAATTAAGAATGGGCAAATACTGAACCTCCTGGAATCACCACTGGTTGGCTGATCACAAAAATAAAGAACTCCGTGTTTGGACAGCAGCACAGTAACAAAGCAGTTAAAAACACAGCTTGCTCACCCCCAGATGGCTCTGACCGCAGAGATGCGGACGGAGGGCGGCTGGCTGTCATGGAGGCCGCTGACGGTGGCCTGGAGGAACTGCTGGATGAGCTCAGGAGACATGGCTGCTGTGAAGCGACTGGCCGCCCACAGAGCTCGGCCGAGGAGGAATGGAGACGCCGCTGGTGAAGAGAAAACAAAAACAAGAGACAGCAGTGATAAACAAGACAAGAGAGAGAGAGAGAACAGTGTGGCATTTATTTTAATATGGTGTCATTTTATTTCTTTTTTTGCTGCTTATGGAGGAACTGAGGCACTCAGGGGACCTTTTAATGGGAATTGATCACCATCCACTTCAGAAAGTCAGTGCCTCTGGTCAGTTTTAGACTCACCTGCTAAGTTGAGATCAGCAAGGATGACGCTGGCCAAGAAACCGTGCATGTCAAACTGGATACGACCGTTCTTCACGTTCTCTGTGATGATGGTTTTGACAGAGCCGAGGGCCAACATGCAGGCCTCGTGGATCTTCCACCTGGTTACAAAAAAGCTGCTTAACAAGTCTGCACAGGTGATATCAAACCCAATAAAAGCAGGAAGGCAGTTATTCACATTCAAACACCTCCTCGCAACGTCATTTAGAAGATTTTTTTTCTAGGAATGTGGCTTAAACTCTATAAAAAGCCTTTACAGCAGACAGTGGGGCGTAGAGAGAGACAGAGAGGCATGTTAGTGTGGAGACTCTGCTCACCAGTGCTCATTGCCGCTGTTTTTGGCCTGCTCTGCCTCCTGGAGGTGTCTGGTCGCTGCCGCCGCCAGCGCTGCTGCGCTCTCGTTCTGAAACTCTGCAGCAACGGCCTGAAAGCAGAGGTCAAAGTTCATCATCATTATTCACACACTCTCAGGGAGGACCAGAGGCTGCAGAGTGAGCTGATGAGCAAAGACTTGCTATGAAACCACTGCAAACTTATAAATGCAGGACATTTCTGACCCCTGTTTTACACGTGACTGCGCTGCTCAGCATTCCTGTGATTCAACACTGCATAGAAAACCTCTGTTCATGAGTAAACAACCACTTCCAGTCCCGTTCGAGCACTAGGGCAAAGTAAGTTTAACAGATGCCTCGAGTGTTTGCGGAGGCTGTGTGTGTGGGAGAAGAAGAGGAGGAGTGTTTCTCCAGGACTGTGTACGGTCGGCCGGCGGGCATGAATACTCTCCCGTCCTCTGCTGACCTGACTTGGCAAAATTAGAATCGTTTTCATTTATATTATAAGTTCTTCCACAATCATCAGTTTATTCAATGTCATTGTAATATGATGCAGGCTCTGCTTTATACTTAGAGAATCACTTTGTGTTTATATACCATCTGCATACTAACAGAAAGTCCAGCTTTGGGAGATTGAAGGTGATTTTATTTGTGTTAGGTTGCATCAACTGACTGACAGTAGAGGTCATGCAGCACGTTACTGAGGATTATATCATCATCTTCTCTGGTGTCACAAAGAACTCAAGAACTGGACTTTACTATCATAAATAGTAACAGAGACAGGCAGGACAAAAAAAAGAGGGAAAAAAAGAGGAATTTTGTACCCAAATATTACCGTAAGATGGGAGTTTGTTACATTTCCTTCCTTTCCCTTGCTTTTTATTGCAAACTGCTACAATACATAAAGACACAAACTCAACACAGCTCTAGTCAAACTCACTATGCTTTAAAATTTATTTTGTATAGGTTATAATATGATTAGAGAGACCTCCATTTTCACATGCTCTCATTATGATTGTTTAGTCCACACCAGAATTTCACCGACAGCTTTCACAGCAGCCCAAACAAACAGAATTAAACAGACAAAAACACAAAGCTTTGACTGAACCAAAACAAACAGGTTTGGTGTAAAATAAAAACACCCTCAGATGCCTTTCAAACTACATTTTCTGTGAGGGAAACTGACTCATCTATATGGTTGGAATTCACAAATAAACTGAGAAAATTTAAGCCGCAATGAAGGTGTTATTTTAGGCTTTTAAACACAGATTTGCTGTGAATTCAGGATAATAGTATTAGGTTTTTATCTCACCAGCAGCAGGTCCTGAGCAGAGATCCTGACAGAGTAGGAAAAGGTGTCGTCATCCTCATCCTCCACAAACTGCTGGGGGTTAGCCGTCCACACTTTGATCTGAAGAAACAAGAGGGCAACCAGTAAACCAGCTTATCACCAAAACACTGATGCAGCCCTTTCAACCTGATGTGTTGAAGTGAGGTCATTTCTCACCTGGTCCTCTGTGATCTGCATGTACAGGATGATGTAGTAGATGAGCTCGGGCAGCGCTTTCTTCACCGTGCTCTTGAACTTGTTGTTCTCCAGCAGCGTGTGCACAAACTCGAAGATGCTGAACACCAGATTCTCAAAACCCAAAACCTCACCTGGAAATATTTTTAATAAATACTATAAGTAGCAGTAATAGCATACACAAAAAGAAAAAAAAACGTGATTAGGATGATGGAACTTCTGCTCACCATCTGAGTCTACAGGGTCATCCACTTCCTCTGTGTAGTTGACCTCTGTTCGCACATAAGTGAACAACCCGTTAAGGAACACTTGACTAAAAAAAAAAATCATTTTTAGTCTAATCAGCTTACAGTTTTCATCTATTTTTCTGTATTTCTGCCATCGCAGGAGTGATGACAGGCAGCTGTACCTCTTACTCAAGTTTTATATATCTGAAAAAATTTAAATTGATTGCAGTCTATGTAAATTTTTTTAGACTTTTTCAGCCTTTTTCTTCAAGTGTTCAATCTTGCTGAATAAGCAGGTGACTTCCATGAAACAGCATGAGCTGCTGCATTGAGGTGCATTAGTGGTTTAGAGGATGTTCTGTAGTCCAAAGGCCACACACTCCAGACTAACAAGTATTTGAGACAAATGCCCAAAAGGAAGTAAAACCTCTGCTTGTGTCATGTTTTATTCACCACAAAATGCAGCTATTTTTACTCATGGGTCTAAACAATGCTTTTACAGTGCAGCCAGCAAGAGAAAGATGTTAAGATTATAAACAGTGGGCATTGCAAAGGATATAAAGCTGCACTTTCAGTCAGTGTATTCCATACAATGGGCAGTATCTGCTGCATGGAGGACACCATGGGTTTGGGGAAGTTCTTCACCAAGGCCGTTACAGCCTGGGAGAGGACGAAAAAGAGAAAGGAATGCATTTTTAACGTTTTAAATCGCACATATTGTAAAAGCTCATTTTTATCTATCATTAAAAATACAAATAAATAATTTGTAATAAGTAATTTGTGACCACAGTCTGCAAATGCAAATTGATTTTATAATTTCAATGATGTGAGACATTTGAGGGTCACGCTGAAGATGACTCTTTGGTCTATGGAGTCTCTCACCTTGAGGACTTCCATCTTGAGGCCACTATCAGACGAGGGTCCATCAGGCATCTGCAGAGCCTGCACAAACGCTTCTGTGAACTGCTGCACCACAGGGAAGATCAATGCTTTGGCTGCACCCTACACACACAAACAGAAGAGGTACAGTCACATTAAAAACAAGGTACTGGCAAGTTACTCACTCATGTCACTAGCTTTCTGTAAAATATATAAATATAAATATGATAAGCACCCAGCACGGAAAAGAGGTTTAGTCAGAAGTAAAAATATTCCATTAACTAATGAAATCAAACTAAATCTAATATGCAATTATTCACATAACAGCTGAAAGAAAATAGTCATATTTTAATTGTCTCACCTTCTCAAGCTCTTCAATAGCACAGATGAGGTTGGCACAGGTGGTGAAAATCTCCACCGCTCTGGATCGGGTACGAATACTGTACACCTGCAACAGATAAGAAACACTTAGAGTTAGCACAAACTTTATACAAGACAAACATAGCGCAGAGGAATTAAAGATTAATTCGATAATACTGTTCTTACCAGAAAAACATCAAAATGTTAAAAACTGTCTTTCAGTAGTGAATGTGCAAAAACAGTTTCACCATAAGATGAGAATTGTACCTCGGCCATGGTGAAGATCTTGTACATTTCAGGTAAGATGACTGGAGCTACCAGCGGCATCTGTGTATCTGTCACCTCTCGAGTAAACTCTACACAAAACAGATAATTTGACATTATACTCAAGAATGCTCTACCATCACCACAACATAAAAAAGATCTTATTGTGCAAAACTGGCTCACTTTTTAGGGGTCTGGCATTGTGTTTTAGAGATGTGTGTTTATGTGTGTCTCATTACACACCTGTGAGGACCCTCATGGCCCCATGCACAGCATTGACGTCGCCGCTGACCAGCATCTCCATCAGCAGGGTGAACAGCTGTGGCCAGGCCTCAGGCCAGTCCCAGTGGGCAATGGCCGACACAGCGTATGCAACGCTGGAGCGGACTTTGCTGATCGCCTCCCGAAGTCCGCTTGGCAGCAGCTCCCTGATGGCGGCTTTAGCCTGGAAGGGGGTGGGAGGCAACAAGAGTTGGACAACATTTGGCTCAAGAGGGGCCTCTGAGGTCAAATAAAAGAAAGCTGTGTGCAATACAGGACTTCTGTCTGGAGGAGATAACAGAAATCTATTAAAGATTACCTGATCTGTAGTTTCAGGAGGCCTGAACTTCTCTGACTGGGAGCACCAGTGAGTCTCCACATACTGCTTCAGGATGACTGATGCTAACTGCAAACACACAACAAGATGCACAGAAGTGACAAAGGTAGTCACAGTCAGTGACATAATGAAGACAACAAATAAGCAGATATTGTTCAATAATACCTGAACAACTGTCGGGAGACCCTTAAGCACATGTCTGGAAATGTCCGCTTTTTTTTTTTTTCTCTTGCCCCCACTCCCCCCTCACCTGACGGATTGCGAGCGCTCCCTGAGGATCAACTGTGAGCTCTGCCAGGTGGACACCAAACTCTAAGAAATGAACACATCAGCAAGGAAAAAAAGTACATTAATTAGAGCTCAGAACATACATTATACAACAAGAGCAGGCTCAGCAAGCTATAGGGAGGAATCACCGATAAGAAAAAGCTTTTGCATGATTCGTTTTTCTTTTTCCACAATGCATAATAATTCCAGACTCATGTAAAGTAAGTTTTCTCAAGTAAACACAGATCATTCTACACAAACTTAAGACAGTAACTGCTGACAAATATGCTTCTACTAAAAGCTGACTTGTGTTTTGATTTTCTTTTGTAGTAGTAGATGCTGTTGTTGTGGTTGTTGTTGTTACCGTTTCAGTTGTTATGATCATCTGTTTTCACTTCCACTTATTTTCCTGTTCATAACATGAAAATATATGTGGGTGTTTTTTCCTGTTTTTCTTCCAGGGATTTAACTCCCAGGAACATGCATTGCTGCTGCAACATGATGACAAACAAGAGCTGTGTGATGCCAAGTAAAAGCAAACAAACAAACAACAAGAAAACCCAAGTCTTGAACGAACAAATGCGTAACAGTCTGTTTGCTGGAGTCAAACTTCGGTAGCTAAAAGAGCACACTGGTTTGAACCTGGCCTGACAGACATGCAGAGCACGAGAGATTAACACACAGTTCAGGATCAACATCAACCTCAGCTCTGATCCAGCTCTCTCACCGGGTTTTAGGAAGCGTGACATCAGGCGCCAGAAGACAATGTTTGTGCTGACCGTCCTGCAAAGTGGCTGCCTTAGAGGGGGGCCAGCGGAAAAGGGTCGGCCTGGCTGCGACGCCGCAGCACAGCCGACAGACACAATTAGCCTTTCACCGGGGGCACCAGGATCGCAGGACAGACAATGGGGGATCTGGTGGAGTGTAAGCTAGAGCTGCTAGGTACTATCCATCTGTCCCATGTGAGCTCTTCATCAAAATATGATGCAGTGGTTTGTTATCAGTGTTATTAACCCAAAACACCAACAAGTGATTACATAAAGTTTACTGCAAAGTTTATGTCCAAGGTTTTTAAGTTATCAATTATATTTTGAGACCTTCAATGACAGTTTTTATGTCCATTAAAACAGAAAATAGACAGAATATGAATGTTGAACTATTTATGTGCCTAGGAGAGGATAAAGTACTAAACTGGTTCAATTTTGCAAACCACAAAGTGTGCTCAGAAATCACGAAACTCAAGCTTTTCAGGCATGCTCACAACAACTTTCACTGTTGTTAACCTGAGACACAAGACGCCACTGTGCTGGAGTCCCTTTAAATTCTTGTCTTGATACGTTATCAGCTCAAAAGATGGATGAACACCGGTGGAAACAGTTTCAACTTAATCAACACAACTTGGACTGGAGCAGCAAGATGGAGCTCACTTTGAGCTGTTATTTCAGTAAAATGCATGATCAGATCCTGCAGCAGGGCGTGTTTATGGAAGAATACTTTATATACCCAGTAATGTGTGTATATTAACTGATCTTTGGGGATTTCTGCTTTTCCTCAAGTGGCAAGAAATAAAGAAAGAAAGAAATAAAGAAAGAGGAGGAGAGTCCCTCCTTTGTCCCCCCCTCATTGATGGTGCTGATGCGGGAAGCTGGAACACTCTGAAGGCGGGATCCGCGGGGAGAATCTCCTGAGATCATCAATTCGTTGGCGACCAGCTGGATACTTTAATAAAGCAAATAAAGACACGTTTCTGAGCACCGGAGACTGACCTTTCAATCCATCTCTATTGTCGGTGTTTACAAAAATAAAAAAATAAACAAACCCGTTTAAACCGGTAGCTAACGGTCGAGAAAGAACTCCTCTGTCGAACGCTGCCGTTCCACCGTTTCCAAGCGACGTCGTTCGGTTCCAGCGCGCTCGAGACCTGCTGCGGCTTCGGAACATTTTAGCTAACTTTCTCCGCCGCACGTGGCGCACAAAAACACGCAACTTTAACGCAACCTGAGCGTTTCGTTTTAACCGAGGCAGGAGAGTGCGCCGGAGTCCACCTTGTTGCTGTGCCGCTGAGGCCGGCACTGTCCCCCATGTGCTTACTGCAACCCAGCAGCTAACGTTAACGCGCACAGTTAGCTAAGACCCGTCCCGTCAGTTTGCGCGAGGCAAGCTGAGCGCGTGAAAGCTCACGTAAGAACAACACGTTTTTTTCTCAGCTTTGTGAGCTAACTTAGTGAGCAGTAACTTCGGAAAACGTGGCCTAACGTTAGCCGAGACAGTCCACCGGCTAACGTTTTGGTTGTTAGCTTCTCCAGCAGCTGGTAGGAAGCAGCAGTCCGCCCGGGGCTCGTCCCCCAGCAGAGGCAACATAACGGGCGAGGGAGCACCGGGGAGAGCCGCCCGGTGACACCCCTCAAAGCAGCGCGCAGAAGCCGGCCACTCACCCTCTGTCACTTCCAGCACTTTGATCTGCTCCTCGGCGGCGGCGCGCACCTCCTGCACCGGGGACAGGATGGCCGTCAGGGTCTCGATCAGCGCCTCCTTCAGCCCCTGCTGCACCGGGCCGGCGGCCGGTCCGGACCGAGCGCTACCCGACACACTCATGCCTGCTGTGCGTTCACCACCGGCAGCCCGCTACAGAGTCAGTCCGCCACCGCCACCACCGGGGGAGGAGGAGAGAGCCACGGCGGCGAAGCGCGCCAATGCATGGAAACGTGTGGGCGGGGCTTAACGGGAGGAAGCACATTGTGTCGTCCGGTTCTGCCCACATGTGTTTTTTTCTTTTTTTTCTAGGGACTCTTTTTTGTTTTTAAACTCTGGCTCCCTCTTGTGGAGCGGGGGTAATGATGCCTTCAGCTTTCTGTCTGAAATAATACTATGGAAAGAAATAACTGAGTTAAAGTTTTCAAAGATTGCACGATTTAAAACTGTTGTAATTTCTTAAGAGACCACATAAATCCAGATATTAGGTTTTTCAAATTAAAACTGCTGTTAATTAAAACTGTTTTGAATAAATAATGGCAAAGAAGTTTATTTGCATTATGCTAATGGTGAAATCTGATAATAAACTGCAACTCCCCAACAAATCACAGGTTAAAAATCTTCTACTGCACTGCTCTGTAGATTGAAAGTAGCAGGCATGGTGCAGGTGTGGCCACACCCCGACAACTGCCTTTGACAGGCAGGTAGAACACCTGCTTTGACATCACGGATTAGGTCATGGCCATAAGTAAAATGTACACTATGCAGTAAAAGTATGTAGACATGCACCTTGGACTGTGTTTCTCTTTTAATGCCTTTCTTTGCCTCTGACCTCAACTCTTTTGGGATGAATTAGGAGGCCCAACATCAGCCAGAAGGTGGAGGCTGTTATATCAGAATATTAAGGCCAACAGTTTGGAGATGAACATTCAAAAATCACATGCAGTTGTCATGTTGATGTGTCCACATACCTTTGGCCATGTAATGTATTTGAAAGTGTAGGAGACAGTGATCTCCCATATGTGATTTACCCTGATTTACCCTTTCACAACGCAACTGCTTTAGTTTGCCCCTCGTTTGCAGCTTCTTCTGTCAACGGGTGTAGTCTCACCTGAGCTTTAAGATGAGCTTGAACTTTCATTTCATACTTCTCACTTTTCCATTCTTTACAAGAGTAACACTAAACCACTGTGGTGAGAAATAATAGTGCTGTTCTTTGTGACTACCAGCCTGCACAAACTGTACTGTAACTCTCAAGGTGGCTTTTGGTCCTTTTGTTTAGGGAGGAATAACAAACTTCACATCATAACCCTGTTGTTCTGACGAGTAAACAAATCGGGTGTTTGTGTCCTCTGGAACCTCCACGATTAAGATTTGTCTTGTCATCTTCTCTGTCTGCTGCAAATACATGCAAGTTGAATTTCTTCCATTTTGATCTTCAGAGGCTGAGCTTTAGTATTCTCAGGCACAAAGGTTCTTCATTCAGGAAGCTCGTCAGCCTGTGTTAAGACTGTGGCATAGTTTGGATGGCTTTTGAAAAACATATTACATCATGTTACTGTGCAGTCCTTTTGCAGTACACTGTGTACCATCAGCAATAAGTAGGGCATGTGCAGACCTGGCTGCAATAAGACTTTTGTTTCCCAGATATGTTTAACACACCAGCCAAATAAGCAATAAGACTGAACTAATTTTTGCACCTAAAAACTTGTGCCATGATGTGTATTTGCCTGTGTGTCTCAGGGTTGTTTTTACTCAAGAACTGGTTTAAAACTTCTAAATTAAGCCTTTGTACAGGAAAAAAATCACACACACAGATAACTAACAAATGCTGAAAACACTTGATGCCAAAATATAAAAAAATAAATAAAAAGCCAGATGGAGTTTCTATTTGTTGAGCTAAAATTAAACTCGCTTACTGCCACAGCCTGTGTGGCATTAAGGAGAGCACAGGTGAGGAGGTGTTGACATAAAAATAAACAGTGAATGTAATCTGTTCTCCCACATTATCACGGCTGCAGATCTGAAGGATTAAGCTGGAGAAGTAAATCTGAGGACTGGAATCGCTCTGAAACAAAGTCAAATAATTATATCCCTAAAATATTACAATGATAACATGTTCCAGGAATACCAGGCAGTGTTTTTGGGATAAAGTGTGACATGTATAAAGCTGGTCTATAAATTCATGTATCCCCAGAGATGCTAAGAGCCTTTTTTAAAAACTTAATTCTTTGACTGGTGCCTTTGGTATATCAAGAATCACAATACTCAGTTTTGTCTTTCAGACTGTTGGAAATAATAACTAATAAGTGTGTAATCCTTAATAATCCAACTCTGACAGACTTGATAAATTAGGCCTTAGTGGAAACCACATTTTTACCTTTGATTAAAAAAGTTCTCAGTTTAGTGAGCAGGAGAATCATCAGAAATGGTGAAAATTTCCTCCCCAACTGTTCCAATAACATACATCCCATGTGTTGTGACAAGTGATTTGTGCAGGACGTGAAGATTTTGAGGTAAAAACTGTGACGTCAAGATTGATGGCTGTCAGAAACATTATTATATATATAAACATTATTTTACACTCAGTTGCCGGTTTACCAGGTACACCTTGCTAAATCTAATGCAGTCTGACATAACAGGGCAGCAATAAATCCTTCTTTAATGAAGGTTATAACGTTCAGTTTTGTTGAGACTGTTTAGAGATGCTGATTCAATACTATTGTCATTTAGGAGGCTGCAGTTGGTGTTGAACTCAGTATATACTCCTAGATCACTTCTGAGAACATATTTTTATCAAAAAGCCTTATTATTATCATTTGTTTGCATGTGTGTATTTATTTGGGTCTGCAGGTTTGTTCATTTATGCATGTAACTTTTCTAACCTTGTATCTCTATATGAATGAATATGTATATTTTCTCTTTTTTATCGTGTAATATACTTTCTAATCTCTGGGTTTGATGAGTGCTATGTAAACATACATATGAATAAACTCTGAAATACAAAAAGTGGGCAAAATATAAGAAACAGCTCTCACAGGACATTATAACCTTCATAAAGGGAGGATTTATTGACGGACTACCTAATGAACTGGCAGCTGAGTGCATGTGATGTGGACCTCAGGTGACACTCAGCCTGAGAATGAACCAAACACTAATACAACCATTTCTTCTTGTTTAAGCAAAAAGAATTTGGTTTATGTAGAAACAAGCAATGTTTTGCAACTGGATATTTCCCTCTCCTTCAAAAGAGTTAAAGCTAAAATAAAAAAACAAAAAAACAGAAATGAACACCCATCCCGCTGCACCCAGAATCGCCACCTTCTGAAAATGTATGCAGATGTTACTGACAGAAAGCAAAGGAAACCTGGGGGACAGCTCACAGGGGGAGATAGATATAAGTGTACAGTACATATATATAAAATATAAAATCTGAAATATATTTTATATATATATTAAATCGTGTTAGGGTTCAGTATCTTTCACTACACAGCATTAAGGTGGTGTGTCTGATTATCTTTTTTTTTTTTCTTCATTTTTCTTTTTTCAAATCCTATTATATAAACCAGAAGAGAGTCAAAGCAAAACAAATGAATCAACGAACAAACAAATGTGGGGAGGTGGAGGGTGGGGGGGAGAAAAAAAAAAGGAAACTAAGCAACAGACGAAAGGCCTCCGATCCCCGATCCGATTAGGCCCCCCCTCCAGCCTCCAGTGGAGGGGTGAGCTAGCACGGACGAGGTGGGACAGACCCGTCCAGCTGTACAGCGCAGTGAAACATAACTTACATATTAGCTCATTTTTACACGTACAGTCGTGATCAAGGCACAGGGATCTTCTACAAGTTATTTTTTTCTTCAATAAAGTTGTACAAAATAATACATTTTACAGTCTGTACAAGAATAATAGTCCAGCAGTAAAATAAAGACAGACGTACTTAAAGCCGGGACGGAGGGAGGGAGGAGGAGGGACTGGGACTGGGAGAGGGAGAATAAGACAGAGAGGTGCGCAATTGGGGGAACGTTGTGTGGAAAGGGAGGGACTGATGAGGGGCTGTGGCGTGTATATATGTATGTGTGTGTGTGTGTGTGTGTGTGTGTGTGTGTGTGTGTGTGTGTTCCCAGGTAAATAAATGTTGTGTCCAGTCTTGATAAATAATTAATTTTACTTCATGCTTTCCATTTTGCGTACTTTTTTTTCCTTATTATTATTATAATAAAACCTCTCCTTTATTTTCCATGTGTTGAATAGTTGTCAAATAGCAGCAGGGGCAAGGGGAGGGGGTGAGGATGTATATGTGTATGTTTATATATTTGTGTGTGCATGTGTGCGTGTGTGTAGGTAGGGGGGTTTAAACGGTGCACAAAGGCAGATCACACACACAGTGTACACCAACACACAACATGGGGTAAAAACCAACAAAAACTTAAAAGTTGAATTGTGTTATTACAGGAATATATAATATTTATATTTATATATATACATATTTATATACACACATATATAAATATCTATATATATAGCTTGGATTTTTTGCACTGCATGAAGTTCACTGGTATGCATGATTTTATGCATTGTATGGTATTTTTCTTGTTTTGTTTTTTTGTTTTTTTACTCCTTTTTTTTTGTTGTTGTTGTTTTCTGCCGTCCCTCCTCAATTGTTTTTTTGAAGAGCGGGTCATGTGAGTCGCATGGTCTTATGTTCCGAGTCATGCTCACGTCCACAGGCAGCCGGTAGTCAATTAGTCCATCTGTTCGGGCGCAAAAAAAGGCTCACAGCCCTCCTCTGTATCAGTTTGCCACCCTCCGTGTCCATCGTTCTCTTCTCCTTCTCCACCTCCTCTGTCGTCTTCAGCACGCGGTTAATAAACTCCTCTCTCTCACAGTGCATTATTGAGTTCAGCCTCTGCCAACTGTTAAAAGCAGGAGGAGTTGACTTTAAAAGGGTTTGTGTGTGTGTGTGTGTGTGGCTGCTATATGAGACATTAAAAACCTATCTAAGGGTCCTGGATGTCTTATCTTGTAGTGTGCGTGTGTGTGTGTGTGTGTTTGTGTGTGTGTTCATATATCTGAGAGAGAGAAAGAGAGAAAGAGAGCTAAAAGGAAGGAGAGCCTGCACTGAGTGAGGGATTTCAGTCCGGACCCTCTTTCCTGGGTCAAAGTGTAGCTGAGTACAGCAGTCAGTTCTGGCTAATAGTTGATGTTGGTGTATCCTTAACTGTGTCAGCTTTTATTCTTTTAAAAAAAGTCTTTCCTCTGTTCTCTTTTTCTGAAATCGTGTTACCGGGAGAAGTAGGAGTTGTATCGGGATGGAGGGGAGGGCGAGCGGTCAGTCGTCGCCCGAATGTTTGGTGAAGTTGGCTGAAGTGGACGGGGTGATTGGCTAACTGGCTGCAGGGTGGTGGTGGGGTGGAGGTTGGGGGGTGGTGGGGTAGATAGGTAGGTTGGTAGGTAGATAAGTAGACCAGACGCAGCTGCTGCCCATCACAACAGCTCGTACTTCACTAACATGGCGTAGGTGCATCCTCTGTATGATGTCGCGACAGTCATTGAAGACGCGGCGGATGTTTTCTGTGTCAACCGCGCAGGTGAAGTGGGGGTAACAGTAGTGCCGTCCATCCCCGCTGGCTGTGCTGATCCTCTGCAAGAGCCACAAAAGTACAGAGTTAAGTTACTGCTGCAGATCAGGGAACACCCCCAAAGATGCGCCCCCTGTCAGATGACCTCATGACTCCCCCATCAACGTCACCCGTCGTGTTCCTAATGTGTTCTTTTGAATTTTAAACAGGATTTTATTTAACCCTATTTATTGTATAAAAATGATTGCTTTTTTTTTTGTAAGATTTTATTTTTACAATTCAACTGGCTGTTTAAGTCAGTTTGCATCCAACATTTTGCATCAGAAGCTGGACCTATAAACCATGTATGCATGAAACTTCTTTAGTTATTAATCAATAACATTAAGTTATTAATATTTTCTAGTCACACAGTTTGAGTGAACCTGTGATGTCTTTTACTTTAGACTCTCTGTTGGACTTAAAACTCACAACTTTGTCTGGATCAGTTGTTAAGAACTGAATCATCACTGAGTTATAAGGTTTTATAAATCAGTGATACAGATGGCAAATGAATACAAATGAAACTCTGAGTGAAAACATGAAACAGCAGATTGTCGGGTTTTGTTTTTCACACACACTGTTCTGTGAGCCAAACGGGTAAAATTATTGTTAGGATTCAACAGGTGAAACAAGGTGGCGAGCTTTGTACGTACCAGAAACTCATCCCGAATGAAGTACTTGGCCCTTGTGACGCGGGGATCTTCACCTGGCTCCGGTATTGCTGTTGGAGAAGTAGAAATCCAGTCACATTAAAGCCAATAAACAGTCTGCAGCATCAACTGGTAAAGCTGGCAAGGATGGTGCTTATTTATTGAAATACCACCACGGAAATTATTTGTCGTGAACATTTTTGTTTCAAAAAGGAAAATGTAATCTGTCATCGTTAGCTTAAGAGTGCACATAACTCTCTTTATAACAGACCGTAGGTAATAAATTAAATGTTTTCTCTACTGAATAAGTTTGTTTAAAATCTTGAGGTTTGATTGTGTGCTCTTATTTGTTGTCCTGTCTCCAGAGTTTTCTTTCTCTGTAGGTTTTACTTTGGTTAACATACAGTTTGAAGTTGTTTAATCCTCAACTTATTTTCAACTTGATTGTTGTCTTTTGACTCAACATGGTTCATCTACAGTAAACCACTTGAAAGTGTCCTTTACAACCACAGAGAAACGGATGTGTGCGTTCTGTCTTGGACACCCTCAGATATCAGTATTAACCTCTTACCATCATCAGGTGTAGTGTAGCGTGCAAACTCCGGGAAGTACTCCTCTATTTTAGATTTCCCTGCCAAAACCTTCTCAGCGAGCAGGTCCTGTTTGTTCAGAAAGAGGATTACCGAAATGGTCCGTAGCCACCTGTGGAGGGAAGTAAAGAACAAGTTCACTGCCAGATTTCTTTGGACTTTCGTTTTTGACCCGAAATATGTTACATGTCTTTTGCTGGACAGTCCCCACTTTTCAAGTGTCCTTGTGTTTTCATAGGCTTTGGATGAAGAACGAGGGAATAATTTACTCTTTGGAGTTCTGGGCTGAAAAGGTTTTAAAGCTCCTGCCATAAAAAGTCCATATGCTTCATCAAGGAGAGAAGACTCAAGAAGGGTCCCCCTAGTGTACAAGCCCCCTGAGCAGAAACATTTAATACTTCCAGAAGCCCTGTTTATATATACTAGTTGTTTAAACTGTCCCTCATACTTAGTCTTTTATTGCTTCAGTCTCAGACATTATTTGTTAAATATGACTTGCATTGTGTTACAATAAATGATATATATAATGAAAAAAGGTTCAAAAGAAAAGGGTTATATAAGAGGCACAAACACACAGCAAAGTGACACGTGACGCCTCCAACACCAACAGGAAAACAGGAAGTGCCACGGTGCCGCTCGACAACAGTCCATCAACCACAGAGTGCAGGACAGTAGAGAGTGTACCAACTGGACTTCACAGCTCTCGGTATTTCTCTACCTCAACAGTGACTTTCTCTTCACTTATTAAAACAGCTACAAGACCACGGAGGAAGGCGACCTGTCCCCTGATCACAGAGGTCGAGCTATGATAACGGTCTCAAGGGGAAAAAATAAAGCTTTTAACGGGCAGTGACAATGAATGATGACGTGTGGAGAAAATCAAACACCCAGAGCATAAAATCATAAAACAGTAATTCTGTCTGTACCGCTGCATCAGTTTCTACATTTTATCTGCTGTATTTGTCACAGATTGGATTTGAAATAACTTTCTAACATGGTTAGTACACATCAGTGGAAGCTGTCATTTTAACAGAGTTTACTTAACATCTACTGCCACGTGCACGCTGCTAAGACAGAAACCATTCAGGCTTCTTCTGAATGCTGCTCATTGAGTGTGGGATAGCCGGCAATGCTGGACAGAGAAGCAAACCGAGAAAAGGAAGGCTTGAAAAACTTTTTTTAAAAAGAAATCCTATGGTTACGTCTTGGGGGGTTTAATCTTTGTGAAGGAGAAGATAATCATTGCAGTTTCTGTTCCTCTTGTCACCCAGATCACTGACACAAACAAACGTCACAGGTTGCTTTTTTAAACAATGCTCAATCGGTATTTTGTGCAGACACAGCGACCAATAAGTGGCAGAGGTGATGTCAATAAAAAAAAAAAAAAAAAACAGCAATACGTTAACTATTTCAGCCTCTATGGTGGACACTAAAAACCTTCCTCTACTGTAGGAATGTATTGGTGTTGAAAACAAAAAAAAAAAGAAATGTAGGGTTATTTCAGGGCATGCAGAGTTGTTTCATTTTTACCTTTTCCTCTCTGCACCTTTGAGATACACTGTATTGAAATAAAAAAGTGCTACTGGTTTCGTGTCTGATAGTGACATGCGTGATGCGAAACTGACCTGTTGTTCCAAATGTTCTTGAAAAGGTTGAGGGCTTCCTGTAGTCTGTTGGTCTGATTGTCTTCTCTGATCACCATGTTGTAGCTGCTACTTGCCACCACAAAGATGATAGCTGTCACATCTGCGTCGCACACACCAAAAACACCAGAGGTGACGATTAACACACCAGAGGGGGGAAAAAAAACTACCAAATATTCATGCACCCTTGCTTACACTGGAAATTAAATAAACACACAGCTAAATTAGACAACAAATGCCTGGATACAGACAAATAATAATAAACCACGGAGTCAATGACTACTTATCTCTGACTATTTTTCAGTAATTCACAAATAATCACCACAGTACAGCAGTCCAAGCTACATCCTACCGTTAAAACATTGGATCCATTTTCGACGTTCATCCCTCTGACCTCCGACATCGAACATACTGTGAGACAGAGAAGGTTAAAAGTTTAATTTGCATTGTAGAAGAAGAGTAAAGATTGTAAATACTGAGACAGTTAACAGGATGTTGATAAGATTGATAATTAAATATCAATAAAAAATTATTACATAAAATTGCTTTGTCTTTTAAAACTATTTACTCTGACACTGCGATAAACTCACTGAAAATTGACTTTGTCTATTTGAAATCTTGTCTCGAAGATCCCAGATGTCAGTACTCTGCATCTCAACAGGTCCTGAAAAACAGAGAAAGAACAGGAGGGTGTTTTATTATAGACACTGACATTGTAGAGGAGAACGTTAGAACGTTAGATGTCAAGAGGAATTTGATGGACAGAAGAGCAGCAGATGAGGCTGATAACGGGATAACAAGGTGTTAGGGGAGGGAGTATTAACGGGAGGAGGACAAATATGGACAACAAATACAAGAAAGAGAGAAGAAGATATCGATATTACTACATATTTACTATGTAGTACACTATATCTACTCTCTGCCATTTTAATGTGAGTGTGGAATTTATTTGTAAAATATACAGAAATCTATCAAATCCCCCCAACAGTGGAGCAGCCTCACGTTTAGATGCAGAAATTACTATTGTGTGACTATACAGTTGTCAGTGCTGATGTTACTGAAATATAAACTTCTCACTTCACGGTTAAGTGTAGAGGGAAAAGTAAGTGATGTTACTTAACAGAAACGAGTAATGCTGGACACAGCCAAACAATAAACCTGTGATTTTGCTGCAGAGCACTACGATTTAACACTGCGAGCGTTTTTGCATTGAACATCTCACCTGGTCAGTGGGTGTGTAGTCATTCTGTCGGACCACCTCGATCCTGTCTAAGAAGCTGTGAAAAGAACAGAAAAATACAGGCGGTTACATTTTTTCTTCATAACATAATAACAGTAAAACAATATTATTATATGTACATAATAACAGAGTGACACATATGGACATTTTCACAATTTATTCACAACGCAGGCCATTTTAAAAGTCCCATGTTACTGTCCAACCAATCATAATATCCTAATGTTGGGTGAGAACAGTATGGGCCCCAACACACACACACACACACACACCGCTACATCCCAGTACATTAGTGGGAGCAGAGAGAAAGATGGAGGACAGCAGGTCTGTGAACGGCCACCAGGGGGCGCGAGCTGTAATTCACAGTAAGATCAGAGGCAGCCAGTCTGAGTCACCAGCAGCCGTTTGCTCTGTCAGACCAGAGAAGCCTCGTCAATGGAGCTGCTGTAGTAGTTTCTTGCACAGGAGGAGAGGCGTGTGTGTGTGTGTGCGTGCGTCAGGGTGGTATGTATGCAGGCCTACTGGTGTTCACATTTGCAGAGCGCCTACCCAAATGCATGCTAATTGTTCCAGAGAACTGGCCTACATTGCTGCCGCTGTTCAAGGTGTGTGAGCTGTCCTGATGTTTTCAGGATGACTGTATCGAGGTCAACTGCTGGAGGTTTCTGCTGCAACAAGTCAGAGCTCAAAATAGGCCTAAAGAAAGACTACTGACACTTTTGCATGAGCATCTTTTAAGGAAGGAAGGCAACATTTTCTCTTACGTGTCCCAAAAGTCGGCGTCAAAAAGAGAATAAAAGCTGAACTGAACATTCCTCCTCATGTACAGTACATGGGCTGCTGTCGTGTTTCACATGCGAACGTGGAACAGAGATGAGAACTCAGATAAGCAGACCTAGATGGCGTTACGGACAAAAAAACTCACAAGAAAAGACAGATTTCAAACATCCCTGCTTTCCTGACAGCACTCTCTGATGTATAGAAGGAACTTTAGGAGCCGCCCCGACAGCGGAAAGAGGAGTGGGCTGAACTCTGGGAAAAAATCCAGTGATTATCTTTAAAGCTAAAGCGGCGACTGTCGTGAGTGTCCCACTAGCCTGCATCCATCAGACACAAGCCCTGCAGGTTTTCCCTACAACAGTTCTTCTTATGGGTGAGGCAACAACACGTCAGCAGCGAAGGACTCGGCAGGACTCCTACTACAGCTGCACCTGCAGGTACACATGAGCTACCTTTACAGCTGCACAGCAAACAGCACAGGATCATCTTTTCATTGGCACCGTAAGACACAGAGAGTTTAAATCATTAACAATATCGAGGTGAAATAACAAACAAGTGTCACTGATTTGTAAACTAGCTGCCTGGCTGCTTTTTGAATTTCCATTGTGGTCCAAAGTGCCAACTGTTGAGTTACATATATTCATTTGTTTCCACTTCTATTTAACGATCGGATCATTTCAAAGAGTCCATTTCCTAAAAATCCAGTTGGGGTTACAACACAATTAAAGTGGTAACAAAAGTAGAAAAAGAAACTAATTTTTCTGCAAAAAACATTTTTTTTTCTTTTTGAAGCTTTGCAGTGTTACTACACAAACTTTATCTCCAGGCCTCTAAAAAATGATTCACATAAAACAAAGAAAAGGTAAAAACACTCTTTTGGGTCAACGTGTCACGGCAGGTAGATATGTGCAAAGTAGTTGTAACAAAGTAGTGAAGTGTTTTATTCTCAAGGCAAAGTCTCTGCAGTGTTTTCTCGTGGAGGTGTGCTGCCTCACCTGAAATGAAGGCCGCCCCTACTAATGTCAGAAAAAAAAAAAAAAAAATCACTGACATTTCTGTGAAATATGATATCAAGCTCCTGGGAAACCAAGCAGAGGCATGAATAGGCGCCCAATTTGCACAGAAAAGGACATTATGTGTTGAGCGAGGTGATTGTTTACGCAGCCAACAACTAACTAAACTGATAACAAGACAAGACGCGTCAGGGCAGCGCTTACCACCTCCACTAATCAGTTTCCTGGGAAAACGCTGAAAGGACTGATGAGTAAAAGAGGGTTGGGAGTCTCTGTTTCAGAGAGACGACCGGTTACCCGCTAAAGTAGCTAACGTGGACAAACGCACTGATTTCCAACCCTGTTTGATTCTTGCACGGCCGTCTGTTCTGACTGATCATCCGCCCGCCTTTCTTGCGTCCAGAGAGGCAGGATGCTTGCTGGTAAGCTGCCTCTCTGGGCAAAGGTATGTAACCCCCTCTGAGATAACTAGGAATGTGGCGGGCAGGGGTGAAATGTGACAGGAGGGCTGCAGGTAACACTCTGAGAGGAACAGGGGGCCGGGTCTGCGAAAACTGCCGGACGGACGGACGGACACAGTGTGAGGTAGAGAGTCTGCGTGAGACTGAAAGAGAAACAGAAGAGGACAAACAGTTTGGGGAACAAAGAGACGCCCGTGTGCACATGTCCACACTGACACGCATATTCACATGAAACACACGGAGGCAGCGAAGCAGCCAGCCGGTCCGGTACCATCGGCTCTGTGCAGGGGGCGGGCGGCTCAGCTGTTACCACACCACAGCACCTCTGCTGTGCCAGCACACGCAGAGCCCTCAGCCAGGCTGCCTGTTACCGCCCCGTATCTGCGGCTCAGACCCCGCGAACTTCACCCTCCCGTAACATCCCCACACGCCACATAAATAACCCGGATGTGACAGAATCCAAAAGCTGTGACGACGAGGACGGAGTTAACATGGCTGCCGCCGACATCTGCCGAGGCCCGACTCTTGTTTATCTACAGATCTGGTCTGAGGCGTCGACACGCCCAGGACAAACACACTGCTCAGTTTTTAGCAGTTCTCCCTATTAATAGGAGAAGTGCCAATAATAACCGTTCCTAGTAAGTTGAACTAAATAATAGTAGCTGCCCCAGTAACAGAGAGGTCTGCTGTGTTATGTATAACCTGTCAGGGTTATTCTGGGGTAGCAGACAGGCTGACTTAAACTCTGGAAATACATACAGCACTCCTGTCTGGTGACTGAAAATAGCCCAGTATTTACAAGAAAAGATAAAGTACATTTTTAACTTTTTACTTTGGCTTTTGCAGGTGCAATAACTACTGGGGGTTTAATGTAGGACAATGAAAAATGAACCCAATATTTAAATACTTTAACTACTACTACTACTAATTAATATAATTACTTCTCGTTTTATTGCTATATAAACATAATAAATCCTGCACAGTTTTTGATTATATTTTAGTACAATTTAAAACAAATATGCCATTTCAGTCTTGAAGAAAAAAAATATGCTTAGACTAAACTGAGCTCAAAATTCTGACAATTAACAATTTACTAAAATAAAGAGGCTACTAAAAGTCCATTTACTATTTTTCTCCCTTATCTTCCTTTCTATTGATATAAAATCCAAACCTTCTTCTTCTAGAATAGACTGCTCCGAAAATATCTCCAATGTTTAAACTTCATCCCCCTCGCACAATCTAAATTAAATTAAAAAAGGCATTTCTGGCCTGAGACAAGTCGTCTGCCTCTCAACAGGAGCATCAAATAAATATGAGTTTTATTTATTTATTTTTTTTATTATTTATTATTATTTTTTTCCTGAGGCAAGAATTCCCCCCTTCAATCAATGATCAAACTGCTTCAGCATCAACAGCAGCGCACCGGCCCAACAAAGCTGATAACGCGCATTCATCTCGTTAAAGTGGCAGTATTAGGACAAAGGATTATGCAGATTATGAGCCGGGACACATCTTCAGCTCGACACGGGATTAGGCCACTCTGAGCCGAGCGCAGCGTCGACTCGTCTGGCCTGCACACGTACAGCTGGACTGGAAAATATGCTGAACTATTAGCTCCATTTACTGGTATGAAATAAGATAACGTGAGCGGGCTGAAGAGGAGTGTTGCAAGTCACTGATTTCAAATGTTTAAATCATGATGTCATAATTAAACATTCACTTCATGCAAACCTATTAAAAGCGTTGGGCAATGAATCTCTCTCTCTTTTTTTTTTTTTAAAAAACAGACTGCATTTACCATTAAATAACAAATTAACTGTAATAACAAACTTAGTTAGATTTACTTGAAGTATGTCTTTTTACCACATGGTATATGGTTTAACGTGACACACACACACACACACACACACACACACCTCACAGCATCTGGGGACATTCGCCTGCATCTGAGCAACTCTCTCTCACACACACACACACACACACACACACACACTCAAGCTAGCCGACAGGATTACGTCCCTAAAAAGAGCCTCTTTCCACATCTGCCAAAATCCATTTATCCTTTCCCATATTTTTAAAAGTTCAACAAGCAATTTATTCTCATGTTCACCTCATCTCCTTTCAAAAGACCGCCTCAAACAAAGGCTCCTTCATTAACAAAGAAAACAAATGGGATATTTCTGTCAAACTGAGCACGCAGTAAAAAGTGCCTAAAAAGCTCCTCATAAAAAAATTGTTCATGTTACATTTATAAAACTCAATAAAGCAACAAGTAGGATGGTAAAAACCGAAAATACACAACCTCCTTAGATATATATCTGATGAGTCACTATTAGATTAAAAACAGTTTACTATTAATGTTACTAATATTCATTCAACGCGGTTACTTAATATGGACGTGGGCACAGAAAAGATTTTTTTATAGAGCCTTGTTAAGACTGTGAGAAAGAGAAATTTAAAAGAAGAAAATGCTATAAAATGAGCAGCTTTTACTAAATCTTTCACTAATTTCCCTGTAAATTTCTTGATTATCTTGAAGCCCTGCAAAACTTGGAAATTCAAATTGCACATTGCAAACACTGACTTTGAATTTGTCACTCAATCTGTGCACGAGAGAAAACCGACGCTTCGCGAGCCTCTGAAAACAACAAGTCAACTCAGAAAATGGTCTTGGCGCTTCCTCGAGGGTGGTGGTGGTGTTGGAGGGGGGGTGGAGAGAAAGATTGTGCACGGCCCGCCGAGCAGAGCAATTCGAGGGGGCTTTAGTGCCTGTTTGTACGTTTAACGCTTCACGTTATGGGCCGACCAAACCGAAAAGGTTTCACCGGCCGATCCTTAATCAAACACACACACACTCACATCCAGAGAGAGAGAAAGAGGAGGAAAGAAAAGCTGTGTCTGACATTACAGCGCTGCTCCAAAAATAGCTCCCTGGCGCCCTGGCCTCCAGCTTGGTTGTCATGGCGACAGAACCACAGGCACTATAAATAGACAATTGGCTCCAAATCTTGTGCGACTGGAGTGAGGCCAGAAAGAGGGAAGAGACAGACAGGGAGAGAGGGAGAAAAGAAAGGAAGAGAGAGAGAGAACGACACATAGAGGGGAAAAAAAGAAAGAAAAAAGAAGAAGAGAAAAGGAGGATAGAAGAGAGGGCAGGGTGGGAGAGAGAAAGAGAGAAACGAGAGCGAGCAACAAAGAGATACAGAGAGAAAGAAATGCAGGGAATGGAGTGGGTTAGAGAGAAAGGGAGAGCGGAGGAAGAAGAGCAAGAAAAGAAGAGAAAAAGGGAACAAAAGAAAGAAAGAACACATTAAAGAAGTTGAGATCAAAAGAGAAATATAAAGAAAGAATTAATGAAAGAATGCAATTTGGAAAAAAAAAGATAGAAAAGATTAAAAAAATAAGGGATGATAAAATGTTAAATTGTGAGAGAAAATTGGAGAGAACGAAAAGCAGAAGAAAGAAAAAGAAAGAAAGCAAAAAAACCACTGATTAAAAACTTCGTCAACACGGGGAAAAAAAAGAACAAGTTCTGAAATAAAGGTCAGAAAGAAAAGAGAAATAGTTGAAAGAAAAGAAGTAAAGAAAGAGCAGAAAAGCAAAGAGAGAAAAAGCAAAGGGAGAACTGGGAACGCTGGTCTATTAAACACTGGGAGCGGCACAATCACTGAACACACACACGACGTTCAGGAAATCACAATACAGTGAGATTGCAGCAGCAGTTTCTCCCCGACGAGCCTCAAACTCTTTAAAATGCACCTCACTCATGAGACACATCAGCACAGCCAGAGCGGGTTCAACATCTGCAGCAAGCACACACATTTAAACATATTCATAATCAGTATTAACACTACAACAACCTCCCCACAAAAAAAAATCTGTTTTCCCATCCCTTATTCTCCCCCCCCTCTCTCTCTCTCCTCGCGATGACTCAGAGACTCAGTCTGAGCCATTTTCTGTCCCTGCAGAAACACCACTTCACATCACAGAGAGAGGGAGGGAGGAGGGGGGAGAAAGAAGAGGCTCAGGGGAGGAAGAGGAGAAGTAAATCAGGTGGGACTCCGGCACATGACGGCACATTATCGCCGGGACAAGATTTCAGAGAATCGGCAGATAATAACCGCAAGGCGGTAACTCTCGTCCATGCTATCGCGGTGCGGGCGACACGTAACGTAACGCAAACAGACACGAATCCTGAATGTGGAATGCGGTGAGGGTGTTCGGCCACATTCCTCCCTCTCATCTTCACGTGGTTTCTGTCTAAAAACTTGGTGCGAGGCCTTAAAAAAAAAAAAAAAAGTAAAATCAAGTAAGATCCTGCAGGCTGCCACAGCTCGTTTTCCCAACAAGTTAAACAAGTACCCAAATAACTGAGAGCTAGTGTAAATGATAGTTTACTTTTAAAAAATGTCATAATGTAGTGAAAAATATAATATATATAATAAGTAATATAATAAGTTAGAACATAAAGGTGAGGTCTTTAAAGGACTTGTTTTGTGTGTATCTGGGCTTTGGACCCAAAAAATCTCACATTTCAGAGGCTTGAAACAATTAATGATAAATGATTTAATGTTTAATCAATAGTAGGGTGATTGAGAAACGACAGAAATGTGCATACTGTCATTTATTCCCTATATTTTTTTCTTATTTTTACTATTACTTTATTAATTTCTTTATTGCGAAGTGATTTGAGCATACATAATGAAACATACAACACAAATAAAGTTTATCATTATTGATTTTATTATTAATATTATTATAAATTAAAATATCAGGCTGTATTACATTATTGTGTGCAGTGTTGCAAATCTATGAGCAGAAATGTAGAAATGTTTTATTTTGGCATCAGAAATGAGGTAACTTGAATGGTCAGACATAGTATTTGCTGGCCAAAAACATTTTCTTCAAAAACATCTTCTCTGGTTGTTTTATAGTTCACAGTTCACCCAACACATTTTCGTCAAATTCAACTTCAAATCTATTATAGATATTTTTCATCAAATTTTGTTGAGTGCTCTTCAAGTCGACACAGTGAACTTTAGCAAATAGTTACTCAATTATTCATCCAGCAGACACAGGGCAACGTTAGCATTCATTTCAATCGTGTTTCTGGTCTCCTTTTAGCTCTATTTTTAGTCTCTACCAACTCGGAAGGAAATATCTGGCTGAGTAAAAAATACAAAGCCATTAAACGTGTTGGTGAGGCTGCCAACTTGTGACAATCAAATGTAATGAAATGAAAGAAAGGCAGAAAGGACTCGTTGCATTTGCTGCACAGGCGCTTTTCACTTTTCGCTTTAATTAAATAATCGTCTGCAACTGGTCAGCGATGTCTCATGATTGGCTGTTTTTCACAAGTTCCTCTGAGCCATGTGTTTGCATTTATTTTCTTTGTTTAGGCCACGTTGCACCCACAACCTGCATTCCAGTACATCTGAAGGTCACTGACACATCATTTGTTTGTTTAAGTCTTACAAAAAATAAAAATATAAGCAATACATCTCAATTTTACTTGAGTCTGACTAGTTTTTGTCCAAGCGCTGTAACTTCCTGAGCTTTTTACTGGTTACCTGGCAACGTCATGTTGATGATAAGACTCCAGGAAACTGGAAGAAGAGATTTGTTTGTATTTTTAGAAAAGAAAAACTCAATAAACAATTTATCGGTCGTCAAAATAATGCATTTATTGTTGATCTAACTGATTGACTCACAACTCAATACACTGTTTCTGCTCTGTAATTTATCATAAAAGCTATAAAATAATATATCTTTAGGTTAAAAAAATATTTTATTCAATGGTGTGTTCAATTGTACATCTATAAAAGTTAACAATTAATAACAATAATTTAAAACCACAAATATTTATCAACCATGTCTGAATCTTTTATATCACTCAAAAGGAGAACAAGAGCCATAAATGTTTTCTTTCTAACTTTGCAATAACTACGACTCTATAATATATCTTTACGGGAGTTATTTAGTGGTGCATTTAATCACTAAATGAAGAGTGATTAGGGATCAAATATCTAAACATAATAACAATACAAAAAGAAAAGTTTGAAAGACTTTGGGAGGAATTATGGGTGAAGCAACCATTTCCTCTCAGGATCTGAGTGATTTACAATCAGTGGACAGTTTTAGGAAAGGCAAATGTTTCAGGATGAAGTTTACAATACTCTGATCTCCGTATGGAAACAACAGAAAGCTTACAAACAGGCCTCATCTCCCGACACAAACCAACCCTTCGCCTTGGTCCTGTCGGGGGGGCACGGTCACGTTGTCTGGACTTTCTATGTGAATCGCTTCGGTGACCAAACCAACACGGACCGAACTCGACACTTCATGCGTAATCGAGGACAACAACATCCTTATAAATAACGTGTGTGACCATATAAGGAGTCAGGAAGTGTTAATAAAAAACCACAACAACAACAACAAAAAGAAAAAAAAAACTACATCAGAGTGGAACATGACGGAGCAAAAACACCGTCAGGGAAGCTTCGCTGACTTCCTCCTCGTCAGAGAGGGACAACAAAGCATCACAGCCCCGTCAACTTCTTCTTCCCTTTTTTTTTATTTTCTATCATGACATGAATTGGATGATTTTTTTTTTAAAGAGAGAGGCGGAGGTGTGTGGGGTGGCCCTGACTTTTCCCGTGCTGATCCAAGGTTGACATTTTCATTTAATGCTAACAGCCTTCATCAATAATGCTGAAGTTGTCTCTCTCCTAACACACTCGCTCATTCTTTCTCCTTCTGCAGCCTGCCTGGGTTAAAAATAGCTCTCCCCTCTCTCTTTCTCTGCTTCTCCGTTTACATAAGCACACAGAGGGGGGGAGGGGAGCACTTCCGGTCTGGCCACCCAGCCCAGCATCTGATCCATAACACTGGGGCTGCTGGGTGTGGGAGAGAGAGAGAGAGAGGAGAGAGGAGAGAGAGAGGGGAGAAGAGAGGAGAGGAAAGATCCCGCAATGCAGGGAAGCCCTCTCTTTCTCTATTTCCATCTGTCTCTTCAACCCTTTCTCTTCCTCGGTCGCTCCGTCTCTCCGTCGGCGTGCAGGCTCTCCCAGTCCACAATCACATTTCTTACAGTGGAGGGTTTGTCATGATCGTCTTGCCGAGAGCCTCCGCCGGCTTGCCCGCCTCCCCCTCGAAAACACACGCAGCAACACACACATGAGCAACGAAACACCTGTGGCCATGCATGAGGTTTAAGTGACAAGGACACACTTACACACACCCACAGAGTCAGCGGCGTAAAGTGCAATTACTCGAGTTGTGCACTTAAATAAAATTTGAGATGCCTTGTGAATTTCTATCCTCCTCCTTTATATTGAAAATCAACTTTTTATTGTGAAATATTCTACTTTTTAGTCCACTGCATTTATTTCTGTAAGTACTTGTTAGTGTTAAGATTTTACATTTAGAAAAAATACGATAAGTCTATATTGTTAGAGATTAAACCAGTGATCGCCAGTGTTTTTGGTAGAAAAAAGCAGTTTGTAGTTTCAGATGCTTATCAGTGGTTAGCAGAAATTTTCAGATGGTTTCGTTTAAATTTTTCTAGGCTGAAAGAGGTAAAACTCTCCAGTATTTCTCAAAAACAAGAAAAACCGAATAAAGGTCCAATATACAGTATGAAAACAAATTTGTATAGCAGAACTTTGTTTTTCTTCTATTGCAAACCCTCGATAATAATCTTTAATTTTTCTTTTATATCATTTTAAAAATGACTCATCATTTTTAACTAGACCCTTTGATGGTACCTCTAAACTCTGAGATTGAGAACGACTGGGCTCAATCTCCTAACTGTATATTAAGTATTAAAACTAGGTTCACCTTTACAACAGTGTAATGTTAATGTTATAAATTGATTGATCAGTATTATGATTTTATAATGTAATTATATGTCAGTCACAGTCATTTTTTGCAGTATAAGTACTTTGGTATAAAGCACATTTTTCTTTTAATATTCATGTACTGATACTTCAGTAGGAGTTTGGAAAAGTAAAAAAAAGTAAAGGATCTGAGTACTGTAACTACTTCACACATGCACCAGCACATACTGTACACAAACCCAAGCGCACACATGTGAGAGAGCCGCCAAGCCTCCGCCCTCCGAGAACTTCATGTGACCACTGCATGCCTTATAACAGAGGCAGGCCAGATCAATAGGCGGATAAGAAAAAAATACCAGAAAAAAAAAAACAGAAAGAAAGAGTTCGAAACAGAAAAGGGAGCGTCGGACCGAGGGAGGTTTGGGAAGCTGAGGATTTCTGGGGGAAAAAATAAAAGGTCTCAGCGTTTGTGACAAATATTTTCAATACACAAAACCACAGCAAGGAAAACATCCAAGAGTCAGCAGGGCCGGGACGCAATGACAGTCACAGTCACCGACCATAGGCACACACATACACACACACTCATTAAAACCACTGTGCCTACAACCTAATAGAAAAGTCCACTTATTTACCAACACATAATAGTGCAGCTCCTCAATACTGTGGCAGGACAATCTGCAATCAAGCACCACAATTTCATCCCATGACAATACCAAAAACAACACCAACAATGTACCTAGAATAAGTAAATAAATACATAGTTCCTGTGCAGCCAAATCTTAATATGGTTTTATTCTGCACCATAGATCTCCACTGTTAAAACATGACAATCCTAACATAGCAAGTTTAGTGTTTACCATGTTCAACATCTTAGTTTAGTATGCCAACATTCGCTAAGTACAGCTGACAAATGATAATGGAGGACGAAGTCTTGACCTGATGAAGGTGCTGGATAAAAAGTGAGGGAATTAATCAAAGTTTTAACAATTATAACCCTGCAGTGGGTTTGAGGCTGTGTCAGATCAAGCTATTTCAGTCTGGACCCCACAGGTGCCATCTAAAAAGCCATGTTGCTAGTATGGCAAAAAAACTAAAAATACATCAATGAGCAACAACGTCATACTGGGTGATGTGTTTGTGCTTTACAATGAACACGGACTTTGTAGTTTATGCTAAATTAATCTCACTTTTCCATTCGGCCGCTGTGAATACTCACTGTGCACTAAATCTGCAACTAAAATTGGTCCCAAAATGACACATCTACTCCTGTTTGAATAATGTTTGTTAAAAAAATGACACTTCCCAGCTGTTGTGGGAAATTATTTTTGGAAATAATTTGAAAAAAGCCTTTTTGGAAAATGTAACTATATTTTTCATGCCCTGAGCGACAAACAGGGACAAGAGTGTAGGGACGGATCATAAAGCATCATTGGTTTTCATGGGATATACTGAAAGAAAAATAAGTAAAAAAAAATCTAAAACATGACCAGCGCTACCCTTCAAAAAGTGACTTATTAATAAATCTGATATTCGCCAAACTCAACTAGTATCAGGTTCTGATGAGGTCAATTCATAAAAATGTCTTATCTACCTACTGTCAACAAACACGAGTTAGAACAAACATGCCGTCATTATTGACGGAGCAGCATTCATTGTCATGTCGTGAACCTTGACACCCTGAACTCACATTAACCACGCAGCACAACAACCACACTCCCCACCGCATGCGGGCTGAATGGTTTATATGTGTGAACTTCAGAATCACGGAGAGAAGAAGGAGACATGTCTTTGTTCCTGCCTGCACTCATGAGAGGCCTTAGAAACATATGCATGTTTAATTGCAAGTGTGCTGTGTGGAGGTGAATAAAAAAGGAGAAAAAGGGGATTTAAAAAAAAAAAAGGAACTTACTACTGCGCGCAGTCGATGAGCTGATATTCGTTGGACCTTTCCCAGCAGGCCCGCACACCGTCGTCCTGCCAGAGGATCCTTGCATGGTCATAAAACTCCTGGAAAGAAAAAGAGGGGTCTGGATCAACGACATACCACAACTACAAATAACTACTAGTCAGGCTCTCATTTTAAGAGTCCGACAGCCCAGGAGGTCTGTGGAGGAGAAAATCATTAATGTGCTTTTTGGGATCCCGTTTTCTACATCTCCGGGCCTCCAAGATTACAGATATATACAAAAACTGAGGGATACTTAACACAATATCACGCAACTTGTTTGAGAAAGTTTAGGCTGCTTATTTATAGAATGTAAGAGTTTGACCAATTAGTCAATTAAGAGAAAATTTAATCTGCACCTATTTTCATAATTACATCTTAATTTTAAACATCTTTTTAAAGCAAAAATGTCAAACATTTTCTGCCTTTATTTGTCTCACATGACAGGAAAGTTTTTGGTTTTTGCACTGCTGGTTGGACAAAATCAGACTTCTGAAGACATCAAAAGTTCAAACAGACATTTAACAATTAATCAAGAAAACAATCAGCAGGTTAATCAATATGCAAAATAATAATTAGTTGCTTAAGAGAGGAACTGAAAAGAGAAACAGTGTTAAAGAAAGTCACTTTATCGAAAATAAACTGTAACAAATGCAGCACAACAACAAATGATCGACCTCACACTTCTTTGGTGGATGGTAATATATGAAAAAAATTAGGGCTGGTCCGTATCTCCGGATGAAATCTGCCATGTCCGAGTCTCTGTGGGTGAAATCGCTTAAGGACAGATGGGGGGAGGCAGCGATACTCCCTGGCTTAGTTTAAGGCCGGCTCGGAGAGGAGCAGCAGATGAGCGGGCCCTGACAGAGGCAGGAAACAGAGCAGTTCACCGAGTTCATGAAGAAATGGAGAGCTTTGTACTGACACAAGGCTTGGCTGTCACTACACAGGGGCCTATCTCTTCACTCTGATCTTCTGTTGGGTTGCACACAAGCACAAATAAGCCTTTATGAGCCAGAGAGTTACACTGTATACCCTTAAAAACACTTAATTTAACTGAGAGAGGGCTGGCTCCACAGTGACCGCCATGTTACGGACGTTCACGAGGCGTAACTGCTTCAACTTGGCATACAAGTTCAGAAAACGCACACTGATCTGAGTTTACACATTTGTGTTCTTTGTTGTCTCTTACTGCCCTTTTCTCGTTCTTGCTAAAAGTAGAAGGCCTCATAAGGAGTTTCTGGGGTAGAACTAGACTGACGTACTCATCAATTTATCAATTAGTCCAAAGAAATGTCACAAAATAGTGAAAATTCAGGTGTTGTCTTCAAATTGCTTTGTATGTCCATCAAACTGTATAAAACTCCTGTCTAAACTCCTCAAAGTATTCGTGTTAAAAGTCAAAGAAAAGCAGCAAATCAACAGAAATGAGTCACTGACTTTGGTAAATGATTTTTTCGACAACCAAAATATCTGCTGATTAATTTCCTATTCGGTTTGTTGTTTCAGGTCTGTTTAGAACTGTTTTGCTGGTTAATCAATTAAACAATCTACAAAATAAAAAACTAAAATAAAGTCTCTTAAATGCGACAGTTAACTGAATATCTTTCGGTTTCTGGACTGTTGATGACACAGCAATTTGAAGACACGAACTTGCAAACATTTCAACATTTTCTAAATTAAACAATTAATGGATTAAAAAAAAAACTATTTTAAATGAACACATAATGAAAACAATTGTTGGTTGCAGCTCTAGTTATTTTTAAGAGTAGCTTTCAAAATTAAATTCATATACTAAAGCTCATTAAAATGCCCTGTTTGTGGACACAGAAGCTGACGATCAAGGAGAACGAATGACAAAAAAAAAATTGCTTTGAGACAACAAAGAGTAAACACGCTGTGAAATTTCACTTGAGAAAAACTGGTTCAAAATGTTTCAGTTAAACAGGAAACCTTTTGTCAAGAGTCAATTAGCAAAATATAACCACACGTAAAACCACAGACTCACTTGTGATTTTCTTTTTCATCTTTTTTAGCATTTAACTACTAGATTCAACACCAGTAACAGACACACACACAGAGTGGGGAGTGAATTTCAGTGTTTCGTGTTTTTCCATCATGAAGTTTATTTGTGGCTACATTTAAAATTCAGAGTTTGACCGAAAAAGAAAAAAAAAAAAAAAAAGCTACTTCGTGATGCCTCTTCTGCTCTGTGAAGAGTTTAAGAATAGGAAGGGCTGCGACCCGAGCACAGACCTACTGCAAAATTATATAATTTATTTTGAAAGCAACTGAATTTATAGAATATAGCAATATCCCAGGTGGAAAAATCAGAGGTATGATATCACTTATATTGTATGTAGGGCTTGACATGTTGAAATATTTTAGGCAAATGTCACTGTTGTCAAACACTTTCAGACCTGGGACACACATTTAAAGATTTCCTGCATGTGCACTACAATCAAGGCTATCTGTGCTCCAGGACGAAGTGGGTTCTGTCTGTTTGTACAACATGTACTTCATATCTGCCTGTCTGGAAGAAGGATCCTTCCTTTGTTGCTCTTAATGAGTTTTCTTCTAAGTTTCTCTTTATCCAAATGCAGGATTTGTAAGAACAGAGGGAGGTGAATCCTGTAAGAGATGTAGAGCCGTATAAGACATTTGTAATGGTTTGTGATTTTGAGCTATTTACAGTAAATAAAACTAACTTGACCACGGTGACTTGACATTTTACTGTACCATGCTGGTTCAGGACAGGTGGGCATGGCAGCAATCTGTCTGCATGGAGCTCAAAGGCCTGAGTAAATAACCTCAGTAACAATTGTTTTCTCTTGCATGAAGGCGTGGCCCATTTTCATTATGAACATTTCAGGAGGACGTGAATAATAACCACGAGGATTATTGATTAGAAATGCAGTTTGAGAGGAAATCAAGACAAGACTACAGAGGCTCAGTCCAGGCCTTGTGCTTATTTTCTCTTTTGCTCTCTTCCTCCTCTGCTAAAGGCAGAGTCAACCAGTCCAACTGGTTTCCAGTAGGCCCTAAGGCCAGGCGAGGGGGAGCGGGCTGAGAAGGAGGCGGCGGTGGAGGCTGATCAGATTTTCTTCTGTATTCTCTTTCCTGAACAAACACCCATTCACTCCAACAGGCAGAACCGGAGAGGATGAGGACAAACTTTTTGCTTCGGGCACTTTCATTGAACACTGCTTTAAGTAACCAGCAGCTAACATTGTGCTAAAGTCACTATTTAAAATAGGAGAGGTACCTCAAAAGCATTAACTGCACGTTCACGCTCTCATCCTCCAAACACCACACATGGAAAAGACCAAACCAAACTCACACCCAGCAGGTCTAACAGTGGAGGACTAGTAACTGACTGATAGCCCGGGGGAAGGGTCAGCCCGAAACAGGCCCGCATAATAAATTTGCCATGAAGTAACAGAGACAATATCAGGAGACTTCCTTTTGCTTACACACAAATACACAGACTCTCCACTGGAAACTGCTGTGTACAAATCTACACTGTGGAAACGACCAGTTTAAACACTGAAGCTACCGTGCTGGAAAAAACACAGGGAAAACAAAGTGTTCTTCTTCATCTGCAGGTCCTTTCTAATATTAAAAAAGAGCTGAAATGCTATTCAACAAACTGAAGAACAAGACTTAATTTATTTTGTCCATTTTGCAACTTGAATGTTCGATTCATACTTTTCCACAGTTTGACAAAAACACACCTATTCTCTGAATCTTTGGCCTGATTGATTAAAGCTCCATGTCGCTCTTTTGAGATGCAAAACACTTTTGTCTTTTGGACAATTACTGAAAAAAAAAAAATCCAGATGATTTTTTACAAATTTCCTGGTAAAGCAACCACGATCAAAATCAAATCCTTTGATCTTCACTGGAAACGAAAAACGAATCAACAGACTTTGATCTGAGCTCTCGATTTATGCACAGCTTCATTTTTGTTGCACAAGGATGCTCAAAGAGGACGAAGACCCTGATTATTATGGCCATTCTCGACTCTCTGAAGTGTAGCGTACCTCCTTGAGGAGTGAGTCACATGCATGACCATGACCTGCAGTGGCTCCCTTCCAGGCCGCTGGGAGCAGACGGCAGCTCGGGGGGGAATCCCTCTGAGTCTCTGTGTTTCTGGAGGACAGGTCCCTCTGGACACATTTAGGGTTATTACAGACAATCAGTGTTAATAGGCGGTGTGGATCTCTCAGGTGAGAGGCTCATTCAATTGACAGCCTCCCAAGTGGAAGCACACCTGCTAATTACTGAATCACTGTGCAAAACACACCAAGCTGCAGTGCTACAGCACACCTAGTCGGGGGACCTGCAGGATTCAGCAGACTGACAGCGATTTTACAACAATGGGCTAAAAAGTGTCTATTAAGAAACTACACGTGTGATCACTGAAGCAAAAAAAACAAACAAACCAAAAAAAAAAAAAACAGGTCAGCTTGTGACTGCCATTACACCATTCGCTTTTTTTTTTTAAACAATTGCGCACAAACTGCAGAACCACATACGTAGCTGGACGACTCATTTTGAACAGCCTCTGGTGATAAGAGTCTGACGATACAACAACTCTCATGGAGCTCCAGATGACATCAGACGGAGATGTTATTGGTATAAAGTGACGCGCGCAGCTGAAAGAGTGCAGGAGTCACAGGGCCGACAGATCCCAAGGAACTGAGGTGCAACTTACCGAAGGGAACTCGAAGTCCTTCTGGTTTACTTGGTTCAGGACATAATCGATTCGGGACTGGTTTGCAGGACAGGCTAACTGGCATGGCGGTGTGAGCGTGTTCATGGCAGCCACGATCGTCTGGAAGAGAGAGCGGAAGAAGGAAACTTGATAAATCATTAGAAAAGCCCATTAGTGCTTACAGAACAAAAGGATTAATATCCTTTAGTTGACAACTGCTTTACATCTACAAAAGGTTCATTTCAATGTGCTACACGTTTATTTCAAGGGGAAAGTGTTTTACAAGGATTCAGAAAATTGTTCTTTAATTGCCTGAATACGTCAGTGATCATTTCTCAGGACTTCCACTTTGATGCTCAGATAATTTATAGATAATTAATTCACGCTGAAAGCAGTATTACTCACAGACAAACTTATAAAGTGCATTGTGGTGGTAATACTCCAGGTGTTTGTCTTTTTCTTTTTAAGCCCTGAAAATGAGGAAATCTCTGACCACTGGTCCCAGAACAGCAGACAAAATGCTGCAACGTGTTCAAGATTCCTGGACTCTAAACAGTATCTATTGCTCAAAATGGGGCAAAATATCAATTTCTTACCTCTATAGCTTCTTTTATGTTGTTTTTAATATCGTGAATTTTCTGTTTTTTCTCCCTGTGAAGAACAAAGAGGAGTTAAATGTTATTTTTTCTTACACAAAAACACACATTTCAAGAATGAAGCATTGAGTCATGAAGGTTAACAGTGAGTACAGTCCATCGGTTTGGAACAACACTTTACTGAATTTAGGCAGAAATATATCAGCTGTAAATCCAAATATGGATGACGTAGCTGAACGGGGCAAAACTATTTTGATCCAAAATACAAAAGAAAGCAAAATAAGGGTAAAGACATGTTTTGTTTTTTCTGTGTTAGTGGCAGCAGGTTTTGGTGGGAATTTGCTGCGTAACATAAAACTTGTCCATGATCTCCTTTGTCAGCCTGGAGGTGAATTATATCAGACATCAGTATTATGGCTGCTCCAGATGATACCTTTATTTTGCTGACCAAGTGCAACTCCTGAATTTTTTTTGTGTACTTGGTGATACCAAATGAGAACAGCAAAACTTGTTTTAATTTTGGCAGTGACGTTTATTAAGCAGAAAACAGCAGAGTGGGGGTGTGATCGTGGAGGACGACACGCTCTGTGACTGTTTATTTTGAGGTGTGCACGTCCGAGTAGAATCCAAAGTATTGGCAAATACAGTGATATCCATATTTTGTCCATTTATTGCCGTAGAGACAAACAGAATTTCAGCACTGGGCACGCCACTTGCTTTATGCAATCTGTGGGCCTCACTGATACCATCAGCAAAGGTCCAACATCACGCAGGTCTTTCAGAAAACCACCAGTGTTGAGTGTCAAATTCTTTCAAAAGTTTGACAATTGAGAGCCAGGTCTGATACTGAAATTCCCCAAATGAACGACCTTACACAATCACGTACCTGCATGGTGTGATTTTTCTCCTGAATGACCCAGGTGAAAAATATCTCAGTATATCAGAGCAACACCAAGCACAGCACACCCGTGTGTGTTAAGTTATTTTTGCAAAAGTTACTGTAGCACTGGGTCCAGTCAAGACCACTCAATCAAGCCTGTAACATTCAGGTCGAGCAGAAGGGCTTCAGATTAATATGCGGGATAAATAATTTCTTAATTGAACCTCAGTCCTGAGTAAAGATGTTGTGGAAGATGACAAAGTTTAAAATGGTATTTTTACTTCATAGGGACAATTCTCTCTGTGTTGGTAACATCTTTAATTGTCTATTATTATTAGGTGATACTGGTACAGTGGAATATCTCAATATTTGACATAATACTTCAATATCGATCCTGTACAAATGTTTCTGAGACAACCATTGGTGCCATTAGAAAATATTTAAAAATTTTTCAGGAATTATCAGTAACAATGAGGATATAATTATATAAAGTATATGTGTTTAGAAATTAAACCTCAATAATCTTGCACAATTCAGATTTGTTTTTGTGATTTTAAAAAGTCTCTCAATTTGAAAAAACAACTGCACTGAAATTGTGAACATTATGTGAAACGGTTTGGTGGCAGTACATTCACATATCACGTTGCTTCAGCTGTTACCAGATCTGAGAGAGAAAAGTTCAGTCAAACTAACATGACAGAGGAGCAGCGATGATTATCTGAAGATAAACAGAAAACACTCGCTCATCTCACAGTACAGCTACAGTGTTTTGGGATAAACTCTTTGGAAAGGAACATTTCGGACAACTCAGACGATTTGCTGATGAATCTATTGGTGGACTAACTGAAGATTAAATGGCAACAACATAGATAAAACAATTGAATCGATGGTTTTTAATCGTTGTTTTGAGGAAAAGCATCAAGAATATCGCTGCTTCCAGCTTCTCAAATGTGAAAATATTCTGGTTTTCCTGTTTTTTTATGACAGCTTTAGACTGCTGTTCAGATAAAACAAGACATCCGAAGACGTCACCTTTTCTGACATTTTTTTAAACTAAATGACTCGTTGAGAAAATAATCGACAGATTTATCAATCATGAAAACAATCGTTAGCTGCAGCCCTATATTACAATATCTTTTGTCAAAACAATATAGAAGCTCAAAGATAACAGGAGGTTCTATGGTTTCTAGCAGAGATGAAGTTTTTTATGCTTATTGGTACTGACTCAACTGCTAAAAGTTCTCAAACTCAAGGGTCAAACTCGTGATCCCGCTTTTTGATTACCAAACAAAAAGCTTCAAAAACATCATCAATCATCATCAAGGAAGGAAGATGTTTGACCTCTGAGCGGCTTTAGAGAGTTCCTCGTTCCTGCAGCTTACAGTGGAGAAAGATGACATTCCTCTCACCGGGACCTCCGCAAAGAAATGCAAAACAAAACACCCGCTTTGAAATGACACCATCCCCCCGATCATCTCCTCCCAGCACCTTGCACTGACTGACTGCTCTAGCCCCCCCCCCCCGGAGCTAAACGCGACTAAGGGAGGGGGGTGGACGGCGGGTTTATCATTACACAAGAGAGTCTATGAGGAGCATCTGTTCGACATGACCCAAAAATAAGCACATGATGATGCTCCTGCCCTACAACCCCTTTCTAGGAAACTGATGATTAAGAATAGAAAAATGTGACTTCTGTTTCCATTGCATCAATTTGGGCTTGAGTTTTAAGAAATTCACAAGACAGGGTGGCCTGTAAAAAAAAAAAAAAAAAAAGCACCCAGGGCAATGTTTCAATGAAAACCTGAAGATAAAGCATTCTTCTACTTTGGGTGTTTCCTCCAAAACATTAAAAAAGTATGTCCAATCAGTTATATGTCCATACAGTTATATACATCAAAGTCATGTCACAAAATAAGAGGAAAGAGCTACTTCTCTCTTCTTTCTGGCTGAGGACAGTTGCTAATTTATACGAAACCGACCAAACTGTGCTAGAAGAAGTTAATCATGTTCTGCTTCATCGTATGGTGTTAAGGAGGTTGAGGCAAAAATACTGTCTCACATTTAATTACTGTCATATATTTATAGAGCTGCAACTAACAACTATTTGCAATATCGATTAATCTGCAATCAGCAGATTAATTGATAAGTTCATCAAAAGTTCATGAAATGTCTCGTTATGTTCGACTAGCGCTCTGAAACCCAACAATGTTTTAATTTGCTGTGATATCAGCTGAACAAATACGCTATAAACGCTTGAGAAGCAGAAACCAGAGAATATTGGACGTTTGTTTGAGAAATGAATCACATGATTCACGGGGATTATCAAAATAGTTTCCAACTCATTTCCTGTCCATCGACTAATCAAATTATTGTTTCAGCTCAGTGTAATATGGCTTAAATTATGATTTATAAGCTGCGTAACAGTAGAATGACACAATTTTTTACTTAGATATACAGCAATTCATCCATCCCAAAGTACAATTAGGATGTTGATTCTTCAGCTTCTTCATGCATCTTTTACAAACTGAATCTTGCTTCCAGCCTTTTTTTAATAACTGTATTTATGTCTTTAAAAATGTCTGTCTTCATTAATTGTCATTTTGCACACTGTTGATAATAAATTTCTCACTGATTGAAATGGACGCTCCACCTGCACGCCATGAGCATTAGTAAATATCATATCTGTCATTTGTATCTTTGTCCTCCCCAAAACATCATCACCCTAACAAACACCCAGAGCTAAACACCCAATCACCCAATCCTGTATGAGCAGCACAAAACGTGAAGGAAACCAACACTTACTCTGCGTTGAAGCCATTAACGTGCAGTATTCGCATCTGTTTGACTATCGTGCTTTTCCCAGATTCACCGGCCCCTGAAAGCAGAGAGAAGACAGAAAAACAAATCAAAAAGAGTTCATTAAAGTCGTACAAAACTCCTTCAAAAGGCATCGGCTGAAATGAACTAGTGGGCGAAAGTTTGAGGCTAGTCAAAGGATACTGGATCCACGAAGGTTCAGCCACTTTGGTGGCCTAGTTGAAGATGAAGGTGAAGAGATAACTGAACTTCACTTGAGTATTTCCATGTTATGCTGCTTTATACTTCTACTTCACTAGGTTTCACGTTTCAGGATAACATTTTATATGATATGCTTATGAAATATATTGTTAGAAAATTAAATCAGAGGTCGAGTGTCTTTTCAAATTTCTGTCCAAGAGTTGTTCGCAGTTCTACAAAAAATAGAAAATTCAGGGCTCTAAACTGCTCAAAGGGCCGTTTGATGTCCGAAAAAGTTGAAATGATCCACTATTTTACAAAGACAAAGACAAATGTCCAAAGAACCATTACAAATTCATACATTTCTTTCCTACACCATTAATCCATCCATTGTAATTGACCCTTTATCGTCCGTTACATAAATTTAAAACTGGCTCCACCTCGACAGCTACGACAGTAAAATCAGACTTTTGCACTAATACTGAGATACTGCACAGGAAGTACTTTTGCTTTTAATACTTTACGTACATTTTGCTAAGCGCACATCTGTCATTTAAATAGGAGGCTGAATGAAGTACTTTTACTTGTAAACAGAGCATTTTTACTCTGTCTTACTGAAGTAAAGATTCTGAGTACTTCTTCCACCACTACGGATATGAGGAGGCCTCTCAGCATCAGGGATGAAGACGGGAAGAATCGGTCAAACCGGTGGACGAGATCGGCTCACAAGACTGTCTCAAGTTTATTTTAGCTGAACAGTCGTGAGATATCATTCAGGACAGATGGACAAAAGTGCCATTCTCCGCAATTTGGGCACGATAAACGCGTCCTACGTGTAACATTTCCTAACCTCCGCACAGGCAGCTAGGCTACAGGCCTGAGTGTAAGTGTACAAATCTAGGATCAATTTCAGATTAGACTGAATGGGACAGTGATTCAAGGGAAGCTAGTAATCCTAATAGTAATCCTAATTTGCTCTCTGTACTCCAAGAGGCTTAGCAGGCTACTAGCCCTGGCCTTGAGGTTCAGACTGTATCGTGACACGGAGGCCTGGATGATAAAGTCAGAAATAGCTTTATGAAATTAAAAATAGTGGAGCTCCTTTTTTTTTTTTTTTTTGAAATGACATCCATTTCCAGAGTAGCTGGCGTGGTGGGGAGGACTATGCAAAAAGGTGAGCGTGGAGGGAAAAAAAAACACAACAAAACAGCATCAAACATGGAGGCCTGAATCACTCAAGGTGAAGGCATCCGGCATCCACGCGAGACACATCACAGATTTGGCCGTGTGCGGAGAAAAGAGACACGCATGCAAAGCGGCTCTTGCTGCCCCTCCACCACCACCAGCCTCTGCGTGCTGCCTTCACACACAAACGGTGTCCGCCTTTCTCCGTCCGCCGTCTCTCACATGTTCTGCAATCACGCTCCGTAATGACCCGCCGATGCAGGAGCACAGGCCTGCTTTTTTCTAACCGTCCTGTGTCAAGACGCTGGAAGATAACCCCCCGCTGGTGTAGTGACATCATGCCGTTGCATCATTTGTTGATGCTTCACTGTCACAGGCCCGTGAAACCTTCTTCTCCCTTTTTCCACGGGCACAACCTCGAAACAGCAGCTTATCGATATATTTCCGTAAACAGGTGAGGACACACTTTCTCTGGGTGCAACGATTCAGCACTAAACGGACCTCCAGGCTTCAACACACACACACACACACACAGATGGTAAATACCACAAAACCTACCTAGTAGTAGTAGCCGGTGAGTCGCCCGGTATATCTGTTTGTCTTTTTGGAGCTGCTTCTCTATCTTTTTGTTGGCTTCCCTCTGTGCCTTCTCCTCATTTCGTTGGTCTTCGGTCTTACTATTGCCAAGACAGCCCATCTTCCCAAAAACCCAGTGTGTAGGTTCACGGGGGGCGGGGGGGGAGCAGGGTGGGTGGTTGTCTGGGTGGGTAGGTGGGTATAGGAGAGGAAAGAGGGTAAGAGGAAAGGGAGGGAAGGGGGGTGTTGATCAGAAATGGGGGGGATCAATCCCTAAATTCCTCGACTGGCCCAGCAGAGGAACACCTGGCTCAAAATGGGTGACATTTATGTTGCCAGATGCGGAGGGAGCAGATGTAAACCTGTCGGGGGGAGGGGTGCGTGGGGGGGCAGCAGACGGTGGCCTCCACCAGGGCTTTTTCTCCCTCTCCCCTCTTTATTGGCACGATGTGTGTGGATGGATGTGGCCGGCGAATTTATCAACAAGAGATCACCGCCGGGAGAGGAGCAGAGCTGCGATGCCGCCCTCTCAGACGCTCGATTCCTGTGTTTTTCACTGTAAATCCGCAATGAAGTCATCAACAATGATGCGAGAGTGGACGTGAAATTCCCAGCCTTGCAACGTGCATGAATGAACGGTGGTCCTGCTTCCTTGAGGAGGAGGGAAGGGGTTGGGGGAGGGTTGGGGGAGTGTTTAATTATGATCTCCTTAAATATATATTTCTATATTTTATATCTTATTCCCTCAGCAGACGTCCCCTCTGGAGCCCATCTTCGGGAGATGCATCTCACGTTGCCATTCAATTCATTGCCACTCACAAACCGGAGCCCTATTTTTCCTTTCCTCCTCCTCCACCTCTTTTCCCACTTCCCCACTTTAAATATATATATATATATATATATATATATATATATATATTTAAACCTATTATTTTTTAGGGGTTATTTGCAATCCAGTCCCCCTTGCTTGCACACACACACTAACCAAAAGCACATCAGAGGGGGCGGCTGGAAGGAAGAGAGGAATAAAAAATAAAAATAAATATTTCCTCTTAAGATGACGGCATGTGAATCATCAGGCTCCTCTCTCTCTCTCTCTCTCTCTCTATCCCCACCGTCCTTCAGATCCGTCACATCATTATTACTATTATTATTATTATTATTAATATTATTATTTCTTGTGAAAAAACAGAGGGAAGGTGGGGAGGTCTGTCGTCGTTTGCAGCCTTTATCAATAATATCCTGTCTTATCAAAATGATCTCCTCTCAACACAGATGCTGGTGTGGGTCTATTTTTTTTTAAGGGGGGGGTGACCAGACCCAAAGATGTAAAATAAAAAAAAATAAATAAAAAAGAAAACAGAGAGAAAAGCCCCCTTTTTTCCCCTCCTCCGTCCTCTTTCTGTCTTTTTCTCTGTATAATTTGTATTTCTCCTCACATCAGGAAGCTCCTCCGCAAAAAAAAAAAAAAAAAAAAAAGGCGAAGGCGGTGGTTTCTAGGCAGCTGTGTGTCCTTGAATAAAAAGAAAAAGATATCCAGGTGATAAATATATATATAAATATATATATCTGATAAGAAATCCTCCCGTTATTCCCCGGTTTGGCGCAGGTACAGCCCGCTGTCAGTCTGTTTGTACTCCCTTTGAATCCGTGCGGCAGGTTTTCGTTACATGTGCACCAAACGTGAACGCACCGCGGGGTTTTCTCTCACTGCTCCGACGCCGAGACTTTTATTGTTGCCTCTTTTTTTTGTTTGTTTGTTTGTTGTCTTTTTTTTCTCCCCCCGTTGTTGTTGTTGTTGTTTGTTTTAGGCCCCAGCTTCTCCCGGTGCACCGGTCGGGGAGGAAGGCGGCGGTGATGGTGGCGGCGGGCGGCGGTGATGAGGAGGGTCGTTTTCTTTTTGCGGCGTTGCTCTGGATTATTTTTTGCCCCCTTTTTTCTCTCTGAGGCTCGTACATTGAGACAGATAGCGCTGAAGAGGTGGGGTGGGGCAAAACGGCTCTCACGGAACCCTGGGAACGGAGAGCCGCCGACAAGCTGCCCGACAGCAGCGCGTCCAGCTCCGCCCGCCGCCTTCACAATAAAGCGCTGCACGGAGGAGCAAAACTAACGCAATTCATTTATTCCTTTCTTTTAATTGATAAATGTTATTATGTTATATATACAAATGTTTAAGGTTAACAGATACTGCAAATATTTAAGATGTTTTATTTGTCAATAGATAGATAGATAGATAATTTATATATATAGATAACTGATCTCTTTATCTCCTTCTAACAATGCAAAAAGTTCAAAGTATAAGAACAGAATATAGTATATAGGATCAAATATAAAACTAAAATAAAGATAGAATATGAATATAAATATAGAAATATAATACTGCTGAGGTAGATGTGTTGACGTGGTAAAATGGAGGTGTAATGGTAGAAATGAATATATGTATATATAAACCGAATTGTAGGTGATATAAGAGATATAGTGGGTCAGATTCAAGATTTTATTCGCCATGTGAACAACAGGTACATTAATATATATATATGTATATAACCTGAGATGTGACTATATAAAGAAATGTCAAAGTATATAGACAGTAGTAGGTAAGAGTCGTGATTTTATTTGTCATATGCACAACAATTACATGGAGCAGGTTGCAGGCTCCCTCTAACAGTAGCAAAAAAATGTGTTGAAAGAAAGTCACAAGGATTACCAAGTTCAAAATATAGGAACAGAAGGAATAGGAATCCATCCATCCAATATCTATATCATTTATTTTCACATAGGGTCGTGGGAGTCAGTTCAAGCTGGCACTGGGCGAGAGGTTGGGTACAAACTGGACAGATTGTCAGTCACAGGGCCAACAAATAGAGACAGATAACTGCTCACTACAGCAATACAGAGTGACCAATTAACTTAACATGCATGTCTTTGGATTGTTGGAGAAGCCCTCACAGGCACAGTGAGGATATGCAAACTCAGCTCCATCAGGCTCCTCCAACTAAAGCTAATTCGGAAAAAATCCACCGAGCCCGAATCAAAACAACCAATCAGAGCAGAGTATCTGACACTGCCCTTTCAGAGGCTCCACTCCACTGAGCATGCAATAACTCGGAGGAGAAGTCGTTGTCACTGAAGTTTTCAAGCTTGGTTCACTCTCAGTCGAAAAAGCAACGAGTAACTAAAGTATCAGATTAAATGTAGTCAAATAAGTAGACACTGGAAATAAAATGGAAATAAGTGCTGCAAAGCTGCCCTTAAGTCGAGTAAATGTATTACTTCCACACTGCTTCCTGAAAAACAATCCAGTGGACGATTAACCAACACACCAAGTTGTGCACCACAAATAATACATATTATTCATAAAATGTACTTGAAACAATTCTTATTGCCAATGCCGCATTGAATGAATTACCATTAATAAACCATCATATTAAACAAAAAAAAAACACAACATTACAATATAAAACACAAACAATAAAGTAAATTACTGATATGATTTTATAATGGTTATATGATAATTTCATGATGTTTTGTGAGTGGTCAACAAGTAGCACACTGTAAATTAACATTACATTTTTTTTTGTCTTTTTCTATAATGTCCTTGGCATACTCAACACATATAATGTGACATACACTGATCAGTAACACTTGTCACACTTACATTTCCTCATGATCAAGGCGGAAGACATGTTGTGCTTTTAGTTTGAAGTTGCAATTGGAGCACTTCCGGTTTGGTCCTGGCTGCAGCTTCACTCATCTGGACTGAAGCAGGGTCGGATCACATGATTGCCCGGAGCGTCATGAAGCAGAGGTACAGAAGGGGAGAGGCGCCCTCTTTGAAGTAAAATGATCATCAGCCGATACACCCAAAAGACATCAATCAATAACACTGAAAACCTTTGAATCAAGGCTCAGAAATGAAACACTACTCACAAGGGAAATATGTAAATTCCATCACATGTATTTGGCAGCAATAATTCAATAATCTGAACTCATAATACTGATGAGAATAACCAGAATCTTCTTTATTGGTCAGGTGTGTGTTCATGTATGAGAAATTTAACTCAGTTTTTTAAAACACTCTCTGTACATAGACAGAAATAGACATACATAAAGTTTAAAACAAGGACAACAGCTGGACATGGTAAAAAAATAAATAAATAAATAAATAAACATAAACTACCATGTACAAGTATAAATAAATGCAAAAATGAAAAAGTAAGTAAGGAAATAAAAGTAATGAAACAATAATAACAACATTAAGATTTTGACAGTGAGACAATAGTGCAATGGTGCAGAGAGCAAGGGATGATGAAATAAATATGATTATTGCAACAGGTAGCTTTATATACACGATACAAAAGGGAGGATTGTTCACTGATCCTCTTCAGTCATGTTTTTCCATGCAGGTCATGAGGGCAGAGACAAAGACCTTGTTTAACAAAGTCAAAGTAAATCTCAAGTTTGGCTGTGTAAACAGCTTTCGAGATTAGTCACAAAAGTCAAAAATAACTAAAATCAGGTGTGAGATGTGCAGTTTCGGTTGGCTTTTTGGAGACTTTTTTTCTAGCATGAATTTGAATGTTAAGTCTTGGGAGGGATGTCAGGTGATTACAAGTCACAAGCTGTTGGTCCTGAAGTTGAAGTTGAGTTTCTAGTTTCTGATCTGATTTATGACTTGAGTACAAATCGTGGGACTACACGAGTCCACACCTCTGGAGCCTGGGTGGAAAAAAAAACTGGGCCACTGCTGTAGCATCTTTATTTTTATGAGACTGCGTCCAGGAAAAATAAAGAGAATACGAAGAGTTGACTTGTAATATCCTGTATGAAATCTAGTTTTACAAACCGTGAAGGAGAAAGCCGCAGAGAGATGTGTGCTTAAAAAAAAAGTGGGACAGCTGTGATAAATGGGGAACAAATTAAAACAAAAACCCAAATTAAACAGTGGAGATAGAAAACAAATGAAGATGATACAGGAAACAATAAGCAGCTGGATAGTTTGATAATTATGTTTCAACCATTAAGTTGTTGTGGAGGCCGTGTGGTGGCACATCACATGACTTCTGTAGAGCAGCCATGAATCTGAAAGAGGTCACACATTTTTACGTTGTGACACCTCCGACGCTCCAGTTTTTATATTTTATGCAAACAAATACACTGTTAATCACATGATAAAAGGTCCATATTTCAGACATGTGAGAATGAACTACCCCATCTCCATGATAACTTAGCAATTTTATTAGCTGAGAAAGACCAAAGATCTGGTTGTAAGCTTCAGAAATACTAATACGTTGCATTAAAGTACAATATAATTTACATCCACAAACTCCTTTTAAACCCCATGGTTGTTCATAACAGTTGCAGCGTTATTTAAATTGATCAGTACAGTTTGAGAAACATTTAAAATGCGACAAGTATGTTCCATCAGCTCAACTCGCCCAGCGGTCACCTGAATTTTTAAACGTCTCCTATGGCTCTCACACGCATGCATGCATGGAAACATTGTGCATCACAAATCAAACACCCACAGACATACTTACTGTATGGAGAAGACAAACAGACAGGCTGGCACACACACACACACACATACACACATACAATACACCACCCTCCACAAATACGTCAAAAGGCGAGGGAGAGAAGCTCAGGGCAAAACACATAAAGGTCATCAGTGACAACTTAATGCTACTGTGGCTCTCTAATGAACCCCAGCAGCGCAAGATAAAGGCAATATTTAAACCTCTCAAACAACAAACACTCTTCCTGTTCTTGGAACTAATTGTGTTCCTCTGTGCTGTTTAACAAAGTTTGTGTGCACACACCAGGAAGTTACTCATCTTTGTAACACAACAAACAAACAAACAAACAACAAACAACACAATCAACTGGTAACAGTTTACATAGTGTTGAAATGTAACTAAGTACATTTACTTAATACTGTACTTCAGCTAGATTTTGTAGTAAAGTAGTTGAACGTTACTTGAGTATTTTCATTTAATACTTCTTACTCCACTACATTTATTTTACAGTTGTAGTTACTTTTCAGAATAAGGTTTTACATTTTTTTTTTTTCCGGGAAAGGGCCATTTCCCCTCCAAAATGTTTTACTGTTGGAGGGTTGAAAATGAGGTAAAATTCTCCAATATTTCACAAAAAAAGCCCCAAAACTGAAAACAAATGTATGTTTCAGAAACCTGAAATTAACAAAATTATCCAATTACCATATTAATGATATTTATCTTCATATTTATCTTGTAACTTTTAGGCTGGTGACCTCAAACAGCGACAACAGTAAAATGCTGCACTGATGCATCTGTAACGAGCACTTTTGTTACTTTAAGAACATTTTGTTGAGAATACTCCTGTACTTTTACTTAAGTGGGATTTTAATTGATGACTTCCACTTGTAATGAATTTTTTTTTTTTTTTTTACAATGTAACATTGGTACTTTTACTGAAGTGAGAGATGTGCGTTCTTCCTCCACCACTGCTGATTTACTGCACCTCTAAACACTGAGTGTTAGTGAAACGCAACAACAAATGACATAGAATGAATGGATAGGTTTCAGGGGCCTTTATCTTTATAATCATCATATATAATACTTTTTTAAATAATTACATTTAAACTGATGATCTTGTAAACTCCATGTGATGTACTTACAAGGGAATTATAAAGTAATGTAAAAACAAAAAACTGCGTAATTAACAAAAATATCTGTTCAGCCATTAGTCCAAATCGACTTTTCTTTAAAAATAATCTATTGGCCAACCTTTATGTATTTATTGTCAGCAGATAAATTTTGCTCATGGAAACGTGCATATGTGCAGAGGGAGCGGGTAAAACACCTGGTTGCCTGCCTCTCACAAAGAGAGAAACTCATTCACATATAAAGGATAATTATGTGTGATCAATCTTAACAGTGCAGCGTGTGGGAGGAACCTGGAGCTGATGGAGGAAACCTGAGCAAACATTTGGAGAGCAAGCGAATTACAGTTACAACCATTCAGTTATTGTGCCGCCCATGTCCTGTCGTAAATATCCTTTAAGAAGAGATGATGCCTCTATATACAACATTAATATAGAAAATAGATACTCTAAAAACACTGTTCATTTCGTTATTTACACCTGTGCTTTCCCTCTGTGACTACTTGTAAGTGTATAAGAAGAACAATGCTGCTCAAAAATGAGGCCAAATCATCAGATGTCTTTTGATCTTACAATAGAAATGTGTACTGGAGTCTGAGCACCTGATAACTCCTGACACAAGCAAATGTTTAAAAATACAATTAAAATCAACTTGCCTATCTGTAAAACAGTAACCGCTCCACTGATCTCATGTTATACCAGTTACAGCCCTCTAGATGGTAGCATCTCTCACACGATCACACCTACGCCGACTTACTGGCTTAAAATGGAAAACTGTTTAGTTTGTAACATCTGGACCCTTTAGGGAAGAAGAATAAGAATGCACTATTCCACTTGTGCTGTGAAAAGGTAGCAAGTTATTGTATAAATGTTGCTGCGATTTGGTCATTTTATTCTTCCTCCCAACATGTCTGATATTTGTGTGTATTCAGTATGATCGTATTAATGTGGTTAATAATATGGGTGTTTATCTGACACTAGCAGAGAAACACACTACTTCCATTCATCTTCTCCACACTTCCTTCCTGTTTTTTTGGGTGGCGACACAGCCCACAGATGACGCCAAATAGAGTCAGTATAATGAGACTGTTATGTCCCGCAGCGCTGTTGTCCAGCTGTTTTCTTTTGCAACATTAATTTGTGATATATTATAAGAAGTTGTGATATAACTTCTTTCACTAAGTTTTATACAATAGATTATATACCTTCAATTATTAACAATTCATTTTTACTGCAACTGCACAATTTTATTGTATTATTTAAATGCAGTTCATACAAAATAAAACATATTCACAAAAATGTATAAGGCAGCATATTGGGGGACACCTAAACTACCTAAAAAGTATAAATCTACAACTCTTTCACATAAAAATGAATTTATTCTGAGAGTTTTCTTTGTTTGTTTAGTGCCCCCTGACATATTATTGACTGGGGTGACTTCCTGACATCACTGATGACATCATTTCTACTGTTGTATAAAAGACTGGTTGGAGGACTGAAACCTATCAGAGACCCCTGGCTGCTCTGTGTACTGTAGCCTGACCATCATGCGTGAAATTGTACATCTGCAGATTGGACAATGTGGCAACCAGATCGGCTCAAAGGTAACAAAATAAAAATCCTTCTCCACTGTTTAAGTGTCTATTTGTGTATTAAGCTTGAGTGCGTTGGCAGTGTTCTGTTTATATCTACGGCCCACATCAAAACCACTTATATCATTTTGAGAAGAATATGTCCGAATATAAACTATTAGTACTGTGTCATATTCATACTGAAGCCAGTGTGTGATAGAAAATTAATGTCACGGTGGCTGAGATAAACTGAGAAAATGTTTTAAATATTTCCGTGAAATCGATTGATTTTAAAAGAAATTACTTTTATTACTTCTTAAAAATTCTGAAGCATATTTTGACATGTACTGTTCTACCGTTGTGAGTGACACAGGGTGTTCCCTGTCAAGCATTCAGGGAAAAGATAAGGCCCAAAACGAGACTGGCATGGGTGGGACATTTTTATCATAACACGAAACAAGAGAGAGGAACTACAAGATAATACACACATTGACAAAAGCCACACATTATGCTTTTTGGTACTAGAGAATATGACAGCTATTATTCTGTTAATTATCTTTATGATTGTATTCTGTACAGAGATGGCTGCTTTTGTTTTTAAAGAGGCACTTAAACTTAGGAGGAACTTAAATGTCTTTTTTTTAGCTTAAAATAAATGGCTATATTGTAATGCATCAATGCTGGTGTTAAAAGTGACATTTTGTGTGACAAATCTATAAAAATCTGCATTTCATGGATTGAAAATGGTTCCAGCTAATCTGCTGGTTTAAATCTTCCAAGGCCAATGCTCTCGTCAAGATATCTTATCAAGATATTTATAAGGAAAACTAATGTTAACATCCTATTAATATAATATAATAAATTCTGTCTCGCTCTCCATTGTTCTGGTCAGGGGATATCACTGAGCAACTCCTGCTTCACACATCCCCTCCTCAGACATAGTTTTTTAGCATTTTTCAAAATGTATGCAGTGGGTGGCGTTACAACTGAGGGTAAAGTTACACATTGCACTTTAACATGTGCACATCTTTGACAGAGTCAGAGTACGCATCAGTCTGGCAGCCATGCAGTTACTGAAAATGAATGTGCAAATAAAACAACTTTATTTCTGTCCCGCTGTTTAGTTTTGGGAGGTGATCAGTGAGGAACATGGCCTCAATACAACCGGCAACTATGAAGGAGACAGCGCCCTCCAGCTGGAGAGAGTCAACGTCTACTTCAATGAGGCACATGGTAATACAGAGGTTACTGAATATAGACTATTTGTAAAATTGTACATTTGATATTTGCAGTTTTCTTTTCTAATATGCTTAATTTAAATAGTTCTGTTTAAATATTACTGTTCAGGGTGCCAAATTTCAGGCTACATCAGTAATTCATTTCCATTCTGTTTGCAGGTGGTAAATATGTCCCCAGGGCCGTGCTCATTGACCTGGAGCCTGGTACAATGGACAGTATCAGAGGAAGCCGCATCGGGGCCCTTTTTAGGCCAGACAACTTCATCCATGGTGAGACAAATAATAACTGAAGACTAAAGATTGTCTTGTTGTATGAAGGTACTTTTTATTATTATGAGGAAAAGATAAAGAACACTAAACTATAAATACTCATGGTACTGTCATGTCTGGTGTTTTGGATATAAATGCCTCCCAACAGGTCTACGAATAAATCCTGCCTCTAAGTTGTATCATGTCAACGTGAGTGGAAATTGAGTCAAAAATTTCAAACTTCTTGTAAGAAAAACAGCCTCGTATTCAGTTTGATGACAATCAAATCAATCAATTAATCAGAATTTTCACTTCTAATGGCATTGAAATTGAGTGAAGAATAACTATGACACAGAATAACAAGTAATTTTAAAACAGTACCATCCCCTAAACTGGAGGTGTGAGTACGTAACCAGAAAAATGTAAACATTTATTGGCAACACAGAATTAAGAATCTTAATGCAATACAGTGCTCCAGGTGGTACAACTTTAGTCTTTTCATTACTGAAATACATATTGTATTTCCCTACACATCTTTATTTTGGTGTTACAGGGAACTCAGGAGCTGGGAATAACTGGGCGAAGGGCCACTACACGGAGGGAGCGGAGCTGGTGGAGCAGGTGATCGACAGGGTTAGAAACGAGAGTGAAAGCTGCGACTGCCTGCAGGGCTTCCAGCTGGTCCACTCACTGGGGGGCGGCACCGGCTCTGGCATGGGGACCCTCATCATCAACAAGATCCGCGAGGAGTACCCCGACCGCATCATGAACAGCTTCAGCGTCATGCCCTCCCCTAAAGTCTCGGACACGGTGGTGGAGCCCTACAACGCCACCCTGTCGGTGCACCAGCTCCTGGAGAACACGGACGAGACCTTCTGCATCGACAATGAGGCTCTCTACGACATCTGCTTCCGCACGCTGAAACTGACCACGCCCACCTACGGGGACCTCAACCACCTGGTCTCCATGACCATGAGCGGGGTCACGACCTCTCTGAGATTCCCGGGACAGCTCAACGCAGACCTGAGGAAGCTGGCCGTCAACATGGTGCCCTTCCCTCGCCTCCACTTCTTCATGCCAGGCTTTGCCCCCCTGACGGCCCGCGGAAGCCAGCAGTACCGAGCCCTCACGGTGCCTGAGCTCACCCAGCAGATGTTTGACGCCCGCAACATGATGACGGCGTGCGACCCGAGGCGGGGGCGCTACCTCACTGTTGCTGGCATGTTCCGTGGCCGGATGTCCACCAAAGAGGTGGACGAACAGATGCTTGCAATCCAGCAGAAAAATAGCAACTACTTTGTGGACTGGATCCCCCATAACGTCAAGGTGGCCGTCTGCGACATCCCGCCCCGAGGCCTCAAAATGGCCTCCACCTTCATCGGCAACAACACGGCCATACAGGAGATATTCCGCCGCGTGATGGCGAGCAGTTCTCCCTGATGTTCAGACGCAAGGCTTTTCTCCACTGGTACACAGGGGAAGGTATGGATGAAATGGAGTTCACCGAGGCAGAGAGCAACCTCAACGACCTGGTGTCAGAGTACCAGCAGTATCAAGACGCCACCGCTGATCTAGGTTGGGATGAAGATGACGAAGAGGTGGCGAGCTCATCACCAATGACGACAAAAGTTCAGTCTCGGGTGGAAGTTAAACTGGAAACAGTGACTGAATCGAGCAAAGAGACTGTAGATAAATAGAAGATTTAGGGTATACAGTGTGGTGTGCAGGTGACACCTTGTTGAAAGGATGAGGAAAAAACATGCGAGAGTGTTGGTCTGAAAAGGAACTTTTGTAGTTTAATTTATGCCTATAGATGACTTAGTGCTTATTGCCTTTTATGTATTCTTGATGGTGATGCTTGTATATTTGTTTTTAAGGATTACATATTTTCTTTTCTTTTATAGTAAATATTTGAAAATTACAATTTTTTTGCATGTTCATATGAAAACGTATGCCAGCTCTATATAATCCACAGCCATAGAAAGGAAATTGTGATGTTAACACTGTCTGTCCAACATGTTTTTTTTTTTAAGACAAACAAAAGTAGTTAAAAGTTGAATTAAGTGTTTTGTATCAAATTTATGACGGTAATTAAAAACAGTAAAACCCAAGAGTGACAATTTCTAAGAAAGTATATTCATTGCAACACTAAAAAAATATATATATTTTTTTTCATTCAGCTTTTTAATTTCAAATGGACTTACACTAACTATATTTGGCCGCAGTGATGGACAGTTCTCTGACAGCACAGTGACAGTGGGACTGTTCAAGGCTGTCAGACAGTTTCCGCCCGCTGTTTAAGAGTCTGGGACAAGGAGATTACACATAACTTGGCCAGAGAGTCTGCACTCTGAGATAAGCAAACATGAAGTGGAGCTGCCCCTGCACTACTGTAATAAAGTCGACTAGACTCATTTACAGGGTTAGAGGAGCTCATAGAGCGAGTAACCCTCATGTGAAAATATGTTACGGTGACAAACACAGGCGCCGATCTGCTTTAAGTTACAAGGTGGCAGTGAGGTCAAGAAGCACACAAAAAAAGAAAGAAAAGCTCTTAACCTCGCTCATAATAATCCAACAAATTATTATATAAACTCCAACATTTTAGTTCTTAGAAAATATAAAATAAGATTATGAAACCAGCACACAGCTTAGGCAACCTTTCGTCATGTGACCAGTTCAACCAAAACTATTTTTTTCTTTGTTTCATTTAAATAATTTTGCCATGAAGAAGTCAAATTATTTTCATTAAGTCAATCACAAGAAAAGAAAAAAATGAGATTATGAGAAAGTCTGACAACTTTAACATCATTTAATTTGGAGATTTTTTTCCTGCATTTCCTATCCTGTTATCCATCTCAGAAAATCCATCTCTCTTCATGCATAAAAAAACATCATATATTGCAATTAACAGACGTATTTTTGAGCAATAATGAGGAGATTTGCAGGAAGATTTCACCACAGATTTGACATTGGTGCGCCAAAAAGCCTGCTCTCATCTCATCCAAGGTTGCAGAGCACTTTCAACCTTCACGGAGCTGAATTGTGTAACAGGAAAGGTTAAATTAAATGTCCGGTGTGTCGTCATGCAGCAGGTCACACAGCTGCAGGAGGGAAAGAGGATAAACGCTTTGAGCTGCAGGATGACATGCCTGCTGCTATCTCCCTTTGTATCATTAAATCTCGAGTTTAAATACAAAAAAAAAGAAATTTCATTCAGACGTCTCCGGTGTCAGGGGAGCTGCGCAGCATGTGCTAATGGCGGAAGTGCGTCAGTAATACGCCTCATGTGACTCCCTGTTCAGGAGGGGACTGCTGCTCGTCTTTGAACGTGGCTCACCGATTTCAGCCAGTGTAGTGCAGATCACCGACCAGCACCGACCATCACCGACCAGCACCGACCGGCCTCTTGAACCATGAAGTTCTGGACGTCAGAGCACGTTTTCAAGTGAGTTTACCCGCCTGTCTCTTCCTCTTATCCCGGTGATGTGTTCAGAGGCGCTCCGGTTGTCCGAGCTTCGCTGTCTGCTTCAGGGTTTCAAGTATTCCGGTTTCCTATTTAATCCAGTGAACAGATATCCAACACAACAGATATATCTTAATTTTTCTTCATTAACTTAAAAAACTGTCAAAGGTGAACACGAGACTGGATGCTGAAAAAAAAGCTGTCAAATTTCGTAACGAGCCGGTCAGTCCGGGCGCGACCTTTCCCCTACATTTTAACGCGCCCCGTTGCGTCACCAGGCAACGGCGGCGCGCTCACGCGTCTCCGTGGCAACCGTCGGCCGCTCTACGTTCGATTTCAAAGCCCGCCATTTTTACTCCGAGCAAAGAGTTCAAATATTCATTCAATCTAACACTCTGAAAAACAAAAGGCAGCTAAAACTATAGCAGCCTGTACTATATTGAAAGTGTTTATATATTTATAGGTCTTTATCCACTAACGTTAAGATATATTTAAAAATACCAATAACATACAAATATATAGCACTGATTTTTACTTTTTAGTGCCATTTCAACATTGGCAGAAGTGGCTAGTCATTCAGTCATCCCGGAGCCAGGATGAATTAAAATGAGTTCTTTAATAATTTCACTTTGTTTAACTACATCAATTTGAGCTTTAAATGAACAAATTGTTGGTGCCTTCATGATGTTACTCTGTAACATGTCACAGGATGGAAAATATTCTTTTAGTATTCTTTAGCAATGCGACTCTGTTAAAAAATACTCCGTAAGTTTAAGTCCTGCATTGAAAGAACAAGTACTTTAAAATTGTACTTAGGTACAGTACTCAAGTAAATGTACTTAATTACATCTTACCACTGCACATCAGCTTAAAAGCTAAGAATGTAGGGTACTGAGTTTTTCACAGATATGTTGTATAATTAAAATACAAAAAGTAACTTAAGTTGTATATCAGATGTTCTTTTTTAACTTTGGTCCTGTAAATCTAGAAAGTATTATTTAATCCTTAAGATTTGTCTACAAATTTGTAATTGAGTTAGTGTGTGCATTTGTATGAATTTTATATTGCCGTGTTGCAAAGTGGTTTTTATATTTTTGCTTTTGTTCAACAGCCATCCTTGGGAGACGGTGACCAAGGCTGCTATGCAGAAGTACCCCAACCCCATGAACCCCAGTGTGATAGGAGTGGATGTGTTGGACAGAGCCATCGACAAACAGGGACGCCTGCACAGTAAAAGACTGCTCAGCACAGAGTGGGGTCTTCCATCTATAGTGAAATCTGTGAGTTTCAAAACCCAGACTGTGTCAGCCGTATTGGTCTGCAGTCTATCTATCGTAATTTTTTTGAGCAGCCTCCTCGTGGTTCAACTTTAGTCACACTAAAAATGTTCACGTGACTCTGAATGGAGAAACACATGACCTGACATGCCAGTGGTCTGGGTTACTCTCTCTGACGTCATTTAATCAAAGCAGTATGATACTTGGATATTTGATGGAAAAAAAAAAGTGGGAGTGAAATAATGGCTTAAACTTCATTTAAAATGCGACATAGTAATGCAGTTATAGTCCAAGTCAGTTGTGCACCGGTGGTAGGTTAATGCTTTCCAGCCAGTGAGCATGACCTTAACACGTAAGGCTATTTCTGTCCGAGGGTTGGAGCAGCAGATTTGGTTGCTGACTGGAGCCCAGGCGAGTTCATGGCTGTGTGCCATGGCTCGTGTTGTACAGAACACGGCAGTCCCATTTCTGTCATGGCTGAGATGTAACCCGTGACGGCATGTGATGTAACTTTCCGTCTCTGTCGGGCTCGGGTTGAAACTAGTGGTCACTAGAATGCAAAGCAGTGACAGAGTCATTTGAACTTTTCCCCCTTTTTCTTTGACTTTCTGAACTCACTAACGATAAGGCTGGAGAAAGATAATATCTTGCCACCCAGTCATGTTGTAGGCTGTGTAAACATTGGCCAATCATCTGCTGTTCTTTAGCACTGACCTTTGCTTAGATGTCGGAGGATGAGGTGGAAGTCAGTGACGCCGTCTTTGAATAGGCCCTTTTAATTCCAAGGACAGTCTATGACACAGATTGTCCCAGTGATTGATAGCATATTAACGTAACCCTTAATCAGATTGTCTCCAGGCAAATCACTCCTGAGCCTCAGTCTAGGTGTGTAAAGTGGTTTACCTCTGTACTGTATTTTAAAAACGGGTCATCAAGGGTTACATTTTCATTTAACCTGACAATTATGACATGAAATCTTTAAAAAAAAGAGATTTCTTACTTAAGGATTGTTTTCACAATCGCTGTATTATAGTACAGTACAATATTTTAAACTACAGCTACAAGAAGCATCCAAAGTTTCAAGGAAAATGAAAGAAAATGATGTGTGAATTCATTCAACACTAAAAACAGTGATTAAGTAACTTTTTTTTAATGCAAAATTAAAATTTCGAGTAAATTAAGCCTAGGTCAGTTGTGTACTTAATGATATTTTTGAGTTGTCCAAGTAACATCTGCAAGACAGCACTTTTTCATTTCAGTTTGTAGTAAAGTGTTTTTTTTATCTTTGTCTTCAGATCATCGGAAACACACGGACATACACGTATGTTCAGGAGCACTCTGTTGTGGATCCCAAAGAGAAGGTTTTCGAACTTCAGTCCACAAACGTGAGTACTTGAAACGTGAAGCCTCGTCTTTTAATGTAGTGATGAACTTTAACTAATAGCTGTGTGCATGACAGTTGGTATTCTTGAATGTAAATGTTGTTTTTAAATGTATGACTCGAAGCATTATGAAGCAGTTCAGCTTATTTGATGAAGATGTTTTTTTGTTTTTTTTTCAAAGCAGCAGCTAAATAAGTGTCAAATGTCATAACACTTATATTCCTCGATGTACTGCCAGCTGAAACGGGACACTATCACAGAACCTAATGTACGCAGAAACAGATCTGAAGTTTTATTTCTGTAACAACGTAAAGGAAGATTCATACCAACTTTTTATATTACATAATCCTATGAAAGACTTCACCTGTTTATAAAACATTTTCTGTTTTATATGTGTCAACCAAAAACACCCATGACCTGTTCAGATCCACTTTCCTTCACTTCTCGAATACATAAGCTTCGCGTGTTATAGGGTGGAACATCTGTGGAATGAAGTCTTGCATGTTCCACTAGCTCCCATGTCAACAATGAAAGTTCACAATACTGCGTTCACATGCTCTCCCCTGTGGACTGTGACATAAGACATTTCATACTTTGACATTAATTGTTTTCTCTTGTGATATTTTCTCTTCAGATCACTTTTACTAACATGGTGTCTGTGGATGAAAAGTTAACATACAAACCACACCCTGAGGACAAAAGCAAGTAAGTTTTTACAGAGCAGAGATTTCTAAATACCTTTTGACCTACCTTTCTAAAGCATTCAAGACTTCTGAACATGATTGTTTTTAACCCCTTTCAACTCTAGAACAATACTGACCCAGGAGGCGATTATCTCTGTGAAAGGGGTCAGTCTGAGCAGTTACCTGGAGGGCGTTATGGCCAGCACCATCTCTGCTAACGCGGGAAAGGTAAGAGATCCCTTTGAATTTAATTGTCTTTTAGGTGCAAGGCCCATTTCTGGTAGTTCCCAATATGACAGATCTTAAACTAAAAGCTGGGAATTACTGCTGTGTTTTTTTTTTAATGTGAACAGATCTTTCTTGTCTTTTCTTCTCTTCACCTCGATGTAATTCACTTGATATTTCCCTCCCCTGGACTGATTCTTTATGTTTGTTCTCTATCAGGGCCGTGAAGCCATGGAGTGGGTGATCAGGCGACTGAATGCAGAAATCGAGGAGCTGGCAGCCACAGCGCGCGGGACCATACGCACCCCCATGGCAGCGGCGGTCACTGAGAAATGACAACTGCCTCTAGTTTCCAGCCGTGTCTGAAACTATATGCCTGCCCAACCGGCATCCCTTTATGATGCTCTGGTGCTGTTTTGGTGCTCCTGAGTTTTTGTATTATTTGAGGATACAATTCATTACATCACGTATACATTGTTATCTACATTAGATAATTTTTTTTAGCACCGGACTGCAACATAAAGGGATTCTGTGGAGTGTTTTCAGGGGATGCTTCCTGGCAGGACGGCAGTGATGAGAGACTTGGGGGTGGTTGGCACACTCAGGGACGTATTACTAACGCAACAGCTATCTGTGTGTTTGGAAACGTGTAGCATTGGAAAAGAGGTATCCGAGGCACTGGATGAACTGAAAACACAAGAAAAGTGCCAAAACAGACGCACTGCTTTTTGTCCAGCCTCTTTTTAAAAGCACCTCTTGCCAGCTTTGCTTTCATCTGACAAAAGACCTCAGAATGCCAGCAGGTCTCCTCTGGTATGATATCCGTGTTTACAGCGACAGAGTTGTAAGAAAAACAGCAGTGGCGAGACGTATAGATGTGACCATGATGCTCCTGTCGAGATATGATGGCAGAAAACAATGCCTTGTTGAGGCAGGGGGGGGATCAGTGCATGTCAAGGGTACATGGAAGTGGTTTCAGGTGTCGGAGAGTATATAGTTGGGTTAACACAGCCGTATTAGACTGTGGCACGTTAAACATGTTTGTTTCACTGTCAGGTTTATTTATGTATTTATGAGAGCCATCTGCGCAACAATGTTTTCTTGCGGGACCTCAGTAATAACAAGACACTCTGTACCAGGTGACGTACGCAAGCCTGACTATAAACTGCATTTTGTCATTATGTTTTAACTAGTATTGTTATTAAGCTATTTAAGTTAAATTAAGGGATCAAGGTTTTGCCATATTTATGCTTTTGAAGTATAAGATCTTCTCAAATGCTGCATTTGGTAAAAATGTTTACGCTGTAGCTGAACATGTTTGCTGAACTCAAACAGTTGCATCAGTACACATGACAAAAGACTACTGTTCCTCAGTTATATCAGTTATAACACAGTCCTCTCAGTGTAAAGGCTCAAACCTTTTGTTTATATGCACTTACAAAAGAATCTATTTTAACAAAGACAAGCTGCTACACACGCTGAGGGTACTGATAACCTGTGTGATGCTGTAATACTGTTTGAGAGATTAAATGTTTCAATCTGCATTTGAGAAGGTCTTTTTTCATACGGCAGACGGTCAGGATGGTGGAAGCTTTAGTTTCTTTAAAATATAAATATATTTTTAACCTGTTACAGGATTATTTATTCAGAGAAAGAGTTGGTTTTGAAGTAGGGAGTTGTGACTTCAGATGACCATTGAGAAATGTGATATCATGTGTTTAGTTAATAATTGTAATTTGTGCCTCTGAAAAAATGGTTCCACTAACTGCAGAACATGGCAATAAAATAAAGCATTTTATCCTGTTTAATAAAATATCTTTGCCAGTAATTCTTCAAATTCGGTACAATGGCTTGCAAATTTAAAAAAAGGCCTGGTCGAAATGGAAATCGAATGAATTCAGAAATTGATTATAGGTTTAACAATATTTAACATAGAGTTGATATTAATCCAAATTATTTATTTAATTAATTATTTATTTTTGAGTGTAAAAAAAGTGAAAATGTAGCATGTCTTTCTGCCAAAATAGTAACTCAATTGCCTTTGGGAGGTTCGGTCAAAAGATGCTGACTAAATGTTTGCATTCCAAAAGTCATTGTTTGCTAAAGGATATGAAAGTACATTTTTGCAGTGCTCCTCTATATTACCAGAGTGTACACACTGAAACACTGACAGTAGGTGTAGGCCAGTAAAACTGCATTCCTCTAATGTTGGTCACATGATTGCATGCAGTAATATTGCATGTTTGAAACTCAAGAGCCATATGCTGCCATACTGTGGACAAATATCAGACCTTCATTTTCATCTTGGGAAGCAGTGTAAAAAAAACTTTCATGTTAAGTTTTTAGGGCCAAAGTTAATTAAAAGTGTCTGATGTTAAGTGTGACATTAATGGTTGAAAATAAAGTTATTTGAATTATTAGCTGTGCCATTCTTGTTTCTTCATGCGTAGTTTGTGCAGAGGTGAAAGGAGGGTGATAAGGGAACCTAGTTTTTTGTTTTTCTATACTCTTATCAAATTGAGTATTATGAAGCTCATTTCCACCAGTGTGACGAAAAAAAAAAGATTTTGCAACTCATAGTGATCAAAATGAATTGATAATAAATCAATAATGAATTCACATCTCAAGTTAGATGAGATTGTGAGTAGTAACTCATTATTTTGAGAGTTTCTCATAATGACTTACAGGATCTGTTTTTTCATCACATTGGCAGAAATGGGCCTCAGTAAGGGGGATTTGTTTTGATCTGTAAAAAAAAGAACCAAAAAAGAAGTAAATACATGATATATATACATGATATATCATGGCGCATTGCATTCTGGGTCGCGGTTGCCATCATTCAGGATACACCTCTGTGTTTAAATTAAGTAAAGGAAATGAAAGGGCTTGATTCATACGAACGCAAAGAGAGGTCAGGTGATTTCAACAAGGTATCCAGGATCATAGGATTAGGGGGCGAAGGGTACAAAAAGCTTGTAATAATAATTTTTATGTCATGGGGAGACCTCAGAGTCTATGTTTCAGCCCAGACTTCCATGCTAAGCCCCTCTAGATGGTGACTTTCAAGAGTTCAGGTTTTCCTACCTTTGTGGTGTAAGTTCTGACACATTTGAGCAGTTCAGAAATTATAAATCTATCGATGCCCAATGAAGTGTGCAGGACCTGCATATTTTCAGAGTCAATGACCAGAAAATCCACAAAGGACAAACACACACACCTCTCTGTGATGAGGGGAACCACAGGGCAGTGCAGAGTAAGGTAAGGGATATCTACAGAAGTGCACACTACGTCCATATTACATCCATTGCTATGCTTACAAGTTGAACTACATCATACAGAAGACAACATCACACATGCTCAGGATTAGTATGTTTTTTTCAGATCTTGGTGGATTTACTGCATTCTTCTCCTGATCATTCAAGCAAACCACCATGCTTGATCAAATGGTGGCACATGGACTTACCAGCTTCAACAACAAGGTTGGACTTCCACAGTCATACTGTTCACATTGCATATGTGCACAGACCATCAGAGACTCTGTTAGCTTTGATCTCCTGACTGTCAGAGACACTGGGAGCTTTGTAAGAATGCTGGAAAATCACCACACCTACGACAACAAGCAGAATCAGAGAGGTGATTCTCTACTTTAAAGAAGACCGAGACGTTCCCGAGGAACAACATGACACAGGAGTGCCTGAATGCTGTGACTTTGCTTTCCTGGTCCTTGGGAGTCCTCTGGACCCCATTTTTCTTTATATATAGTTAAACTTAGTATGAGACATCATCCAGCAATATATTAAACAGTAGAAATTCCTAATATTTTTATAACAGAGTATTTGCTAATTTTACAATATATATGTGTACATATGTATTGAAAAATTACTCAGACAATGAAATTATTATTATCAAAATTGTTGCAGATAATATTTTGTAATTGATTCAACATAGCAGCTTTGAGCACATGAACAACTGATATAATAAATAAATAAACTAGAAATAACTGATATAATTTCTTTTTATACATGCTTTATAAGGTGTAAGATTTTGAAGAAATATTAAATACATCTATATAATTTCATGTTATTATATGTAGTCCATTTTCAACTTTGTTCTGACAGTGTGTCTCTTTTGCTGCTTGTTTCCTGCCAAGGCACCTGTTCGTGTCCTCAACAACGCAGCTACAAACTTTCACCACAAGGTGACACTGATGTAACAGTCAACAGTCTTTCCAACAGATATTATGTATAAAAATAAATAAGTCAGTTGTTTACATGTTCAATTTTAAATGCTTAGCTTGTGTGTCTGGATACGTTATTTATATTTTGTGTGAGAATGACTTAATACTGGCATTAAATAATTACTGACTATATCACAGAGCACTGGTATCCTGCAGTTTGTGTTTGTGTGTGCAACTGTCTGTGTCTGAACAGCATGCATTCAGGCACAGAATTAACTGCAGGTTCATGTATTTATATGAGGAATAATGCAGTCTCCTCATCCATCTACACAGATGTGATGTTTTTGATGTTTCTTCAGTGCTGTATTGTACATTGTGATTTATTTGCTTAGCCCGTGTCCATTGCGCTTTCTACTTTTTTTTTTAATTTTCCACCTCACCAAAGAGGAAAAGCCTTTCTGCACATATTGACTTATATTCAGAGAACAGATCAGGGTAAAATAAGAATGTGTTTGTCAAAATTTATGAAAGCCAAACTCTAATCTGACACTGGTGGGGATCCAGGCATCAGAACAGCAGCTCCATTTCAGGATTCTTGAGTCTCTCTGGGTGTGGAGAGTGCCAAATTGCAGTACATATAAAAGATCTTGAAAATCCAGCAAGCATCTTTTGCAAGAAGCACTGTGCGTGAAAAACACATGGGGATCTTAATAAACAATATAAACCAATATAAGAAGAATCCTTTATTTATCCCACATGGGGAAATTAACATTTAAAATATTATAAACAATATAACATGGGTTTGAAGTGAATCACACGCTGGCCAGGGTAAATACTCATTTCTGATGACAAGAAAAATGGTAGGTGAAGTGAATTAAAAATAGACAAGGCACAAAAAGGTAAATGTTTATAGAATGAAAGGGGTAATTTGACTCCATGTAGAATAACCTTATAAATATGATATTGTGGGAATGTAGAGTCTCACATACAAATTAATGTCAGTGTGATGGGTGTGTGTACTCTTCAGCTCTATGCTCAAAAGTCTTTTTTAACAATAGAGTTATTTTTGCTGTATTTATCCATTTGATCTCACCCACTGACTGTCTGCTTTCACCTTGCAGAGAGCTCAGAGACATTGTGGTTGTTCCCGCTGCTGCCCTCTGCTGGTTTGGAAGACTCTCTCTGACGTCACGCCGCACGTTGCGTCAGCCAATGGCGAGCGAGCACCGAGCATTCCTTCGGCCAATCAGAGCCTGCGGCGTATTTAAAGGTTTTGAACGGAGGGACGTTTGAAATTAAACAGGCAGCGTTTTAAAGGAAGAGTTAGCCGCACACATCCTCACACACACGCCACTTTAGAGGACGTTTTGATGTTTATTTATACTTATTTATGTGTGTCTACCTTTTCACAACACCCAACCGGTTTATAAAAGAGGTTTTATCGCGATAGCTGTCGACGGAACGCCGCAGTGGACGTTAATGTCGCCACGGAGATCTGCTCCTTAACTGGCCGACTTCGCTGCCCGTTAGCCGGGCTGTCGTTTCCCTAAATCGACCTGAGCTCTGGAGAAGTTATCGGTCACTGTGCATTAACACATTCAGGTGAGTTACATTACATAACGATTCATTGTATTTGTATTGTCTGAGCTTATATTGTATTTGTGTGTGTGGTGGTCTTATCGATAAGCTAACGTTAGCTCTGATTTTAACGACCACTCATCTAAACGTTGACCATGCCACTGAGGAGCTAACTTTTAATCTTTAAAGGACGTGTAGTTATATTGTTATGCTAATTATATCTTTATTAAAATCTGTTTATGAAAGGACGGTAATGATTAAAGCGACTTTCATGTCATGTTGTTCATTTTAACAATGGGACTATCAAGCCAAAGACAACTTGAGTGGCTAAACAGTCCAATAAGTCCCATCTGTGTGTTTTTATTGGAGATGTTTAATGAATAGTTTGTTTAAAATGTAAACGAAACGTATGAAATATCTGTTTTGTTTTCCATTCTCAGAATATGGACTCTGCCAGGCTCAAGCTGACAAAAGACACACAGCTTCAGAGGCCTGAGGTGAAGGTATTAAGTACTGCTATGATCATAAAACTGATATAAAATCAAATCACTTCTGTCACAGACTCACTACTCAGACCCACGTTATTGTATTTTGAGGATGTTAGGCTTTCACCTTCAGGTTATTCGTAGTGAACGGAGTCTGAGCATGCTTTATGGTTTAAAATATTGACAGTTACATTTATTTAAGAGAATTATGATGGCTAAAACAGCTCAATAAGCCCCACTTTTCTTTTAATTATAGCCCTACATTAATCGTTTATGATTAGTTTGAGACAAATGTAACGAAAATGTAACACAGGCAACAAATGGCACACGGTTATGAGAGGACATGCACCAATGGGCAGAAACAAACATACAGCAAAGTATAACCAGTGTTAAGAAAATGAATGAATTCAACAGCAGTTAGAATATAGGTAACTAGTTGTCAAAATAAAATCAGCAGTGTGCTTAGTAAGTGAAGCAGTGAGAGACCAAAGAGAAAAGATGGAGCTTTCTTGTTGCTCAGATAAAAAACACTTTTAAAAGCCAGTTTATTTATTCAGTGTTGATTTTCTTTGATTACAGTCAAGCTGTGATGGACCAAAGCGGGTTCCTGTGTCACAGCAGCCTCAGACGGCTGTAGTTACACCAACTCCTCATCAGCGGGTCCTCGGTGTGTCAAATGGACCTCAACGCGTCCAGCGGCCTGTGAGCCACCAGAAACCAGTGACCCATGTCTCTGCTAGCATCAAGACCACAAACTCTGATCAGAATATTAACCCGACTACTCAGAAAGGGACTCCTGCATCGCAGCTCAAACGAGGCCCCCAACAAAACCAGCCAAAGACAAATGTACCCAAGGTGAACCCAGAGCTAGTCAAACCACCATCGGAATCAGCAAAGCAGGAAAAGCCACAGAGTAAGGATAATACAAAACCTGACAAACTAATTAACAGTGTGTTTGTGATTTGGATGATGGAGTATTTCCTTTTTCTTCTCTTTGTCAGACAAACCTGCCAAGACTGAGTCTGCAAATGCCTCTACCTCAAAGTATGTTGAAGCTTTTTTTTTTTTTTTAATTTAATGTTATTGTATTTTTATTTATTCATTCATTATATTACAAGCCTAATTACCTTGTTTGTAATGATGCACATTTCTGCTCACACAGCAAGCGGTGGAGTCTGGAAAATTTTGACATCGGCCGTCCCTTAGGAAAGGGTAAATTTGGCAATGTATACCTGGCCAGAGAGCGACAGAGTAAGTTCATCTTGGCCCTGAAGGTGCTCTTCAAGAAGCAGCTGGAGAAGGCCGGGGTTGAGCACCAGCTGAGAAGAGAGGTGGAGATCCAGTCTCACCTCAGGTAATGTTACATGAAGATAACACGATAAAATGCCAAACGGAGACTTTAGTTGCTCCTCATCATGTGTCGATTTCTGATAAATCTGCTTATTTTGTAGTTTGAATCAGACAGTGACATAAACTCAAATGACCAATAGGGTTTAATCTGAAGAGGATAAACCGTAACGGTCTGCATGTTGACTCTCTTTGCCTAACAGGGGGCCACTGCTACCTGCTATGAGAACTTAAATATAAAAACTTATTCATAGAAATATGAACAGTATCAGGAGAGTGACACTGATTGCTGCACTGAGTTGATGCTAAAACTTAAATACTTAGAAAACTCCAAGTTCATCTTTAATTAAGAGACCCATGGGCTGAACTATCAAGTGTGAACAAGAGTTGTGCTCCATTTGGCCGTGCTGCTGTGCCTCATGCCTCAGAAAAACATGCTTAAATGTTTTTTGTTTTTAAATGCATTGCAGAAATATATTGAAGCAGATTCATGCTTAGTTCATGTTTGTATTTCTTCTGTCTTACGCAAACTTTAATCAGCAGGCAAAACTTTCAAACTGGCATGAGTCAGTCTGCGAAACCTTAGCGTGAGGATTTTGAACTTGTTTTAGAAAGCAGCTGCTGAGGCGTTTGACGTTCGTGTAGTTCTGCCGTTGTTTTGCTCTTTTTGAGATATCGGTTGAATACTTAAACAGCATTTATCACAATGCTCCTCTGCACTGGCATTCTGCAGGCATCCCAACATCCTGCGCCTCTATGGTTACTTCCATGACCCGTCTCGCGTATATCTCATTTTGGAGTTTGCACCCAGAGGTGAACTGTATGGGGAATTGCAGCGCTGCGGACATTTTTCTGAGGAAAGAAGTGCCACAGTAAGTTTGCCAATTCAAGACCTCTACTTTTTTTTTATATAGTATACTCTGCTGTCAAGTGAGCAGCTGACAGTACCAACATGTGTAATTTTGTTGAGTGAATGTCATTTTTGAAGTCATTCTAAGTTGTTTACTAACCCCACAAACATGCTGATGTTCCGTGTCTTTCCCTAATTTGTGTTCACCGTGCTTTATGTGCTTTCCCTAGTACATCATGGAGCTGGCAGATGCCCTCAACTATTGCCACTCAAAGAAGGTGATCCACCGGGACATCAAACCAGAGAACCTGTTGCTCGGCGCCAACGGAGAGCTGAAGATTGCAGACTTTGGCTGGTCTGTTCACACACCCTCCTCCAGGTATGCACATGTCTTTTCCTTTTTAAATGTTTCTTTTTTTTATTTGTTTTTTGTTTTTTCTGTGACACTCCGGTGTTGTGTTGGAACTCACTTGCAATTTCCCACCCTACCACCCCATGCATCATCAAACTTACTTATCCATTCATCGTTCCTTGTTCAGGAGATCCACACTGTGTGGAACGCTGGACTACTTGCCTCCGGAGATGATTGAGGGAAAAACTCATGACGAAAAGGTTGACCTGTGGAGTCTAGGCGTCTTGTGTTACGAGTTCCTGGTTGGCAAACCCCCCTTTGAAACACAAACCCATGAGGAGACCTACCGCAGGATATCGAGGGTAGGCAAAGGATAGTTGTCATCTTTATGGTGGTGCATCAAATGAGTACTTGTTATGCAATTTAAGACAACAAAATCGTAATGAAATGAATGTCCTAATTAAATGCACCTTACTGCAAAAAGCTATTTAAAATATGAGAAACTGTAAATGCAATTTATATTTGTGGCTCAAAGAAAATCAGCTCAGGTCATAGCGCCTGCATAACAACATGTTGGCAAACTGCTTTCACTTTTTGTAGCCTGAAACTTAGAGAAACGTTTTTAGCAAGTGTTTAGAGAAATGACTGGTTCAGCAGTGACAAACTGTGGCAGTAGTGTAGCCATTGTAGTCATGTGTTGCAAAGTGAGAGATTTACTTCTCAAGACATTGTAGCTGACAGTGCTTCAGAACACACAACTGTTTTCTGTTTAAAATCACACACCAAGTTTTGTCTGCCAGTCTCAATACAAAGGATAATTTTTAGACATTAAGAAATATTTAAAACCCTCACATTTAAGAGGCTGTAAACAGAAAACATTTACATTTTGCTGAATCAAATAACCGAGAAGCAGCAAGTCTGACTTTATAATCACTGTTAAATGTTTAATCTTTGTATCTGTTTACTGTCTGTCATGCAGGTGCAGTATACTTACCCTCCTCACATCAGTGTCAGTGCTGGAGCCAAAGACTTGATTGCCAGCTTGTTGAAGCACAACCCTATGCACAGACTGCCCATTCAGGGCGTCCTGTCTCACCCCTGGGTGGTTGAGACCTCCACCAAGAAGCCCACTGTTGTGAAAAGCGAAGCTTCCAGCCAATGAGCCTTCTTGCTTGCACATGTGAAGGTGGAGTAGTGCAGAGCACCTTCTGTACAAAGATGTGAGACATGAACACCAGTGTGCAGCCGCTTTATCACAATCTGTCTGCTACTAACTTTGTCTTCAGAATTACTTGATGTGGATGTTTCTGTCTGCAGGTGTCTTGAGCCACTTGGTTTTCCTCTTGTCTTTTTTCTTTTTATCCCCTCATCCTTTCAAGTTTCTTCATTATTCTTAATTTCTTAGAAATGGCACACCGTTGCCTGTAAATATTTCACCGTTTTTTTGTAATTATGAAAATTTTATCGAGCTTTTCTAAAATTCCACTACTTGAAATAAAAAGTAAATTATCTTTCACGGAATATGTCACTTTGGAATTAAACCATATATGTCTGTCATTGAAAAAGTATTATGTTCATCTTCTGTGCATTTCAAGCTCTCAATTAATTGTCTCAAGCTCTTGGTAAACAAGACTTTGCACTAATGTCGAATGAGTGAGACACTTCATCAATCCACGATGATTGTTTTACTAATGAGCTTCTCAAGTGGCACGCAGCCAGCAGAGGGCGCCAGCACACCACTAGAGATGAAATGGGAGCATGTTACAGATTTTAAGGGAGTATTCATTCTGCTGTCACTGTTGATGAACCTGTTCAGTGAATTTCTGCTAAAATAAAATGTTGAAATGTAAAGGAGTTAGTGTTTGTAGTAGGTCGTTGTGGTAGCTGAAAGTCTTGTATCATGTTTTTTGGCAAAATTAAAAAGACTTTTATCTAGAGCGTTACCTCACAAATAAGTGTGTTAATGGAAATGTTATATCTTTACATTGATCATCATAAACAGACTGAGTGGAAATGGATATTCAGAGTTATCAGTACAGTATGATTATCCCAAACTGACACGTGGGATACTGTGAAGGGACTGAATGCATTTAGAGGTTATCAAGGTAATTCTTGTTTTTTCTTAAGTGGGCTGTAACTCCTGTCTTTTTGGTTGTCCCAGAGTTTACTGCTCAGCTTATTAATACTTTATTAAATAGACAAATGTAGCCTAGTAAGAGGCAAGGGTTGACATTTTCATCATTATGTGTCAGACAGTTAAATATCAATATCTGTGTAATAAAAACACTACTTCCGCACTGTTGCCTCGGAGGCCAACAAAGAATAAAAATGTGTTCTATCACACGAAATCAGATTAATTCAAAGCGAATCAAAACTAGATAAATCTGCCTGCATGGTGCACAATGCTGCTGTAATGTCTGTGTCCGCTGGGTGGCTCTCCAGGCGTGGTGATGATCAGTACAACTGTCTGGGAGATGATTGAAGGAGGACATTTGTCTTATTGCCTGTTTGTTAATGTTTAAATCCGTTCATTTAGTTCAGGTTTTATTTGCATATGAAGCCATTTTCTTCCTTTTTCTTTGTTTATTTACTTGCGTCACTATGAAATTATTGGATTCTTTGAGTGGTTGATAGAAAATACTGACGAGTGATGCCTTCAGGAACACATCATAATGATTATTATTATTATTTCAGATGGGCTTTATTTGCATAGTGAAGCAAGGTGAAGTCTGAGCTGTAATCAAATGGCAGAGCACGATGATCTGCGTGCACTGAGATGTCTGCAGCACCTCTACCTGTCTTACTAAGAATAATCTGCTCGAGCCTTTAATCTGGTGAAAACATTTTAAACATTTCTGCATTTTTCTTTCTTCACTCTGCAGTTTCGTTACATGCGTGAACCCCTCCCCTCCCCCCTCCCCCAAACACACACACACACACACACACACACCCTCCCCTAAGCAGCTAAAATTTCATCTTTAAAGTAAATCCGTGCAGTCGTGTGCACGTGTGCACCAGGTAGCTTGATGATGTCTCAACAGCTGGAGATCAGCCCACTCGGAGAATAAACGCTTTGTCCAGATGTTGCCAGGAAATCTGCATCTGCCTGCAGCAACAAATCTGTCACAACGCTTCATTTGTTCATGCAAGGCCCGATGGGAAAAAAAATGCATTCTTTGAATTTCTCCACACACAGAACTCAATAATATAGAAGTCTAAATAAAATAAAATACGGTCTAATTAGTGGCGTGATTTTGAGTGGACCCCCACCCCCCCCTCTCACACAAAAAACCCACACACTGTAGGATATTTTTTTAAAGCCATCAGGCCTTTGCAGCCCTCACACGGTGTCAATTAATCTCACTTCCGAATTTAAAAAACAATAGATATATGAATGCGACTATTTTCTCCACCATTTTCTGCCTTTTTATTATAGAGAAAAAAAAATACATGTTCTGACCGTTTTTCGTTTTACATAAAACCACACACATTTTTACAATATAATTTCACTTATGTCTTTATTCTTTAATATTAATTTCACGATATATGATAACGACTTTGAGATATACATTCCATCTTTTTGAAACCACAATAACACACTACACATACGGTTTTATAACATTTCCACAGGACCCATTGGATTGCACAGAATGAAAAATGTCTGTATGCACATTTTCCTCTTTAATGATCTCTCTTTTTTCTTTTTTTTTTCTTTTTTAGAGATTTTTCAGACACCGAATTTACGAGACTGGAGTTTTTTTTGTGTGTGTCAAATTAATTTCGTAACAGGCCTCCAAATATGACGAAAAGCATTATGGTAAATTGAGTGTTAAGAATTTCAATTCAGGGTCCCCATCTAGATCAAATTTGGCCCAGGATGTTGAAAGGGGTTTGGGGGGGATTCAGGTGAATTTTATTATTGCCTATTCAAAAGCTCAATAAAAACGACATCAACGCATTAACACTTTCACGCAGGAGAATCGAAATTTGCAGGATTTCTTTTTAATTTCCACTTCCAAGTTTTGTTGTGTCTGAAATATCATACATTCAATGCATAGTTTGTATAGCTGCTGTGTACTTTGATGCTCTCTGTTTGAAACTTCTCGCGGGGAAGGTCCGATTTCACCGTTTTCTAAACGAAACTTCTCTGTTCTTGTACATTTTTCTTTATTTTATTTTTTTTTAATCTACTGCTGGTTATTGCCATTGTTGTCTTAACACCACATTCACCGCCCCAGAATCATATTGCAAATTTACCTACACAAAAAAATGGTATCTCTTCGTTATTTTTTTCGCTGTTTCTTTTAAATAAACATATCTTAATCATCAATAAATCACATTATGCCGTCGATTATCCGTCCGTCGTCACAAACTCGAGCGTTACATGAAGTGAAGTCTCGTGTGGAGGGGGGGGAGCACCACAAGAGCGACGAAAAGACAAACTGCCCTTTTTGCGAGTTTAGTTTAAGGTCAATATTGTAAACGTTCACTCCACTGGAAAATAATGTAATATGTACGTTTGTTCGCATATTTATACAACATGGATCGTCCACATAGTGTGTTGTGGATGCACTGGATTCCCTCACTGCCACCGGCTCTATTCCTATATATACCTGTGTGTGTGTGTGTGTGTGTGTGTGTGTGTGCGCATATTTATTTCTGAACTGATGCAAGACTTGTATGAGCGCAAAAAAAATGTCCGCGTGTGTCAAGTGCGCGCTTTTTACGCATGGATTAAGCAGAAAGAGAAGGGGGGGCTGCGCTTGCCAGGAAGTGGTGTGTTTTCATGTTTTTCTTTTTAACTTTTTCACTAAATGGGGATTTGCAGTTAAACATCTAGTTCCAGCGCTGGCTTTGCATCTACTCCTCTATGTTATACTTGAAAGCCTCTATGAGCCCCTCCATCGAGTGGATGAAACCGGATATGCTGCATATACCTCCTATTACGAAGATGGCGACGTCGAAGAAAACCTGGTGCCACAGCAGCTTTCTCCATAAAAGCTTGAGGTGGAAGAGGCTGGGAAGCAGAAAGCACAGGCCGGCGCCCGTCAGGCTGCCGGTGAGGCCCATGAGGAGGGCGAAATGTGGCACGTAGATGGCCATGAGCAGGGTGAACACGACGAGGACGCACCGGAGGGTGAGCCCCCAGGACTTTAGGCGTCCGTCGCCCCCGTAGCAGTCCGGAAAGTACGCGCGTCCCCCGTCCTGGAAAAACGTTTTCTCCAACACCTCGACGGCGGCGAAGAAGGGCAGCGGGTAGGACAGCAAAGCTTTGGCCACTAAGAAGATGTTGACGACGGCTCGGATGGTTGGCGGCAGGTTGTCCGTGATGACCTCCTTGGTTTCGTCGGCCCAGGTCAGGTAGGCCACCAGGGCGAAGAGGCCCTTGAGGATGCAGGCGGCGATGTGAGTCCAGTTCATCATGCAGTGGAACTCGCTCGGTTTCGCCATGTTGCCCTCCAGGGACGGCAGGAAGATCTGCGAGGTGTAGCTGAACACGATAATCCCAATGGAGATGGGGAACTTCTTGACGTCGATGTAGAACTTGACTTTGTCCCAGGCCCAGTCCCGCGCCCTGGAGAGGCAGTAGGCGATCACCAGGATGTTGATGACAAAGTGGGCCAGCGTGCACAGCAAGCTGAACTTGGAAACGGCTTTCAGGTTCTTGAGGAAGGCGCAGGGGAGGAGGGCGGCGGTGGCGATGATGGCCCAGGACTTCTGGGAGATGGGCATGTTGGGGAAGCTGTTGTACATGAGGTTGCCGCTGACCACCACGTACAGGATGCAGGTCATCACCAGCTCTATGATTTGGGCTACATTCACGATATGGCCTCCTAAAGACGGGAACCGGGGCGCGCAGCAGGCGTTGGCAATGTCCACATAGGAGTCCCTCACACGGACCAGCTGCCCGTCTTCGTCCTCCTCGTACAGGCAGGCAATGAGGATTTTGCCCGTGTAACAGCACACCACGGCGGCGAAAATAATGAGAAACAGTCCGAGGTATCCTCCGTGCAGGATGGCGTAGGGCAACCCGAGAACGAACATCCCCTGTAAAGACAAAAAGGAAGGATTGGCACATGGTGAAAAGTGTCATTAAAATGATTAACACTGAGAATGAATGGTCCTCTGAACACATCAGGTTTCATCTGGATCCTGTTTGAACGCGCGGGCGCTGCTCTGCTCGGCCTCACTCCTCAATGGATGACTTTTTTTTTTTTTTTTTTTTTTTTTGCATGTTGTGGGTTTTCCACTTTGCTTTGAGCGCATCCGCCCCGCCTCTGACGTCATCCGCGAGCCGGAGGAGACACACTCTGACGTCACGGTGAGTGCCGCGTCCACCGCCGTGATAAGGCGTGAAAAGGATTGCGTCTGGAGGCGGGGCGGGAGGGGGGGGAGTGGGAGGGGGGTCTTGTCGCATAGCCTACACACACAGACTCCCCTCCGGAGTAAGTCATCGAGCTTTAAACGATGGTCCGTCTCTTCAAACGTCACAATCATCGGCGCGTTTTGGACAAAGTAGCTGCGCGCACATTTGACTCTCTGTGCGTAATTGGATATTTCATGTAAAATAAAAAAATACATATTTTCTGCTACTTATTTCTGTCCGTAAATTGCAATATAAGATGCTTTTTATAAATGTATGTCATTGATTACACTTTATAACGTGCTGCGTAAAAATGTAGGCCTGTGCGTCCTGACATCCAATTTCAGCACATAACCTTTATGTTACAGCTGCGATTAGTCGCTTCAAAAGCCCCAAAATAATCCAGAAAAGATTTGAAAAAAATAAGGTAGGCTTTATCTGTCTCTTCGAGTCTCCAAAATAAGAGTGTGCTCTTCATTATAGATTCATTTATTCATTGACATGCATTATAGAGTATTAGGTGAGCTGTTATCAGGGGTGTGCATCAGTGACTCTGGACATCACTACAGACAAAGAATGTGTGTGTGTGGGGGGGGGTAGTTGAGGGCATCAACTACCTCCCCCTTTTTCAGCGCATTGTAACGCATTAGCTGCTCTGAAATCTCTGCATTGCTCCAATAAAAGACTGTTAGAATAATAATAAAAAAAAAGAGTCGTGCGTTCAAGAACATCTGACTAAAACTAATTCCAGTGAATGTTTCACAGCGTTATTTAAAAACAGTAACTTGAAGAAGCTGCTTCAAAGAGATGGAGCGTGGTGATTTTTTTTAAATTTTATTTTGAGAATATTTTAATGAAACTTTCACAGTTCAGGTGTGTGTGTGTGTGTGCGTGTGTGTGTGCGCTCCGGAGGGCAGCTCGGCCAATTAGAGCCGGAGCCGCTCTCAGTCCGGGAGGTGCGTCTTTACCTGGATCGCGTTCGTGACGTTCCAGCCCGCCTCCCAAGCGGTGATTTTTGGTCTCACTTCAGTCAGCTCGTTCGTCGGACCTCCGTCCTTGGAGGCTGAGTGCGGCGGACCGGTGCCGTCCCTCTGGTAGTGGCTGTCCCCCTCCAGCGCGCTCCCGTCCCCGCTCCCCTCGCCTCCCATCTCTTCGGACGCCAAAATGTCCATCTGCATGCCCTGCCGGTGGTCGTAGTCCAGGTCATCGCAGGCGGCGAAGCCCAGAGCCTCCTCGTCGGTGGCGGCCTGGAAGCCCATCTTGGCGAACATCCCGCTCACCTTCGCCTGGGATTTGTTGGACACCGCGGTGGCTGCATTTGACAGTTTATTAGAAAGCTTGCTTCTGATTAACGTCGCCATGTTTCTTTTCTTTTTTTTTTTAGTCTGCGCTCCTCTCCTGGATCTCAACTGTCTGCAGCTCAATTAGTGATGTTCTCCTCCAGTCGGTAAAAAAAAAAAAAATGTGGGACTACTTTGGATGGCAGCTCTTGGTTCTCTGCATCAGATAAAGGCGCGGGGGGTGAGAGAGGAGGGGAGCAGAGGGGGGGAAAAAAGCGCAAGTTTGGCTTCAAGACACCGACGGTTTCTCAGTTGCTATCTCCACTCCTTGTTCAGTGTGCGCCTGCTGCTCTCGACTATCCCCAGGTTCATGTCACCTTCAGACGTCGCCGCTCCGTCTCTGCATCTTGGCACTGCGCTCTGATGCTCGACGAGTTAGCGCACCTTTCCAGCAGTCTCTGAGGCAGTTTTGGCGGCGTGCGCAAAAAAAAGAAAGCTTTACGCACGAAGGGAAGAAGAAAAGAAAAGAGAGAGAGGCGAGCCACAGGTTTCTGCTGGGCCTGTAAAATCGCTTTCTTTTGGGTTAGGAGGGTGGCAGGCGGCGTTTCCAGGAGCTGGTTGTCGGTTTTCAGGTGCCTTTACTGATGCCAATGCGGTACCGTGGAGCCCGGAGGGGGGGGTGGCGAGGAGGGAGGGAGTAAGGGGATGGAGAGAGGGAGGTGGAGGGGGTGGCGGGGAAGGAGACACGTGTCCTCATCAGCCTGCCAATGCAAAGCACGTCTCCAGCTCTCCCAGTGCCCCACCAGGAGAAAAACGGGAGAGATTTGCTGCATTTCTAGGGGAGGTGCTTGTAGTACCCCCACCATCCCTTCCCCAGCCCGTAATCTATAATACCTCATCCAAACATCCAATGACATTCCGGGGGCCTCAAATCTCGCATAACTTTACGCGTATAAAAGGAAGCTGGAATTTTAGACGAAAACCCAAAACTCTTTTGGACCAGATTATATTATAAGGTGCAAAATTATGATGTGTTATTTTGATGTTATTTTAATTCTGATTTATTTTGGACGAAAAGAGGACGCGGAGCATCAAAATAGTACCCCAAGTTGTTTCCGGGATTACACGGATCGGGTTTAAAAACCGTGTTTCATTCATTGATGCGTTTTTTTTCTTTTCCTAATTGATGGTAAGATGTATAACTTGAAACTGCACATATTCTAATGCAGCTTTTTTTCATAAATTGTTTGAGCTACTTTTATTCCACCGGCTCTGCTTTCAGTGAAGTCTTCATTCATGACGCTCAGTCACTCATTCATTCACTCATTCAGTGGCTTTGATTGTGTCTGTGTCTGAGGACGTCGTTGAGGAAAAAAATGTTGCTGCAAGCTGCGAGGCTTTTTAGTTACACATTTTGACAGTTTGAAAAGAAAAGAGATATCGACAGAAGATACGCGTTAGCTCACCTGAAACTACACCTTGATTGTGCCTGGAGTCAGAATGCTTTTATTTTTTATTCTTTGAAAGTCGAGGGTACTTCCGCTTTTTTCCCCCAAATCAAAATAATCTTTAAATAAAACAGCAGCAAGTAAGAATTCCTGCTTAATACAAAAATAAAGAAGTTTAAATAAAATCGAAAAAAAATCAGCTTTTTATAATTTCACCTTTCATTTTATTTATCTTGCTGACACTTTTTTAGTTAAAACCCAGAAGCCAGAAGCTCTAATTGCACTGATTTGTTTGATCGTGAATACAGCTGGTGTGATTTAGTGAGTGAGGCCCAAAGTGCTGTAAACAGTTTGTTGTGGTTTCCTTGTCAGGAGCACTTTGTGTTCAGTGTTTCCTCGGGCTGCAGCATCAGACTTCACCTCCATGATACAAAGCCTCGGCCCAGACTCTCGGCCCACTGAAACGCGGGCTGACGCTGCAGACGTGCAGCCTGTTTGCTCTGCACTTGAGAGAAAATAATAATAGTAATATGCGCTATTATAAGCCCCGGGCCCGGTTCATTGAATAGGCTGTAACCTGATCTCAAAGCAGCGAATTAAACTGGGGATCATCATGAGACAGACAACAATCAGGAAACAAGAGTCTGCTGGTGTTATTCAGGATTTTCTTTTTTTTTCACTTTAATCAGCGCGAGAGGCCTGATGAGTGTGTGTAAGAGATTTAAGGGAGGAGAAATCAGAAATCGTGAGTCACACCGCGCTGTTACTGTAAAATATTATTATAAGCATCCTCAACTCCTAAACGTAGAACAGTTAACCCTTAGTGAGCTGGCAAAAGAGCAATTCACCCTTCCACACAGACAGAGGAAAGAGCGATTAATGAATGATTAATGCTTTATGGTTGTTGTGTTTTCTTTTTCTTGACATGATTTCACGATCTTGAGCCAAATCCAGGCTGACGAGCTGCATCCCGACGCGTGGCTTTCACCGTCAGACTCAGATGGGGGGTGAGGGGGATGCAGGCCGGGCTGCACCAGGCCTCTGTTTTAATCCCGAGCAGACACAGTTTGAACAATAAAACACGAGCCAAATAAATCGCCCCTGCCTGCCTGTCTCTTTGTCTGATTTCTTTCTCCTCTTTTTTTTTTTTTTAGTTTTTTGTTTTAATGCTCGGTTGTGGGAACGGAAATGGCTGCTTTCCCTCCGCCCCGACCGAAAGAGTTAATGACAGAGGCTGTTATCAGCGGGCTGCAGCCCTCCTCTGATCGGAGCTCCGCGCTGTCTGATGGAGTCTGCTGCAAGATGAAAAGAGCAGCTCTGACACCGGCAGGCAGCAGGTTACAGCAGCCCCCCCCCCGCGACCCTTCCGCCTGATAAGACCCATAATAATCCCGCTAATAACACTACAGAGAAGATGTCACCTGTCCTGAATGTGGAGGTATTTTCAGTTTACAGTAACATTTAGGCTCCTAAAGTCCTCTTTTAAGGGCCCCTGCTCGAGTTAGTGTTATTAACATGTTTGGAGGTTTGCGTAAAGTCACAGTAAGTGATTCTTTAAGGCCTCGTGTTAAATCATTTGTGCACGTTGTTTCCACGCGCACCGTGATCTGACCTCCTCCACGCGCAAAGGGAGAGGAAAGTGATTGTCTCGCATTATCACCCATCATCATGAGTCATCAGAGGGTCAGGGTGCCGTGTCCCAGAGGGGAGAGGAGGGTTGAGGGGTTAGTGGTGGGTGCTGGTCTCTGTCGATAACAGATATGACCAATCAAAGCGCTTTATCTGAGCTCGCGCCTGCTTTTGTGTGTTGACCCGCGTGTTCGACATCCCACCGGTGAGGCTTTTTTTTTTTCTCCCCCTAGTCATTTATTTTATTTCTTGGCAGTGGAAAGTCAAATCTAAAATGGCATCGTGATCTCACTGTGTCCTCAAATTTATCCCCTCCAGTGTGCCCACCCCCACGCGCATTTTCCTCCCTCCTCCTCCTCCTCCTCCTCACTATTTCACCCCCCCCCGGCTCTCCTTTTTCACATTACACACTTGGGTGAGCTGGCACAAGGTTCTCCGCCTTCGTGTAACCCTCCACCACTACCACCACCACCACTTCATCTCTCCCTCGAATCACAAAAATAAAAGCCTCATTTTCTTGAGAATGGGGAAATTTACTCCTGCAAATTAAAAAAAGAGGGACTGCAATCTGCCTTTAGTGATAATCACCAGGTAAACCACATCAAATATTTCAGAAAACACCTGACCCACACATCCTGTAGACTTTTTTTGTGTGTGTGTGTTTTTCAAGCTGCTGCAATGTGTATTATTTTATATTGACTTGTACCAAGCAGGAAAACGGGTTTCCATGGCGCCCTTAGCTGCAATTATGTAGGTCTACAATGACTTTCATTGTAGGCTATCATTACCATCCATCCATTAAATGTTTTTTTTTTTTTCAGTGAGACAGGGTAATGATGAGGTGTGTGTGGGTGGGTGGGTGTGCGTGGGGAGGTGTGAGTGTGTGTAAGGGGGGAGGGGGAGTGTGTTACATGAATCGTTTGACGCACGACCCAGATTGAGCCAAGATAAGAAAGTATTTGAGAGAGAGAGAGAGAGAAAGAGGTGTGAAATAAACTCAGGAGTGCGGAGATTGCTGCGAGTTATTTTTGGTTGAGAATGGATCAAGATTTGTGGAAAGCGGAGCAACATCACCTGTCATTTAACCCCATGATTGCCTGTCTGTCTATCTGTCTATCTGTCTGTCTATCAGCCGGCCCAGCGAGGCAGAAAAAACACCATCCAGCGCTCCTCGATTAATAAGGGGGACGGTGAAAAGGCACTCTGGGCTCTCGGGGGACCGAGGAGGAGGGAAATTAGCCCACATCAGGCTAATCAGAGGACCTCAGAGTCCATTAACATTTGCATCACAATCACAGGTAGCACGCTGTCTGTGTTATCGACTAGATTGTGCGTCGTCCGAGCTGAGTACGTTTGTGCAAATTGTTCTGAAAGCAAAGAGACAGAGAGGGAGAGGAAACGTTTTCATGGTGGAGTCCAGATTTCAGGACCACAGACAGCTCTTGTTTCTCTTCAGCACCTTTAACAGGAAAATCCATCCTGAAAGTTCATTCTTGGCCTTGGAAAGAGCAGCTCAGTCAAATGTATTCAGTCCACTTAGATGACGTTTTCCTAAAGGCTTCCAGTTGTGGCCTTCCCCGAGCTGTGCTGGATATTTGTATTATTACAGTGGTTTAAGGCAGCTTCCCTCAAAGGAAGCCAGAGGGGCAAGACTTGGATTTGTAACACAGGAGAACAGAATAAGTTTGGCGTAGAGATGCTGGTATATTAGTTTAATCTGAATTTAGGACTCCTGCGACCTCGTCACACCTTCATTGTCTTTTATAGGGTCTTTTCATTATCTGCTGTCTGTAGCTGAAGGATTCATGATGCTGCACCATCACCCCAATTTGTGTCTCTGCCGTTCATCTTAACAAAAATCACATAAAAATTGAGCTGCAGTGTCATAAAAATGACAAATGCGCAACATATTTATTCCTGAATTACACCAGCACCACAGAGTTGGTTTGAAGGAAAACACGAGTAGAATATGTATATAATCTTTATTAATCAGGTAGTCTCATTGAGATCAAGTGTAAGAGAGAGAGAGAGAGAGAGAGCAAAACAGCGCAAAACTCAATGTTACAACACCAACAAGAAACTGATCTCATACCACACCTTTTATTAAAAAATGGTATGTATGTATGCTTTTATTTACAGATACTTACGTGGATGTTAAACTCTTATAAACAGGCTGACACGACGACTGTTCAGTTTGAAGTGGAGCGAAGATCAAAACTGAAAACAGCCTGTTTACATGCAAACATCATCATATTTACCCCCCCTGCCCTCCCCCATCCATCACTGTGGAGCTGCAGCCACCGCCCACTTTCAAACACACACACAACACACACACACACACACACACAGAAAATCCAGGTGGCCCGCAGTGGTAAACCACTAAGAGCCTTTTCATTACTCCTAATGCGCCTGTTTAATGGCTTATTATGGGCTCCCGAGAGACTTCCTCGGAGAAGGGTTTGTATTAGTCCTGCATGATGGAGTCTGTCCTGAGAACAACAGTGACAAATGGCATGAGAAATTCTTCTACTCAATCAATCAATCAATCAATCAATCAATCAATCTATCTCTATCTATCTATCTATCTATCTATCTATCTATCTATCTATCTATCTATCTATCTATCTCTATCTATCTATCTATCTATCTATCTATCTATCTATCTATCTAAAGATCAAGACCAATAACAGGGAATTAATACTATAGCAATACTAAAAAAGCCCATTTTAACCCTCCTAAGGATCCAAAGCGTCTCTGTAAGTGTTTGTTCCTCCGTGTGTGTTTGATATCAAACGCTCCCCAGACGCCGTTTTGCTGTTAACCCACGGTGACTCCGCTCTCTCCATCAAACCTTTGACGCGCTTTGCTTTCCTGCCCGGGTCGGGTTCACTCTCCTGCTGCGACACATTAACATCGTAATTGCCTTTTTCTTTCTCTTTTTCTGCGCACAATAAACGGAGCCGGTCCGCGGGGACCTGCGCGGCCCCGGGGCTGGCACAGAGCTATGCCATCGATTTTTCACACACTGTCAGTACAGAAAAATAAAGAAATAAATCCGAGCCATCAACAAACATGGACCTGGACACATGCATGTGGATTTTTTTTTTCCCTCCCAACTCTGCAGATGATGCAGACGCACATCTGACACGTGCCTCAGGGCGAATTTAAAATAAATTGTGGATGTATAGCTGATTGTTGTTTTAAATTGCCTTCTAATGGGTTTTTATTCTTAGCTGTTATTATTTTGCCAGGCATCATTTGTACGTGCAAGTGAGTAGTGAAGCAAGGAACATGTCTTCTGTATTGATCAGGACTGATCATGATGGAAAATCATCAATATCTATCACACCTAATCTACTACAGTAAAGAACTCCCTCCATAGTGTTGATGCATGTGTGTGTGTGTCTCAGTAAGTGTAAATGCATGTTCGATAGAGTGTTTGTGTGGTTGTCTCTCTCCAAGCATGTACAATAGTGTGTGTATGTGTCTGCACATGTGCAAATGTGTAACTGTGTTTTGTGTGTGTGATCCTGTCACCCAGAGCAAAGTCAATAAAGGAGCAGAGCTCAGTGGTTAACTGATGTGTAATAGTTTTGTTCTCATTAAAGTTTTATGTCACGAGAGCAGCGACATGTTGTCAGCTCTCGGATGGATTCTCCAGTTTGACTGAGGCTGACTGGGAGCTGAGAGGTTGGCAGTGTTTCATCCTGCAGCACTTGACACAGTCACAAGATGACCACCTGCCTGATGAGCTGATAGTTTGTAGAGGTGCTGGAGTGTTTTGTAGTTTTAGCTCACCATGTTTTCAGTCAATGTATTTCTTAAAGTCACTATACATGACTCAGTAAGTTAATTGATAGTTGTCAAAACAATATCATCTTTTGGTAATGTCTATTTCAAGGTTTCTTCAGGGAATATTTCGACGTTTCGTGAAATAAACTTTTTGCTTTCTTGCTGAGAGTTACATGAGAAAATTGATACCACTTTCATGTATGGGCAGTGAGTATGAAGCTACAGCCATCAGCTACTTTAAAATCTGTCTACCAGCTCACTAAAGCTCACTAAATAACCAGTTAGGTCTCTTTATTTATTCCACACAAATACTTAAAACCTTTCTCCAGTCTTTATGCTAAGCTAAGCTAACTGGCTGCAGCTTCATATTTAACAGACATGTTATGACTGCCATATTGATCTCTAACTCTAACTCCAAATTGAATTCCAACTCTCTGCAAGAAAGAAAATTTGTGTATATCCAAAATGTCATGAATCCATGTAGCTGAAGTTGACGTTCATATGTCATGTCAAACAGACCGGGATGCTGAGGAGACACTTTCAGGGAAAGTTAAAGTTCAAAGATCATTATATAATTTAAAGCAGAACACAAAAGGTATGTCATTCTCAACCTTATTTAAATCACACAGGTGACACTCATCTGTGTCCACTGTCACTGACCTTCAACTGACACTAATGGTAAGGCAAGGCAAAGCAAATTTATCGCATTTCATACAATTTAGACATTTCAAAGGAAACTCAAAGTGCTTTACATAAATGATAAGAACAAGAAACTCATAAAACAGAAGAAAGACCATTTAAAAAGAGAAACACTAGTTATGATAAAGCATGAAAAATAAAGAGCAGAAATGTAGCATCTTTAAATGATACCAGGAAAAGCAGTAGCAAAAGTTTTAAACCTTGATTTGAAAGAACACAGGGCTGTCACAGATCTCAAGTAATCTGGGAGTTTGTTCCAGATCTGTGAATAGAAACTAAACGCTGCTTCTGCACATTTGGTTCTGACCCTGGGCACAGTGAGCAAACCTGTCCCAGATGATCTGAGAGGTCTTGATGGCTCGTAACAGAGCACCAGATCAGAGAAGTATTTTGGCCCCAAAACCATTCAGCGCTTTCTAAGTCAGTAATTGCCTTTTATGTATTCTTTGTTCCTATCAATTCTTTGGTGAGGACTTTGGTGAATAAGATGCAGCTGTCTGATTCTTATTTTCACCTGTAAAGATGCTGTTACAATAATTAGGCCTACTGAAAACGAAAGCATGGACATGTTTCTTTAAGTCATGTTTCTCTAAGTCTAAAACGTAAGTCTTGCTAAATTTTTAAGGTTTTAGTTTTTATAGTTTTGTTCTTTGGTTTTTGAAAGTGAAGTCTGAGTCCAGACTTACACCTTGACCTCTAACATTGCTTTTAGTTTTAAACAATAGAATTGAAAGATGAGCACTGACATTCAATCGTTCTTTTTTTTGGCACCAAAAATAATTATTCCACTTTTATCTTCATTTAATTGGAGAACATTTTGGCACACTCAGACCCTTACAACACCTGACAGAATGAGATGAGTTCAAGTCAGGCAAGTTTTCTCAACTTTTCTCATGCTTATTTGTCATGTTTAGCTTTCACAAATGTGTAATTATTGGCCTTTAAATGGGTCTTTAAATCAGTCAAACTATAACTCTTTAGACTCAAAATGTAGCAGTATATTGTTGACACTGATACAGCAAAACGATATTTTAGGATATATTTTGATATCTTTCAAAAGCCGATATGTAATCTCCCTCAGTTGCTCGCATTCAACACCCTTCATGTGTCTAAAAATACATTTCACTTGTTACTCTTACAAGTGATTCTTCAAGCTGAATGAAAGGTTATTTTTTTTCAACCAGACGTCGGATCAAAAGCTGAGATGAAACGAATGCAGTCTGGCAATACAGGGAATCCCTTTTTCAAATTAGCATTGATGCTTTGTTTATTCTAACGCATCCCTGTGTTTTTATTAGTATAACCCATCCATTTCCTTTCCCCATCCAGTCTGAATGATTCATTGAAATGCACATCTTGTTTGCAATTGACTACATTCACAACCTGCTGAAAGCTTTTTGTTCTGCCCCTGTGATGTCGGCAGGCCTTCAAACAGCTTTGATTTAATTGAAACTCGCAGCACTCGTGGAGAGTGCTGGGAGCTTAATAAAGGCAACCGCTGGCCATGTTGCATGCAGGTTTTGTGAATAAAAACCATGTATGCTTTTGAAAATGGGTTTTTCCCTCCATCCATCCCATCCCCCCACAGTCGAACCGTGTAGCCACTCTGGGCTGTTATTAACTGCTATTGTCAGCAGCACAGTCAAGAGCAGGGGGGGGGTATACTACAGCACTTATCATGCTAACAGCCACTATCATGAGCTAAGCCACAGGACCCACACATATATACACACACACACACACGCATGCACACACAAAAATGCACACCAGGAGAATGGATGTTACTATTGATTTCTGGGTTGATGTGCGAGACGTTGCACAAATACAGAAGCCCGGCTACAAAAGGTGTTTTTGTCTTTCAAGAGCTATAATCGCTCTGCAACACCAGGCCAATGACTGGCTCTATATTTGGAAGGCAGGTCAATACAGCGGTTGGAACAGGCAGAGACGCTGCATCGCTCCAATCTTCAAAGACTTCTCATAAAGCCAAACTCCCTCAGATGGATCTGAAAATAGATCTAGTAATTGAATATGTAATGTATTGATATGAGAAAATGTAAAGAATCACTGTCACATATTACAACCCCTTAAAAACCCAGTTAGATTAATAGATTCATTTAGTGATAGTCCATGAAATGACCAAAACCAACAATGAATTGATATTGATCTAACAAATAGGATCCAAACTCTGATATATCTTATTTCCTGTATCTTGTCTGTGCCATTGACCTCCATTATTGTCCAAAAACAATTAAATCAATTAAACAGCCACACTATTACACTGGGTGATGTTTTCCTTCTGTGCAAAGCAACCTGGGCAACCTGGGCACTGTAGTTTATTTTGAGTTGGTCTCTAACACACTAAATGTGTATTAATCTGCAGCTGAAAATAGTCCCCAACAAATACACTCTTTACTCCCTTAGAAATAACCCAAACTTTTGCAAATGGTGCTTTCATGTAGGAAACCACTCCTTGTAGAGAAAATAAGTTTTCAAGGCCCTTAAAATATTATAAAAACAGTACAAAGTAACATCCCACACTCTTGTGTTTCTGCCATTATATCTCATTCACGTCCATTGACAGACTAGAGGTTAATCCAGCCTGTCGTTTCTGCCTGAGTTGTGCCACAGTGAGCCACCTCCCCAAGGGCGGCCACAGTAACACATCTCATACAAGCCTGTCAATATACTCAACTTCTCTCGGTCCTCTCGACGCCGGCCCTCAGGCTCTCTCCCTTTGTGTCTACAATTCACCGCTGATTGCTCTCTGATCTCCCTCTTGTACTGTTTAAACACAACACTGAGGAACACGTGCGCGGCTGCAGAGGGCAAGCTGGCCAGACAGGAAACACACGGATACTCAGGGATTTTGTATGTCTAAGACGAATCCCTCTAAAGGTCAAGTTTTCATAGTTATAAGATGTTAGCTTAATTAAACAGGGGTGATATTCAAGCAGACATGTTAAATTTAATATGAAGAGAATTGGTATTATTTGTATTATTAAATATTTTTTACTAGTTTTCTGAGCAATATAAAGGCCTTATATTCACAGAAGTATTACAGCAATACAGATACCTTTTGTTGCACCTTTTGTTGCAACACATGTCACTGCAGCCACCCCCACCCCCCATGAAATGACCCAGAGGAAATGATAAATATGTAGAGAAAGAGGTTGGAGTCGGTGATTACTTTGAATCATGGGCTCAAAATAACTGCAACCCGTGATATGCAAAGCAGAACGGCTCCATTTCCACGCTCATTTTTCTTCATCCCCTCCATCTGTCAGCAGCCTCTCTGCTGTCTGACCACAGTTTCTTGTTTCGTCCTCAGGTGGACGTTTTACAAAGCAGCATTCACCCACATTTCCCTTTGAATGAGGTATTGTTGGGAACAGGTTAATGTTTAATTGCCGTGAGAGCTCTGAGAGCCGAATTCAACTAAACCTGAAGCACCACACCAGTGTGTTTGCACATTAGTCCATTAAGTAGAATTCACATACTTATACAACATCATTGCCAAGGACATTGATCTCATAACCTTGTGTTATATATTGAATCTCCAGCAATCCTCCAGATTAAACAACAAAGCATGCTGTTTGTTCCAGCCGTCGATAGGATAACATGACTCATCTGTGCCCTTCAAAAGTGTCATAAATCACTTTTAAAACATAAATCGGTTTTATGATGTGACTACTTTTTGGTTAAGGTTTGTTTAAGGTTAGGCACAAAAAAAACATCTTGGCAATGGTTGGGGAATGATTTTGATGATGATGATGATCACATTACATCCTTCTTTGGCCCCAACAGACTAGGGTCCAAATTCTTACAGCTTTGCCTCTCAAACAATGAGTAATGGTCATTTATTTTTGCTTAAATGACAAAATTTGCAACTTTAATGTTGACTGGACACAAGTTTGGTCCATTAATGACCAAACCAAACCAATTAGAGGGAGGTATGTATGTTAGATATATAAGTCTGTTTGTGGCCTCAGTTATTAAACACAATACAGTGTAAGCAGCAGTATTATTGTGGCACTCAATCAGACTTTGGATATCGAATTGCTTTTTACTGTCTTGAAGAATAAAAATAAAGGTCTGTGTTTGTACCCATGTTGAGGAATTCCTATAAATTCCTATGAAAACAAGTAAATATTCTTCTGGTCATATCTGCAGCAACAGAAGTCGAGCTATCAGATCACACCTCTCCCTAATTCAATCTTGACTGTAGCTTATCACATTTCCACCATGATCTGAAATGTTTCTCCCCCTCAGGAGGGTGAGATAACATCTCTATTGTGCGTCTGTGCTTAGTCGAGATAAACAGCAAACAATATTAAACACCTCCATATCTGCACCTCCTCTCTCCACTTCTCACTCACACTGCTGTATTATTGCATATCAATCTCTCAGCTCTCTGTATTCTCCTCTAATGTGCCCCCCACCCCCCTCCACGCTCCGTGTAGTGGTATCTCCCAGCGGCGTTTGCTGCAGCTCGTACCTCCAATCAGTTTTTGTTTCCGGCATCTTCTAGCTCTTTGTTTTTAGCCTTGCTATGTGGCCATGCTCGAGAGATGGTTGATCATCACCACTACTTTGGTCCAGGCTGAAATATTTTAATATCTATTGGATGGATTAAATTTTTGTTCAGACTTTTATGATCCCAGAAGATGAATCATGACGTTTAGTGATCCCCGAGATTGACTTTTGACATTTGAGGGTTTTTTTTTTAAAGAATGGATTTCCATGATGTTTTGCTCAGGCATTCTGGTCCCTATGATAATGAATTATAGTGATTAATGGGATTATTATTACAATTATATAACTTTTTTATATTTAACTTTTTTATTATTTAACACCACCATCAGGCCAACATATATCCATTACAAAGTATCCATTACTCTGGTTTATGACCAGCCAACCAATGACATTCCCATCAGCCTCAATTATCCTATAAGTTTAGAGCAAATTACTAAATGTTAGCCTGCTGGTGAACATGGTCTAGCACTTTTAGCGTTGTTGTGTTTATTTGTGGCAGAATGAAACAGCATCATTTGCACAGTCTGCCCCTTAACCGTAGTTAGTTTTAGAGTTTGATCTACAGAAAATTAATCAGACGTCATCCTTATAAATGCTCGACTGTTTAATTTTTCAAGCCAAAGTACTTTTTTCTGTGTTTTCTGTGTTCAGCCTCTCAAATGTAAAAAATTGCTGCCTTTTCTTGTCTTTACATTACAGTGGATGGAGTGTCTTTTGGACTGTTGGCTGTATTGCTCTGTCTAACTGTAATGGTCATTTTCACTGTTATTCACCGATAATTGAGAAAAAATTCTGCAGATTCGCTGACAATGAATTTAGAGGTGAGCTGCAGCCCTAATTAGTTCAGTGACCTCTCCTTCCTTTCAGGTTTATGTCTCTCTTTCTGGTATCCTGGCTATCATGTGTAGTCATTAATAATTCTGCCTCTCATGTCCTTGCCTGTTAACTCTTATTGTTTCCTTTACGTCTCATCTTTCTTCTCCACCATGCTTTCTTCTCTCCATCTGCTACTGTCCTCTTATTTTAACCATATCCTCTTATCCTCTTTTCTCTGCTTGCACATTTCCTCCCCTGTCCTCTCCTCTTCTTCCTCTTTTTCTTTCCCTCCCTGGCCGTGTCCTCCCTCCCTCCCTCTGCTCCGTTGTGATCATACCTCCACCCGGGCACCTGACTGCAGATAATCACCAGAGAAGAAAGAAAGAAAAAAAAGCTCAGTTTTTATCTGCAGCCACAGCTGCAATTCATTGTAGAATAGTGAATGAAGGGGAGAGATTAATAGCCCCCCTACCCTCTCCTTCTCTTCTTTTTTTCCCCTTTTCCTCCACTTTCTGTCAATGATGTCTCCTACAGCTGGTGCTTTCTGAAGGGTGAAAAGACCCTGCTCCATTTGAATGCCCCGTTTTGAATTTGCTGAACAGCAGCTGTAAATTAGAGGCTGATTTTCAGAGGAGAAGATGATGATCATGTCACAGATGAAGATGCAAACTGGATTTTACAGGCTATGTGTCCCCCTTTGATTGTTCAGTTTTTTCCACACTTTTTTTTCTTCGTATGGCCCCCTGAGTTCTGCTATTGTAACATCATCCTGTAAGACTATATCCAGACACTTTGTTTACAGGCAAAAATTAAACTGCTGCGTATTTTAAGCCACATAAAGGGATGGTGAGAGAAGCAAGGTGCTATTAAAAAAAAGAACCATTTTCTCTGGCAATTACAAAAAGGACAATTTTGACCCCAGGGCAACGCTGCTCACAGCTTGATTTAATCGGCACAGGGGAGCAGTGGTTTGCGGCGCTCTGTGTAAATGGCTCAGTGGCAGGTTGAACAAAAACACTTTGCTTTGGCCCAGACAAGAAAGGGGGACAAAACTGGGCAGATCTGGGCTATAACCTACACTGACTCTGTCTTTTTTTGCATTATCAAACAGGGAGACGCCCTTCCAACGGCGACACCTCTGACAACAACGGTGCAAATGACTTTAAAATCCATTCAGCTTTTGAGATTTGTTGTGGATTGAACATGGGTAAAATGCTATGAAATAACACTGTTCAAGTGTTTTTGACAAATTCAGCTTTCGACTAGGTGTCCTGTGAAAGCCTTGTATCTCCAAAATGTTCCACGTGCCAAGAAAAACAGTGCTCTTTCTTGTTTTATGACAAGGCACTTTTCAGATTAACTGTAAGATTTTTTTAATGGTTCATTTAGTTCAAGAAGTAGAACAGTCTAAAAAATGAATCCCTCTGTTTCTCTGCCAAAAAAAAAAAAAATCAAATATGGAGATATGTGTTTTTTTTCACTGGACAGCAACAATATGATGGGTGAGTTTATTCAGATATTCCCGCTTGAACAATGTTTTGACATATTAACACCCACTTTACTGTTACTTCAGAAGTCTTTCTACATTTAAAGAATCACAGTGATGGATAATTGAAGCACATGTAATCTATTACTTTCATGTTACAGTGGGCTGCTTGTTTCTTTTCTTTTTCTTTTTTCAGTTTTCACAAAATATTTTCAGTAACTTGAGCCTCCAATCGTGGCCTTTCTAAGACTCAGATCAGGTGTCAATAACAGAGATTAAAAACTGAGATGTTTTTTTTTCACACCTGCAAGTGAGTAGAGACAAAAAAAAAAACTTCATTCAATCAATCAGTCGTTTTCTTTTTGACTTTGCTTCATTTCCTTATTAAAAAGACAACTAAAACATATAAAAAAATTTGATTTAAAAAGTGAGCAAAACTTTAGTAAGAGAACTTTGAATCTACACGTCAAACACACCCACAGGTTAAATGTGCAAAGTTTTGAATGTATCATAAAGTGAAACTTTTGTTGTAATCTCATCATACATTCTTAAAAAGTACTATAGATTAAGCAGAATTAAATGTATGACCATTTTTTAAATCTTTGCTTACAAACTTCAATTTTAGAGGAAAAAATATGAAAGAATAAAAAAAAGTTAAAAAATAAAACCAGGTATTTCAGGTAGATGTACAGTTGACATGATATCTGAGATGATCTCTGTAGATCTGTTCATTAGCTCCAGTGTTACTCTGTAGATGCGTCCTGCTCTCAAACACTGGGATTATGTCCGCCTCATGGAGTGGCATGGCTCTCCACTCCACTGTGTGAAGGGGTGTCTGGGGACGTGGACACGGGTCGCAGGCAGCGCTGCATCAGGGCATCGAGCTCCAACCGAGTGGGAATTCATGTTGATTTTCATGCTTGGCTAAGCCTGTTTTGCCAGCTGCCATTTATGCTCAGACATTCATTCTGAATGAGTGACTGTGTGTGTGTGTGTGTGTGTCCTATATTGGCCAGCATAATGTGGCATCCAGCTTGAAATAGAAACAGTGTCATCAGAGCAAAAGCATGATCATCAGAGCCTCTCAGAAAACAAAACAAATGTCACTTTTTGACTGTATGTGTAAACACAAACACTGGCACTGCAGCGTTTTCTTATTCCTGTCACTCCCAAAGCAGAGCTCAGTGCTTTTTCTTCACTGTCCAACATAATTCAGCTTGGTGTCTAATTCATATTATTACTGAAATTGCCTCAAATTTGTTGCCATGGTTATTTTTCTCCTCTCTTTTTTTAAGCTTTGTTCCTCCTCGGCGGCCGATGATTAGAGCCGACAGCGGCTAGAAAGAGTCTGGGTGTGGGGAGACTGTGTGCGTGTGTGTGTGTGTGTCAATAGGGGGACAGATAGGCTGCAAGGCAGTGACCTGGTAATAGTGAATGTATTCACAGGCCATATTCCAAGATAGTTGCCATGGTCACAATAATTGGGAGGCAGAACAGAGACAGAGAAGTGTGTGTGTGTGTGTGTGTGTGTGTGTGTGTGTGTGATGGTGTGGTGTCTTACGTTTTTAGATGAGAGAGAGAGAGAGAGGATGATTGACTCTGAGAAAAGGAGGCTTGAGGCAACACTGCGGACTAGCAGCAGGAAACGGTACTACATTACCAGCTGCTGGCAAACGCGCACTGTTCACAAGAGACACACAAAGGATGGACAAAATAATAGGAACACTTTGCTGCATTGTCATCCAGTACATGTCGTCAGCAACACAAACTACAGTCTTAGAACATAAGTAATTTAAGAGACTGGTTCATCCTGTTTACAAAACCCAAAACACCAGCAGTAATCACGCAGGCGGTTTTGGTTTAAATTGTCTGACATCTGTTTATTATTTGTTGAGGTTTGGACAGAATTGTCTCTGAGATTTGTGCCTCCACAAACACATTGGGCTGTGGGCAGAAATCTCTGGGACAATTATGTCATAATGTTTGGGTTACATGATGAGGGCGTAGTTGTATTATACTGCCAGGTGTTTCTGTTTTTGTCTATATGACAACTTTCATTATACGAGTCATAAATTTTTCAGAGTTCTGTGTTTTTGCAGTAAATGTGAAAAACACTTCAAGGATATTGTTAAGCAGTTATATGAGAAAGACTCCACATATTCTAGACAGACTGGGTGGCAGGATTTACATACATTCTGATGGATGATGTGATATGTACATGTTAAGCACAGTGTGTATTTTAATTTAAACAAATAATGCGTCATCTGTATGTAAGTGGAGGTTTATGTGATAGTGCAGGATTATATACTCTTTATTCAAACTGCAAACCAGTTTGTAACTTTATGTTGAAGTTTGGCTCCAGGCTGAGTTTTCACAACAAAATCAGTAGACTTGATCCCCTTTATCAGTGTCAGGGTGATGTTCACCCTTTTGACACTGCTTATGTTGTTATCTTTGTTTTAATGTGAACAATAAATCACATTTTAGTAAGAAAACAAAGTTCAGTGTGTTTTCTCCCCTCTGTTTGAATAAAGCTCTCTGTCCCGTCTCTCTGTCACAACACACCAGCATCTTCATCATCCTCTGACACACTGAGATCAGAGGGGTGTCCCCCACCCTCACTGCAGCACACACACACACACACACAGTGACTGGATTGCTAACCTCCGGTGTCCCACTGTCATCATTACTACTGTTTACCCACATCTCTCTCCCTCTCTCCTCTTTCCTCGTGCCGTGGTCAGGAAAAGCCCCCTCGGAGGGAGTGATGCATGATGGGTGTTCCTCCACACGATGCGTGCCGTGAAAAGAAGCAGCTGGGACAATGTGGTGATGACGTGGTGTGTCGGTGGGCGTGTCCCGAGTTTGTGCTTCTTCATTGGATGCTGGATTTGCGTGTGCACGATTGTGGTGCAAAGGAGCTGTTAGACATCTGAGGGCACACCTGAAGGACAGAGAGGCACATTGTTCTCCTTCCTCTCCTCCATTCTACTTTCCTTTTCTCATCGCCTCTCATCTCTTTTCCTTTTCTCTTTTTTTTCATTGTTCCCCCTCCCCTACTCTCTCATTTCCATTCTTTATTTCCTTTTTCCTCTCTTTATTTTTCTCTTTTTTCCCTCTTCTTTCTTCCCTTCCCATCCTCTTTTCCTCCTCTTCTCTTTCCCCATTTTCTTCCTCTCCTCTCCTCCCCCTTTATCGTTTCCTTTTCTCTCCTTTCCTTCCTTTTCTTTCTTTAGACTCTTCCTGTCCTTCCCTTCTGCTCCTCATCCCTTTTTTTCCTCTCCTCTTCTCCTTCCCTCCTTTCTTTTCCTCCTTTTCCTGCTTCTCTTTCTTCCTTTCCCTCCATTTTTTCCTCTCCTCTTCAGATGTGGAGGTCAACTTTGATGTGACAGACAAAGACACTGTAGAAGCAAACAAATAAAAGAAGACGAATGTCATCTTACATAATGGTGTACAGTATTCGGGTGTGTTTGATGTGTGTGTGATGGTGTTGGTGGGAGTCTTGATGGCAGTGACACATGTGGGGGCGGGGGTTTCTCGAGCCATGAGTCATGTGGAGGGAAGAACAGCCCTCCTCCCTCCCTCGGTGGGGTTCTTGACGCTCCGGGCAAAAAGCTCTCTATTGTCACTGCGTTGTAGCGAAGATAAGGTTTGTGTGTCAGTCAGTAGCTGCTGTCAGCATGTGTACATGCAGACACACACACACACACACACAAATACACAGATGCACACACACGCAGAAACACACATGAACACCCTTTTCCTTCACTGAAGTGTGAACGCATCAGTTTGTGAATACAGTCAGATTTGTTCAGTGCAAGACGCCCTGTCAGTGTGTGTGTGTGTGTGTGTGTGTGTGTGTCACAAACATCATCAGCTGCCACAAACACAAAAGCCACTGCAGCCACAAACACATCAACAAAAATGCTGTGCCACCACCCTGACACTGATGAAATGCTTTAAAAGGTTATCAGATGAATGAAAAATCAAATTGAATATGTAAACCAATCAATCAATAAATGATAAAGAGATAACTATAGTTAAAATGGAGTGTAAGAAGACAACTAAAAACATGTACTTTTCTTTCAAGTCAAACATTGGTGTGATAAGAAGAACCTAAAACGACAGGAACCACCTTTGGGAAAGATTTATGTGATGTAGTTTAATTTGATGTAGTTTGTTTGATGTAGTTTGATGTAGTTTACCTATAACATGGAGGGGGCGGGATTTAATATCTATACTGTACAGTCTATGATAAAAACATGAAAGGCCCTCTCTAGAGCGAGTGTTTGGTTTGTCCACTGTGGGCTACTGTAGAAACATGACAAACTATAAGGACCTGCCCCCTATTTAGACATGAAGGGCTCATTCCAAGTTAATGAAAACACAACAACTCTGTTTTTTCTCACTTTAAAAGAAGTATTCATTTATTTTTCAACTTTTGACACTGCTGGCAATGGAAAAAAAATTCTCATTTTTTAGCAGCTAGTTGTAGATTAAAAGAAAAGAATAAAGCTTTATTTTCATACTCCATTAATTATCTAAGTGTTCATTTTTCTTCTTCTGATAATCTTTTACTGCTTCTTTTTGTCGGTTTCAGGACGCCATAGCAGTCTGCCTCAACCTCATCACTATTACTATTTGTATAGTTTCTAGGGGGGTAAAAAATGAAACACAGCCTTTTTGAAATCAGAAATACATTCTGAGAGGCTGAAATGAGCTCAAAGTCTCATTCAGGGTTATCTGCACCGGAAGCAGCCTCCTTTAAGCATATTTGCACCGATGGATATTGAAAGATAAAGACGGCCTTTTCCATGCAATCATTTTATCTTTAATTATGTGTTTTATTAATGGCACTTTTTATATGGAAATGTGATTATATTAACACTACATCCATATTGTGGGTTTATTTAAAGCAGCTCTGCTTTTAATTTGACACTCTTTCCTTCAAAATAACAGTAATAAATAAATAAAAAAGGGGATGAAGTGGCTATTTGAATATCTTTGATGCTCCTTTCAGTGTGTCTTCCTGATGCAGATTCACAATCAGCTCTCCGCCTGTCTGTCGGCTTTCTGCAGGAGAGATAGCGCTCTCTTCATTACGCGCTTCATTAATTTAAATGCTAATTGATTCTGCGAGGGCCTTTCAGACGGAGGGCCAAGTCCTGTGTTCCCCCATTGATTGTGTGTGTGTAGTGTGTGTGTGTGTGTGTACGTGTTGGCGTGTGTTTTGTGCACCTGCTGGATGATGCTGGAGTGACTCGTCCTGACAGCACAGCCTCTCCTGCCTGTCTGTCTGCCTTAAGTGTGGCACTGATATGGTTTGAGTGCTCCAAGCCAGAGAGACAAGTACTGCACCAAAAATAAATAAACAAATGGATAAAAATAAATGAAATAAATAAATAAAACGGCAACAACCAGACTCAGAGGAGAGTTTAAAGGCCTGGGAGGTGAAAATAAAAGCATACAAAATGTGAATAAAGGCAGTTGGCATACTGTATGTAACTGGATGGATAAAACAGAGGATGCAGGGGCGGTTAAATGATCCGTGCTTGGTTGCTAGGAGACATGGGGGCTGGATGGTGGAGATAAACGCTGGGATCCACCCCCGACGGCGAGCTGCTGAAGGTGGGAAATAGTGAGGGAGGGGGGGCAGAGGGTAAGAAAGGGAGAGTATAGATAAGAGGGGAGGGGAGGGGGGGTGAGTCATGTGACAAAAACAGCGGCCTCCTCGTTGGGTAGCAGATAAGCTTTATTTCTTTTCTCCCTCCATCCATCCTTTTTCCATCTCTGTTGTTGTTGGAGTTGGTTTGTTTTCCAGCCCCCGGAAACACATTTTCTCACTCGACACTTCCTGACAAAGTTACAACAGATTTTGGTTGTTTCACATGAGAGATTTCTGTTTTTCCTTGTATTTTTTTTCTGCTCCTTTCACTCCTTTAAAGTGGGCGGGGTTCAGTGGGGAAAAGTTAACTTACATTTGAGCACCAATCAGAATTTAGCAAATTATAAATCGAAGGTGACGACAGTGTGATTACGCTGCTGTCAAACTACATCTTTTTTTTTTTCAAATCTTGAATCTTTATTGTTAAAATTATTGAGAAAAACTTCAGCAAAAAAGCATAAAAAAAGCATAATACCCCAGAACATGATTTCTTGGTTAGAGTTACTGGAAAATAAAATGAATGTTTTGAGACTCTATGAGGTTTCTGAGCATCTACTGTCTGTATATTATTACCTGTACATGTATATCTGTGGTATAACCATGCATAATTATAACTTGTAAATAATATATGTAATAGACCGATAAATCAGCCAGGTCACTATACTGGCCAATATAAGCTGGTTACACATTTGTCTGTATTGTTGTTTGAGGCAGATACATCAAAGAGCAGTCACAGGTTTATTTGAGATGAGGATAAAAGGAGGGTAAAGTACAGTAAGGGAGCAGGAAGGTGTCTGTTTTGTTCATTTGTGTTAACATTTTTCTTTCCTTGTCTCTTTTTAGGTTTTATATTTGTATATATTTGTATATTTATTTGTCTGCTTGTTTTGTTGTGTTGCTCGCATTTGTTTAAATCTACAACGGAGAATGGATCCAAAAACATCTGCCTAAAATCAGGCAAAGTTGAGCCTAAAATATCAAAAACCAGCGTGTATGAAATATAAAGTGTTTCTCGGCTCATTGAAGGCCCCACATCACCAGAAAATACACATTAGTATCTAAGGCCCAAACCAATTTACAGCCAGTAATCAAGCCCTTTGGCACAAACTGTCCAATCAGTCGACCACTCAAATGATTTCCATCAGTGTTTACCTCGGTACAGTCCTGCAACTCTGTTAATTTTATACCAGAACATGTTTTTTTTTCCTTCCATCCGTTTCCTGCTTCACTCAAAAACATCATTAGCAGCACAGATTAGAGTCTAAATTTGAAAGTGAAACTTTGCTTTTGTGCAAACTGTCTCATCAGCGGTCGAGCCTCTGCAGCTGGTGCCAAGGAGGGAAACCATGGCTGCCACCGTGTGAGCACAGGAAAAAAAAAGCGCCTCATCTCACACCGTCATCCCTCATCAATCCAGTCGACTCCCGGTCAGCCCGGTACAAAAAAGACAAAAGGAGGAGAAGAGCGCTTCCTCCGTCAAATGTGAGGGAAGAGGCGAGCTCTGAGTGCGGGGTCGTGATTAGTTGTGAATGGGATGCAGCAGTGTGATTGGTGGAGAGAGCCGGGGGTCAGGCGTTCTGCCAGCAGCTCATACAAGGCTGCTGATTGCTTTTTATCCACTGATTACAGTAATTTAGATCTGCAGTAGGCCAAAGGGGCCTGCGTCTGGCAGGCTGGCTGCTGCTGCTGCTCTGTCTGGGGGCTGCAGTTTGGTTTGCTCAGAGTATTTTTTTGTCATTTTGTCAGAAATGAGTGAATGAGGCTGGAAACATACAGTATTTAATAAGAAAAAAACAGCATTGACAAAAGGTGATTCACATTTCCTGTGCTGAAAGAAAGTCTGGGAGGTATGATGAAGGTGACAAAAACATAAATATCTTTCCTGGGGGAGAATGAACTGTTTGGAGGATTTTCTTCATAGGTTCTACGTGTTAATTGTGGAAAATAATGATAAAAACTATTGAGCAATGCAGGTGATTAAAACCTTTAAAGAACCTGTTTTTTTGTCTAAGGATATGAAATCCATTTTGCTAGAATGCAAATGATTAATCCCTCATTTAGGATTCACACTCTTTCATTAGACATGTTCATGTTCAATAAGCAAAAAACTGCACCTCTAAATGCTCATATTGTGACAGAAAACACGACAAATGCTGTATCACACCTCAGTTAGCATCCTTTTGTCTTTCAAGCGGCCATTTGGAAATGCTGAGACCTTGAATAATCAAAGTTGATGAGGCAGTTAGTTGCGACTGTTTTTTTCTTCCAGCAGAGATGGCGATGATTAATCAAGGAAGGGAGCAGCTCTGGCCTCTTCACCACCTCACATTACAAGGTTAATCTCTCTATTGATTACAGCAGCAGAATAAACCAATACTTCACTACAGATTTTCTCTGTAGTGAAGGTTTTCACACGTGTGTATGTTTGTTTCTGTCTGTGGTGCAGTCGCAGATTCGCAGGAATGATGAATGATGCTTTTTCTTGATACCATCTCTCCACCACGCCCATTACCCCATATTGAAAAAATAAATCATGTTTAGCACAATATTAGATTCACATTTATTGACAAAAAAGGGAACATTTTTCAAAAGTTTTTTTTCTTTCCTACAGCAAAGACCTTTCACAGAAGTATTAAAAACAATGACTTGTGTAAAGGGCATAAATATACATTCTGACGTCTGCTCGCTGATGTCTAAAATCTTCACCACAATAAAAGCTGGACGTCAATGAAAACAAAAAGAGTTCCACAAACACACTTCGATCACGGCAGGAGACACATGGTCTTGTAACTCCATCATTTAGTCTCTCAGGGTGATTACACAGATAACACTGTTTCAGAGATATCTACCCCAAAAGGACACTTCCCCTTTTTTTCTCTCTCTCTCACACACGAACACATTCACATATGTACAGAGTAATAGAAAACTCGTGTTTGAACTCGTGCCCCGTTTTGGTGACTCCGCATCGTGTGTGTCACGCGTGTTTAGATAATATATGTCCTGCTCCGCTCCTCGGGGGGGGGGTTTGGACGGCTCGACCCTCCGGGATGCTGCTCCAGAGGTGACCTAGTTCTCCTGATTGTCAGCAGAAGGCAGTTTCATCAGCTCGCTTTGTGCCGAGGCACTGAACTGTGGACTGGGACCCTGGGACGGGCCAATTGGACTTGTGTAATGAAGCTCATCACACACATGCACGCACACACACTGCTGCTGCAGTCGTCAGGTCCAGGGCGGCAGAATTTATACCAGCCATTTATTACCTTCTCCTTTATCAGAGAAATGTGATTCCTCGGTGTGTTTCTGATGCATGCACCGCACCGCCATTATGGTTTATTATTAGGAGGTGACAGAGATGGAGCGGAGGGTGTTGATGGATGTCGGTGCCGGGGCCCGGCTGTCATTACTCCATCTATTGAGCGCTGGTGTGCGAGACACTTTTCCCCCCCACAAAATGGCCGCGGAGCACCAACATGGCTTCCGAAATGCGGGGAGCAAATGATTCACGCGTGACGATCGGCACAATGCGTCAAACACACTCATTTCGCCACTTGCGTGTGTTTTGGAATACTTTTGAGCGGCGACACAATCAAAACAGTCCTACTGCAGCGCCTCTTCACAGCAGAGTGCATGAATGAGCAATATTTACACATGACATTTATCTCACTGTACTTGCTCAGGAGAAATGGACGTTCATCAAAAACAAAAAAAAAGAAAAGAAATATGTACAAGAACACTGCAAATTCCCACACTGAGTATGGGAGACCTAACACAACATACTGATACACCAACTCCACTTTATCCTTATGCCTCTCTAGTCTACAGAATACTCATCAAACACAGAAGCAACAATGGTTTCACATTCATATAAATAAGAATAATCCCAGTTTACCCCGAGAGTCACTTCAGCACTTTCGGCTCCATTCGTGTGTCTGAAAATGAGAACTGAAGACCAGCTTCACTGTGTGTCCTTAACGACTCCCTTTAGAGGTGCGGTAACTGTCCTTGAGGTTTGTGACACCAAATCCCTTGGTGTCAGAAGAAAAAAGGAAGTCTCTTTGAGCACCGCTCTGTGCAGGTCAGGGGGTCCTTGGAAGTCCATGGATTTTTTTTTTATAAGGCCCAGGAGATCGCAGGGTTTTCACAGATAAGGGGATATCAGTCCATCTGGGTCTCTTTCCCTCTTTTAATGGCACAGACGAAGAAAGGAGCCGATACAGAGAAATCCTCCATCATTGTTTACTCTGTGATCAAAATGTCTGAGCTGGGAAACGGTCGGTGGAGAGACCGTGTGACCAGAAGGATCAGTCACTAGATTAACTGATTGATTATTAACTGAGCTGATGTCCCGCTCCGTTCCCAGGTTAATGTTCAGGTTTTCAATTCAATTTTCTCTTGCTGGTTTTTATTCATCAGTATTTTTTTTCAAAGAGTAGAACCTGAAACTAGAGTTTTCTGTCCACGTCTGAAGCTAAACGGAGTCAGCCAGTGTGTTTACATGCACATACATGACTGTCAGGAAGCTGATTTCTTTAAACAAGAAACCTGGTGTCTGTAGCTGGGGTGAGAGGATTAGAGAAATATTAGATTAGATTAGAGTATATTTCTTCTTAATATATATAAACTGCAGACAGAGAAAGTAACAGTGGGTTAAAAGAGAGTTTCTCATATTTAATATGATTCCATGATTTCATATGATGGCTGATGTTCTGTGTTTGGATGTGGATTCAGAGTAATCAGGTGCATGAGAGAGTGTTCACCGGTTACTCCTATAACCTGCTTCCTCCGAGTAACCTGGTTACTATACTGGATGTAAATGTACCGACTGATGGTCAGTAAAGTTTGAGATTGACATTAAATCATTATTTGTTAGCTTTAAACAACTACATCTCCAATGATTCTACATTATCAATGTTATCAAAACGATCACTGGAGCTGAAGTTGTTGAACATTAACAAAACAGTTGTTGGTAAAACATGAAACATTTAGTAGCTGTTCTGAAAATTTGGACTGCTGTTTTTTCCAAGGTCAATAATAACCTTTTAATGTCAAAATAAATCTTTTCTCTTTAATCAAATATGTTTAAAATGTATTGTCCAGTTCAGGATTAGACAACAATTTACTCAATAATTTGGATGGAAATCTCTTGAATCATGTTTCAGACTGATGAATGAAACCCAGAAAAGGAAACACATTGTCTGGCTGGCCTGAGAAGGGAGCGGGGGTGGGGGGACTCTGTCTCTCTATAGCCAGCGGTGCTCTGCATCCCCATCTGCTCGCTCATGGTTGGACATGAAAAAAGATGGTGAACCAAACTGCCCAGCCGCTCTCTCTCTCTCTCTTCGGTGCTCTTTTCTATGCAGCAGGTTCTCTGTTGGAAGTAATGAGTCACGTCAGCAGCAGCTTTTAGCTCGCAGCGTCGTGGTAATGCAGGAGAAGAACGATGGAGTGAAGGGAGAAAAGGTGGAGGGAAAGAGAAAGAGGGCATCTGATCGTAGACAGTTTTTAGGCTCTGCTCCTGGCAGATTCCCTGTCTATCTGTTTCCTCCATCTGTCTCCTTGCTTGTTGCTCCAAGGATGAAAATGACATGAGGAGAGGGCTGCATGGATTTCATGTTTTTTTTTTAGGCTTTGCCTTTGTCCTTCTTGGGCGAGCTGTTCCTCGATCTGTCAGTCCATTCTTCACAGCCCTCTGCTGGCGTTGGGTTTCAGCCTGATGACCCACTCCCCTCCGTGGTTACTGTTGTACAAATCCAGCAGGTGTGTGTCGGGGTCCAGGCAGTGCTCACCTGCAGAAAACACAACAGAAATGACTAAAGGTCCCAGTTGTTGGAATATTTTGTGATTAAAGTTTCAATTACTGTTTCAGTTAATTGATTAACTATTTGACCTACAGAATGTATGAAAATTGTGAAAATTCAAATTGATGTCTTTAAATGTTTTATTTATTTTGGCTACCAGTCAAAGGTTTTCAGTTCTCAGCTCCATAAAACAGAAAAAAGTAGCTAATGAGAAGCTCTCTTTTGGATTTTTTGCTTGAAAAACAATTTAAACAATTAATCAATTACCAAAACGTTTGATTATTTTTCTTTGTCAATTGATCAAAACTGTTTCATGTCTAATTTGGGACTTTTGCTTGACTTTTGCAAATGATGGTCACGAGTGAATAATTTCCAGTATTAACGTACAGATTCACAAGTTTTTCATTTCAGAGCCGAACCGAGTGAGCATGTTTTTTTTTTTTTTTTTTACTGTTCACTGTGTCAGCTCTCCTGTGAGAGCACAGACATGTGTGTAATAAGCATTTGTCTGCTCTGATAACTGCAGATGCACTGCTCCTGTCTCTTTGACGCTTGCACAGTTCATTACATAAGACCTTGCTCCCCTCATCAGCTCAGTGAGCAGAAAGACATGCAAATGTCAACGCCGAGAAAACGGTGCAGACACTTCAGCTTACCAATATTTCCTCCCACTTCGTACAGGGCGCAGTCTGGAAACGTCACAGAGCCGTTTCTGTTGACAGACACACCATGTATCATCATTTATACCCATCAAGGTGGACAGAGCATTCTTAATGAAAATATTCATCAAGATACAAAACCTTAAACTTATTTGCTGTGAATATTACAGAACATAAGTAAACTTACGAGTTGTTGAATTGAATTGAATTGATTGAAATGAAATTGGGTTTCACATTTCTCAAGTATTTATTCATTTTAATCTTTCATGTTAAAGATTCATGACTCTGATACTATTCTTATAATGCATGATAATCATGAACAGAAGGCTGCAGTGTCGTACCTTCTCATTTTTCCCTTTCCGTTTTCGGGGCTGCGGAGTGACTGGCGGTGAAACTGGTTGAGCAGGTCTGACGCTCGGGAGTTGATGGTGAGCTGGAACTCCATGGTGCCGCTCACCAGATCGCCAACCTGGATCTTTACTGTGCGGCACGGCTGCAGGGCCAAAAAAAAGTTAGAATAATAATAACTTTGGAAAGGAAAACAATGATGTTTCCACACCATAAACCTTGTTAAATTAGTTTTACATCACTTTTTAAACAGTCACACCATCTATTGAAATGACTTTCTTTCAGGTATAATGAGTATGTGAGGGGCTTTTTGTGGAAGATGAAGATCAATGTTAAGAATCAAATCAGCACAAGGCCTCATAAACTTTTAGCATTTCTATTATATTTGTTCGACAGATAAAATTACCACAAGAACTGAGATTTGTTCAAATAATTTATGGCTTTAATTATTCCGTACATTTTATTGGTTCCAAAATCAGACATTGCTTTTCTCCAGGTTCTCCAGGTACTGCAGCTCACCTCTGAGGTGTTTTTATCAGGTTTGTCCCGGCTGTCTGCGTGGATCTTCCTCAGCAGGTTCTTGATGCGGCGATCGTAGAACTGGTAACGCCGGTTACTGTTCTCGTTCAGCTTACGCACCTGGCTCATGAGGAAATTAGGAATCTGAAAAGAAAAGAAACATTTTGGGATTGTTGTATTTTCAAGAAATATGTTGACAATTCTCATAATGAGGCTGGCTTGCTTGTTTTTTGTGGAGCTTTCAGACAGAAAAAACAAATAAGAGAAATATGATCACAACTCTCTGTTTAACTGTTATTTTAAGTCAAGAATGAACCTTCAAGCTAAATTTGATTACATATTTTGCTTTTATTCAATTTCCAACTTGCTACAATAGTAATATGAAAGTTTTTATGAAATTGCCTTATTACTCTCTGTTACTAAGAAACTCTTTTATGAGTACCAAACCTTTATTGGCTCTTAAATTAAACTATCATATCTAATGTTTCTTCAGTAAAACCAACAGTCGTCTCTTCTTGAGACTGAATATAAGGAAGGTCCTACCGTCCAGAGCAGGTCCTGGTAGCGGATGAGGAGCCTCATAACATCGGCTGCCTTCTCTGCATGTCCTTTCTCTGCCCCCTCGGTCAGTCTGCTGGGGACGGCCTTATGGAGAAAGAGGTTGGGAGCCATGATGGTCGCTACAGCCCACAGGTTCATCCTGTTCCTCTTCTCCCTGGAAACCACCTTATTGAGGAACTCAAGGAGGGCCTGAAGGACACACAGATGGAGATGTGCATACAGATGTGTGAAATCAAAACGCATTCAGCCAGTTTTGGAATCGATTTTTCATCAAATTGGATTTAACTTTTTCGGTTTTTAGTTCAGCTCTTTCACTTTGAGCAGAACAATGCGTAACTGTTGAGAGGCTGCTTACAGTGAAGCACAAAATGGAGTAAAGTGATTTATCACAGTGACTGAATCATCTGTAACACCTCTACTGAAAAGTATGTTAATGCACAGTAAGTTTCAGCTGCCTCCACTGGAGTCAAAGTAATTAGTTCAGGTGGGTTTTATGCTCCTGGATGCTGTAAGTGGAGCTGACTGCACACTTGTGACGGTGAAAGTGAGTCATGGTTAATGCAAGCTGTTATATAACAGAGCAGAGTGTTTCAAATGTGGATTAAGAGCAGAACAACACAGTAATGCATTATGAAACTGCGTTTCGGTTTGTCAAGTTTCATGAAAGTGCAAACTGTGATGAATTTCTGACAACCAAAGACGAGCATGTGTAGTGAAAAATGCTAAATACAGCTTTAAGACCAACTGAACAGTTTGGAGTCGTTTACAGATTCTGTAAATTCTTTTTTTTTAAAACCTGACTCTTTATTTAAAGCTAATTTTCAACCTCTTTCGTGCCTGGATATCAATGTTTTTTCTCGAAGTGCTTGCATAGCAGAGGAAATGTTTAGATTTAAATGTAAATGTAAAGTAAAAGTACATAAAAATGTACACATTAGGTAATTATTACTGATAATGACAGTGACTGACAGTGTGTACCTTCAGTGTGTTCCTGTTAGGCTCAGGCAGCAGCAGGATGAGCAGGTTCAACATGTGGAGTTTCTGCTTCAGATCTGTGATGTCTGAAAGAGGAAAGAGCAAAGGTAAAATAAGTTTAACACACGCACACGCACACACACACACACACACACACTTCATTTCCTCTGCATTTGGCTGAGAATAATGGGACACCTAAAGATTAATGACATTGTGACAGGTGGCCATTAGGTTTGTTAGCTTATGTCTCTGTGGTCACACGTCGTTTATCACTTTGCACAGAGTTTCCTCACACACTACACATCAGTGAGTCATCAATCAGATTATATTAATATCAATCCAGCCTTTTATTAAGGTGAAACTGATGTGAAAATAGCAGATCTTTGACTCTGCTTTGTCACAGTGCATGCATTTGTGATGGTGCCGGGACGCCTCTTAAAAGGCTATCAACTTGTTCATCTTAAAGTGGGTTTCTCAGCCGGAGCAGAATAGATAAGCATCACACGGCGCTGTCATCACGGTAAAGACACTGAGGTAATTATGATGTGAACCCCGCTGAGCTGTCTGGAAAAGTGGGCAGCAGATTGTTGAAGTCGTGTAGAGGAGGAGAGAAGGGGAGTTGTGTACGCCTGTTTTATACAGTGAACAATTCATACACATCTGCATCGTGATCCACTGTATGATCTATCACAGGTCTGCCCATTGTGTAACTTTAGAGGAGAAGTGCTCTTCGTGATGTGTGTTTTAACACTGTGCTGAAACTGAAAGCTCCTTCATCCAAACATTATCTTGTATCTCTGGATAACAGCCTCACCCAAATGACTGAAATACAATGCGTGTGTAAATATGACGCAACTCTGTTTTCATATTCCAATCAATGCTTTCACACAGTTTTCTAAATTTAAATCTAACAAAGAAATGCTGCACATCGTACAGAATAACAACTCAGGATTCCCAAACTTGATCACATCTTAAACCTCTAAAAGCTCAAAGTGTTTGCTGACCTCTGACGGCGCTGAAGGTGTTGAGGTACTCGGCGGTGAGCAGAGGAGCGGGCAGTTCTCGGATGAACTTCTTGAGCAGTGCGGCGGCGTCGTTTGGACTCACCTCATCCCAGCTGACCTGCCCTGAGTAGAAGTTGGTCTCCAGGTTCTGCTGCAGCAGCTGAAGGTGGAAAACAAAGAGGCGTTTTCAGAACAGATGAACTGTCAGTTTACAATCCATTACAAATCAGTGAATTTACTATACTTTACAATAATTCAACACTTCATTGTAGGACGTATTGTCTATATTTATTAACACAGAACAGAACTGCAAGAAAAGATCAGTTATGAGTAATGCCTCTCATGAGCCTATATGTCATTTGTGAAGTTTCCAGTGTTTCAACAACAGTTGTTTTAAATGATAAAGTCTTAATATGGAGAGTTGTTTGTAAGCTGTCACGACTCTGAAGCAGCTATTTAAAACTCATTAGTATCAAATTAACTCTTCATGACTATGGATGTTACAAACACGGGCATGAGTTCACAGCTAATTACCTGGCAGTGCTATCAGTCTCTATTTGTGCCTTAGGCGTAAGTAAGAGTACATAAGCACCATTACCTCACATTACTGATTCTTATTTTATTTTATACCCTGGTGTTAAAAGAGGCTCCACGTGTTTCTTATTTCTCACAAAAATACAAAGAAAAAAGATTTGAGCAGCATTTTAAATTTAGGATTAAGTGCGCAAACTCCCACTGATCACACTAATGTGTGACTACAATCAGCAAGTTATGCTTTGCTAAAAAAAACAAAATGGCAGAATATATTGATGGTAGTAGATCCTTCATCAGCTGTTGTACATTGACAATTAAACTTTTATCAAATATGAATATTTTACAAACATTTCTATGATATTTGTATATTGATACACTAAAAAATATTTTGGGAACAATAAATGGTAATATAATGATGTACGTTAAAGATGAAAAGTTTAGTTAATTCTCTTTAAATGATCATAGGAGACTGCATTACAAGCACTTGACTGATCTATCCTGTTAATCTGTGCTAAATGGCGCCCTCTTCTGTCTGCTTAATTTAATTGATTCTGCATCTATTGTGTATGTGCTAAATTAAATACAGTATCATAAAGGTGTTTCTGGCAACAGTGGCTGAAAAAAACAATATAGATTCTGTCTCACTGGACCTTGTTTTTCTAAATGTCAACTATAGTTAAATTCAGTGAAGCCATTTAATTTTCCTCACTGCTGCTCAAGCACTTCTGACATTTTACAGTGTCGATATTTTGGCTCCCCTTTAAGGTGATGAAACATTTGTTAATTCCTTTGCATTTTGTGATTAAATAATTTGGTGCAGTGCCAGCTTCGTTTGTGGACAATGAATACCGTACCTTGATTCTCGACTGAGATCCTGGAACCCGCAGGATCCCCTCTGAATCGACTCCTTTTTTCTCCAAAAACGACAACAACTGCAGAGAGAGAGAGAGAGAGAGAGAGAGAGAGAGAGAGACATCAGCAGAGAGTCAGACATCAGCTGATAAGAATCTCTTGCTCACCTCTGCTGGTTATTCTCAGTAACTGCTGCGACATACAGGGTGTGGTCAAAGCATTTCGCATTCAGAGGACACTGAGAGCTCTATCTGAGGACGTGGTTTGGCAAAAGGCGAGGCAAAGGCATAAATGTGCTGAGCAAAATATGGCCAAAAAGACACAAGCTGTCACCTTGTGTCAGATGAGGGGAGAACAGCAGATCTGATATATTGGAGCAATTTCAGAAACTCAAATCCCTTCAGAGGCTGTTAGGTTTATGGTAAGAGGGGGGTTATTGGCTAAATTTAGACGTCAAGTACCCATACAGTACATACAGCTCATATAAAAGCATGTCAAATGATGAAAAAGGGTCTTTTAAGATCATTTCACAAAGACGTTTCCACAGATCAGGTTCTTACCGCCTGCATGAAGAGAGGAGTCGAGCTGTTGGGCTTTATTTTCTGATCGGTCTCCAGCAGCGCGGCCAGCGGCACCCCGAAGAGCGTGCTCTCTGTGAAAAATCAAAGTGTCCTTGAGTTGTTCTCTGCCTCACCTTAACATTTAGCATAAGTTGCACGAGGGAGACATTTTCCTGTGTTGTGTGTCCGTGTCTACATTCATGCTGCTATATTACTGCTGAGTAATTCTTCTTGTATGAGCATGCTGACATGCAGTAATTGTAGTGTGTCAAACTGCAACTAACCAAAAAAAAAAAGCTAGGATTAGTGGTGGCTCATTTATGTATTACTAAAGAATATGTCACCAATATTTAGACTGATTTTAAATATTCAGTTTTTTTGTGTATAGAGAAACAATCCTTTGTAAAATATTTAGTAAAGAGCTAAGAGTATATTATGATTTAAATGTGTCTGTATAAAATCTAAACAAAGTGGTGTTAGACAGAAATCAACAGATGTTTGTGTAAAACTGGTGATGCAGACAACTAATCAAGTGGCAGTTTGAGTCTTTGTTTTCTTTTGATTTGACTGGCTCACAAATCAGGTAGCAGATGAAAAAGTAAACACATAGTTCAAATATTTTTGTCTATGAAAAGATACCAGATGTCCCCTTGCGTGTGTGTTTGTAAAGAGAATGTGCAGTATTCTCCTTTTTGGGCATAGGTGCCACCATACCTGGGATTTTCCTCTTGCTGGTTTTGTGCCTTTTGACCTCCAGCTCTAAGAGGTCGCACAGCGCCGTCATGTCAATGAGAGCCAGCTGTCGCACCTTCTTCATGTCAGCTTGGGAGAGATCCTGAATACGAGTCACTCCGAGGCGGCACTTGGGGCAGACCACCCGCTGAGGAGGTGAGAGTGAAGGGAGGGGAAAGTGGGGAGAGGGCGATTGGAGTTGAGAGATGGGAAGTGGAGGTGAAGAGGGAAAGAGAGAGAATGGGATAAAAAACAGGGAGGAGAAGATAGAAGAACAAAATGGTGAATGTCAAATGATATGCTTGTTGTGTTCTTTTCATTCAAATTATGTCATTCCCCTTTCAGTGTCTTACAGTATCCGTGCATTATAATGAACAAATTTCAAAAACACTACTTCTTCCCTTTTGCAGAGGAAATGAATTTAGCCTGAAACCGAAAAATAAATCTGCTGGACTCCGTGACACAACAACTCTTCTTTTGTTTTGAGCTTAATTTCCTCATTCCTTTATTCTGCTTAACGCTGTTATCTAACCAACGTCGGGGCCGATTAGAGTTGGATTACAATAACATTTGTGTTTGAGTGAGTGTACTAACAGGTTTAAAGGAAAATGCAGACCTGGCTTGACTCAAAACTAAAAATATTTCTGGGCCCAAACGGCGACTGGAGTGATCTCTGTGAAAGCTTTCCTGCCCTAAAGGCCTAAATTACCAAGATTCTTTTTTTTCAGATCTGTTAGCAAAAACCTTTATTTTTCAGGGTTTTAATACGACTGAACTTTATTATAATCACACCTACAAATATGGATCAATGGACCCAAGATCAGGAGGAGGAAAGACAAACTCATCAATAAATAAATTCCTTTAAAATAATAGCATAAGTAAAGTGACACTGAAAGACTCTTAGTTTTATACAAGACTTTAAAACTGTGTGTTGCTAACTAATGAACATACAGTCAGAAGTGTTTGTGGTGGTGACCACCGAGCGAAACGTTAATTCTGACCTATTCATCATGTACTGTTCGTACCTTGTCTTTCCCACAATGACTCAAACCATCTTTCCTGTAAATATAATGTAAATGTACTTTCACACCCACCAAATGAAACGAATGTAGGAAATAAACAAACGGAGAAACGTATGTCGGTATTTCCCTTTAATGTCCCGTTAGCAAATCCACTTCCCATTTCATAACAACATCGCTGAAATGTTAACAAAATCCCCCAGTCTGAAATAAAATCTTAAATTTTCCACAGTTTTTCTGGTGCTTACAGGCAGGGTGCCGTCCTCTTTTCTGCGCTGGCTGTTGTTCTGCGGCAGTTTGGCCTGTTTGAGGAAGATAGCGGCCTGTTCGCAATAAGACACGTCGGTGATGAAGAACTCCTCTTTGGGAGCGCCTCGCTGATGCTCTGGTGTCACAGCTGATCGGGAAACACGCACAAACAAAGCCCAATCTATTAGTTGGCTTGAGGAAGTCCAATGTAGAGATACCACACAACAAACAAATTTGAATGCACGCTAGAGCAAGAGGAAGAAGAACAACCAAAAAGCCCACAAATATGAGGAAATGTACCCACACGCTCCTTTATCTCTAATCCCACAGAGGAACAAGGAATCAGAAAAAAAACATTTGGCAGAAGTATCCTTTATCCTTGTTTAAGTCTTTGTTACTTCATATGTCATGGTGAATATTTATTATTTATTTATCCGTAACAGTATGACCCTTCCTTTACTGTATCTAAGAGGTGCATATTTCTCTTGTTTATGTTCCACCGTTAAAACTTCAACAACTGAATGACAAGGTTTACCTGAGGGTAAACGTCAGAAACTGCATTCTTTTTATAGGGACAGTTTTCCTGTTTATTTTGTTTTGATTTGGTGTTTGGTGAACTCAGCGCTGTGAGGACAGGGACTTTCCCCAGCATGCACAGACAAAGAGTTATCCAGGGATTAATCTGAACCAATTAGACAACCAGGCTGTGGCCTGATCCCGACAGAAAATCCCTCGTCAGAACCTCACAGATCTGCTGCTTACCTGACTTCTTCAGGTATGTTTGTGTTTTATTTGAAGTTAAGTTACCTATGAATCGTTTGCAAGATATTACGCCAATGGAAGTATTCAAATCTAACAGTTAAAGTGTTGTATTCTTGCCTCTGAAAGATTAAGTGTGTACTTTGACTTCTTTGTTATATGTTAAGTTTGTTTATTGTATTAATACTCCTGTATGTACTGTATGTAGCTCTTACCTGACAGTGGTGTTTTGGCAACTGACGCCATGCTGTTTTGGGCCAGGTCTTCACTGTGCTGGGGCTCAGGCAGAAGAGTCTGGTGAAAGAGAGCATCAACACTTCCTATGAGCAACAATGACTTTAAAAATGTCAGTCCTGTAATATTTTCTCCACTACTGGTAATAGAAGTAATGTTTCATATTGTCCACTGCTGAGATGGCTTTGGATACAAAGAGTGTCTCCTTTGATAAAGGACTGATAAGGATGACAGGAACAGGGTCTCCATCTCAGGTCTGCTCAGACAGACAGGGGGGACAAAGCGTGGCCTTTACATGTCATTTTCCTTTTTTACCACAGGTCAGCCTCTCTGCATGGAACAAGAAAGCACAATACACTGGAACAATAGACAGTCCCTCACTGAGCCCTGACAGTCACCAGGGAAATGGATATTTTATCATTTATCGCACACAGCTCTGACGCAGACAATTGCTGTAAACTTGTATAACAGCAGAACTGTAATCCTGAGACTGGAAATGGGGACAACTGATGAATGTGTGGCTCTTTATGAGTGAAAATCAACATGTATGATACATAAACCAAGATTAAATGCATGTATGTATCCATCTACAGCAAGAAGTGCCTTTTACATTTCCTTTTGTATAGAGGTAAAAAACAGATATAGAAAGTTCATATACAGTTAAATTTCCAACTTTTATTTTTTTCTCTGTATTTCAAGACTCTTTTCCTTGTTTTTTCTCCTCTGCTAGAAAGTCAAAATAGCTTCCCTTAGATGAGCAAGGATTCGGGGATTTAACCGGTCCTGACCTGAGTGATGGGGGAGTGGAAGATGTCACGGACGTCGCGTGGTGCCGGTTTGTTCCTCTTGCGGAGCGACAGCGTGTAGGAATCCAGTCGGCGCTGGACGGCCTCAGCCTGTGTCCGGGTCAGAGTGGACAGCAGCACCGCGTTGTCTACATCCTCGCTGTCCTCACTGATGAGGTTCGATAAACCAGCATCAGCCAACCACTGCTCCTCCTGTTCGCCCTCTGAGACACAAACGCGCAAGAGAGAGTGAGACACACAGACAACAGCAACAACAGGTAGACAGAATGAAATTTAAGATGCAGAATGTCACAATCATAATTGTAATTTTGTTATAGTGTAATGTATAAAATCTGAACTACATGACATAAATCCATTAGTAAGTTTGTGCTTAAAATCCCTGCTCAGTCTATATTCAGAACTAGTTACCACGTGAACAGGAAGTCATCTTATCATCGCAGGCTAAAGTTTAACTGTTGTAAGACTCCAAAATATAACAGTTTAAGGAGGTAAAAAAATATATTAAACTAAACTGCCAGTCTTTTGTAAAAATAGGTATGACGGCTTTATTTACATATGCATGGATATAGAAATATGTGTGTCAGAATGAGTAGTATTCAGAGAGTTTAGAATGAGTGGAAAATAAACAATTATGCTAAACTAATTCTAAACTATGTTATCAGGTAATTTGGTAAAACAGGGCATAAACTTTTTGATTTGAGCTTTGTCATATTTTTTTGGGAATGGTAACTGAAAAAGCTTTAACTCATCTCTTATCTCACTATTAATATAACATTTTGATCAAATATTATCTCTTTACTTGTTATATCATATTGCAGTGAACTAACATTTGCTTTGTCTGTTACACCCGGCAGTTCATGAGTGTAAATGTGTAGTTAGAGCTAATCTCTATGTAAGAAGCAGTCTGTGTGGTGCAACCAGCTGTAATTTAGTTAATCGCCACTTTGTTACGTTATGACCACGTAATGTCTGAATTCATGAAGAACTGGTGCATCCTGCTCTTGAACACCAAATACAGTAGTTAGTAACGTGAGTAAATTTAAGAACATAAAACTGTTTACCCTTTCAAAATAATAATGAGGCACACACACTTACACACGCAGAAATCCAGACTTCAAAGGGTTTACTCATTAGTAAAAAATCAATTTGAAACAGAGCCTCTGTTTAACATGACATCAAAAGGATCTATTAGAGGGCAGAATTAACACAATCAGATTATTTGAATAGATGTGACAAAAGATCATTCCTATCAAGGCAGCATTCATGAATGGCTATTTGCCCTGTGCACATAAAACACTCGCTGCCACAGAGTGTTTGATAGTGTTGTCATGGTGATGAGCTCTACTTTGCTGCATGGGAGAAACCTGATACGTTGCCATAGCGAATGCATCATTTCACGGAGGATCTCAGAGGCAGCTCCGTTAAACGCTGATGCTTTGTAATTCTGCCACATAAAGACTTTCTAGTCCTTAATCTACCAGCGTGGGATTTGCAGGATTTTACCTTCAGACTGTCTGGAGTCTCTCCTGGTGCAGTCGAGGTCTGTGTAGCCACTCCCCTGTCGTATGGTCTCCACCTCACTCCAGAACGAGTCCAGGCAGAGTTTGTCAGGGTGCTGCTCCTGATCCTGGGAGGATGCGGCGTGGGTGCTGTCTGCGTGTTCAGCGGCTGCCTGGTCCTGCGGGCTGTCCCAGGGCTCCACGCTCATCTCGGTGGGGCTGGGATTTCTGGCGCAGACATACACACACGTAAAGAAATCACACGCGTGCATGCAAACGAACAAGCAGAGACACAAAGACACATACAAACGGTGGAGACTGAGGCGGTGCAGGGAAGATGAATCGGCCGGGGAGAGCCCAGAGAGAAGGAGAGACAAAAGGAGTGGGATGGAGGGAGGGCCGGAGTGAGGCGAGAGATGGCGAGAGCGGACACAAAGGGGGGTCTCTATTGTTCTTGCAAAATGTGGCCTGGAGGCAAAGTACCCTGTAGATCCACTAGATGCCACTGTAAGCATGTGAGATCTGTCTTTCTATGGGCTCCACCCCTTCTTCTACTGAAACAGATGCACAAACCATCTACCCAACCAACAACAGATGATATAAAGTCAAATGAACAGTTTGAGATAAAACATATAATTTATTATCTCAGATTCTTTCCCAAAACACCAGCAAGGAAAATGCAGCCAGCTGTTCCTGTGTGGGACTCAACAACAGAGGATACTGTTCTCTGATAACAATGGGACACACTCACACACACACGCACACACACGCGGTCAAGCCCCTCAAGCACTGAAATGTGACCCAGTGATCACAGACACAGGAAGTGGTCAGCTGACTCACTCCGTCAGTGTGCGGCTCAGTCACATTCTTCAAGTCAGCGAATCTCAGGAGACATACCAACCTCAGCTCTCGTCCATTTCTCAGGAATGCCAGATGGCTTATCATGCCAACATGAATGAGAGAGAGACAATGAAACCATAGTCACCCAATGTATCAGAGCCAAAAATAACCCATACTGTGATGCGACGGGCTCTTCTACATGTTTCTCATACATGACAAAATCAGATCACATCAGGTTTTTTTCCAGATCAGTGATTTGGAGTGTGCAACCACTTTCATGTCTTAGTGTGGTGGGGGAGAGAGGTCTGTCATGACAGCTGTTCAAAGAAAGCCTCTTTTCTGATAATCATAAAAAGGATAAACAAATCTGATAAGGTGAGTTAAGTTCAAGAAATCACTGTGTAATATGCCACTAGCTCATTTCATTCTGAGTTCTTTTTTACTGCATTAAATCCTTTACATGAATCAGATCTGTAAAATGTTATTAACTTACATGTGTCATGCTTTTGTTTTACTGTCTAAACCCGTATGGTCACATTCCTACATACATCCTAGTTGTATGTAATGTAACGTTTTAACGGAAAGAGTTTCAATTTTTCACTGGTTTCCGATCTTCCAAGACCATGAAATTACTTATTTAAACCCGCCATTAAATGTGTTATTAAAAATAATGCAGGGCTCCGTTGTGCTGGATTACAATCTGGATTGATCAGTCAGTTATTTTTCCAATTAATCAATCAGTTTTCTCTATAAAATGTCAGAAAATAGTGGATAGGTTTAGTTCAACAAATAATTATATAAAACAGAGAAAGCAGATCCTCACACTTGAGATGAAACCAGCAAATGTTTGGCTTGAAAAACTTTTTAATCCATTAATTAATCCATTATCCTAATTGTTATTGACTAATGTTCCCTTAATTGTTTCAGTTCTACACAGATCCACTTTCAATACTGGTTTTTAGTCACATTAAGAGTGTAGCAATTTTTATATAATTTAAACAAACCTAAAAAGGAAGTTCTTGTATGAATGTCTCCAATTGTAAATAAGAAGTGACGTGGAGTTACAGACAGACTGAACTGATCTCTATCAGTGCCACACAAATTAACAGGCAGAAAAAGAAAAGATAGTATCTTCTATCTGATCACTATGGCAGCCGATAACTTAGATTTAGATATGAGAATCATTCTGAGGGAAGAAAATGCGGTAATGATGACTGATAACGGACTTTTTGCTAAGATTATATTGTATGATTATATGTGACAAATAAACTTTAACTTCCCAATGACAAATGTCGACATAGGTTATTTTAATACAACATCTAACTCACTAAATCCCTCACACAGCTGTCCAAAGCCACAACATGTGCTCACAATCTGCTACTCTTATGGATGAAACACATCAAGCCTGAGAGATCAGAAGTCTGCAGACAGCTGACTCACAGCAGTCAGCTGCACTCTGCATCCTGAACTTCAGTGAACACCGCAAGAATTTAAATCACATTTAATGAAAAATATCCGGGAATTATTTTGATATCACAATTATTCAGGTTCAACAGAGAAACACATGAATACACATAAATGAAGGTTTGTCTACAAACTCCCACATGATTATCATGTGTTTTAAATGTCAAAATAGAGTTGTTATGTAATAAGGTTTGGGAGTTCATAAACTACATCATAAACTACAGGCCCACAGCTGCAGAAGTTTGAAAGTTTGTTCTGATGTTGCACTTCACTGTCAGGTTATATTTTTTCTTTACCACACGTGCCATCTACAAAACTCTACTTCAAGCACAGGCAACACTCAAACTTTCACCAAAGCACCTCAATCCTGCTGATCCAGCTCCAGCTCCCATGACACATACCTGGCTTTTTTCTTGTGGGACGATGACTTCACGCGCTTGCTGCTCGCTGGACTTTGAGTGGGACGCAGCCTAAAACGGTTCAACCTGGTGCGCGGAAACTGCATGTTGGCTCCGAGTCTGTTCACAACTACCTCCTCTCTGCCTCCCATATCCACAGTGCTAAAGGAATCCAGGAATTACGGTCCAGTACAAAACCTAGCTTTATCCAAGTCCTGGTGGTTGGACTTCATGTGAGTGTGAAGTAAATCTGGCCGCTGCTCTGCTTTCTCTGTGCGCTGACAGGGAGTGATGTGGAGAGAGATTTTACTGCGGCTCGGGGCTATGCAGTGTATTTGTGAGCTGAGTAGAGCTGGAATGCAGGAGGGAGTGACGAGTCCCCGAACATCAACACATCATTCACACCTGTCCCCGCCTATGCTACTCTTGGTGACACGCCCTGCCCAAAAGCCTGATGGCCACCAACTTCCTCTCTGCTTCATACAAGAATGTTTGACACTTCAAAAAACCTAGTTTAAAACTCTTTGGCTGCAAAAAAAAAAACAAAAAAAAAAACAGCCTTATACGAGTCTTTGTATAGCTCTAATGGACGTAGATGATCAATCCTCCAGCCACATGAGTGAAAGTTGCCTAATGTGCGCTCGCATGTATACCTCAGGCACTTCACAGTCTTTTAGTAAAAGCTACACAACTCCACTTGAGCAAATTAATCAATGATTCTTTGTTGAAAAGATGAGACGTGTTGTCACCTCTTTGCTCTGACTTTGTGTGAGTTAAGAATTAAGTTAATCAAACGGATCAAAGGATGAAGATGTAATCTCAAATCTTGCATACTTGTGGTGTGACAGTTACTGAAGTGGTATGTTAAATCAAATCATGCCTTATATGCACAAGACAGCTAATTATTGCACCATTCCTGTTGTCATCACTACCTGGATCAACCTCATATCTGAGTTTGACTCTGCAGATAAATAACTGTGAGGTGAATGTAAAGTATGTGCATGACATGAGCGCAAGGCAGAGAGAGACGAGCTGACAGCATGAGAGAATGGCTCAGGTTCTTCAAGTGTACCAGGTTTGTCAAATACCTGAAAGCAGCACTGTAACCCACCCCCCCTTTACCAAATCACTGACTCATCAGCACTGTTTTATTCCCCCTTGACAGCCCACATATCCGCTGAGGATGTAAAGAGAAATGTCTCCTTGGGTTGGAAGAGAAGTGGGAATGTGTGATTTACAATAGTCTGCTAATGCATGACTTAGTTTGGTCTGTTCTAATAAAATCTTCATGAACAACTGTGGGAATGCATTTGCATGAAGATTCAACTGAAACCTGCTGCACAGTTTACAAGGAAAAGCCTAACCGGTTACTCCAACCTCTACAGTTTGTCATATGACTCTGCTTTCTATCAAAAAATGTGTCTGAAAAAAGTGTTGAGCCAGACTAAAAACAAACTCAGATCATAAATACTAAAATCAAACCCTGAATGATTATAAAGAGTTCATTGCTCTTTATAAAAGAGCTTTGAATCGTCCTTGTTTTTCCTCAGAAGCCAAGAACAAATATGGCATAGTCTTATTTTTAAACCCGCCTCTGATAGTCTTCACCTTGCCACTAACTTACAGAGCTCAGTCACTAAACAAAACACATGCTCAAGGCTACTTCTGTAAATAGACAATAGAAAACTTGGGCTGCTGAAAATGTCAGGATTGTTTCTTGTTGACTGGGTCTCAAATTAACACAGAAAATAAACAGGAAACCATTCACAGAGAAGAATAGAGAAAATGTCAAAAGGTTGTCTTACTTTTATATTCAGCACTGTGGGAAATAACATAAAGTAACCCCAACCAACAACTCTGGACAAGGAATACAGTAATCCAACTGAAAAAGCGGCTCGTGTTGAAAGCAACACAGTGTTTAATCCTCGTGGCACAATGCCATTGCAAGCCTCTTAGCTTGCAGAGAATGCAACAGTTTGCTCATACAGCCTTGAGAAAGTGTTTCGTCTTGACTCCCCATCACAGCATGTACTGTCATCTAAAATCCTCAACACAGAGAGAGACAGTTTTGAATGACAGCAAGTCTCCAAAGTCTCTGAACTTTGCACAGGGGAAAAAAACTACAAAAAACAGCAACATATGGACACTTAAAATGAAAAATGATCAGACAATGAAACTCTTGCACTGATCAGCAAAACCAGCTTGCAATCAAAGAGAGTCAAACTGCAGTGTGGAGGCACAGAAAAAGCCCCCACCCCTCGCCTAATACCCCACTACTATTAGCCTAATAGTAGTGGGGTAGCTTAATCCATACACAAGCTTCAAATCCAAGCAAGTCCACAGCGGGAGCAGAGGCCTAATCCTACCTGGCCTTGGTCCGTGCCATGGTTCTGCCCGAGAGCAGCAACAGGACCGCCGAGCTACTTCTTCCCCACGGCATCCTGCTGTTGTCCCCCCAAACCGCTGCGAGCTGTAGGAAACAGCAGCTGCCTGCCCCTGGCAAGCTGTTTCCTTGTAATCTCTTCAGTGCACAAACACATTAGAACAAGGACGGTCTCACTGCGCTGGTAGGAACGTCACTACATCGCATCCTGGGGCAGGAAAGGAGGTCTGCGTGGACGAAGTGGTGGGGTGGGGTGGGGGCTGAGTGGCAGAATAGTTGGCTGGGGCAGAAGAAGGAAGAGACTGTCTGAATGACTGGTTAGAGGGACGGGGCTGGAGGTGAATGGACGGGGCAGGGGGACACAAACAGCTGCATGACTGGCCGGTTTGACTAACTGTTTGGTCAAAGTCACGCTGGGGCTTCATCATATGTGACACAAAGAAAAGAGGAAAACATCCTTTGTATTAGTGGCAACACTTATTCATTTACAGATTCACTCATAACCAAGCACAAGAATCAGTAACCGAAGGCCATGATCCAGTTTACTGTCACTCATTTACAGCAGGGTTGAATATCAGTGAATGGCAGCAGTCACTTTGTCCAGTGGTCTCAAAAGATATTTTTAGTGGGTTGAACTTGATCAGATCCATAAGAAGGAGGCAAGCAAGGCAGAGGGGGCAGGAACAAACAACGTACAATTAAATCTGTGTCCTGTTACATTTATTGGACATAACACCATAAATAACACAGGTCTGATCTGTTGTAAGAGCTAGGACATACTAAAAATTAAAGTTTAGTTATTATGTTGTTCATATATGGGAGAATACTTCCAAAAGATCAGAGACGTACAGTTGTGACGTCTTTAATTTCAGGCCTAAATGTTTAAACATCATACTTTTTATTCTTTATTTTTTAATAAATGCCTTTAAGGCCTACCTTTAGTAAAATATATTAAACTGCATTTGTGCATGAAATGTGTTATAAAAACAAATGATACAGCGAATGTGTGAGTAAAAATGCTTTTGAGTTGCCATTTGAAGAGACCACTTTTACACCCATAGATGACAGAGGCAGAGAAGGTCACCCTCTCCTGTATTGCTTTTAGGGAAATGTGGTGGCTCTGACTGTCTGTCCTGTCCTTGAGCTGGATTTCAATACTAGTGGGTTGGTGAACAAAAGAAAAGTTGGTGCAGAGCTGAACTATGGCTACGTTGGGTTTATTACGACGGCATAATTTCAACGAGATTTACTAAATTTTACTCACTGGGAGAGAGCGTTGAGAGCTCAGCACTGAGGATTGGACTTTGTACCACAGCAGTGCTGGGTGAGCTTAAGATTATAAGAAATATTTACAGTGTTTCTAGGATCATATGTGAGCTACTCAAAGGGGTAAAAATACCACTGGGGCACTGAAAATCTGCTACACTTACATACTATACTCCATGCCCACTGAAAAAAACAGTCTGAATTTGTGTCCTGTCAAAGAAAACATGGAAATATTTTGAAACATTTAGTAAGAATTGTAGGACTGTAGGATTCCACTGTGGGTGTGTTTCTTAAATGGCGCTATTGGATAAGACACTGAAAGCAACACTTTAAAGGACAAAAACTTAGTAGCTACTTTTTTAGGGTTTTAGGGAGACATATACAAATATATTTTAGGTATTAAGCTATTTTTTCAAATATTTCTACTGGAAACAAACTTCGTATCAGTATTATTCTTTTTCAGTTCAGAAGCTCTGTTGATGTGCCCCTGGTCCACTTCATTTACTATTTAATACTGTATTACCCTAGTACAATTTACATTAGCACACATGAGCACAACACGCACACTTAATTCAAACAGCCGACTAAATTGAAAATCTCCTTTGTGCCCATCACTGTTAAAGTCAATCTAATCAAGTCCTGAATGAGGCTTTCTGCACAGAGTTGTTCCTTCATAAAAAACGCTACCGATCTGATAACAAATCCAGTCGTACAGAATATAACTAGCAAACTAAATACAGAATCAATTACGATTTTCATTTGGTGGGCTGAAATCAAATTAGGCTCCTCTTGTGTTGTGCAGTGTAAGATATCTGGTGGGAGCAGTACAGTCTACGCTCTTCACTGGTGCTTCAGCTCTCTGGCAGTTTGCCCAGTCACTACTTCCCCTCAGTTTGTCTCTAACCAGATCAACACAGATTAGGGAGACCACGGGGATCCCTCGAGGGAGTTCACTCTCCTCTCACCTCACGGGCTCTCTCTCTCTCTATCTATCTCTATATATACATATACATATATATATACATACATATATATATATATATATATATATATATATATATATATATATATATATATGTATACTCAAAAAATAACTTCCTAATAAATTCCTCACTCCTTTGTTCTCCTGTTGGACTGTGCTGAAGTATCTGTATCCTCCTCCACTCTCATCTTGTTTTTCCACCTGGTTTATTCCAGTAAAGTCCTCTCATAAAACCCTTCTTTTCCCATCCCTCCTCACAAGTGTTCCCCTCCTTTCTCTTGAATCATATCTGACTGCTGTTCCCGGTAAGTCAAGGCCTTCCTCGCCTCCCACAGCTCACAGATACGGCCTGGAGGAAAAGGAGAGTGGAGAACGTGATGGCATGTCTCCGTGTGACCCTGCAGATGGCATGTGACGGCCAGCTTAGCCCCATGCCCCGCTCATCCACCTCTTGGCAAGCAAGAGCACAGAGCCTGTGTGGCATGAAGGAGAAGGGGAGGGGAGGACAGGAAAGTGGAGCAGAGAGATAGAATACAGGAGACAGAAAAATAACAAAAAAGAGGGCAGATGACGACAGAGGAGGATAAGTCAGAAGAATAGGTCACAGGAGAGGATGGAGGATGTGCGAAGAGAATGTCACCTCTTGTAGGTCTTCATTTGTTGGCTCATGCTAATAACCTGAAAAAAAATCATAATACCAGAATCTGCTAAATGTTTAAAATGTGTACTTAGATGGAGGAGGAAGGGATGAAGAGCTGGCCGAGGCTGAGGCAGACTCACTGACACCTCCAGATGGTTTGACGAACGAGCAAATGGTGACGCAGAGTCAGAATGATGCAGCTTATCACCAATAACTCACAAGCACATTTAAAAACTTCGTTGCATGCCCGCATACACTGCATATGCTCACACAAATACAGACACACAAGATCACAGAAAGAGGCGGATGTCCTTGGGAACAATCATCTGTTACATGACATCAAATGTTAAAAGTTCATTTGGTGCAGCGGATGCATTCATGCGTTTTCAATCCAACCACCACAAACTGATGAACGTGCAAATCCGCAGTGAAAGGTTTGGTGACCAGTAGAGAAAAACGTTTTGATGGGATGAAAGTCATGCACGTGTAATTTTCATTTTATACATACACATAAGCTGAACTGTGCTGCTGCGATCAAATTCCTGCATCACACCTGAAGCGACGTGGGTGTTTCCGCTCATCGTTATTTATGGCTGCAAAGTCTGGCACATTAATTCACCCGGGCGGTGTAGCTGAACTTGTTCTGAAAGCACAGATGAGGAGTGAGTTGGAGAAAGCCTCAATTATCTGGTCATAAAATCATTTTGATGCATCCCTCAAACTATGTTCCTGTGCAAAGGAACTGAAAGCAAAAACAAAACAACTGTGCCTCACTGATATTTTTTTTCTGTCAAAGATGTTCTTGTGGCATTATTTCACCTGAGCAGGGCTCCTATTATTATAATCAGAGCTAAATGTTCAACATTCAACAAAAGTCCTCACAGTTCAATATTCAATAATAATGAACATACTTCAGACTTGTTGAAAGATACACATGCCTGGTAGGTTTAGAAAGATAATAACTACCTTTGGTCTGATGGCCACAGCTCATTCTCTCGCAAAGGACAATGTGAACATGTGACTATGAATTCCTTCCTTTTTTCCACACTGTCACGCCTTAGTTGCCTAATTAAATACCTTATCATTTTATTAGTTACTGACAATGAAAAGACAGCAATCAATTCACAAACACTGTCTGTTCTGACACTTTCTAATGGCAGCAAGAACACTGATCAGCAGGATGACATAGAACCATCGGACTATTATTAATCACTAATTTATCATCTTATTTGGAAACAGATTTTGCACTGCAGCAACCAACAGAATGTGACCTCTCGTAAAAGTCGCTCACCGCAGCGGCTTCCCTGAGCTGTGCGGGGCTGAAGATACCAGTGCTGAAAGCTCGAATACCTTCTCTTCACTCGCCATATGGGGCAAAAGTGGATTAGATGAACAGTAGTACTTTGCACTGACTCTTACTGCTTATACTTGGAAGCACACACCCTTTGCCCTGACTCTCAAGGTATTATATTAGTGTTATAACAGAGAGCCGTTCGTCCTTGTCCATGCACATTATTGTGCTGATAAAGGTCAAATCCGCGATTCTGCAATTATTCCTAAAAGCCCAAATGAATCTACAGCATGGATGCCAGTCTGCAGCTAAATTAAACTCAATTTTAATAATCTGAAACTAAACAGTAATAATCATAAAACACATCATACCAAAACAAAAGCAAACGTATACAGTATCTTTAAAAATACAGAATGAGGTAGATCACTGCCACAGTAATATCTAATGTCATGAGATTAATGACAAACACATTACAGCATTTAATTAAATTAATTAATTGGTATGTACTAAAAAGTTTCTTCAAACAGAAGCATCATCTTATCGCAGGTACGTCTGCATAAACTGATAAATACAAAGAAATACTGCAGACCAGCAATGCCAAAGGTCAATTAAAAATACTGTCTCCTCTACATAGTTTGTCCAGCAAAGTCCAAATGTCCTCCTCAGAGCATTTCTTGGTCACAATTTTTTAATAACTACATTTCAGGTATCTTTGTCAACATCATATGTTATGCAGAAAAAAATGACATATTGGATGATAAATTAACACCAATATGTGCCTTAAACAGCCAACATCTATCAGACCATAACGTAAGGACTGTAAAAACAACCCATCACATTATATTTCACAATTTTACATAAAAAAACTCCAGTAAAATCAGAACATTTAAACACAACAGGTTTTATTTTTTTCTGCACATGCAGGCAGAAAAAAAACGTCCATAGCAACAGATACCCTAGCAACCAGAGGCGCTTTCAGACTGAGGAGCAGAAACACAAAAGAAACGGAGGAAAAAAAGCACACAAAACACATAAAAACACACGTTATCAACGCACGAATACAAAAAAACCTATTCTGTTAACGTTTTATGATAGATAATTGTCGTTTTTTAAACAAATTTCAAAAGGGCAGCTTGCAGCCTGACAACAAAGACCTCCACTAACTAGTTAACTAACTGCACCTGCTTACTTACCGGAGAAAACACCGAGCCCCGCGTGACAAAGCTGGACTGAGCGTGAAAAGAGGATTTTTCCATGTAGCTGACGGTCCAACGACGACGAGTCCTGCAGACAGAGGGGACAACAAACAGATGGCAGCAGGAGAAAGCGCCTCCTCGGAGATGAGGAGACATGAGGGAGGCTGCTCTACTCCAGCCTCACCTTGCGTCTGACGTCACCACGCCGGCAGCCACAACAACAGAGCCGTGTCTGACTCCTGACAGGCAGCTCCTGGAGCAGAGGATGACACTTTAATTGTGCACAGGAGAGTACTGCATCAGTTGAAATACTAATTCCTGGCTGCCCAGGGTCCCATTATTACATCATCTTATAATAGGAGGGTTAGTGTAAATGTATGCAGACCACACTGTTTCCATTTTAATGAGTTTACAGTTATTACACTGTGGTGTAAAGCCATGCAGATACTGTAGTTCTTAAGAAAATAACTCTCACGAGACTTTGTTGAACATCAGCTTGTTACACTATATCGGTCTGCCTACATGTGTTTGCAGGGGACAGCTTATGTAAATATGAAGACCTGCTACCAAGCATTAGTGATGAAGATGAAGATGCCACTTTAATTGTGCAAAGGAGAGTACTGCCTCTGTGGAAAAACAAGATCAATTCCTGGCTATACAGGGTCACACTGTCACATTACCTTATAACAGGAGTTTTAGTGTAAAGCCATTAAACTTTTCATGTAAGCCATGCAGATACTGTAGTTCTCAAAGAGAAAAGTCTTCAGGATTTGTTGAACACCAGCTCATTACAGCATATAGTCCTACATGTGTTTGCAGGGGACATCTAGTATAAATATGAAGACATGCTTTTTAGCATTATAGACATGCGAGGTGCCTGCACAGAGTCAGAGAGATAATAAAAAGACAGCGTTCACCCCGGCAACAGCCCGTTCACCCTGCTGTTGTCAGGAAAGTGACTCCAGAGCAGCTTCTTTCTTCAGGCCACGAGACATCTATTGCGTCATACAGCCTTGTGTTGTACAGTGATAAATAAATGAACCCTTGACTGTTGATGTCTGAATGAGGGGCAGGACGGGATGGATAACTAATCGGGTCATTGGGACCTGTGCTCAGGGTCCACTGTCCTTCTTGATGTCCCTGGACACAGGAGCAAACGTCACAAATTTAAGATATGAATAACACTTGAATACGAGCAAATAGCAAAGCACAGAATTAAGTGGCACAGTGTCCACTTACTAGAAGGACCAAACAAGGAGCCTAAAGTCTGAACATTTCCAGTAAGTGCTAAAGATTTTCCAGCAGACAGCTATTTCCAAGGTAATGAACCTTCAAGCTCACAATGCTCACAAACAATGTATCATCTATTTAAAAAGGCTCATTTAAAGCCCCCAGCTGACTGATATTATTATTAGCCTTGTGTGTGGCTCTAGGGATGGCAATGTCAGATGGTCGGCCAATTCAAAATATTTCAACAGCTACCAGACGGATTAAGACAAAATTTTCTTCAGTAAGCTCGGAAGAATGAATCATCCTGACTTTGTTTATACCCATGATTCTTTGTGTTGCGCCACCAACGGGCCAAAGTTTTCACTTATCCTGTGAAATCTGCTAGATTGATTGTAATGAAATTGACATTCCTGTTTCCTTCACGATTAATTGTAATAACTTTAATGATCCTTAACCTTTCATTCAACACCACCACCAGGTCAGGTATATTTTATTGGTTTAGTAAATGTGATCAATTCACTTCAAACAACTAATGAAAATTTAATCTCTATTATCAGTGTGTATGTATTACAAACATAATCCTGTTCTTCCTTCTCACGACTCTCACATCAGTCTGAGAAATAAATCACCCACGCTGTCGACACAGCAAAGCTGCAGGAGGTCTTTATTTGTAGATATCCCATTCCTAGTATACTGTAAGCAGGCTGACTCACTCACTCCACCCCTGCACTGTGTCTAGTTGCAGCTTTTAGGTGGAAAGATCATTCCTCCTGGACAGATAAATTCTCTCTGGCATCCTGTTTTTGTTTTCATTGTCCTCTGAGCTTTCTTGCAGACAGTCCAGTTCATGCCAGCGCTGAGTGAGTGTTTGTGTAAGTGTGTGTGTGTGAAACAGACAGGGAGAGAGAATGTGAGGAGGAAATATACATAGATGCACAGAGTGAGACAGAAAAAAGTAAACGACAGACAGGCAGACAGAGCGATAGAGAGCACACACGGCCCGTAAAGGAGCCCACTGTCTTCCTGCCATTGTTTCATCTCAGGGACCCACATGAGGCTTGGCTAGGCTACGCCTCCTGGACATCAGCTCGCTCCCCCTCCTCCTACAGCTGCTCTGTGTTTCCATGGAGACAGAGAATATGCCTGCAGATGATTGCATCCCCTGCTGAAAGGCATGGAGACAATAAAACAGCACAACATGAAATTCAGACAGTTAAAAGAGCAATGTGGAGACAATTCATGTGTGGTGTCACATAAGAAATGTTATCATAAAATTAGCTTTTATATATGTGTTGTACAGATTCAGATTCAGATTGTTGCTAAATAAAAAAAAACATTTAATGAAATAAGAAAAAAACCTTGTTTTAAACTGGGTGACAGTACAATTCTATATCATTTAAAGATTTTTATCACTCAGTGTTTTCACTTATCCAGTGAAATATCTCAACATCTACTTGATGGATTGGCAAAATGAAATGACTTCAGATATTTAAGTTTCCCAGAGGATGAATGCTAATGACTTTGATGACCCCTGACTTTTCTGCTAGTGCCACCATGAGGTTTACATTTGTGGCCATGAGTGAAGTGTCTCAACAACTATTGCAAGGAAAAAAGTTTTAACTTTTATTCTCTGACATTCAACATTATCATTTATCATTTATCATTATCATTAAGTCAACATTTCTTGTACATGGTTTCTTGAGCAAATATCTGCTAAACTGATGACATTCCCAACAGCCTTAGCAGCACAAGTCTTGTGCTTATTTACAAATGTTAGCAGGCTAACACACTTAAGATAATACCATGGTAAACATTATATTTGCCAAACATCTGCATCTTAGCATTGTTATTATGAGCATGTTAGCATGCACCACTGTAGACTTGCAGAAAAGATTATTTAGCCTTATACATACGATAATTGTCTGAACTCACTCAAGCATTTAATCCTTCAGTTTATCTGGAAACCTCGAAGTCTCCAAATATGGAGTTACATGGTTTTCAATGAACAGTGACTACATGTGAGCTCTGGAAATGTTCAAAACATGTGGGCATGCATGAAAAGGATATGTGAGCTTATTTGCAAACACTGTATGTGTTTTCAGGTCTTTGGCACTTGCATGCATACTTGTAGCCACGCATGGGAGTGTCTCCATGCAAGACCTCACATCGAGCTTGACAAATGACTGAATGAAACTCTATCTGGAGCAGGGAACCTTATCTATGCTAATGATCAGCTTCCTTTTACACAGCAAAATTTCCTCCACCGAACACGGTAACATCCTGTCCACACCTACAGGTAGATTAGGTCAGAGAGAAAGCTTGTTTGCGCTGAGAAAAATGTTGATGCTCAGGTTTTCTTTCACGCTGGCTTACATACTGACATGTGTGCATTAAGCTGGATTGCTAAGGCCCTTAAGGCCCTCAGCTGCTTTACTGTAGTAGACCTTGGAAAAGGGCCAGACACCTGCTCTCCTACACACTCAGTCTCACGTCAGCAACAACACGTGAAACCTGCTCTTTGTTTTTGTGAGAAGACTGAGTCGATAGTATATACAGCCATCAAAATTAGCTTGATTTGTGTCAAACAATAATATGACGCTTAATTAAAAATAAAATGCTATGGCTCACATGCATTATCTGTCACAGCCTCCCACAGCTATTTAAGATTGTGGTTTTTTTTCCTTCTGTTAGTTTATAAAGAGGAGTTTTAACATGAGTGGAGTGTTTACATGAATTCACAGACAATGGACCCTATTCAAACGGCTGAAATCGCTTGCTATATTTAACCACCTCTCCTTTCATTAATGGTAATATTCTGCTTTGGGATTAACCCTGATTTGAAAGGGGCAACAAAACATTCCCTGTGGGATATGAACGCAGCAGCACGAGTTGTGATGATGCTTGACAGGGGAATTAGATGACGTGAAAGGGAAAAAGACAGACATTAAAAGTTATACTGAGAAATTGCATGATAATAGAAATAAAACATGGAATAAATTCGAAGCTGGGATCAGAACGATAACCCATTTGCAAGAACTCAGAATGAACTTTATGCTCAAACTCATTTCTCAGTCAAATATTCTACTGTCATATCAAAATGATAAAATATTAATGAAAACTGTATAGTCCTATTGTAGAATATGCAGACTGTGATCATCCACCAGCCTGTGTCCACTCCTCAGTCTTTCTGCATTGGACTTTCCCATAGAGATAAACACATAAAAAAAAATACAAAGAAAAATTCCAGTGTTTTTTCATGTTTTATTCCATCTAATTTAAACACAAATGATATTACACCATTGTGTTCTCTGTGATCAGGACAACTACTATGACACAGTGCTTTTGCATACTTAGTATCTCTGTGTCAGCTTTTGCCAATGTTAATTGACTACCTTGCCAGCTTGAGTATATCTATAGACATGTTTTGTGATTCATGTAGCCTGCAGTAGACTTAATATGGCTTTAATATGTGACATTAGCTTTTACCGAGCATTCCCAGTTAATATTTTGGTTGCAGCTAAAAGCAGTGCTGCAGCTCCACCTTCTTCTCTCTTGTACAGCAACCTATAACAGCTGCTATCAGGTGCTGAGGTAAGAAGAAAATGTATAAGAGGGCATTGTTGCCTTCAGTGGCACTTTGTTGTTGGTGTGAATGTAAAGAAAACAACACCAGTGCTCCCTTGTGTCATAATGTGAGTATTACAAGGGTCAGCACATGAACACCTTGTAGTCCTTAGGGCAATTACGAAAAGTCCACAGGACACAAAGGCACACAGTCAGTGATGGCAGTCATGCCATACAACATGTGTCAGATATTGTCAGAAAACACTTTTACTGCTCAGTTGTCAGCAGCATTATTATCTCTGGTCACGTTATTAAATAATCTAACGTGTAACTTCTCAGTTAGACCACAAGAGAGCACTCTTACCTTTCTGTATGCAACCATGCAGAGGTTATTTAAAGGGAAAATGAAAATGAGGGTGAAAAGCACAATTTTGTTAGTACAGTTTTCTTAGAGGGGGAACCTTCCCCTGAAGGCTTTAAGCAATAATGTGTTTCTGCATTAACTCTCACCACGTGACCTAAAGAAATGTAGTGATTTTCAGTGCATTTATTTAAAATAGAGGGGTTTTTCCTGGTGTATCCCAGAGAAATGTAGGTGTTCAAGCTGATTTTAATGAAAAAAATGTTTGCTCATTACTTAACCCACAGCTTTTAACTCTTGAGTCTCTAGCAGTGATTACAAAGACCAAAACAATTTGTAAACTGGTTGATTTCCAATCTTACCAAAGACTGCAAGCACACTTTTAAGGTGCAGCTATGACTTGCAGGAATAGCCATGGGGGGAATGACGTGTGTTGCACCAGATGGAGTTTTATTTTATATATATATTGGAGTGACTGCCTTGCTTGAGGGAATTCAAAGGGTTGGTATGGGATTACACAGGGATTCTCTTCTTTCTTCTCACTCCTTCGTACTTTTTAACAGCGGTGTATGGTCCGCTGAACTGTGGTCAAGGGGTCCTTCACATTTCAGTGGCCTATTGGAGTTGAAAAAAAAAAAAAAACTTTTCAAAGCTTCACTAAAACTGCACTGTCAGTGTCAGTGCACTCCATCTTAAACCTCGGTGGAGCTCCCACAGAAGCTTTGCTGCAGAGTCAGACCGCAGCATGCCTCCAGCAGAGAGCGAATTACCCCTCTGCTGTTATTGTCGGTGGGTGTTTCAAGATTTGGAAAGCTGCTATGTCAAAGAGAGGCACAGCAACTTAAGTGCAGTAACAGCCAGATCTGTAAAGAGTTCTTAGTCATGATCTATACATAGATTTACATTTCAGGCATCCACAGTCACTGGCACAACATGTATGAGACAGCTACACAATGCCAAGAAGAGGAAGAGGCCAGAGGAGAAATTCTTTTTATTGACGCCAGTTCAGATGAAAGAGAATGACACTGTGTTGCCAAAGTGGAGTCACAGTATAATCTGGTTTACTGTCAAATCCTCCAAAGAACACTCGGGCCTTCAGGTCTTACTTCAGAGCTGCATCATTGTTCTCTCAGCGTGACGTGTGTGTGGTAATCATTGGCTGCCATGACAGGATGGAGAGGAGGATGATACTCTGAGTGGCAGAAAGTGACTGACGCAAACTGAGCGTCCGACCTGCTTTAAATACCTTAAGTACATTACGCTGATAAAACTTCTGTACTTTTAGGTCAGATTTTGAATACTTGTAATAGTGTATTTTTACATTGTTGTACTACCACTACCTCAAGCAAAGAGTATGTCTTACACCATTATCTTTAGTTCAGACTCTTCACTTTCAAACAGAGCAGATACAAATCATATCGTCATACATTTGTGGGTGACAACAAAGCAAAAAGTGTTTAAAATAGAAATAAAGAAAAAACATCAAAGTGCCCAAAACCAAAGTCAGCTGTCTTTCATGTGCTTGTATGGTTTTTTTCCAGCTACTAAATTGATGATTCCTTCCTTCAACTGAGACATCAGCATTATGCAAATAACCTAAAGTCACCCCAGGAAACTGACTTATTTGTGGATTCTCTTTCCTTGGGTCATTATGATTACACCGTCTTTTCAGTCTCAGAAGAAAAACTTGCACAGCAAAAGTTTTGCAAAAAAAGGAATCGACTACATTTGGACTTTTGAGAGTGCAAAAAAATTACATTAGAGGGAGTTCAGGTTTTTAGGTCAATGGCTGATGTAATTCATCTTTCAGAGTGTGTGTACAAAAATGTGTGCAGTGAAACATCTTTCCACTTTATTGCCATTTTTAATGTTGGAGCATTCTGGATAAAGTGAGTGTGGAGATTTATTTTCATACATATTGAAATTCTGTGCAGTCTGCAAAGCCATTTTGAACGGTAATAAAAACAGATTTTCTGTCATTGTTCATGGCAGATAGCCTGTGAGAGTGACTATAGACGAGAGATCAGTTGTATACATCCATCTCCTTCCACACTCGGGTCTTTCACAGTTCATTCAAATCTCTCATTTTGTCTGCTACTGAAAAATGCTGTAGTCCCCAGGAGATACCCCTCCCCAACCTTGAACCCCTTTGAGGCAATTCAACAGCAGACACTATTTTGATTTTCCATGCCAGTAAAGTGTTCATATTGGCTAGTTAAATGAACTAAGAGAGTGTCATGTGTCATTTGCAACTGTCAATGCATGCATATGTGCTCATGTGACCTACAAGTGCATTCCTTTGAAGGTCTCACGTTAAAGTCTATCTTCACTAAAAAATGTGTTCTTATTCTTCACTTGGATGTTTGGCCTTCACTGTGCAGAATGACGTATGTGCAGAATTCGAGCTGCTTGAACACCCATCTGCAGAAGGAGGAAAACTTCTCTGTGATCACCTTAAGTTTAAGATGTGTATGTACGGACATGACCTTTGACATCACAACTAGATTGGAAGCCAATCCGACTAGTAGTGACAATGCGCCTGTCTGTAAGGATACAAAAAACAAAACTTTTTCTCCTGAAGGACAATCAGACCAAATATCACCTGGATGTGGATCTGTTTTCAGACTCTCACTTTCTTCCAGTGGTGGAACAAGTATTTTATTTAAACGGTGACACTAAAAATGTGAAATGTCTCTGTCACAAGTAATGCACCGCATGCACCAAAAATCTTTCTTTAAGCCACTTTAATAAAAATGCATCATATTTTGAAGATGTTGATGTGTGTTAATCCTGAATCATGAAAGTTATTGTCAAATAAATGTAGTAAAAAGCACAACATTTCCCCCCTGAAATGCAGTGGAGCTGAAGTATAAAGTAGCACTGAATTACTCAAGTAAAGTAAGTAGTAGTAGTAAGTAGTAGAGCACTTGAGTAAATGTTGTTGATTACATCTGACCACTGCTTTTTACTTTATGTAAAAGCAAGCATTCATGCATATATTTTCTGAGGTTATATCCACTTCAAAGAGGAAACACGCTGAAAGCTGTAAATGTGGACAAAAGCATAGAAACTGGTGAAAAATGACACCCACTCCAGTATTCAAGTATTGTCAGAGTAAAGGCCATTACGGTATTGACAGCCTGGTCTGTTCCCTCATTGCTGTTAACCGCAGGACTCTGGTCAATAAAATAAGGCAAGGCGCCCTTAAAAAGAGAGCAAAGCATGAATACTAAAATCAGTTCCTCATAAATAACAGTCTGGTTGATAAACAATTAATTGCAAGAAAGTGGTTGATAATAAGAACACACTCCATCCTCGCTGATGTGTTAATATCTTAATGGTGGAGGGACCTCACAACGCGGACTCATTGCTCACGGCAGCTACTTGGCACCGATCCACCAGCCTTCACCACAGAGGGAAGAGCGAGGCAAAGATAAAGGAGAGGGTGGATCAATGCAGGGCAGAGAGACATGCTGTGTATTGTGGAGCAGATTTATAACACAGTTTTTAATAGCATCACACAAAGAAAGATTGTCTTTCCTGAAACGCTTCTTCGGGAGGAGGCCTGCAGCAGCATCGGATATTTTCTGTCTGTGCTGTCGACTCATTAGTCACTGACACTGTGTCTCTTTGTCCACCTGCTTATTCAAACAATAAAAAACTGATGATGGAAAGGCTCTGGCTCGAAAACCCCCTCACTTTCAAATCCAGTGATTAATGATCAGATTAATCATCTTCTAGCACATTATAGGCAGCATCTCAAACACTGACTGTAGAAAGTTAAAGGAATAGTTCAACTTTTTTTTTTTGGTAAATTCCCTCATCCACTTTCTTGTCGAGACTTGGATGAGAAAATCGATACCAGAAGACTGACACTCTAATGTCCGTCTATTGAAATGTAAAGCGGGAGCTAGCCTGGCTCTATCAAAGAGTAACAAAACCAACTACAACCTTTAAAACTCACTAAATTACAATTTTTATCTTGTTTGTTCAGTACATACAAAAAGTTGAAGTGTAAAAATGATTTGTGGTTTTATTTGGGCCGGCTAGTTGTCCCCCCCATTTCTAGTTTAGGTGCAGGATGGCATTATATTTAGCAAGAGAGTGGAATCAATCTTCATCTCATCGAATTCTTGTGAAGAATGCGCATTCCCCAAATCCTGAACTATTCTTTTAAACGGCTCCAGAATAAACTTGTTTGCCAACTGGAGGGACATCGCAAAGACTTAATCCTCATTCTGTAACTTGTGGCCTTTGTTTAGCCGTGCCACTCCCAACAAAACAACCACTCCTTTCTGCTCCTTGGGCGAAGTGGGGCAAGTGCAAATCCATGAAATATGTAAAGGGTAAAGTCTTAAGCCTGCCCGCCATTTCCAGCTGCCGTGGGACCTGGAAGATTAGGGTTAAGAGGAGAAAGGGGGGGGTGTATGAAGAAATACTCCATCAACCATTACTGCTGACCCACATTCTCAGATCACTCTGTGTTTCGATGTAAAAACTTTTATTGCTCCATTCTTTTTTTTTCATTGTTGGGCACAAATGCAGTAATGAAATATAATGATTGTTATATTTCCCATGAGGCTTATTTATTATGGGTATTGCAGGTTGACTTCCTTACCCGTCATGTTTCAAATGGCTTGGTGATGTCTTCACATCTATGTAATTTGGCTCCGACCTAAAGTGCTCTGAAGCCTTGGGCACAACTACAAAATAAAATCCTTCCATCCCTGAGGAATCCCTGGGAGCCTACAGAGGAGCTTTCTCTTTACTGAACAATAACAGTAATTGAATCACTGAATAATTAATAATTGAAAAGAGAAAAGAAACCACCTCAGACAGCTTAAGAAATTCAGAGTCTCTCTGGGGCTCCTAAAGATCGTCTCTTTCGGTGCTGAGGGGAGCACACAGGGAACTGCTCGGGTGTCATTATTCTTCTTTAAAATATATTTGCTACTTCAAATCAATAGCACGTACATGTAATTTCTTGGAGCTCTGTGAATTCTTTGCACTATCTTTCATACTTGTAGCATATAAAGAGTTTGTCTTGTCTAGTTTGCTTTACATCTATGACTCATCTGTATCCTTTAAATATCTTTTTTAACTTCTCAAATTATTCTTTATTGTGTAAAATAAGCCTTTTTTTTAGCACAACCTGATAAACATGCCGCTTTTCTATGAGCATGAAACAAGTGAACAAGTGAACAAGGTCAATCTGAATCATCGGTATTCTTCCTTTGAAAAACTTTTAATCTTAAAGAGTCATTTCATCCCAAGTGGTTCATTGCAAATTATTTATTTTCCACAAAGCTACAAATGCACAGGCAAAGAGCGAAATGTCTTTTGCCTGTGCATTTCCTTTCATTTCAGGAATTTTTCCAGCGTAGAGCACAATCACAATCGCAACCACCATCTCGTACCAAGAGACAGATCCGTACACTAGAATCAAGATAATGATTCACTCCTGTGATTGCTCGAGGTATGACCACAGAACGACAGGAGACATGGGAGTGCAGACAAGAAGGAGAAAAAGAATTTAGAAAGGAAAGGAAACACAAGTAGACAGAGACAATAGATACAGAAAGGAAAAGAGAAAATCCCAATGAGTGGGAGAGAAATCTCGGATTCAGAGAGGTGCTCTCTTCTAAGGTCTACTGTCTCACCAGAGAGGCTGTGCAAACGATACGTGAATTTTATTTTCGGCTTCAGTGTATTTTTGACACCTCATGAGCATTAAGACAAGTAATAAAACTGCTGAATTATAAATGAGATATAAAGTCTGTCTAAAAAATATTCCTTTAGCAGGGTGATTTTTTTGGGTATTCAGTTAACTTATGATGACAGCTGAAAAATAACAATCGCTGAATGATTAACAACTGTCTGATGCAAAAAACAATTTTAATGAGACACGATGCAGCAACGACTACATGATCAGTGAAGAATACAAATGAGACTAAACTTTATTGACCAAATAGGTTGATATATACAAGTTGTTTAGCTCTAAACTGAGAAAAACTAGACAGTAAAAAAAAAGATAACAGTGCTAAACAAAGATAAGCAAATATAAAGATGTAGCAACAATTCAGAGGCAAGTTATTGTGCTGTAAAAGTTGTGCATGGATTTTCTAGACCTTTCTTAACCTTGGGCTTGAGTCAGGCAGTGTCTGATGTTGTTTTTATTCTTTTTGAATATTGCTGCTAATGAATGAACCATATTGCTGTCAGGGTTGGTATTTGTTCTCTGTTTCGATACAAACACACTTTGATTTTGATTTTACTTGTTTTCTACTAATTTATTTTTATGCATATCCGCTTCACATAGGTTTTCTGACAAAATTGGGGACCTATTAAGTTAGAGTGCAAAAAATCAATCAATCAAATCCAATCATATGTCATTGCATTAATTAGTGGAATAGTTTGACGTTTTGGGAAATACGATTATTTCCCCTTTTTTGAGAGTTAGATCAGAGAATCAGTTTCCCTTTATGTGAGAACGGAGCTGGAGCCAGGAGGTGATTAGCTTAGCTTAGCTTAGCTTAGCAGAGGGAAACAGCTAGCCTGGTTTCCTCCAAAGTTTGAAAATACACAGTAAAACAGAACAGAGAAGAACTGAAAACAGAAAAGTAAAAATGATTATGAGCTGTGACTTTTCTTTGGTGAACGACAGCTGGGAGCTTCCCTGAGTCTTGATATAACCGTGCGGTTGCCAAGCAAACAGTGAAAGGTTGATATAATGGGCTAATGACTTGACTTTTGACTTTTACATTTCTGCATGTATACCAATTAAAAAAACAAGATACAATGTTAACTTTAGTGGGATATATTTTGGTATGTGTATTTTTACTATGGGTGGTTTTGATCCTCTCATTTCAAACTATTAAAATCTAACAAACATTTGACAGAAAATCAGTTAAAAAAAGCTAAATAATGTTTTTTTTTTCAATCCAGTACTATTGTGTAGTACATATTAGTTGTTGGTTTATGAAGATAAACAGCTGCGGGCGCTAATGGGTCAGGTGCCAATGAATCACTGCAAAAGAAGATGACATGATGACCTAAAACGATGGGAGACAGTGTAGAAAACATGATGGAAAGATTGCATTTCTGATGGTTTCTTATATTCATTTTAGAAAAGTTATAGTTTCCTCATCACGTCCAACAGCTCAGATGTTTCCGTCTGTCACCATTTCTGGTCTCGTCAGCGGACGTTTAAAACACACGATCAAGAGTTTCCATTGCACTCTGACCTGAAGAAGCTTCTCAGATAAGATTCAAAACGTCTTCAGGAGCCTCAAGCAAGTCGAGCTGACTTTCCTCTAACTCTTGCCATGACATGACTGAGGATTTCACGGACATTTTGCGCTCTGTTGCATTTTGCGTTTATCGATACGCCAACCTTTCCTCCTTTACCAAGCGTAAAAACCTCCTTTACAACATTATGATTTTTACTTTTTAATTCCTGCATTTCCACTCACCTGTCTTTAAGTACAATTTCAATTTATGTATAAAATTGTGGATATGCAGTAAATTTGGGGCCAAAATAAGATGCTTGGCAGAGTTACTGAGCGCATTCCTAAAGATGCTGAACTGGTCCTTAAAATAAAGACATGATAACTAAATCTCATAAAAAATGGACTCCATTCAATTAAAAATAAAAAGTATACTTGCTCCCTGGTGGTCTGGGGGGGGTCACGTTGGCGCACCCCTGCCATCCACACCGCGCTTCAGGCTCCTCCCCCCTCTGAGCCCCGCCCACTAGGAGTGACTTGGTGCTGGAGAGAGAGAGAGAGAGACTCTGCAGCCACACACACACACACACACACTCTCTCACACACATGTTCACACACTCTGATCTTTTCTTACAGCCCCGCCGTGTCTCCACTAACGGGACAACTTTAAACCTCCGTGGGAACCCGGGCCGAGGTGAGTGCACGGATTTGGACACGTTGTTGCCAGTTTGGGGAAAAGGGTCGAGCCAGCTTGTAACTTAAACGAGAGAGGGAGGAAGAAGGGGGATTTTTTCTCTTCTTTTCTCACTGGAGGAAAAACCAACCAAGCAGGCAGGCAGCAGGAGGAGGAGGAGGAGGAGGAGAGGCATGTCCGACTCCTCTCCCTCTTTTTTGGAGCAGTTTGAGCCAAGCGAGCTGACGAGGGTCCGTGAACGCACCGGTGGAGCTGTAATTATGTAGCGGAGAGAGAAAAAAAGAAGAAAAAATAAATAAAAGCGTGGTTTCCGCCGGCGCCTGTACATTTCAGCGATCAGCAGCTTCAACATCCTCCCCGGGATGTTGCCATTACACCGCCGCACTCTTACACATGGTTTTTTTTTCCTCCTCCTCCTCCTCTCACTGCTGCTCCCCCCGTCTGCTGCAGACACTTTGGACACACTTTGAGCTGCACACACTCACTTTGGTGTCACTTTTTTTCCCCCGAAAAATATCAGTCGTACTACACAGAAGAAGGTTGTTTCAAACTTTTGAATGGGGAAAAAATTGTTGCACAATGTCTCTGACAGCTTTTTAGTCCACTGCTGAAAACCTGGTTTGTGTGCTCTTACATGAATCACCCGGTGGGTTAGAGCTGCTGATGTTTGGTTCTCGACTAATCTGTCCATCCATTTGTTCGATTAACCGCTGATCCTTTGCTCTACAGCAGATCCGAAAATAGGGAGTGTGTGCTTGTTTTGTCCAAAACTTAAACATACCCAGTTTACAATGATGGGAAACAGAGGAAAGCATGTGACCTTTTTGATTGATAAATGGCTTAATTTTATTACTAAAATCATTCTGTCAATCAGCTAATTGACGTACAATCCCAATCCCAAAGATATTCAGTTTATAAGGATGTAAATATTCTTGAAGGACTGCAACTGACTTTTTTATTATCAATAAATCAACTGATTTTCGGTCAATAAGATACCAAAAAACATGAAAAATGTCAGGTAATGTATTAAAATGTCTCTGTTTGTCCGACCATCCCAGAGATATTCAGTTTACAGTGATATAAAACGAGAGAAGCAGCTGGATCAAGGAAACTTTTTGCATTTTTTGTCAAAAATGACAAACTGTTTAATAATTATCAGAACCGTGTAATATTCATTCTTTATTGATTGACTTACTTTTCCACTTTTGAACATCACTTTGTTTTTTTATCAGTGGGAAGAACCGATTGTGTTTGCACTTCAGCACAGACTAGGTCACATTAAACATCCATGAGATCCTTTATACTGAACCACTCGCAGGTTCTCGTTGTCGCTGCTCTCACGTTCACACACTCGCACGCTAACGCCGGAAAGCGTCGTCGACACTGTTAGCCTCACTTTGTGCCACACGGGCACTTTGCTCGGGTAAGATGTGTGTGCTCCCGCCTGCCTGTGTTAGCCTCTAAATGTTTCATGCGCAGAGACGTCCTGAGCGCTGTTGTTCCTCTCAGCATCTGCACCGGCTGTCAGCTCGTGTTAGAAATGGGCCGTCGGAGAGAGAGAGAGAGAGAGACACAGTACAATCTGCTGTCATGCATACACGCTTACTGCACACACACACATAGATATAGATATATACAGGAGATGAAGTGTATCTGTGCATGCAAGCACCTGGACATGACCCGCAGGTCTGCATCACAAACGTGCATTCGGACAGTAGTGTTTGATTACATAAATGTGGTGTTATGTGCTCCTGGCCGAACTGCGCTGTGTGCATCTTTGTTTCAGCTTTGACATGTGACGTTCACAAGTTCACTGCAAAGACAACGCTCAAAGGCAAACCGGACGCTTCAGTGTAAACTCTCAGGGTTTCTATACATTTTTAAAGGAGCAGTTTGTAGGATTTCGGGAGATTTGCCGGAATAAGTGGAATAAAATATGCATAGCTGTGTTTTTATTAGTGTATAGTGACCTGAAAATGAGAGTTGTTGTGTTTATGTTGGCTTAGGGCGAGCCCACCACAGTGTTTCGACAGTAGCCCAGGATGGACAAACTGGCTCAAGAGGAGGCTTTTTGGTTTTTTTTACGTGCAAGGCAGCCATTTCTGTTTACATATAATCCAACAACGTTTACTCGAGATCGCCAAGTTGTGAGGCAATTATGTGTGAACGTTTTTTAAATATTTAAACGTAAAAGTTAGTGGCTTTTGTGCTTTGTGCAACAATATCACATCGTCATGTTCCATGTAACGTTATTATCTTATCTAGAATATCACATATCACATTTATAACATCTTAGTTCCGATAGTAACTTAGTCAAAATCTCCTTAATATCAGTGTAGGAAAAAAATGTCAATCGCCAGTCATCCTTTCAATCAGTTTGATGTGATAGAGTGTAGAGAGATGACAGGAATCGAGCGATAGAGAGATGCAACAAAAGTTGGCCGGACCTGAACCGAGGGCGTTGCAGTTCATGGTTGGCAACTTAACCGCTGAGCTGAGCTATAGGGGCGCATTGGCTCTCTAGACATCTTCACCAATACATGCTTATTATGAGATGAGGTGTGGTGTATGTCTAAGTCACTTTGTGGTCGATAGCAGGGAAGTTTCAAAGACAAAACCTATCAAAGACTCATGGCGAGAAGGTTTCCAGGAAAGAAGAAGCCAACGATCACGACCAAGTTGGGTTAAGAAGTCACATCCTAGTCTCACGTGCTTCTGCTTTTTGTGTTTCTTGATATCAGCCCGATAAACTCACGTGGCCAGCTTTCATCTACGTTTCTTTTTAATTAAAAGATAACAGCTTAGTGTGCACTGTCAAACTAATCACTGGTCGTCGTTTCCAAATGGAGCCAAGCTGCGTATCTGGTGGACTTATGTAACCGCTGTTTCATACATCGTAAAACATGTCATGTCACAAAAAATATCGCAGTGCTTTCTTGGCGTTATTGTTTGGACCTAATGCACGCATATAAACACACGCGCACGGCCACATTAGCAATGCACTCCTCCGTGTTACAGCCGCCCGCTCCTCTGGTATTTCAGACAATAAATCATTAGGCTGCATACAGTGTAATGGCAAAATTAGATTCCCCTCTGAGTGTCTGAGTGAGCCGTCTCTGATCTCTGAGGAGCCCCACTGCTCTCCTTCAGTGCTCCCTCTTCACTGATGAGCTGCCTCCAGAATATATTCTCTGTAGTTGTGTACCCTAACTGATGTTTAATTATTCCGACACGGTGATTTGGCTGTTGCTCATAAAATATTGAAACAGAAGCGGCCCAGGAGGCACGCTGAAAGACACCGGCTTCACTTCATCCCTAAATACGTCTTGGAGTGGAGCCGGGCGCCGTCTGTGACATCAAAGCGAGTCAACAGAGATGCACAGTCACCGCATAAGTTGTTTAACGTTATATATATATTCATATTTTAATTTCCATTTCGACAGTCGTCACAGGAAGTCGGTTTCTCATGTTGGAATGAGAAATCTCTTCCTTGACCTCCCGCTGTTTAAGACGTCTCCTTTGAGCTGCGCCTGAGACCAGCGTGCTTCCTTGCTATCGAAAAGCGATTATACTAGATCAGCGTTCTGATTGCAGCCAGCAACCGGGCGCTGCCTGCTAATCTGTGGTCTTAATACCAAGACAGGCAAATCTCAGGGCAGCTATCAAGGCTACTTAGGGGCCCTTATAGTCCACTGCCCCATTTTGTAATCAAGTTTCTCACACACTTGTTGAGCGCATCCATCTCTGCATGTTCATTTAAATAGGTAGGTTTGGATTGAGAGTTAATATTTGTGTGTTAGTGGCTCTGATTAGTTTGATTTTTAGCTAAAAAATAGTGACAGATTTACAAAAATGAGAATAATGTCATCTCTGATCTCTGAGGAGCCCCACTGCTCTCCTTCAGTGCTCCCTCTTCACTGATGAGCTGCCTCCAGAATATATTCTCTGTAGTTGTGTACCCTAACTGATGTTTAATTATTCCGACACGGTGATTTGGCTGTTGCTCATAAAATATTGAAACAGAAGCGGCCCAGGAGGCACGCTGAAAGACACCGGCTTCACTTCATCCCTAAATACGTCTTGGAGTGGAGCCGGGCGCCGTCTGTGACATCAAAGCGAGTCAACAGAGATGCACAGTCACCGCATAAGTTGTTTAACGTTATATATATATTCATATTTTAATTTCCATTTCGACAGTCGTCACAGGAAGTCGGTTTCTCATGTTGGAATGAGAAATCTCTTCCTTGACCTCCCGCTGTTTAAGACGTCTCCTTTGAGCTGCGCCTGAGACCAGCGTGCTTCCTTGCTATCGAAAAGCGATTATACTAGATCAGCGTTCTGATTGCAGCCAGCAACCGGGCGCTGCCTGCTAATCTGTGGTCTTAATACCAAGACAGGCAAATCTCAGGGCAGCTATCAAGGCTACTTAGGGGCCCTTATAGTCCACTGCCCCATTTTGTAATCAAGTTTCTCACACACTTGTTGAGCGCATCCATCTCTGCATGTTCATTTAAATAGGTAGGTTTGGATTGAGAGTTAATATTTGTGTGTTAGTGGCTCTGATTAGTTTGATTTTTAGCTAAAAAATAGTGACAGATTTACAAAAATGAGAATAATGTCATCCCAGGTGTTGTGTTTCTCTTATGTGTGTGATAATGTGTGTGTAGCGACGAGGTTGTGAGTTGCAACAGGTGTGGCAGCAGTGCAAAAAAGTCCTTGTATCAGTTCTAGCGAGACAAAATTATACAAAATTAATTCGAGTGAGCATGTAAGTTCTTCTCCGGATCTCCCTGAAGTGGTGTTATTTGGCTGCGTAGATACTTAAGTGATCAGTGGACGTGATGGCGGATCCCCTGCTGATGGATGCTGGGATGTCTGGCCCCCTCGTGAGACCGCTCGCTGAGAGGATAAAACCACAAGCATCATTGTTTTGCAGAGAAGCGCTTTAGCACAATGTCATCCCAATCAATCAGCTGTGTGTGTGTGTGTGTGTGTCACTTTGTTTGTGTGTGCCTTTCTTTAATTTGCAAATGGACCCTGTCCAGTTAAAACCGTGTGTCTATTGTAAAAATGAAGAACATTTTTTTGTTGCTTGTACACCGACTTAAGCTGTGATTGATTCTAATATGAAATGCAACCAAATCAAAAGTCAGACGCATCAAATATACATATCAGACAGTGGTGTCACATCTAGAGCTATATCAATGAGATGATTGATTAGTCACCCGACAGAAAAGTGTTACCTAGTCTCAGCCTCTCATATGTGTTTATTTTCTGGTTTCCTGTGTCTTCTATGATATTAAACTGATTATCTTTGGGGTGACAAAATATGACATATCTTTGGTCAGAAAAAAAAACATGATTTTGTATATGCTTTGTATTTGTTATTTTATTTACCAACTGAAGAATTGATAATGGAAATTATCATTAGTTGCAGCCCTGATCTAATCTCATGCATTCACTCTGTTTGACGTAAAACAACCCTTACACACGACCCTTCACAACCCCTCCATATCTCCTTCCATCATTACAACAACATTGGCCGGGACAAATATGTTCAATAAGTCATTAATTCCAGCTGCCTCATGATAAACTATCAAGGACTACGTATTTGCACTTCCTGTACAGACATTTTGTTGTTAACTGTCCAAAAAAGCACTTTGAATGTGTGTGTATGAAAGCTGTTAATGCGGGTAATGCTGACTTAATGATCAGGGCTATTTTATGGCAATATCGGATTTTTATGTGCTTTTTGCATAAAATACCTTGATTTGTCTGGAATTTGATTTACAGGATTAACCAAAACAGACGTTCCTGTGTGGCTGTCTTATTAATAAAAAGCTCCTCAATGGAAAAATATACTGTATATATAAACAAGATAACATTTACTGTGATGGAGAGTTACCCACTGCATAATTATGTCTTTTTCGAGGATGCCTGTGCAAATGAAACTTTGTGGTGTGACTGGTTACTGAAGCTCATGCAATCCTTGGGAAAAAAAAACCCTCTTTGGATTATTTAACAAAAAAGCAACGTCAACAAACTGAAGACAAATTTCACTCTTGTGCAAATGTTTGTGTCTGCATGCTGGCCTCCACGAAGCACGGTGTGCCGCTGCATTTCAATCCCTTTTATGACGCCGCGCCGTATTTATAGCTCATTGCATGTTTCTGTGTTAAAGCCGAACATCTCGTGCAGACTGTGTCTGTCGAAGCAGACCCGCCAATGGGAATCGGTGAAGCGCTGTGAACAGGAAGTGAGCTCAGAGAGGTTGTGGCCTGCACTCTGTGTTCAGGAAGGCGTTTGACCGAGGGGGGCATTGTGAAGGTTTTTTCCTCACATTGTTGTGAAAAGCTCAGTAGGCCTCTCCTGCCAGGTCTGAACGCAGCACATGGTTACTCTTATGTACATGAAATAAGTAGATTTTTCCCATCGATGCTGCATAGAAAGCAAGAGATGTTTCCTCCTCTGGTGCATCCACAGCATTGTTTTTCAAATATTCTATCTATAGTATCAGTCGAGCTAATAGATTATGTATGTGAGGCCTCTAAAAATACTTTTTTTTTCGGTTCTCCTGATGAGCAAAATGCCTCTTAGATAAGACGAACACAGCTGTTGAACTTCAAAGGCAAAATTCAGCCAACACTGAAAGTGCTGTTGAAATAGTCCTTGTGTGTGTGTTTGTGTGTGTGCGCATGCATGCTTTTTGAAGGCTTTTTTTTCTGAATACTCCTTCTGCTGTTGAGATGGGGGGCTTTTAATGTCTGGTTTGCTCTGTCTCCTATCTCTGTTTGTGCCCTGCACCCATTGGTGCGCACTCTCTATTGCTCGACAGTTGTGCCTGGTCGTGCCAAGGCTGCACTTGAGGGGTTTGTGTGTGCTTGTGTGTGTGTGTACTTTCTTGCGGTCTGTGCCCTTGGTGTCTTGGTGTTGTCCTTTCTGTGCAGACCTTGTAGCGTGTGTGTGTGTGTGTGTGCAAGCGAGAGCATAGATGTGCCTGCAAGTGTCATTTTTTGCCCTTTTTTGAGTATGGCCCTCAAAACACACACACACACACACATTCCTGCTGACACACATACCACTATGTTAACCACTAATGTTTTGCCCATTAAGACTTTATAAACTAGTGAGAACCGCTCCTCTTCAGCTCTGATTTCTTAAGTGCAGGATTTCTTCAAAGTTGTAAACAGCTGTATCTGTTTAAATAGTGATGAGTGAGCACGAAGTTTGTCTGAAAGCCGACTTTTAGGAATCCTCAAAAGAGACCAAATGTTTTATGTGTGTTAAGAGTCTAGACGTGATGCTGTGGATCCTTTTCCCCCCTGCCCGACACCCTCACGTGTCTTCGGTCGCAGCGTTAATTTAAAGAAGGGACAGGCAGCTCAGTTTTGGCGCGGCAGTTTGTGGCCCCATGTTGCAGCAGCTCTGACACGGTCAGTCTTCAATTACCTCCACTAAGGAAGTTATGTTTTTTAAAAAAAAAAAATCTGTCTTAAAAATCACGTGCACAGCTTTCAAAGAAATTCTGCATAAAGGAACAAATATTTTCATAACAGGTTCACTATTTCATCATGAATTACTACAGCAACAACAAAATGAAAAGAATCTGGAGTTTTCATCCCATTGCTCTCTGTGACTGTGTATTGATGCAAATCCAAATTTAGATGGAAAAATATCTTCAAACATTGAAATGACAGTCTGGATACCAGTGTCGATTGAAAACCTGTATATTATTCTTATCTATGTTGTTTCTGTTATTGACTTCAGATAGACTGAAACCTGGAGCTCATTTGGAAATTTCATATGAAAATGATGCCGCCTTAAGCATAAAGTTTGTTTGAATCTAAACTTGACTTGTGATTATCCCATGTTTCTCTTACCCCGTTGGTCTTCCTTTACATTTATTTACTGCATTTTTCTTTTCTCATTGAAGTGCAGGTGCTCTCCGCCACTGCTAGAAAACACTGTCAGTGCCTGTTCAGACATATGCACGGAAAATAGACAATGGTGCACGGGCCGTTGGAGCGATGCGAGTAGGATTGGAGGGAGAGCAAAGATATAAAAGGAAATGACCGTAGGTGGAAGATAATATTGTGTGGCACCGAGATGAGCTTGTATGTTATTCTTTGCTCAGTGAAGCATTTCAGTGCAAACTATGCTATAGTAATAATAAAGTTATCATGACTTATGTGCAATATTGCACATTAACCACACCGCAATCTAACAGGAACTGACTGCCTTTAAATTCACAGTTTCCTAGCCCCTGCATGAGACTGTGAAAAAAAAAAGTTCACATTTGAGGCAAACTGTGCCAGATTCAAAGTAAACTCGCAGCGTGAAAGCACCACAAGGTCGGAAATGAACACGAACCTGAAGAAAGTCTGTCTGTGACCGAATTTAAGTCTCACGCATCTGAGCATTTGTTATTTGAGTCCTACTTTTTTATTTGGCCTTCCTTTTTTTTATGTGAACTGAAACTCAAGTGACACATTAACTCGCCTAGCTGAGAATCACCAAACTGTCCAGCAGGAAGAACAGACTGGTGGGGAGCAACTCGTCGGCCTTGTCTGCCTTTGCTTTCCTGACTCTTAACAAATCCGGACAGATCTCTGTATCGCGGTGTAGTAAAATGAGAAATGTATAGCTCTTACTCTGCTCCCCCGCCTGCAGTTAGTGGGACAGTGCACAAGCTCACTGCACACCCATCTTGCTTTACCAGTGGATTAGAAGTGACACTTACTGCAGGCTGGCTGAGTCTAAGCCTTGTTTACTCTGGCTGGTTCTTAGCCGGGGACTCAAACCATCATTAGGCAGCAAAATGACTCAACAGAGAGGACAGAGCTCCAGACAGCGAGAGAGTGGGAGAGGAGACTAAAGAGTAGGAGGAACAATTCAGAAAAAGAAAGAGACATAAAAACAGAGGAGACAGGCCTGGAGAGAGGTGGGGGGGGGGGGGCGAGTTAGAACCTGGAGGCCAGGGCGTGCTGTGGTCAAACCCTTTTATAAATAAACAGACAGATTGTTCTAAAATAAACACGAATATGCTCGTGTCAGTGCGGAGCAGATGGACGATGGACGAATCGCCCCACCCAGGACCGGGACAGGACAGCAGGCCCTAAACACGGGCTGTTGTGCAAAGAGGCTGCCGGCCAAGTTTTTCCTTCATTGAAGTTCAGCCCTTTTTTTTTTATTATTTCCTAAATTCTGCAGTAAACGACCAGTTCAGACATTCACCCAGTTCAAAATTGGCTCGCAGCAGAGGGGATCAGTGTGGTGTTAGAAAATCCTGACTGTGGGCTCGGGATTTCTTTCCGAAAGATGTGAGCCCACTTCTCTTCAGACCCGCACACTGTTCCGCTGATGTAACGGAAAGAAATATACCCGTGGTGGGCAGGTGAAATAAAAGCCGTCCATTTGTTGAAAATAAAGTATCTCAAGGAATAAAAGGAGCCATCGCACAATAAGGGAGATGACGAGCGAATGGAGACCTGCATAACAACAAAGCAGAGTAGGAAGGATAATTCAACTGTTTTTGGGACGTGGCAGGCCATGAATCTTATGGCAAAGTGCCTGCTGCTGAGAAGAGGTGAATTATATTCCTTTAAAGTTAGCCTAATGGACTGTAGGACAGGAATACAGATGACTGAGTTGAGATGAGAAGACTTAAGCTGCTTACACTTGGGGAACCTGCAACATTTCTGGTTAAATTATATGTGAAAATTACAAGTTCAGGAGTTCACATGTAGGTTTTTTTTTGTATATGGAAAAAGTGTCACGCCTTTGACCACATGTCGCCAGTGTCGAATAGATTATGAGCAAGACATGGTCGGTGGCTTGAGAGACCAAGATTTTCAAGGTACTGTGTGAAGTTTTTTTGAGCTCCAGTAGCTCCGTGATGCTCTCCGAGAACGCCGTTGTTTAGTTTTGTTTTCACATTCCTGCCGCTGGTTTCAAGCCATCAGGGTGATCCAAGAAGAGTAGCAGAGTGCCTGCAAAGGAAACAAAGAAGAAGAATACAAACATGAATGTAAACAATGCGTGATTTGGAATATGAAATAAATTGGTTTTGTGAATGGAAGGAGCTGTAATAACTAGTTTTAATTGTTATATAATAATTTATAATTTAGATAATTAGTCAATCGTTCTGCATCGTCTTGCTCCAGCCTCTAAAATATTTTTTGGCTTCCTCGGCTTATGATATTAAACTGAACATTTTTCACCTTGAGCTTTTGGGAAATTGTGACTTCTCATCATTTTCTGACATTTTCCAGACCAAACAATTGATCAAGGAAATAATCTGCACATCGTTTGATCATGAAAATAGTCCTTAAATGTGTTTGATGTGTTTGTTTGAGCTAAAGGATGTGCACAGGGTTAGTGTGTTTAGGTGAGAAACACTGAATGCTTATTTACAAGAAAACACCTCAGGGTACCTTTTTATAATCTGTTTTCATTGACTTGCATGTTTTGCATCAAAAAGTCACGCACTGAATCTGTCGCTTCTTTGCCTTCTTTGTTTGGGAATGTCGCTGCTTTGCTCTCACCAGAGCTGTGGATGAACATTGCTGCTAATCTCACAAGGAAATTGCTGTCATGTCTTAAATACAAAAACGTGCAACTTCTGCAAACATGGAAAGTGTGAAAGAGGCTGAGAATCACAAACACATCGCAGCCCTGGACAGGGTCGCCTCTAGGAGTGGTAACAAGGATGATGATGATTATCTGTTGGGTCATCACAGGTTTGCGAGAGTCCATTTCACTCGCTGTCTTGTTTTTTCCTCGTTGTGTTTAATCCACTGAGTTTATAGATCTGATTCTGACCTCGAGTCCTGTGTGAGGTACATCTCCCTTCGGTATGTTGCGTGTTAAATTCGAGTTTATTTTAAAGGCCTCCGTAGCAGATCAAGCTTTCCTCAGGCAACACGGGCAAAGATAAACAAGAAGCTTACGCGGTGTACGGTAAGAGTGCTCTAAATCCTTCAGTTTGCACACTGTCTGCTGGGTAATCTGAGGCCTCGGCCTCACTCTGACCTGCTGCTGAAACCGTGGCGGGATGGAAAATGTTTCTTGATTTAAACCGTTTCACATAGTTATGGATCTCTGCTACAAATAGAAGATCTGGTGGAAAGTGATTATTCAGTCAAGTGATGATTATCTACTAGACAAAGAAAAGCCTGCAAATCCTAACCCTGTTTTATGGTTTTTATGGCTGTAATTGTAAGAGAATCACAATATACAACTGAAATGGCCATAAACAGGCAAGATGGTAAATTTGTAAAGAAAAAAAAGTTCTCCATCAAACTTCTGTTGCTCAGATTTGGATGCCTGCTGTCAAAACTCTTTATTCGCATGTCTTGTGATGTTTTTTGCTTTTCTGTTTTTCCATTTTGCAATGTGCTTTCAGCTGACCCGCCATTTATTTACATCTGCCCTTCCTCACATCGTCTCCCAACTTGTGCAGATTGTGAGGTGAAGATGAATCAGTTTGAAGTGAGAGTGGAAGTTGGGGGGGGGGAACATCCTCTGAATCCACCATGAATGCACAAGAACCTATAGAGAGCATACAAATGTTTTGTTGTTTTCTTCTTTGACACTGCACAGCTTCATTTCTATTCACACCAACATCAAGGACACTGTAGCAGATTGAAAGCATATCTCAATATCTGAGGCACAGCAGGTTGCTTTTTAGTGCTAGATTTTCTGTCTGTGTAGATGTAGTCGCATATTTTAAATGATTATTTTTGTCCAACATTTTTGCATATTTGTATTTTTTTTCTGATTTGCTCATTTATCTCCTTTTTGCTTCAATCACAATAAATCACAATTGGTGCCATGTGACCATAAGGATCCTAAAGTGAAGGTGTCAGATAATTTCTGCTGTTGTTTTTGTGCCAGTTTAGGTGCAGTATTGGATGCCCCCTCTCAGTAATGACTGGCAACACCTGCATGACAGACCAGACTGTCAAACATTCAGAGGCATTATAGAACTTGATGAGAATGGAGTGCCAAAATTTCTTGGCTTGTTCTGGCTTTTCTTTTCTTTTTTTTTTTTTAGTTTTCAGGGTGAAGTATATTTAACATTATTTTTCTGTGCCGCTCCTTCTGCCCACTCAGAACAACAAAATTAAGATGGAGAAGCAGAGGAAAAAAATGTAATGACATCAAACAAGTAACAGATTTTTTGTTTGTTGCAGTGTCATGGCCGGTTATCTTAATTATAAAGTAATATTACTGAAATAAATAAGAAAAAAAAACACAGCTGAGGACAACCTGCTGCTACTTGGAGATCGTATACTTAATATTTGTTTGACTGTTCTTGAAATCCTTTTAAAGGAGTTGAGACATGTTTGGCACCCCTCACCAATACTTAAATAAAAAAAAAATTTAAATTGTAAATTGGATCTACCAACATGGTTGGCTGCTCCATCCCCTCCAGGATCCGTCTTATGTCTTTCCTTTTACATGATTTCAGTTCTGTTTTTGTCCAGGTTGGCTGACTTCTGCACTGAAGACAGTACAGTGGTGGAGCTGCTGGCTCCAGTGTGTTGTTGACCTCGCCGTGTCAGGCAGGACGAAGTACAACTGTGAATTAGGTTAACAGGAATTATAATGTGGACTTTGCATGGCTGTAGGGCCAGCAGTGTTGTGCAGCAGCGATTTAATATGTTGGTCACTTACATGTTGGTCAGTCGGCCCTGCAGGATCAGTCCCGAGTTACTGCAAGATTTGCTGGCTTAGTATTTGCAAGCACAAAGTAAACGGCTTATGTGGGCATAAGCTAATACAACTGTTTATGATTTGAGTTGAGCTTATTGCTTTATGTTCATCACTGTGGAATATTGAATCACTTTTGAGCACAAAATCCAAAGCCAGCTAAAAAGTGTTAATGCTTCTTGGCTCAATTCTGAGTGCAGCTGGCCAGCTGTTGCATCCTGTAGCACACCTTCAGGATGAGAGCCACGGGGAAAATAAAGGAGAAAGATTAGGAGAAAGATAGTTACACGGTTGTTGCCACAATGCAAAAAAGAGTTTTAATAATTTACCAACGTTTCAACATGATCTTCTTCAGGGTACTGAGGGACGAAACAGCTCAACAGACCTTATGTAGGGGATGGGACAAAGATGTGCATAATCATGGGGAGGATCCTGCATCCTCAGTTTCATTAACATATTATAGGACAAGCAAGTACTTACCTGGTTCATAGACCATTAAACGTCATACAAGAAAATGGGTAGATCAGTAGTTTAGGTTATTTAGTGTATCAAAGAAAATCTCCATGTAAATATCGAAAAAACAAACCACACATTAGAAAGGCATAATGATAAAATGATTAGGTAATACAGTGTATGAAAAAATAATCATATAAGTATATAAAAGAAGCTGTGTTCATAATACAGCTTAATTAAGACACATAATAAGAGAAGAAACATAGCAGAAACTGAGTCAAAGAAAAAGCAAAACATCCCTGATTCCAACTGGGTTCCTAAAGAGGAGACCTCAAGGGATTAACCTAATATCTTTCAAAAAGATTTAGATTTGATCTGAAAATTATTTTAGAAAAAATAGATTAGAAAGAAACATTTTTTTTTTAGGTTTTAAATCAGAATCAACATTTAGGCCATTAGGGACAGGGGTATTTTAAGGAAAAAACCCAAAAACCAAAAATTGCTGGTTTATACACCGTACCAAGAGTGGCAAAATGGCAAACTGAAGAGGCAAAATGTATCATCCATATATCTCTTGTAAACCAAATTGTTAGAGGGATTGGTTTGTATTTTTTTTCAGGTATCCCATTTAAAGGCAGGTGAAATTGCAAGACATAATGGGGCCTTTTAATTGCGAGAAGAAATTGTCCTGAAGCATAAAAACCAACTCCAAAAGGATAGTAATGCAGTGACTTTTAAGGGATCAAATGAGGGAGTATATATAAAGTAAAAGTGAAATTGGAAGCCTCCTTCATGGGGAACATTTGTGTACAATACTTCTACAACAAGCTACAGGGAGGAGATCCAGGGGCTCCAAGATAGAAATCATATGACCTGTGTCTTTAACAAAAGAAGGAAGCTGTTGAGCCAGAGGTCTGATTAAATAATCAACAGACTTGGAAACGGCAGAGGTGAGAGACACACCAACACCTTGCTTTTGTCGATATGCAGTCTGCTGTCTACCACTGCCCTGGTTCATTACAACAGGGGAGACGGTGACCCAGAATCAAGTTGACCTGAGCGCTTTAAATCAAGGCTCCACCGGAGGAAATAAATTCTCTCCCGACCAGCACGCCTGGCACCAACTAGGACAAGTAATCCAGACAGAATAAAAATGTCCTCCTAGAGGATGCCGAGGGAGAGAGGGACGGGGGAGGGAAGACGCGATAGGCTGAGAAGGGAAGAGACAGAGAGAGGAGCTGGATTAGTGACTGGATAGATGGGGAAGTGCAAAACAACAACAACAGCAATAATTTCTGACATGAGACAAGTTGTCTCAGGGGACATGGATTGGAACAGTCCCGTGGAAGGTAAATAACAGAATTGTTAGCAGAAGATTCAACGTGTTTTTGCATCCATTCCTCGACATTGTATTTATTGTTTTACAGCATCCTGTTTATAAGTCAGAGCACAGGGCTGGTTATCATAATACTGTAAAAAGTACCAAATGTGACATTGAATTTCAGGCCACATCTGTAGTGTCTTTTGATTATTATTTAATCCGATAGTTCAACTTTTCAGTCTCATATTTTATTGGCTCTGGGCTCCCTCTTGAACACCATCTAATGCAGTCTAAAGGTCCAGGCGAGTAAGTAGTCCATGAGCTGAGCTAAGACTGTTTAAATCTGTTCATCTAACTCTCTTCAACAAGGCGAAGAGTTTCTCTAAAGATCAAACATTTTGGCTTAACATTTAAAAAAAAAACCTGTAAAAGTAAGGTATAAAAAAAAGGTTGGTTTTTATGTATTTTTGTATTGGTAATCAGTACAGAAACATTTCAGATGATGCACAGGCCTGTTTATACACAATGGTTCATGTTTGTGTCTTCAGATATTCCTCAGATAGATTTCAGAAAAGGCCCCAGAGCACTGAGAGGCCAGAAAACATGCATTAAGACGTCTTTAAAAAGTACTAACTTTAAAACGCATTAAAACGTCTGAAAGTTTAAAGAGCTGAGTCTTTGACCAACTGTGTGTGTGTGTGTGTGTGTGCGCATCGCGTGTGTGTGCTCGAGGAGCTCCATGGCTCACTGAAGCCTGCTCTGTTTTCTGTTTATCTGTTTACATACAGCAGCAGCTGCTACTCTCCTTCTTCTTTCCACTCCTCTGCTCTCCTCTGTCGCTAAATAAGATGGTCGCTCTTTTTATTATATCTTTTTCTTGAGGAAAGAAACTGCCGTCGCCGCTGAGGGAGCTGGGAGAGACGTCCACAACATGGCACAACATAAAGCACCGACAAATAGGCTTGTACCATCAGAATTCAATGGAGAACAACTAAGTAAATAAAAAAACTATTCAGTCACTATTCTATTCAAAATGTACAGAGTCTAGCTATTCCAATTAAATGTGTACCCTGTTGTGTGTTAATGAAATGATGGCACAATTAAGGGAAAATGGTTCATATATAGCGTCAAGACATTATGTAAGTCGTGTTTGTACATGAAGGACGACCGGGGACACTGAAAGGATATATATGGGGATCTGAGTGCATAATTCAGAAGACGTAATTGACTGAGGGGAACTGCGGAAGCACTTCAGGCTCTGCGCAGGGTGGGTGTACAGTGACTGCCACTGTGTTTTAGGTGTAATGGTGTATGTGTGCGTTTTCGTTCATGGCTCTCCAAACACAGACCTGCGTTCTGTCAGTTCGATTTCGGGAGCTCGGGTTTGACACGGCCAGGGGTCGTGTTCCAGCTAATGGCCGCCGTATTCAGAAAGGTCAGATGTCAAATCTCAGCGTAGCAGTCAAAACCAACTGCTTCCTGTTTTAATGACCATGTGCTGTGTCATTAGCCTTTTGTGCAGTGTTTCTTCAGCTCTGGCTCAGAATAACTGCTGGTGTGTGATAATGAGGACTTTTGGGTAAAACTAAAGAGCAGAAACTCGGGTCTACAGTGAAATAAGTTTAAAGGCCGCCGCTGCTGTCAGGTTGTTTAAAGATCATTCAGGTTTATCACAGCTTGGATCCTTTTTCATAGTTTACGTCTTCATACGTGTCTGTGATTATGACACTGTACTCCTTATTTAGATTTGGGATCACGGTGACCTCAATGGGTCAGCATGAGCGGTGATATGATCATTCAAGTTGGGGAAAAAAAAACATTATTTATTTACTTGCCCCGTCAGACTCTTATCAACGTTTGCTGCATATCTAGATCTCAGTAATTACTTTGGTAAGTACAGTGGTATCAGTGGCGCCCTAAACTAGAAAGATAAAACCTAAGTTAAAATAATTGAGATGTATTGTTATTATTATTACATATTTATTGAAATTTTCTTTAAATAAAAATGGGTATTTGTTAGTTTGGATCCATGAAAATCCATAGAAAATTAAGAGAAGTCCTCATCAGCCCTCTTTAGAAGCGTCACACACGGAAAAATATCTTCATGTTCAAAGCTACATGCTTTAAGCACCTATTAGCATGTGATAAATGCTGCACATTGTTGAACCTTTTCTGGTATGTGAAGAGTGGGCTCCTCATTGATTTGACCTCCGGTCTAATGTGTCAGCTGAGGTCGTCATCTTCACCGGCACCAGCGACGGACCCAGCGTGGCGACAATTACTGCGCGGTCTGATGTCATGGATTTGGTCCTGTCTCTTATGCTCTGGTGAGGCCCATTCGTGAAACCAGGACAGGCCTCTGCTGTGCAAAAAGAAAAAAAAAAACCTTTATGGTTCAGCTAAATCACAGAATGAGAAGAAGTAATTTTGTTTCAGTTAAAGAGGCTGTATTGCTCATTTTAAAATATGAAATTGGATTGAGCTCTTTCACTGCAAATTACTTTACAAAGAAATCCCATTGTACTCTTCAAGCAGCGGTGTAAAAAGTTAAAATAGATTGAAAGAGCTTCTTTGCATAACGTTCAGTCTCTCAGTTCACATCGGGGTCTTGAAGATATCCTGTAATGAATGTCCACTTTTTGCTGTAATTAACAGTGAAATTGTCTTCTGTGCTTTTAACCAAGTCGGCCCATTGATTAAGAACCTTGGAGTGATGCAAGGTTTCCACATTGAAGCGCTTGTACGGGTGCAGTGAATGATGGCGCGCATCACTTGTGCGACAGCTGCAACTCCCTCTGCTATCGGGCTGAATGGTTTCGGTGGGCTTGTTAATCAGCTTGGCCCGCCTTTGGTATTAGTAGGTGATTAAACAAATTAGCAGGACCTGGAGACATAAGCGCTGGCCTGGAACACGGGGTCTCGGGGACAGAGGGGGTCAAAAGGGGTTGGTGGTGGTGGTGGGAGGGGGGTCGAGTGGCGGGAGTGATAGAGTTTTATTTCCTTCTGCAGAGGCCACAGTTTCACAAGCAGGCATGCGTACACAGTGTACATAGACATAGAGGGGTTTGTACAACTCACATGAGTACACACACGCATGCAGATAAAATGCAGAGACACACACACACACACTCTGTCACACACACTGGGCCATTGTATGCAACACTGCCGCCACTGTGTCTCCATGCGGAGCGTCCTGACACAGCACACGCCTCCTTGCTGCTAAATGTCATGCACTGTTACTGACGTCGCCGGTGATGTGTGTGTGTGTGTGTGTGTCATGTGTTGTGTGTCATGTTTATGCAGACAGTTGTGTGTTACTTGTTGTTATTGTGCACGCTGAAAGCTGAAATGGATGAGCAATGAATCGGTTAATAGTTGATAGAAAATGAATCAGTTTGGCAGCTAATTTGCCAAACAATTAATTGTCTGAGTGTCTTTTCAAGCAGTGACACAACGCAGCAGCTTTTCTCAGTTTGATATGATTGTGCACTGAATTTTTAGGAGGTTTTCACCTATTTGTCAGACTAACCAAGAAATTTAAGTATGTCACCTTCGGTTTGGCAGTTGTTACAGTTTGCTGACATTTAAGGTTTGTTGATCAACCAAGAAAATAATTACATGGCTTTTTGATAATGAACAATGAATCGCCTTTAAATGGCTTGTTTGATTGGACCACCAGTCCAAACATATATAGAACAAAGAGAGAGCAACAACCCAGCAGCTTTTGTGGCATTTTGGCCTGAAAAATCATTAAAACGATCAACCGATCATCAAAATTCTGGCCATTTTAAAGATTTTCCGCAGTTTGACCAATCATTTTAGCTCCATTTTAGCTCCGCTGGATCCTCCTGCCGCCTGGTTGTGTGTCTTGTGTGTCATCACCTCAGTGCATTTATGTTTATGCATCTGCTGGTGCCAGGCAGAGGCTGATAACAGCATTAGCTTGTCTCCTCATAACAGCAGATGATGAACCATGAGGAGGAGAGGCGACTGTGAAAATACAGCACAAACACAACAACACAAACATGTTTGCTCTTGTCTGGTCCAGTGCTCTGCCTCCTGCTTCTTCTTCTTCTTCTTTTCCCGTTTGTTGCTGATTGATAGGGGTCAGAGCCTCGGTAGGCGGAGCCTTCTTATTTTGGCAACTCGCTCTTTCTGACCGTCAAAGCTGAGAGGACAAAGTGAAACTTTGCACCTCTTTGTCCTTGTTTTTGTCACAGGCAGAAGTTAAAAAGGTGAAGTTATTGGTTGTCAAGATGATCAGCTCAGTGCTCAAGGAAAATTACATTGTTGTCATGAAAAGCATATCTGTAATTGGTTATGGGGACATTTAAAAAGACGTTAGACATTAATAACGGGATAAATGTGAGTGAATGGGAAGTCTTTAAAAAGATATGGTCTTCATTTGAGGTTTTATTAAAATCTTTTGTCAGCTACTGAATAGAGAGGTGCTCGTGTTTAGCATTAGAACAAAATTAAAACTTTCTCTCAACTGGGAAATCTTTCTTTGTCAGCCTTGGATTGGGCTCCAGCACCGACATTTTTTACAGCCAGATGACATCCATTTAAGCTGAACTGTAACCTTTATTCTTCCTATCATATTTTCCACTCCTAAGGTAAATTAGATAAAAGGAAGTGATGAGTAATATTTAGCTTTCTCTCTCAGCATTTGATGAGGTGGTGAGAGGACGCACAGGTGCTGAGAAAGAAGATTCAAAAGGCTTTTGGCTTTCAACCACTGGGCCTCGTTTTTGGCTTCAAGTCCATTAGTTTTAATGAATGCTCTCTCGCTCTAAAGGAATCTGCATTAAGACCCTGATTCTGTTCGCGCCGGGAAAAACACATTAAACACAAGTGGCCGACATCTGCTTGAAAATGGATTCAAATGAAGTTTAAATCGTAAGAAATGAATATATGATTCTGCTTACCTCACACTGCCTGTGTGCATGGGGAATTAACTTCACCTCTTCATGCACCATGTTCACAGAACTCACAATGACTGTATTTGAATGGCGGAGAGGTTTTTTTTTTAAATCTGAGTAAGTGCAGGCTTTTAAATTACAGACTAAATATTTGTCTCCAGTTTGCCTGTTTTCTGATATGACTGCCACTTTTTTGCATTTTTTTTTCACATTTTCATGCACTAAACGTGCTCTCAAAGTTTTCAGTGCTGGTTGATTTGGCGACACCTGTGGTTCCCGATGGTAATGACGAGTGCAGTTTGATACCACAACAAACGCTCCTCGAGCATCTACTTTGTCGGAAATACAAATAGGACGGAACCGAGATCTGATTTCATGCTTCGCACAGGGCGAGTAGTTTTCCACACGACAGCAGGACACAGCGAGAGGAGCTGGTTTCAGTGCTGAGGAGATGGAGGTGTGCAGCCTTCTTCTGACAGCGCTCTGTAACTGCTCCCTCTTGTTCCATCTCTCCCTTACAAAAATGAAAAATGATCTGCTTATGAAACAATTTGTAAAAGAATTTGTAAAATCTACCACATATTTCACTAGTTGAGCATTTCTAGCAATGAAAAAAAAAAGCTCTGGGACGGTGGTGTAAAAAGAGATGTGAAAGTATATCTGCAAGCTCGTCGTCAACTTGCTGCAGCTTTTAAAAGCTCAGCAGGTGTTAACAGCTACTAAGCTCACATGACATCTAATTAATCTCTGTTACATCTGAACAAACTGCATTTGCTGGTGTGATGTGGTTAAAAGCTCCGGAAAAAAGCATGTACAGCAGGTGGGGTTGAGTTGGGATTATTTTTGTCAAACTGAATCCTTCTATTTCTCCACACTGCTGACAAAAGTGTACATGACGGTTGTGGTTAGAAATAAGCAATGAAGACGTACAGGAAGTGAAAAGGGACAATACCACAGCAGGACAGTTAATATTAATGAAATCCTGCCTGTGGTTTCTTATAGTATGTGCTGTACTGTGCTGCCATTATCTATACTTTACATCTATAGTGTGTGTCCCTCTGTGCCAAATCACCGTCATAATGATGATGAAAGGTCCCGAATGGCCCCAATCCAGCCAATTTGTGGAGATATTAGTGAATTAAAGCTGATGTCAGCAAAGCTACAAACACACACACACACACACACACACACAGGCTGTAATTTTTAGGCCTTCATTAGAAACATTAATTTCTTCACTTGAGCAGTTTTAGGACTGTTTCATGCCTTATGACTTAAATGTACCTTTCACCACTCTAATCAAGGAAGGTTAAATGTCCATAGTTTGAGTTTTGGGTTACTTTTGTGACATTTAGTTCTCACAAGTGTGGAAACTCATGAGCACACCCTGCAGCATCATAAGTCAGTGATGAAGAGCAGAAAATGAACCTGAATGTCAACCATCAGGCGGCTGTGACAGAAATGTTCCAGTTAGCCCGTTTTCTCCAGCATCTGCATGCAGTTAGTGAGATACAGGAAATGCCTCTGAGCTTGTAACAATTCATTGTTTAGATATTTACCTTGGACAAGTGGGCTGTTTTCATAGCATATCATGTTTTGTTAAAGTTATGTCTCTGCATTTCATTATGTACTTTTCTATGAATGCTATCATCTGGCAAGTGAACAGCGGATGTAATTTTTTTTACAAGAATGTTAATTATGGTTTGAGGCTGAAAAGTAAATGGAAAGTTTGCCTCAAGCAAGATACTGTCTGTTGTCTTTTAAGGCAAAAGAAAGCATTCCAGACCACTTATATTTTATTCAGGAGTGTGAGTGGCGTGGTTTGCATTTTTGTGATATGTTGGCAGCTGGCAATTTATGAGAATAACAACCTGACAGAGCCGGAGGAAGATTTGCCTGTAATTGTTTCTGAGTGTTGGTGGTTTACTTCGGGCATAAATATTGTTTAATGATAGCATCAGCTACTTGATGTATATTGTCTGACCTGCTTTTTCAAATAATTGGTATAAAATTTTGGCTGTGCCTTTTCCATAGAAATGTGAAATACAAAGTGAGAGTGCAGTGAAACATTCTTATCTGCAGCCGGGGAGCTGATTGAGGTCAATCTGTGATTTGCTGCCTTGGCCTCGGGGACCGGTTGTGATATCACCAAAGGGCTTACAGTATCCCAAAGCTCCCTTGGTTTTACATATCTTCAAACAGTTTGTCTTTGCCTCCTGCTAGGACATCATATCAAGTACACATAGTGTTTGCATTGTCTGTTTTTCATGCACTGCTGAAAATGTGCAAGACGATCTGCCCTTAGGGCTCCGAATGATTTATTCTTTTCTATCTTCAGCTGTTTGAGATGCCAAAGGCAGCGCTGAGTTTTCTTGTTCACCTGTTGTTAATTTTATTGACACACGACTGCATATCAGCATGAAGGCTGCCCATTTAAATTGTGTTTAAATGTTTAGAGAGCCATTAGTTGAGTAGTCGAATGGAAATGTTGCCACAGAATAAAGCCTGATAAAAGCTTTAGCTGGCAACATGTGATGAGCTGCGTGTTCACTCGGGCTCTCGTTTCCTGTCAAGAGGGCGATGTAGCCCAGCAGCCCGTCGTTCTTTTCACTCATGTGGTTTGGGGGTGCTCGTTGGATGGTGGGAAAATGATTATCAGTTTTGTTCTGACAGACTTGTTCTCACAGACCAACAGTCCCAAAGCAAAGAATATTCAACCTACTCTATTGTATTGTATGACGGCAGACATTAAGAATAACTAGTAAAAACTAATAGTAATAGCCAGTTTGCTTGCTATTGGTCTTGTTAATTAATGTAGGTCATGTAGAGACATTGGCATTAAAAGTTAAAAACTCCTCAGAGTGCTTTTATCTATGAATTAGCTTTTGATCAATTAATCGACTAATCGTTACTGCTCTATTTGCATACCAGAGAGCTTTTTTTTTTTTTTAATCAGCCAACATACTCCCTCATATCCTGTAAATAGCCTGAGAGACAAAAAGACACTTAATGCTCAGTAATAGACGGTATAAAGCAGACCCAGATGAGCGGATCAACGTTTTCATCAACTTCTTTCATCAGGATTACGACAGCTGGACAATCAGAGGACGCTGGTGGAGAGATTTAAGTGGGTAAATCAAACTGAAACTGTGAAAGCTGGGAAGGGCAATGGGGGACATAAGTAAGATTTTAGAAAAGGTTGGGGGGGCGTGTCCTCATTATTTCTAGTGGAAACACCCTTTTATCATTTTCTATGCATGCTGTAAACTTTTTTTATGTGAAGGTAGGTAAGTTGCTGATGAATGCAGAATTTATTAATTTGTCTATTTTTGTCACTAGTTGCTTCTTTTTGCCTCTAGCCATTTTGTGTGTGTGTGTGTGTGTACACGAGTAACATCATTACATCTGCTCTGGTTCCCCTGATTAGATCAACAGTAGCTCCTGGGTTTCATATTCCCGGCTCTAATGCCATTGACCATCAAAGACAGCTAAAGAAAATGCTGGATGTTCCTTGTTTGTCACACATCCTGTCTGAGCGTAATTCACTTTGCCGGCTGCGCTCACATCTCACAGAGGGAGGGGGAGAGAGGGGCTACGCCGTGCCTGGAATCATTCACTGTGCATCAGAGGAAAGTTTTACCCCGTAAAACTCTGCATGTAAAGGTTTTGTAGATGTCAGCGCTTCGGTGGCGTACAGCAGTTGTTCTCAGACTCGGTTTGCTCGTTGGCCTTTTCCTTGATCGGCCCCACTGTGTGTAGAAGTTATAGCTCCTATTGTTATACTGATTTAAACTTTTATCATCCCAGTGGAACAGTCTGGTGACATTTGTATTATTTTATTGGACGATTATTCTCTAACTTGACTCTTGTTTATTTATCCTCAGGTCATGATATGCAGCTTTTATAGACAGACAGACTTTATTGATCCACAGAGGGAAATTAAGTAAATTTATGAATCTGTTATCATGTAGGTGGTAACACACTCAGACATGTCCTTATACATAAAAATAAGATGGCAGTCACCACAGTGTAAAAAGGAAACGTCAGGGTGTCGTATTGCACATACAGTACACCTCGGCCACCTTCACAGTTGGTGGCTTTTTGACAGTTTTAATGGATACCTGCCATCCATGCATTATCTGTACTGCTTATCCTCGCATAGGGTTGCAGGGGGTGCTGGAGCTTATCAGAACTACCAATGGGCGAAAGGCAGGGTACACCTTGGACTGGTCATGGTCAAGTCAATCACAGGGCCAACATTTAGAGACAAACAACCACACACACTCACAGTCCCACCTCCGGATGATTTTAGAGTCACCAATTAACCTGCATGTATGCTTCGGATTGTGGGAGGAAGCTGAAGTTCTTTGAGAAAGTGGAGAAAGTGCCTCAGCTGTGTGTGTGTGTGTGTGTTGTGTGTGACGTTTATTATTTCATTTGCTCCTATAAACCGATGAGAAGGGCGGCTGACTTTTCGGCTGCAGTTCAGCTGAGCGAACCTTAATTTCACTGATAAAATGAGACAGTAAAAACTTTACAACTAAGCAAATGTTATCCATAGTCAGTTGTAAAGTGTAAAATGAGGGAAGCAATTCGGGTTGCAGTTTTGTACACAGATTCAAAAATTAAAATGGAAACCATGGACGGAGACACAGAAGCTTTATGTGCTCTTCTTTATTACCTTTATTTTAGACATAATTCAAGCGGGCTGCTTATTGCCCAGCATGCTGTGCTTCCTGTTTTTAGCACTGACAGTGCATTAAGATGAGCTGAAGGGTCTGTTTCATGTCATTACTTGAATGGATGTGTCTCTATTAGCAGGAACAGCGTGTCAGGAACAGGTGACTCTGACAGAACAAACAATATTTATGACCTCGGTTATTAATATCACACTACTCTGAGGATAACTAGAGGTGCTTTCAGAATATATTTACATGCAAGACGACACATTACTGTTATTATTACCTTGAGTATGACGACTATACAGTCTTTTACAGCCTTTTCTGTAAATAAGCATAAAAAACAAACCGATTTATTGTTTATTTTTGCTCTCAGATTTGATGTTATCTTATGTTTCGTGATTTGCACTCAAATAAATTTACTGTAATAAAACTTTTATTAACTTATATTAACTGTATTCACTTATTCATATAAAAAATACATGTAGATTCAAAATAACTTGATTATCACTTAATTAGTGATCCGACTGCCACATATGATGGGCACGATCACAACAAACTCACAAGAGCTGAGAAATTATAAACTGGAAACATAATGATTAATCTGACCTGAAATGATATGATTTAATGAAAATGTGTGTCTGTTGAATGTCTATAAGGTATGTTGATGATCAGTCATGTCTAGAGACTTGTAGTTCTGCATCCGCCGTCTTCGCTGAAAGGCTCAAGGGGGAAGGGGGGGCGGGGGAAATTGCTGACAGCTTTAGTTTGAAATCCCTCCAGAATAATCTGAGACCCCGCTGCTAATCCTCTTGTGATCGACCTTTGGATCCTGACCCGGTATTTTTACGAATCATTTGCTGTAAACTAATTTGCCGTGTTAAAGACGTTTCCAGCTCGCTCAAGTCTTACACTTCTGCAGGTGCCGGAGTCAACAGTGCGGCAAAGCTTAACTCTGACTGACTTTCGTTTGTGTGTCTGGATGTCTATTTCAGTTATTCTTTTGGCTGCCAATTGAGACTTCAACGGACGACTTCTGCTGACACACACACACACCCACACGCACAGAGAAGTGGCTGAAAGAGATGCTGTAGGGAAGTGATTGTACTGCTTGTTTCCTGTCCATGTTTTTAGCAGTTAGGTTAGGTTCGACCGCACGGCAGAAGAAATGTAGTAGAAGGTTTGTGGCAGGCAGACTCGGTGAAGTAGTAGGTTGCACTGTGGACCTTTTTACTCGCTGAGGGCGATGGTGTCGGACTGCAGGGCTTCATTCGTTAAAGACATGAGATATTTATCGGCATTTGTGAAATAGTAAGTAAGAGCATGTTTAATTCATAAAACATGCATGTTTTGTTTTTCAAACTATGGAAATCCTGTAAAGCGTAATTTGTGTTTGTGTGTGTGTGTGTGTGTGTGAATGGGAAGGGCTAGACTTTTATCAGGAGGCTTTTCTGGCTGCAGTAATAAAATGTCCGTACATTGTTAAGAGTGCTGCTCAAAGGAAGTGGTTTGAATAAGCTCAATCACTGTGTAGATTTCCCACTGACTGTATGTTTGTATTTCTGTATTTACACTGTATTCACTGTAGTTAACTCCTATTAAGGTTGATTTAAAATGTTTATGATTCTGCTTTTGACCTGTTACATTGAAAAACGACGATTATTTGTTGTACTCAATCATACAGTATGCCACTGGGTAGATCTCTGAAAAATGATAAACGATGCTTTTTGTGGTTCACTGACGGTGTAGCTTTAAATTCAATTCTCTATTTAAAAAAAAAAAGCGAAAAAAAAGGGACTTTTGTTCATGTTTACAGACAGCCACGCTACATTGAGGTAATGATGACACGAAAAAATCCCCGCTTCAGCTCGCTGCCCCAGCACTTTTTTGTCTTTATCAGTTTCTCAGTATACTGGCGTCGACTTGTTGCATTCAGGAAGCGGTTAACCTTGATGGAAGATGGTAGACAGGTCTACAACGGCTCACAAAGCAAATGGAAAATTGATACTGCAACCCATGCTCAGTCATTTAAATAAAAATAGAGAAATTGGCCTCCGTTCTCATAGAGGTATATTTGTCCATTTTCCTGAAACCCCCGAAAGGCGTCGTCTTAATGGCATGTAGGCCTCCATCATGCAAATGGAGGAAAATGGAGCAATTGTGAGAACAGGGTTTCATTTTTATTTCACCTTGATGTGGATGATTTTATTTACATTTGACAAATAGACAGCAGACAGAGAATGGAAATATGATGAGAAAACAGCAGCGCCATGGTAGTTTTCATTCTCTAACTGTGCCACCACAACGCATTGCTTTGCTGTGGTGCATCAGACCACTGCTCACTTTCGAACCTTAGCGTATCACCTGTGCGTCTTTCCAAAGATTTGCTAGAGGTACTACTTCAATATTTTATTTGCTGTTGTATTTATTAAAGTTGCAGGTAGTAAACGTTTCCGGCTGATGTTTTTACGAACAGCGACTCAGCCTCGCTCTCTCTGTCCCCCCACTCAGGACGGATACTGCTGCCGATAGGATGGTGATGACGGTGACGGGAGGAGGCCACGGCCGAAGGTGCAGCCCTCGCTAGAGTCATACTCTCTGCCTCAACTTCACCCCTCCACCATCATCTACTACTGCTGTCCCGCCCCCCCTGCCCTCCTCCCCCGCTCCCTCCTCCCCCGCCCAGCGCCATGGCCAACCACCTGGAGCTGATCCAGGAGCTGCAGCAGCTGGACAAAGTGCCCAGTCTGGAGAGGCTGCGGGCGGCCCAGAAGCGGCGGACCCAGCAGCTGAAGAGATGGGCCGTGTACGAGAAGGAGATGCAAAACAAGAAGCGGAAGGCTGACAAGAAGGGGCGCAACGCCAACAACCTCCAGCAAGAGCCCAAGAGGCACGTGTCTTTTGCCGCCAGTGTGGCACTCCTGGAGGCATCGGCCAGGAATGACCCAGATGAAGGTAGGAGCAGTGAGGAATATTTATGATGTGTGCAAATTAGAAAGCGCAGATTTATGGGGTAATGGGCTTGTGAAAATGTTGACACGTACTACACTAGTGCTCCGAACACATGTGACCAGTGGACACTCAAACATAGCCACTGTAGATTTATTCTCGCTGTAACGAGGCAACGCGCGAAAAATATGTGCCAGAGTCCAACCCAGCACAAAGCTCAGTGACGCCACATTTGAATAATGACTCTAATTTCAGCCTCACCTCACTACTTCAGCTGGATATCAAAATGCCAAGGTCAGGAAAACGATTAGCTGAGCTTGGCCACTTAAACTGCCAGTGGAACTTCCTCCATACGAGCTGAGTTTGTTCTGCTAGGAGACTGTTTTATCATTGGGAAATAATGGAGTTGTCACACTGAGATGAAACTCTGCCAGTCTTTTAATTAAAATTTCTACGGATGCTGCCCCCCTATTTGGAGATAATAATTGTTTTCCTCCAGTACAAACAGTCCCACGATGCTGTGGCAGTGCTAACAGTGTGTCAGTGATGCAGGAATGATAAAAGGCTGCTTATCATTTTGATATGACATCTAATTTAACTTCACTTTAACTTGAAATTAGATTGTACCCTTTTTTATCAGAACAAATACAGCCTGTAGCTGTGCTACTGTACATTCTTTGCTTGTGCAAGCTGTCTTTACAGATATGAAAATCGCCACAAGGCTGAAGTATATTGACAATCCTTTTTACAGAGCAGAAGCAGCCCTGTGCTGCACACACATAAACGTGCATACATATGCACAAGCACATGGACTGTGAACTGGCATGCATAAGCTCCAGCTGGAGTGAGAGTTAGTGAACATTTTGGGGTTTATTTCATCTGGATGGCCTGTTGGATTTTTACCATGTGTGACCTAAATAAAGATTTGATCAAACCAGCAGGCGATAAACGGAGATCACCTGAGAGGCTAAAAAGGAAAAGCCTTTTTCCACACTAGAAAAAAAACCTTTTTTTCACTTATGTTGTTGTTGCTGATTCTGCTTCTGCTGCTTCATTACACGCAGATAGAGAGAGGTGTTGCTGTGTGAGAGATTTTTAAAATGATTTGAACAGCATTAAAAGCTTTTTGTCATACGCTGCTGTGCGGTGTGTAATTCCCAGAAAGCCTGCTGAGCCACTTAGACTTTGGGCCAGGATGTTGTGGCTGTTAGTCATCATGTAATTCTTCAGATTGGTTTGAAAAGCTACACGAGGTGGCCAGGTGCATTCAACATCGACTCATTTACTGTCAGCTCCAGGAAATGTGTTTTTAACAATGCTGTATGCTCTCATTAGAACATGTTTAGATAAAAAGCCATTTATCAGCAGCAGCTACCAAGAAAGCAATATATTAGCCTATTTAAAGTCAGATTAGTATTAAGACATTAAGTTGTCAAAGAGCCAGGACACAATGGGATGTGTTTACAAAAGGTGATTTAGGATCGTGATTTAACCGAATACCTCCGTGTCCAGCCCGAAGCCTTGGCCAAACTATAGATTACTTTGGAACATGAAAGCTTTTTCAGAGTGATACAATTGACTTAAAATATAAATACAACTATTTAGTTGCTGTAAATGTGCTTTTAGTTAAAGGTTTTCAGTAAACTTGCTTTGCAGTTAGAGCATATACGTGATTTTACACTGAAGGCAGAAAGGCAGGCAAACTGTTATCTGCCCACATTTATTAAGACTGACGTATCTCAACAGATAACGGATGGATTTCCCTGAAAATTTGTACAGACATTCATATTGCCCAGAGGATAAATTCTAATGACTTTAGTGACCCCCTGACTTTTTGTAGTTTTGATGGAAATATCTCAATAACTATTGAATGGATTGTCATGAACTTTGATGCATGCATTCATGCCCCCCTTAGGGTGAATTAATAACTTTGGTGAAGGTTTCCTCCAGCAATATTTTTTAATATTTCATGAGTAATCCCATCAGCTTCAGATGTACTTTGTATTTAGTGCCAATTAGCAGATGTTGGCATGCTAACATGCAAAACGTTATACCTGCTTCACATCAACATTTTAGGACTTATTGCTGTATTTTGGTCGAGCCTCGCAGAGATGCTTGCTTGGACTGTAGACTCTTAGTCCTGTTTGTATGTAGCTGCATTATGTAGGTCACATCATACAATATTTCCTGTGTGTCATAACTTCTATCTAATATCGCTCGCTCAACATTAAAGATCAGTAATTAGGTAGTTTAACAGTTTAACTCATATTTGTAAAGCTCCGTAACGCAAATAGTAAATATATGCATTTACTTTTCAGCATCACCTTGTTCACGTTTCATCCAGTTTTCCGCACATTTGAATAAACACACCAGCCAGCATCTGTGCGTGCAGCATTGGAGGTGTTGAGAGTAGATTTCTTTGCTTTGGCTGAAGCATTACTGATATGCGGAAGCTTTGCCACTTCTCCTCGCCGCTGACAGTGCCTGGGAAACGTTTGCTATCAGGTCTGTTTAATGAGGGTGACCATGAAAGAGGCAGAAAGATAAAAAGGAAGGGGGACAGGGTGTTGTGTTGCCCACACAGCTCCAGTGGCAGCTGGCTTGCTCAGGAGCCTGATAATCTCCTCTCTCAGTCCCTCTGGTCCCCAAATGCTCGATGAAGCATCACGACTCCACACGCGATGCTGCTCAAAGCTCACTCGCAGGCTCCGGGCTTCCTTTGCGAAAACATTATGCGACTGTTTCCTGCATTCTCTCGCACAGCTATCACAGTTAGGGTTGTGAATGTAGATCACAGCGAGCATCTTAAAAAAAATACAGGAAATCAACTCTGACTTTCATATTAAGATGAATATATGTAAAAAATCCCAGCAAAAATTCAGAAGCCCTTATTTGCAAAATCAAAGAACAGCAAAGCCAGTATGAGCAGTGGAAAGTTACAGATGTGATGACAAAGAAAAGGAGCCATCCATCACCTGCCTCATCTCACAAAGGGGAGGGAAAGAGAGGGAGAGGCAAAAACAACAGCACAGAGAGTGAGATTGACTTTGACCCGAGGCTGACTCTGCCGGCCCCGAGGCCATAATAAGATGAGAGGTGGGATTGGCCCGACTGACTCCTGTTTAATCCCTGATGGGGTGGATCGAGTGAGATGTTTCCTGTGTCTTCTCTGTGGTGGCAGTCAAGAGCATCACTGAATTTGACCGGAGGATATGTGTGTGAGCGTACACCGACAAGTGTGTGTGTGTGTGTGTGAATGTGGGTTAATTGGTATGCACGCGTTATGGATTTTTTTGTGTGTATTTTTTTTACTTTACTGTGTCGTGAACAATAAATGGTGTCATTGAAGCAAAGATCTGTGCACAGTGCAGATGCATGTTTATATGCTTGTGTTACAGTATGTATATTTGTGTGTGTGTGTGTTTGTATGTGCATGTCCTCTCTTTGCTCTCTCTGAGCTACAATGTCCCTGTCATTAGAACTTCCTCACTGGAAGCTGTGGCCGTGAGGAAACACAGATATAGTAAAGCCACAGAGGACTCAATGTGTACTCGAGCTGAAGTTTGTGTGTGTTTTTGTGTGTTTGTGCAAATGTGTTGTAGTCGTGAGGTGGAGGAAGGGAGTGTGAATATGCGAATATTTAGAGATTTCATGAATGTAAATAAACTTGTCAGCGTGTCTGTGAGCCAGAGAAACAGTGGAGAGGCTTTGGAAGAGGCTTTGGAGGAATGAGGGAATAAGAAAGGAGGGAATAGTAGGTAGGAGAGGACTGTATGGAGCCTGAGCCCATTTCCTCGCCCTCCGGCTGCCGCCGTCCTGAACCCTCTGCCCCCTCACAGTGATGTGGGTTGATGGCTGTGAAATTACTGTGAAGCACCTCAGTGTCTCTCTGTGCGGCTCTCTCGCTATTGAGACTGATATGTTTTCTCCTCTCCAGACAGCCGCTGCCCTGCACAGGAGCAGCCGCCGGGGTCAGGAAGGACAGTCGACACATCCGCACACCGTGTGTGTGTGTGGACAGTCCTGACATTTTCACTTGACACCGCTGTGTTATCTGATGAAGTTGTCAAACAACTCGGACATGACCGAGGCAGTAAAGAATCTCCGTGGAAAAGGGGAAAAAAATAACTGGAGTACGCTAAAAATGTCGACAAATGTGGCGTGCAAAGTGTTTACATTCATGGCAGTTGGCAAGTGTGCTCATCCACATTGGCTTTCAGAGCTGCTCGGTATTTATAATTAAAGCAACACCATCAGGTCAAGTAGAGGTAAACATTTAGCGGCAATTGATTCTTCTCACACTGATCAGCTGACTGTAATTGGACGATGTAGCATGGATGAAAAGGTGATCTGAAACTACTTTTCAAAGTGTCCTCTGGTGCTTCCGAGGCAGCTCGATTGTGCAGGAAGCAATCCTGATCGAGTAAACAGACGCCTTAAACCACTTCACACCGCTCTTAATTTAATGACCATATACAAATACAGCCCATTTACCAAGTGAAAGATTTACTGCTGAATAAATCGTACGCGTGTATTAGCCATACCTTCATTTCACTAGAGTAAAACTATCAAAACTAATCCCCTGCACACTGTCATTGTAAAACTCACTGATTTTATTATTACATTATAATCAGGGATTCAATTTAGCAAGTTACAATGAGCATATTTTATAGCATACATAAATAATTCAGAAAGATAATAAGTCCAAGGGATGAAGCAATAAAGTATCCAAAGAAGGAGGATAATAAACGGAACGGTTAGTTATCTTTAGGTTTTTCCTTCTGTATCTTGCATTTTTTTAATCTCATTTGATCATTTCTAACTACATCTGTTTGCTGAGAGCCTAAATAAAAAACACGAGCATCTGTGCAAAAAAATCCCCCCCAAACTGCTGGGTTTACTTCTGAAACTAACAGATAATTTTTCTGTTAGACACGTTATCTGGCAGCAGTGACAAAACTGGTTGTATTTCGCCCCTCCCTGAAGCCGGCCTGTTTTACAGCTCTGCGTGTTTCCCACCCCTGAACTCTATTTATTCACCCACTCACGTGGCAACACCCAGCGCACTAATTGCCACTTATTCCCCACTTGAAATCATAACTTGTAACTCGACGTTTGAGGAGCCGCGCTCGAAATCCGCCATCCATTTTTAGCCGTGTGGCTTTCGCTTTTGGTTCACCACCTTTTTTTATGCCATATCATCACCATATAAATACAGAGGAGGAATAACTCCATATTTCAGGATAGAAAAATACCCCAGCAGCAAGTAACGCCTCTTGGAAGGAGAATTCACGTGTGGTTTTCTCTCCTTTTTTTCTCTTTCCAGTTATTTGTGTGCAAATTAGGTCTCGGAGGAGCTTTTGTCTTCTTCTGCTGTCTTATTAGAGTGGTAAGGCCTTCTCCTCAGAGGCCTTAGATAGGCTTAGCTGCTCCACAGCATATGGCAGAAACAGAGAGGCATTAAAAAGACACATAAGAGCAGAGTGAAAAGTGCGACACAAACAGAAATGCACCACATCGGGTGCGAGCGGCTGTCAAGATAACTCTGACCTTTGACTTCATGTCCGCTTTCTTACACCCACCTCAGACTCCGGCCCTCTGATTTTATTTTATTTATAGGAGGAAACAAGATGCTGTATGTTGGTTAACCTTTGCTCACAATTACAAGTGCCTGTAAGGAGATTTAATCGACCTTGGAGTTTGAAGAGAAGGTGAGAATGAAAAGCACAAGCAGTCATTAGCACCTTTTGTTTTGGATCTTAACAGTCGGTGACCTTCTCTGTGTGACAGAGGTCTGAATGACTGCAGCAGGTTTGAGCACTTCAGAAACATACTGCATACATAGTGCACAATACCAGACAATGCCTATACAGCATAAAGGACTGTGCAGTGTTTTAGTACGTGTGATAATTATGGTAAACAAATTCATCTGCTGCCTCTTCAAAAACAGGAGGAGATATCACATCTACTGTACCCAAACCTGTGATGGATTTTACATTAAGGATGCTACTTATGCTGCTGAAGCTCTTACTCTGCACTGTTTCACCGTCCCTGCATCTAGTGTGGAGGCGAGCAATATTTCCAGCTAATCACAGTGGCAGTTTGTAGCCATGCTGTTGCAGCGGCTCTACGGGTGGCAATGGATCTGCATTGGCTCCACTTTGCGTTTAGCACTAATGGGAAAATATTAGCATGCTGCACTGGCGAACATGATGAACTTTGTATCCATTTAACATCAATATGTTAGCATTGTCATTGTGAGCACGTCACGTGGAAATAAAATAAACTGTGGTGTTACATCTAGTAGAAAAAAAATATAAATATGAATGGACTTATAGTGACTTTGGACAGAAGCTTCTGCCAAATGAATGTGATATAATGTAATTATGAAAATACCTATTATAAAGTCGGCACCTTTAAACAGTCCTGCTCATCAGAGGCCGTCATTAACAAGCATTTATACAGGAGAGTAATAGACTGAGCACACGAGACGGGAAAGCTAATCACAGATCACAATATTAAAATCAAACCAGTGGCAATGTAGGTCGCTCTGCAACAAGATCAGTGTTACTGCCGTCTGTGTTGGATTGCAGCGAGAACGTGGAACGTTTGCACTTGCAGACATAAAAGGATGGACTTTTGAACCAGATTTACCAGCCAATAAAAGCCGCCTAAAGCTTATTATCCAGCACTTCTTTCAAATTCCTTCAAATATTGGAAAAGGTCAGACCAGATATAAAGACCAGTGATACGACCCCCGGTGACTCCGGGGGCTCGTTTCTGTCATCAAAATTTTGTGTTCTCGGTCTCTGTTCTTTTTCTTTTCTTCTATCTAATGATTACTGGTTGTGAGGTCTTGCATATCTCATGAGAATTAGTGCTTGATTAGTTTTGTGATCGAGCCTTAACCTGTTTTATTATGTACACAGACACACAAATTTGCAATCAACCTCTTCTATGCCCGTGCCCCTTTTATAAAACCCACAGTCTTGTAAAGGATTTCAGAGTCAGCACGCACTAACATGTGCTGAGCCAAAAAAACAGGAGGTTGTTTACTCACATGTCCGGCTAAGCTGATTCGACCTCCAACCTTTGACAACTGTAGTGTAAGCCGGCCAGTCTCTCTCGTACATCATATGTCGCAGCGCAAATCACAACAAGGGTGAGCAGTCAGGACACGGGTTTTCATCGCATGGTGACTCTGAGAGCTCAACGCACTGCAGCTTAACCCGAACCCTAACCCTGCCCAGCGTTTAGGAAAAAGTGCTGTAAGATGACACAGCTGAATACATACAAAGACAATAAGTTAGAAAACAATCACATTTTCAGGGGACAGTAAGTACATATAGCGGCTGTGTTAATCACTTTTTAATGTCTCCATTGTTTTGTAACTAATCTTCATTGTGTTCTGTGCAACTTGCAAAGTCTCGGTGTTTGGGTTTGTTTTCTCACTCACATTTTTTCCTCTTCACTTGCGTTTCTTTTGACTATTTGTAAGTCTTCTTATACTGCAGTGTGTTGACCTTTCAGGGCCACTGTAGTTTGAGTTTCAGACGTTGCAGTTTTTGGATGTTAAAACTGTGTTCTGCATTACTTCCCTCTAAAATTGATTAAGTTTGAAAAGTCCTGCAGCCTACTAAACTTTCCATTATAAAGCTGTGTTTTTTTCTGCTGTCTTCTGCATCTAAGATTAAACTGGAGCTGAAACGATAAGTCGATTAATGAATTGATTGGTGGATAGAAAATGAATTGATGCTTAATTGATAATTGCTTAATGATTGATGCCCTTTTTAAGCAAAAACAATATAAATTATTTCAAATGATTAGTTTTATTTGTCTTTAATGATAGTGAACTGAATATCTCTGTTCAAGCAAATCTTTGTTTTTTTTTATTTTTTATTAATCACGGGCAAAATTTTATGCAGATTAATCAGTAATGAAAATAATTGTTAGTTAGTACCTCTCACCACTCTGATACCATAATATAGATTTTTTTTAGCTGTTTTTCTATGCCATGAGTTCAGATGTAAGATTTTTATTGAATAAATTCTTAATTAAATCTATCAAGCAGAAATTCTGCATTTATGGCATTTAATCGGCTGACTTGAAGCCATATGGCTCCTTCTGGATGTTTTAGTCTATCAATCATAAGACTGAAGATGAGTGCGACCATTTTTTTTTTTTTTTTTTTTTACTCTCCCTGTATCTTTCTTCGTGACAAAATTAAGCCACTTCACTTAAGGCCAAATCAAGGCTCATTCACTGCTGGCTCGTTGCATTTATGCTTCTTCCTCTGGTGTGATCACCGTTGATTTTACGTGACATTTCCGAGCAGTTGATTACTTAAGTGGGATTTGGCATTTCATTCCCTGAGCAGGGCCGCGACAATGACAGGGTTGAGAACTACAGATAAAATGTGTCCCTGTAGTATCTATCGAATGCTTCAGTGATTAGGAGGATGAGTCTTACTCTCCTGACATCAGTGGATTTTAGAAACTGTGCACAGCTCTAATGAGCAGTCATCCTCACCACTGCTACAGTTACTATTGATATCTTGTCTTTCTTGTCAGCCTTTTATGATTAGGGAAGGTTTCATGGAGTCTCAGGCAGCCCTCCGGTCAACCAAACTCTTTCTCTGTCCTCTCTGTCAGTCTCTTTTGCTGCCCCTCTCTTGCTCTGTCTGTCTAAATTAACATTCCTCCGTGGGCTCGTCAGACTCTGCTCTCCCATGCGTCGCTGCTCTGCCTGGCACACACTGGCACTGCTGTCTCCTCCCCGCCAGGCTGGTTCACGTGCCTGGACTGACTCATCCCGGTCATGAAACATCATTTGGGATTAAAGAAAAGTAAAATCACAAAAGTAGAAGGAGTGTGAGTGGCTGAACTCGTATGTAAAGTGTTGTGTTGGGTATAAATGTTTGTGATATTGTGTCAGGGCTTGGTTTAGTCAGCTGAAAGAGCAGGATGCACTGGACCATGCACTATTAGGATTTTGGCTTATTTAGGGTTCTGACTGAACGCGTTTCTCGACCGTGTAACTGTCACACAGCAACAAAGGGTCATTTATTGAACTTGGGCATGATTATCTCTGTTTCATTGCGTCCCCTACTTCTAGCACAGCACTCATTTTCTTTTCATTTATTCATGTCGTTCGGGTGCATTTGCCTCTTTTCAGACTGCGTGCATAAAAGCCAAACTATTACCACTATTATTTTTGTTATTCAGTCCTGGTTTAGATGCGGTCTTTAGTGAACCGTGCTGCACTAAGCAGCAGTCTGCCAGTGAGCTCAGTGAGATCGTCTCCCTCTCCTCCCCTCTTCCACATCAGTCAGATCTCCTGGGAGAGCCCGACTCTCAAGTTAACTCCTATTTCCATGGTAACTGAGGCAGACATAGAGAGGTCCAGGCAGCCGTGGCCCCAAGCTACTCAGCTGCAAAGGCACAAATTGTGCATCATCATTGCTGCCACTGCATGGGATAGCATGTGGGAGACCGTCAGATGCGGTTGTGGCTGCTGGGCTAACTCGCCCTCCAGTAAAACTGTCATGGTTGGAAGAAAGCGTTGTGATCCAAATCACTGTCAACAAATGAGGAAAGTTATCTGAGAATAGCTACAGCTTTATAAAAAGGACTTGACAGGACTTTAATGACGAAAAACTCAACAGATGTTCTTCTTGAGGCAACTTTAACTGTAGTTTTTCCACATCATAAAATTATTTTTCAGCGCTGTTTTGTAAGTGTTTTGTAAGTCACAGAGAAATGGTGTGGTCCTCTTGAAAGGGGCAGAAGATCAGAAAAATGCCACTAAATGCCACAGAGGGTATAGACAAACAGGGTATTTTGTCATTTAAATAAAGTTGCCTTACCAATAAGGATTTAAATGGGAAAAAAAACTGTTGTGATTTATAACCTTTCATCATTTTCAACCTTTCTCCATTTTTAATCATGTGAAATTTAACTGGATCTTTAAAAACAACCAAAACTGCTACAACTGTGTGCATCATATTAGCAAATGCTCAGCGCTCACTTGAAGCAGTTTTTATGCAGAGAGGGAAACAGCTTTAGCCACTACATCCTTATCAGCGTCTGTAATTGAAGCCCACCTGCTTGGTCGCCGGCTTGCCAAATGCGTTTTAAGTGGCGATGTGGGTCGGGCTTGGTTGGTCCAATCCCCCAAATGCACATTCAGCACCCTGCTGCTCCCCCTCTCTTCTTAAACCACCTCATAAAATCTTCCAGTGTCTCTCCACCTGCCCACCCACCTCCCCCCTTCATAGTGAATAAACAGCCCTCCGCCACACAATAAATCCTGCTCTAGGATTAGGATGAGGATGAGGATTAGGCCTCACCAAACCAAACAATGGCAGCATGTGTCATTAACAACACTTAAATTGATAATGTTAAACCCTAGAAGCACAGTGAGTGACCCTTTATTTGTATGTTTTGAAACACCTGTGTATGGGGAGGATGAATTTAATGCAGAGCGAGAGTCTGAAATGTTCTAACAAACCTGGAAACTGAAGCAAAAGTGCCAAAATGACAGCTTCCAGATTTTTAGTGTAGTGAATATTTAAATATGATGTATAGGATTGAACATATCCATTTTTAAATGAAAACGTGTATTGCTTTTGTTACTTATATGTCTGGAAAACTAAACCTGAGTAGATTTGAAAGAACGCAGGGTCAGAAGGCAGATTAGATGCCAGATTCAGATTTGACAAAATACCAATAATCACCAAACCCTACTCTCTGCCATTTTCATCAGTTATTACGGGAGCCATAAAATCCAAATGGAGGCAGTGGAGTGGAGCTGAGCTGGGATGAACAAATGGAAAGCAGCTGGTCGTAGCCTAAGGAGCTGTCAGTCAAGGCAAACAGCAGGGCCAAAAATATACCTGTCTTTAAGCCTCAGATACTTTACTCAGATACAGATAGTTTAAAAACACATTAGCGCTCTTGAGAATTGATTGCTTTAGTTTTTATAGCAAAAAGTTTTTCAATTGACTTCAGTGCAGTCAGTTTTTTGAAGGCAGGATGTAGTGACCCTTAAAGAAACTGCACCTGAAGACACTAAAAGATCACTCCACCAATTGCATTTCTGTAATGATGGGCCAGAGATTGTCTTCTTTATTCTTCTTTCAAAACTTGGCACAGACATTACCCACAATGCAACGCGACCGCTCACGGCTCGGTCGGTTTGGCTGTGTAATGCCAGTTCCAGCTAATAAAACCTTTGGTCTCAAACTGAGATGTGAAATGGGCTACAGAGGTCTTGTAAGCCCCCTTCTTCCTAACGTCACGCCCCATGATAGTTTTCATTTTCAAACTTGCAGTCTTTAGCTCGAACAGACATAGTTTATCGAATTTCACGCAGCTTAAAAGGGCCTTATACAGCTTCATTCACATATGTGGTAGCAATGCGCAAGACCTGCAAACAGGCTTGGATGCATAAAATCGGTGGAGTTGCTCTCGAGCAAGTAGCTGTTTCGGTTTCTGCCTGGCTCAGACATGTCGGGCCACACTCGACTCAGCTTGGGTTTGAGATGTGTGTTTTAATTTGTCAATAACAAATCACCTCCCTTTGTTTCATAGTTACTCCCTGGCAGGCTATCTTACTTTTTATCCCTCCCTCTCTGTCACCATAATCAGTGGAGGCTTGCTATCTTAATGCCTTAAGCAAGAACACTGGAGCTAATTGGATGGGCCACTGCTGCATAATCCAGAGCATTACTGAGACTAACAATACTGATGTTTGTCTGCATAGCTTTATGTAGCAGTCTCCTGTGGATCATACACATGTACAGGCTTGAACGCTACTTTTGAACTGTATTTGAGTTTAGAAATTAGGCTCAAAGTTTCTTGATTATATCATCAGGTCTGTATGATATGAAATTAAACTTTGCAAGAAGCAATTGGAACTCAATTATAAATGTTAATGTGGCGGTTACAGGTAGCTTGTCTTCAGTTTTATGGGGGGGTTTTATGAAATGTTTGGTAAAATGAATCTTTTTTTTTTTTTAAATAGCTTTGCCTCTCTCCATCTGTTTCTGTACCTGACTCTGCACTAATATGACTGATTATGAAGCCTAGATTGGTTTCTGGTCTCAGAGCTTCATGTAAGGTGTTCCACAGTAAATGCCACGGAGCAGTGGAAATGTTGCTCTGTCCGCTGTGCAGCAACTTTGTACCAGATTGAAATATCTCAACAACTGCTGGACGGATTTCCATGAAATTTGGTGCAAACATTCATAGACGATAAAACCTACTGAGATTGGTGACTTTTCCTCCTAGCGCCACCAGCAAGTCAAAGTTCTCACTTATCCTGCTAAATATGTGAATGTCTGAAAGATGGATTGGCATAAAGTTTTGTACAGACGTTGACGGTTCCCAGATGCTGTATCCTAATGCCTTTGGTGATCCCCTTAGCTTTTCATCAAGTGCCAACATCTTGTCAAAAATTAAAATTGTCGGGTACTTTGGTTTATGACCAAAAACCTGCCAAACTAATGATTCCCATCAGCCTCAGCTGTACCTTGTATTTGCAAATGCTAAGTAAAATACCTCTTTAAATAAGTTTTACAACATTGTATATTAGCGTTGCCATTGTGAGCATGTTAGTATGCTGACGTTCGCAAAGTGCAACCTCAAAGAAAAACTAACATGGCTGTAGATTTGAGTCTTGTGTACATACAAGCAATCGAATGTCTCTTTATTACTGTCAAGAAGATGGGGCATAGGCTTATTCTGTCACAGCTATTTATGAAAGCTTTCAGTGTCATCTTTGGCCTAATTAGTCTTAATATACATTAGCAGCTCTGCCTCAGCTTAATGGGAACCCAGACACTGTTGGCAGTGTCATATGGAAATAAACTGTGAACAAAGCTGCATTATTTGAGATAGGAATTATGGACTTAGAGTTAATCTGATGAAGTGTTGGTCTTGGTATGAGCTTGTTTTTTTCTACATAATGCCATCAGGTATGCCATCAGGAGCTACAAAACGACTTCTGGGATTTGCCAGTGTGTCCACAATGTCAGCGGGTTTGTTTGTTAATTACACATTAAGAGTGCTTTAACGTCGTCTGGCATTTAGAGTGAGTTTGCATCATCTTTCCAAATCGAAACCTGAGATCATTGGAGTATGTTGTGTTTATTCTATTTAAGCATTAATTTGCTCACGGTGACCCCGCGGAGCACCTGCTGCATCCAAATCCACAGTTTGTTGTGCCTTCCAACCGCTGCCTTCCCCGCTGTGCTATCGAACTACATCTGTTAAACCTGCGTAACATACAATTAAAGTCCCTTAATAGCTCATCATGTGGACGATAATTATAACACACAGTGGAATGCTAATTATATCAATGATCTTCTCTCCTAACGTCCTACTAAAACCAATGTCATTTAGCTGCTACTGATGGACGTGCCGAGTGGCCTACTTTCTGCACAGCCGGCAGGAAAGCAGAGACGGCTACCGTTGCCTGAAGAGCGAGTGGAACATAATTATGTTATTTTCTTCTGCACTGTCGATATGTTTAGGGCCATTTGATTGTTCTAAGATTAAAGTGCCTCATTTGTGGGAAGTGATGTGCATGAATGAGCACGTGTGCTACATCAGCCGTTTCCCATTTGCAGTAAATTAGTAAAAAACTGAGCGAAACAGGGTTGTGGTGAAACTTAAGGATGACAGAAATGAAAACTAGAGATATTTTGATTAATTACCTCAGTACTGCCAGCTGAAAGAGAGAAAATCAAAAAAGAGAGAAATGTATATATGTATATATGTTACTATAATACTTTACATTTACAGTTTATATTTTATTTGCATAACTTATATTTTAAGGTCTTTACTTATTTTATTACTCTAGTTTATTATTTATGTTTAAATTTTATTTTATTTTATTTGTTTTTTATTTCTAAATTATCTTTTGCTTTTCTTGTTTCTTGTTTCTTTAGCATTGTTAGGAGAGCCTGGGACTTAAGAATTTCATTACCAATGATTGCCGATGTAATTGTTGTGTAATGACAATAACTTCTTGAATCTTGAATCTTGAATCTTGAATCCAATGATTAGGGTAGTCTCTAGATCAGTCCATGTGGGGTACCTTCAAAATGCTAAAAAAGTTGTATAAACCCACTGTGAATCAAGCAAGTTAAACAAATCTTTTATCATTACCTAAATGTAATTTCTGTAGATACATTTTTATTCATTTTAAGCCAATTTTACTGTAATTATTTTCAGACTCACACCTAAATGAGAGTATAACCATGTTTCTTGGGGTTTCATGACTTGAAATGTTTGAATGTGTTAGGAATGTTAGTTTCCTTTTAATAATAATAAAAACTTAAATATCCACTTTAATATCCACTTCATAGATGGTTTAAACTGGTAATGGTTTTCAGGTAAAACTATGTGGTAATTAGCATATCACGAATATTGACTGAGCTTAGACACACCCAAGAGACGCTGTTTCCAAAAACTGCTTTATACTTTCCTTGGAAACGGGAAAGATATATTTTATTAAACTGAGGTGAATTTAAATTTCCTTCAACTTTTAATTTAAGAGAATTACTGGCGGCAGCCTAAAGTGTATCACCCTTATCTCTGTGTTTAATTTGACCCATCTTAAAATGTTTTATAGTATACTTAGGAGTGTCAGCCTGCGGTGCGTTAGAATCTGCTCTCTTGCCAGCATATCACTGTTTCAAGGGAGATTATAAACCACAGTGACATTTTAGGTGTATTACATAAACCATTCCCTCATAGATATCAACTAGTCTGTGAGATTCGGTGGCAGCTATTGTTGCCGCACAACAAATATTTGCCTCCTCAACATAGCAAAGAGAGATACTCTCGAAAGAAAATCAATTCTCCACTTGGGCTCTCCTGCGTCTGAACCCGCACAGCCCGTCTCATATCGCAATCTTTACTTGATCCCCTCTTCACCAGCCATTCGCCCTTATCAGCGATCATTGGCTGTGAGATATGAGCATTCAGGGGCATCGGTATGAGTCAGCAACCTCAGCCAGATCCTGACAATAACAGCAGCCATACTATTAACTGAACTGTACAAACAGCTTGCAACGAAATGTTTGCGTGACGTGAGATATGCAGGTGCTCTGTGGCAGGTTTCTTACATCAGCCGGACGTCTGCATAACTTCCCTCTTTTAGATCAGAGCATCCGTGCATGCGATGTGCTGCGATGTCAGGCTCCCTCATCAATTATCTGGAAGGGATTTCCTGAACAGGGATAAGTAGGCTCATAAAAATTAATCCTGAAATGAACTCTGGAAGATCCTAATCTGTGGAACTGCAGAGATAGAAGGTTATAGTAGTTCTGATGTGAAGAAGTCTTTGTATACGGTGTAATGGATGATGGCACAAACCAGGCTTTTCATTTTATTTTTACTTTTATTTAAAATGAAGTTCCTGAAATTCTCATAATAATTTAAATCTTTTTTTTTTGGGGGGCACTTTTCAAATTTTCCAGGGAAGTGTAAATATATAATCAGAATAATATGAATCTTCTAAAATATATCATAAGGCTAATTTAATACATATTGTACTGTATGTATTGGTGCCATTTAGGAGCAGTGTGGATTATTTGTCTGAGGCGTTATGTAAACTTGTTGTCCTATTAAAGGATCCTGATTAAGGCTGTGTAACAATACAGATTCAAAATCTCTCTTATAAAAATGATCTAAATTGAAAAAACAGGATTTCGCAGAAACAAAGTAGAAGTTATTAAAACTGAAAAAAAAAGAAAAAACCTCATTACATCAACCAGGAGAGCCCTTTGTTTCTATGTTGATCAATATTTAGAATAACATTAAAAAGAATATATGTTAAAGCAATATTATGCATGCTGGATTATCTGGTGCTATAATTCAAGCATAGCTAGCCACAAAGAACAAATTAAATGATCTGAAATGCTGATCGATTCCATCTTCACGTGTAATAAACCCGTAAGATCTTTGCTTGTGAGTTTCATCACAATCTAAACTGCACAGTACACACTCAAACCATCACTCTTGCCTTATTTAGATGTACACTACAGCAAAGAGGATTTACAGTTTTAATAAGAGCAGACTTAAAGTAAAAGTATAGAAACCTTACAGCATATTAGTATTCATGATATTCATGACTCCGGTTCCACTTCAGAGCGCGTATTACTGTTTGTGAATAACCTCTTATCAATAATCAGAGTTCAGGAAACTTACGACCTAAATAACTCCTGTACAGTCAAAGTTCATTCACTTGGGATTTGTTTCCATCTGCATCACGCCAACACACTCACGCACACACACACACACACACACACACACACAGTATTGTGGAGGCACAGTAAGATAACAGGAAGGAAGGGTGGGTTTCTCTTCCTGTGCTGTTGTTTTTGGATTTATCTTTTATCTTTTTGGAGGCATCTCGTCCAGCTCCATCTCCTCCCTCGATGGGAATTTATGGGACCTGCCCAGGAAGACTTGCACGAGATTTCTGCAGCGTTACTCGCTTTTGTGGTGAGAGATAATCACCATGGTGACCCTTCGATGTAATGGATTGCTTTTTAAAGATTTTTTGTGTGTTTGTGTGTGTGTGTTTGCTGGGTCCCATAGGGTGGTGGTACAGACAGATAGGAATCACATTCATGGTTTGTGTCGCCAGCTCAGACCCCACACCCCACACTCTCCTCTTTCTCTCTGCATCTCTTTGAACTATTGTGTCTGTCTGTGTGTAGTATAGTGACATTTTACTCTTTCAACATATGTACAGTATATTCTTTAAATAACAACATGATAATGGACACTCTATGAAAATCTTGGAAATGAATGAATCACCACTGAAAATACTGCCCCAAAGGTAGATGTTTTGACCAATTTACAAATAAACAGAAAATAAAAGACAAACTTGATATTTGATTAATTGAACCAATTAATCAGATATACAAAAATTTAAAAATGATCTTGTTCCTACTTCTCAAATGTTAAGATTTTGAGCGATGCTAGTGACGCTGTCTGTCATCACTTTGTCACTACTTTGGTTCAGATCAAATTATCTCAGCAACTACTGAATGGCTTGCCATGAAACTTGGTGCAGACGCCATCATCAGGTCAAAAATTTAGATCGTCCAACACTCTGTGACTAAATACCTTCAGAACTAACAGCATTCCCATCAGCCTCAGCTGTACTTTGAGGGTAAACTAAGATGGTGACCATGCAAAACAGTATACCTCTTAATCATCCACATGTTAACACTAACACAGGTGATTTATTTAGAGCTCTGTTAGTTGTTTTTTTTCAAGCCACATATCAAAGTGCTGGTAATTAGAACTGATAAATGGTTGACATTTTAACAGTGTTTGTAATTGTAATTATGGAGATAAAGTCCAATTTGTGAGGTTTAGAAATTATTTTGTCTTTCCCCTGTGAAAGTTAATGTGTCCAGAAAGATATCTGGTAATTACCGAATGTTAATTAGTTAATGCTTCTAAAAGGGATTTGTTTGTTTGTTAGTTTGTTGGTATTTTTGTTTTGATGTTAATGTATTTGAAAACACAGAGTGTTGCAGCCATCAATCATCCAGCAGGGAGAGACGGTGTTGTCTTATAAATGTGAGTTCATACTGTTTGTGCGTGAGGTTTGCCCTTGGAGATTTTTATGACAGATTTTAATATGATAGAAAAGTTCTGTTAAACCAGCGCATTCGACTGTATAACAGGATAAATAAATAAAAAAAAAAAAAAAAGAACTGAAAAGAAACTGACTGAATTCACGGAGAGACGCTTATCATTGTGCAGAAATGTCAGCGGTTATATTTTATAAGAAAATGTAGTTTGCTGCTGTTTGTGATGATGTCTGCTCAGGCCTCCTAAAAGAATAATGAACATGAAAGAACGTTTTAAGTTCTTTTGCGGAGGGAGAGAAATCGAGTAATAGATTGTAAATTCGCCACAGTATTGGTGCATTTGTTTGTGTTACGGCACGCGTCTCCGTATGACAGGTTTTGACATGATAAACGAGGCCATCATCATTGCACGGACTCTCTCAGACTGTCATATCCACACACATTGTACCTACCTACCTTCGCATTCACGCGCTGCCATCATATTGTAACTACATTAAATTGCGTAAAAGGTGGGGCGTTTGAATTTCAGAGGCACTTTATTGAACGTTGTTTACGCAAATTGGTTCAGACGGGCCAGGACAGAAAACAAAAACCAAATATCCCACCCAGACATGGAAAAAAAAACAAACAAGAAACACAACATAAAATATGCATTAAAAGAGAGCAGAAACAAAACAGTGGAACAGAAAGATTCATAAATATTATAAGCGAGAACACAAGTATATGAAAGTGCATTTTTCTCTCTCTCTCGCTCTCCTCTAGCTGTTCTCCGTCTTTCCTTCACATCGCCACATACATCACACATCATAACTCAAATCTATTTCATCCTCACTAATGCATCAGCAACCACCTCTCTCACAGCAGAAGCAATTCAGCACCAATGCATATATTTTGGGTGCATGCCTGCCTTAAAATCCAATCAAGCATCGGCCTGTTCGGTGGTGCCTGTACTGCCTGCATGTGCTTTTGCTAATCTCACTCAGGTTTCCAGCACACATTTGAAAATGTATAATTTGCAGCCTGAAGAGGAGGCAGAACTATCTGACATCTGCCTCCGACAGCCCGGATTATACAACTGTCACCTTCTGACTGCTTCTCCAGACTCAAACAATGCGAAAACAGATGTGTTTATTCCATAATGTGCGGCCATCATGCAGGAGAGGGAAATCCATTTATACAAATGTGAACGCACGAGGGGCTCCGCCGTGAATGAGAAATGACGTGAAAATGTTTGATCACAGGCTGCATTCAGGTTTAATTGTGTCTGAATGTGCACACATACACATACCTGCCTTTACTGCCGCAGAGCTTTGTGTGTGACACAGCAGTCGGTCTTTAATGGAGATTAATAGCGGGGTTATCCAGCAGGGGAAGCGAGCAGTGACGGGGTGTTGCTGGTGTTCATGCAGACTCTTTCCTCTTAATTTCTGCATTATTTTTCCATGAAACTGCCTCTGGATTGTTTTCAGTCATGGTGAAATATTGAGTTTTGTTCAAACTGAAATGCAACAGAAATGAGATTGGTTATCTGATCGGAGCTGTTGGGAGACCGAATTTTTGCTTTATTTACAGTAATGTTGAACCAAGGCTCCAGATTATTTATACATTTCATGGTTAGTTTTGCATTAACAAGATGTCACATAGATTGGGCATCAAGATTTTCACAACCTTTCCGGCACTGAGAACAGCACTACTGTAATAATAAGACCCATTGTTGAGGTTTTCCTTCCCCTCTTTGTGTTTATGTTGTGTCACTTTATTTTGTGTTCTTTGTGGCTGCTAGCTGGTTAGCTGCACATGGTATCAGTTGCATCTTAAAGTAGAGCACATAAACATTGGATTATAAGAATTAGATAAAAACTTTTTTGGTGTTTTTGGTGTGCTGATGCAATATTTGGATCCAGTATCCAGTCCTAATACATTTATGAGATAACCGCACAGTTGAATTAATCTCTTTCACTTTGGTCTTATATCTATGAATCTGGAAAAACTCTTTAAATGTCTTTTATCTGTGTAACTACAGGTCCAATAACACCATTTCACCATGTTAACAAATCCAAAGCTTGACAGGCCTGCTGTGTCTAAAAAGAGATTTAAAGAGGGGTTTTGAACCAAACCTGACATTAGCTCATGCTCTGGACATAAAATCAATGTCTTTGACAAAAGGAATGACAGCAGTGTTTGGGAGCATCATAATTTGTTATTAAATGTGGTCCTGTGTTTGTCTGATTATAGACTTGAGAATGTCATTGTCATGTGCATGCATTTAGTATAAGACCTTGAGTGTTTGTGTGTCCTCTGAGGTTGAGGCTGAAGCTTCTGCAGCTGTAGTGCTTGTTCACAGGGCAGATGCCTTCTGAACACTTCATGTGACCACACTCAGGAGCCTGTGTTCAACCAGAACATTTGTTCAAGCTCCTGTAATAGCAGGTATCCGTCTTGTTGACGTTTCCTGTTATACGACACTGAATTCCTACCAGCTGCCTGAACTCTGACATCTCTAGGCAAGAAAAAGTTGAATGTCCACTCTGAAAAAATCAATACAGATCCTTTCGCGACCTCCTGAAGTCCCCTCATTATAACTTTGTTGGACTTGTTGTACCCAGACTGTGACTCATCGGTGTAGTTATTCATTAGCTACAGTAAACTAAGAAGCAGCAAAAAAAAAAAAAGAGAGTGCAAATAATGAAGATTAAATCTGTTTTTGTTGCCGCAACAGTAGGTTGTATAAATCAGAGATGTATTACATTGATGTTGTCTGTAGACGTTTCAGGAAGTGATGAGGTCTTGTTGCATCCTGAATGTGTTCACATCTGGATTTTTTCAGATGTATTTCAGGGGTTATCCATCTCTCAAATAAAAAAAAACCTTAAATGATGCCTATACAAGTCGCCTGGCTTTGTCATAGCAGCAAATATCCACCTCCTATATCTAGTAGTAGTATATCTACTATTCATCGGATGTATTTGTTCTCCATTGTTTGTCAGCGCTGCTTGAATTTCTTTACTTGTGGGGTTTTGTTGTTATTCAGTGTCCTTTGCAGAATAGACATTTCTTTATAGAAGAATATACTACCTATGTTATAGTAGTATCTTTGAGTACCTCATACTGCAGTAAATGGTGTGCTGCTTGTAGCTTTTTATGTACTGAACAGATAAATAGACATTTATTGAGAGCCACAAACGGGTGTACACTGGCCTCCTCTGTGCAAAAGGAAGTACAAGTAATATACTCAGTTATATTTGGGAAACCTTGCGCTGGATGCATCCTCACAAATAGTTTTATTTAAATGCAGTTTTCAAGCCAATTCAGATTTAATTGTAATCTCCTTAGGCAGCTGAACTTGACATTTAGAAGGTCTCCCCGAATGCTGAAATACAGCAAAAACACCTCTGTACCTAATTACAAGAAAATTACAGACCGTGCAGCTTATGTCGGCTTATGTTAGCGCCGCGGTTCCTCCGAGATGTGGTTGTTGTTTACAGTCCGGGTTGCGCTTTGTTCTTGTTCAACACAGCTCACCAAATACACAGCGGAAAAAAGCTGAGATGCTGTGTGACATTTATTGGATGCAGTGAGAATGAGCTTGCACTGTATATAACCTTGGGTCCAATTTTCTCAGCGCCCACTATAATATTTCACCTTTTTTCCTCGCTTTCCGCTAACGGGAGTGAATAAACAGAAGACTGTGGGTTTTTGGTGTCATTGGATTTTAACAGCAGCTGATGTTGCTGACATGTGACTCCTGTGTAAGATGGTCATGATAAAAATGAAAACACTCTGGCAAAGTCAGATATCACAGTAGGGTGTTGACAGTGACACCTTAATCGAGGTCTAATGGATGTAGGATTCAGGAAGTGGGATAATAGAGTTAAGCTGGTGATGGCTACACCATCTTTATTGTAGAAGCAGCGCTCCCTCCGCCACGTTTTCTGTATAGGACTATATTTCCATAATGACCAGCGGCCATTATCGGCAGACAGCACTACCGTCCAGCTCACTTAAAGGAAGCACAGGCACTAGCTTTTCAGCTGGCCAGTTTACATCCAGATTCATCTTGTTGTCATGAGCTGCCTCTCCAGCAAACCTCCCGCCCCTATCTTTATTAGCTGTCACATAAAAATGCAGTTCACATCACGGGCGTTCCCCTTGGAACTCAAACTGTTCTAAACTTTGGAAAGATTTCTGCCAAAGATGCCACATGCAGCACCACCTGCCACAGACTTTTTTATACAAAAGGTGCTTGCAATTTGAAAATGTTGCTTTCAAAGTGTGTGCGTGTGTGCCAGATACCCCAACACTTCATGCAGAGGGAACCAAGAGTAAGGATTATTATAGTGCTTTATACGAGTGTGTGTACCAGCACCCAGTCATGTGTAAGTGACTAATTTCCCCACTTTTTCAGCTTTATTTACTGGCAAAGATCTGACTAAACCGTTTCCTCTTACTGTCCAGCTGTCTGCTTTTTTCTGTGATTCGTCTCAGGGGCATCTGATTGAACAGATACACTAAATGTTTACCTTTCAAATTGATTTCAAATTGATTGCTGCCAAAACGCAGGTTTCCCACGCACAGTACTTTGCCTGAATGCGTCCTGTGTGGATGCAGATGCAGGGCTGAAGCTGCTGCTGACGTTCTGCTCTCTGTGTTGTTTTGTTCAGCCAACAGTACCAAAGCTCCAAAGATAGTCAGTCTACAATCATATAGAGAGAGAACAACAGAAATTCCTCACAAATGGTGAACTGGAACTAGATTATTATGGTGTACTTTTGCTTGAAAAATAAGTTAAACAAATAATTCATCATCAAAATAGCTTTTTTTCCCTGTGGCTAGACTTGTTATACCATTATTATTCGCAAAAGTACAGTGAACAATTTGATTACAGTATCCTATTTGCTAGATTGAAATTCTATACAAATTCATTTACTGCATTTAGCATTTACTTTTTTGGAGGGTCAAAGAGCCTTTCGACTTTAATGTTTCTCCTGCAGCATGAATCTGCTAGTCTGTGTTTATGTTTGTGTAGCCTTCTGGTTTTGTGTTCTTTCTGCGCACATGTGATATATCGAGTTCAGGTGTACGTGACCGGTTTTCCGTCAGTCTGGGGGACAGATGTGACAATTATCATCCCAAATCTCTGTCATCTCTCTTTCAGCTTTCAGCATCACAACCTGATTTATCCACTCGCTCTGTTTTTTTTTTTTTGTCTCTTTTGTCTCTGTGAAATAAAGGCAGCTGGCAGCTGGCAGCTCTGCCAGAAACTGAGGGATAATAATGACGTGGAGAAGAGCCCTATGTGCCGCTGCTGCTTCCTGCTCAGTCCGCAGGTTTAGCGGTGTAAGCGGTCAGGCAGCTGTCCAGTGTGCAGACTGTGATAGCTGATATTTGGTGAATTAGGGTCCGGGCGGAGGGTTTATCTGTTTGGACTATGAGGCAGACAAACAGTGTAATCCCAAGCATCATTACATCATCCTCCATCAGCAACTCTCCCCTCATCCTCAGCCATCATCCATCCATATTTCCAAGGTCAGTTGGGTAACATCCTGGCAGGCCTGATAATTTGAGAGATTGAAGTTCCTGCAGGGATGTATCACGATGATGCGATGAGATTAATGGATTGCAGATTGATTGGTTGGTGATGTCACTGGGTAGCAAAAGGTTAAGTTTAGGTGCACCTGCAGGCTGTGTGAGCAATCAGGTGATATTGGGTTGGAATAGAATCTCCTCACACCTTTATCCGGCATCTATTGTTTGTTTGCAGCAGCCAGAACATCTTATTCTTTCTGAAATATTGATTAGAACCAGTCGTACCACCACGAGTGCCTCTGACCTTGTGACAGAAAACCAAATATTTTTCAATTCTCAGCCACAAAATAGTATTATAATGCAGTTATTCATGCCAGCTGATGGAAATACAGTTTTGAAATAGAAATATTTCTCAGTTATTTTACATTTCCACTTTTACTTATGTGTTTCTCCATCTGTCTTTCCATCAGTACGCTACCTGCTGAAGAACAACGTGAGCCCAGACCTCTGCAACGAAGACGGCCTCACAGCCCTGCATCAGGTAAGACTGTTTGAAACACCAAAAACATAGCGAGATGTTTGAAGACGTGAGGTACTCTTTTTATTTTCTCCACACAAACTAACACAAACTGTTTATATGTCAGCACTGATTATTTTTCTTAGTGATACTTGTTCAGTTATGTAGTTCTACTGTTAAACATTTCTTTGGAAATGATTATGCTATAATAAAACAGTTATATTAAATTATACCTGTACTTAGTGATATTCAGGCTTTTCGTACGCTTATAATATGGAAATAAATATACCACAGCAACGTATTGAGAGTCACAGAGTATCTGGATCCTATGATGGCTTCCTGCAGGCAAAAGGAAATAAAAGTGATATAGTCAGATATTTTTGGGAATCTTTGAGCTTGCAGTATCCTCCTAAATGAACTTTCATTCAAATGCAGATTTTCAAGCCAATTTAAATTCAATTATAATCTCCTTAGGGAGCTGAACATGACATTTAGTTTGTGTACAAAATGTCTGATAAGTAGCAGAAGAAGAAAGAAAGAAACTACTTTTACAACAGAGGTAATTTTCTTCCTCATCTCCCAGGCTTTTGACTAACTTAAATGTTTCCTTTGTGAATAGTAAACTCAGTCTTTGTACGCTGCCCATTAAAAACAATCTGTTTCTCTTTATTTTGTTAAAAAAGTATTGGCTTGCCAGTAAAAAGAACAATAAAAAAATAAACTGAGCTTATTTTCTGTATCATTTTGATGCACTCTTCTTCAAGACGTACTGCACAATTTGAATCATTTCAATATAAAATACTAATACAAATTATAATTTTGCAAAGGGTACTTCATCTGCTGTGATATGTTCTTGATTTTACTCCTTGTTTTGCCTCTTTGGAGCAGTAAAACATTGCGACTCTCTCCTTTCATTTTTAAACTTTTATTAATCAAGTCCAACTTCATCATTAGCATATCTGTCTTTATGGAAATCTAATTAAATCATTTCCTGGTGTGATTAGTTTGCAGCAGTTGGAATTAAAGACCTTGTGCAGAGTAGAGTGTTGAGGGTTTCTGACACTGAATAAATGATGTTTAATAGTGAGGAAATGAGTTCAGTATTGGGGAAATTAGTTCATTTTGATGTCGGTTGATAGAGGAGATCAGGCGTATTTTCACTTGCTAATTAGAACCATTTACTGACATGATAATCAAAGCTTCCACCTCATCCAAGTCAATGCTCCGAATCACTTTTCACTCTAAACTGCTCAGTTGTCTGTGTAAATAATGAATCATTATGTATCTTATTTGGTCACAAATCAAATGTAAATCACAAATCAACTTTTCAAATCTTTTTACTTCACAGCCCAGTGCAGACCTGCTGCAGAGATACTGAGGCTCAGTGCTTCTTCTAACTCGTCAGTCAGGTTCAGGGTAGATTCTTTGGACAAATGAGAACCACTGACGATATCCTCGCAGCTGCATTTTTCCAACAGCATACTGTTTTCTCTTTCCCTTCTCATTATTTGCTCCACAAGGTTTTCAGCAGACCACAAATTATGAGCGAAGTTTTGATGTATTTTTCTGTCACGTGGTGGTCGATGTAGAGTGCACTTTGAAGCGTTCAGTATTAGCAGGATAGCTAAAAAGCTCATAGCTCCTAGTGAGTTGGCACCACTGTTTGTGAAGGTGCATTACCTGTGTTTGTGTTTGAACTCAGCACTCACCAGAGTCTCCTCCAGTCTCCCCCCCCCTCTCTCTTCTGTGCTTTTCCCCTCCAGTCAGCAGTCAGTATGGACGAAGAGAGACTAATTGTAATTTAACGTCCGCAGTGGAGGTTGGCACATCCGCGGCCCGCTGCTGCAGAGAAGCTGAGAAGCAAGGGAGTAAATACACTTTTTAATCCCAAAAGTAAAAAAAAAAAAAATCCCTGACTCTAACTCCCGCCGGTAAATGGCTCAGAGCAGAATCCGGTGTGACTCCAGGTGTTTGTTCCACCAGGAGCTCTGTCTGCTCCGACTGGTCCTCTCCACACAACCCTCTGCAAAGCCCCACAATACATGTTCAAGCTGACGATTACTATTTGTTTATAAATGGCTTTGTTGAGATTTATTTTGTTTCTCTCGAGTTTGAATAAAGTGTGCCAGTTGTTTAGGTCTGAGATGACGTGCTGTAGTGCAACATCTTCTAACTCTGAATCTCTTATCACCTTTAAAAATTAGTCGATCTTCATCTATGTAAAGCTGTCTTACCTGTGTTAGATTGATCTAGGACTTAAGATCAACTTAAAGCCTGGCCTAATGTCACAGACCTGTCTAAAACATCTTTGAAAGCAGCCCCTGCACTTATCACTTATCCTTGAGTCAAATTTGGAACATATTCTTCTGGACATACCGGCCAGAAAGGATTGATTACTTAAACAGAAGGCTGTCTCAAGGGCTTCACTTGATACAGGCTGGAGATGTTGAGGAAAACAGTCGAACCTGTTGACACAAACACGCATCGAACCATTTTGTTGGTCCTTCGTACACTACTGTACAATATTTTACATCGTTGGAGTGGCTAAGATTCTTACATTTGACCCTAAATGAACATCGAGGTCTGGACCTTTATGGGCAGAGAAGAAGATGCTCACAGTGGAAAAAACAGTTTTTATAACCCCCTGAACTGAATTTTAAAGTCCAATAATAATCTGACTTTTTGAAGGATGGCTCTTCATATGAAAGCATTTTAAAAGGTTGTGATGCTCATTTATTAGCTCTGTCTCTCCTCTGCTTTTCATCCTTCCTGGTCTCTCTCTACAGTTGGACTGCACCTCTGACAGTTTACGTCCTCTCCCCTTTTTTTTGCCTCTCTTCGCTCCGCCTCAGATAACACGGCCGTCTCTCTTTCCCCCTCGGCTGCTCAAAGCCTAATATTCAGTCTCCTGCTGTGAGGCAGAGAAATGAACAGGCGGAGAGAAAATTGAAGTCCATCAGTCACCACCGGTGTGGCTGGTGTTTTAAAAGCTGTGGGCCGTTGGCTGCCAAGAGATCAGATTGACCTTTTAGCTTTGAGTGTGTGTGTGTGTGTGTGTGTGTGTACCCAATAATCTGCTATTTGGATGGGTCAGCCTTCACACTGTCCTCAAGATGAGACCTTTTCACTTCTGGTACAATTTTACAAATACCACCGTACACACACGCAGGCGGATGTAGAGTACAGAAACACACATGGGGAATTCATGCATGTATACACACGCACGCACACACTGAAAGAGATATGGCAGTGGGCGAAATAGATGAGGAAAGGTGGGGGTGATGTTTCTCTAAATGAGATGTCATATCTATCTAGGCCTGGTCTCAACTCACTGATATGAGATATTAATCAATAGATGGCTTGCAGGGGCGCTGTATGTGCCAGAAGAAGCACACACAGACACACACTTTAATATTTACAATGTCAGATCTTGAGGAAGTTAATGCTTCATGACAGCCCATTTAGAGCCTCAGTTCTGATGGAGAACATATCATTTGTGATGTGAGGGATGAATGGAGAGGAGGTCATGCGTGCACATGTGTTTTTTGGATGAACGTGCGTAGAGCCACGTTCAGACCGTCGTTAGTGCTGCATGAAAACCACAACTCCCTCATCCATTTAAATGAGAACTACAGGGGTCCCAACACAGAGGGGTTGACCAGCAAAAAGCGTGGAAACTGGCTCAACCTTTGCAACCATCAGTTGGAACGATCCAGCACACATTGATTTATAATATAAATAACATATTTCAGGTGTTCACAAGAATTCAAATGAAATAACTGTTTTTGAATTCCCAGTGTTGAAAAATTCTCTTATGTTAATGTTATGTTAATATGTGTTAATATTATGAACCAGTGTGCGCATCTTTAGCGTTTGATAAACCTTAAGTGCTGTTTTCAGTAGGGGTGGGGATGCTTGAACTGAGACATGTGAAGGGCAAGATAAAGGGCTTTGTTTATTTTATTGGCATGTCGAGGGTGTGCTCGCTCGCACAAATCGCTGTTACCCGCAGTTCTGGATCTGACGACTCAGTGTAGCTGGTTTGTTCTTGCACTGTTCTTCCATGCAGTATTTAAAAATCTGCATCCATATCTTGTTGTGTACACCAATTTAATAAAATAGCACTGCCAACAATGCTCCTTTACATTTGTGACAACGACTTGTTCTGTGGCTGCTTCACAATAAAAGTCCCAAACATGTTTTGCCTGCTTTTAATGTGGGGCAGCAGGAGATGTTTGATTTTGTCAGCACTGACATAATACAAAGCAGGAGCAGCTGAAACTGATTGGTGAAAAGTAAAACATGGCTGATATCCGAAAGTATGAGCAGAAGTGCAAAAGTGAAAATACTCTCCAAAGCACAGAAGTCCAGTTAGGAGCTATAAAATAAAATTAACTTTTCTGTAGCCGCCAGTGCAGACACTTGTTGAGCCGATCGGCTCGAGACAAGACATGCTTTGGGTCGGACTGAGGTAAATCATCACATTTTGACCCTGGTTGGATGGTTTGTTGCTGCGAGGTCTAACGTGACCCGACTTTATGACTAGGTGAGATTAAAACAGAAGAATACAACTTCCATTTCTTTTTCTCACCCAAATCAGCAGCTCCATGTGTTTTTGTTTTGTTTTGTTTTGTTTTTTTCTAACACTGCTATTTCTGGTGTGGCTGACATTACATTACGTTGATGTTACATTATGGTATCCTTGAGAGCAGATGCTTTCAGACACACCTGCCTCGTGTTGTCCCATATTTTTGTTGAGTCGCAGCTGTGGTCTGGCTCCGAGCTCTTGTGTTTTGCTTCGGGCGCCCTGTTGTAGCTGAGTGGGCACGATGACCCAGAACATAATTCGAAAACATTTACTTCAGTGATTCAGCCGCTCGCGTATTTATGTGGAGACGACTGAGGCTAAATTGTCCTGTAATGATCGTCTGCAGGATTTGAGATGTGGATGAGTGGATGAGATGGTAGTTCTGTATAATCCTGCACTTTTCATCAGTCATTAAGATCCTCAATACTTCGACCTTTAGGGGTCCACCATGTTCTTACCTCAGCTCTCCAAATTCAGTGATAACCCTTGAACTGTCACTCCAGTCTCTCTCAGTACCTATACCTGTTCTTATTAATGTGCTGATGCCCTGTTAGACAGTATGTGAGGGAGGGAGAGAGGTTGGATATTGACATGCTGCAGTGGTTTAAGCTGTTCCTGAGCCTAGAAATCATCCTGATGCCACAGAAAAGAATAAAATTAATTTTCAGGTCGAATTCTAAACAGCTGAGCTTGGCATCTTTTAGTTTCTGCACTCAGACTCCCATCCCTTGTCGCGATTTGCACTAGTCTCATCAGCTCTTTTATCCTTTAACCTCCTGCAGTCTCAGCTGCACTCTCAGCCACCTGGTCCCGCTCTTGCTCACTTAGCCCCTCAGCATTACAGTTTCGGTGGCAGCCCTGCCGGCGACAGCCCTTGTGGCTCCCGTCCTTATCGAATTTCAGCCATTCAGCCGCGGTCTTCGTCTTATTTCCTCGTCACTTTGCTCCTCTAAAGAGACCACAGTCCTGTCAGCCCACGTGTGGACAAGTTGCTGTTGTTTTGCAGCCACTTTGGGAATAATCTGGGCCTTTGTTACAGCCACACTGCCATAGTTTTCCATGAAAGGCACATTATTTCACTGCTTGCCTCATTGTCATGTGGCCAAAACAAGAAGGGTGGAGGCTGCTGGGATCTCGGGGGAAAGCGAGGAGTTTAGTTTAGGGGGTAGTTAGCATTTCCTCCATGCATACTTGCACCCACAAGCTAAGGGATTAGCCTAGCAGTCAGTTAGCAGGTGGGCTGAAGTGTGTGGGTTTATTCAGAAGGAGGTTATGAGATTAGCCTAGTTGTTAGCTGGTGTGTAGGTTGCAGTCTCCCGTTTTTTTTTTCTTTTCTGATGACATCTGTCGTGCCACTGCTGCAGGCTGGAGCACTCGGTGTGAGCTAATCCATCAGTGCATCGGGTGTCTTTGACAAGCCTTTATGTGTCTTAAGAATCTTGTTCTTGTCAGTTTTGTGTGAGGTCGCTCATTTTGCCTGAATTATATCTTCAAACTTGCCAATTTATGGAGCCCCTAAAGGGACATGTGCATAAAAAACAAAACAAAAAAAAACCTGTGCACGTATCTCGTGAGTGAGCATGTGAAACTTTCTCGTGCTCACGAAATAAAATGTCAGGTGGGGGCTGGTTTCGAGAGGCAAAAGACCATTAGGCTCATTTTACTAAAGAGAATGAGGTCTCAAGATAAAGTTAATGTTTGACCTAAAATGCCCAAAATGACTTTTCACATCAATAAGAGGTACAAAAAACAGACAATCAATGGACAAACAATCAGTCAGCATATTCACTTTATTTAATTATAACTTTCCCCTTAACTGCCGCATTGGAAACAGTGAATGTGAAGCTAATTTCAGCGTCATCTAAAGAGCAGAGGTGGATTCATTCACTTTCCTGAAAACACGAAATATACCTGACAGTATCATCAACCAATAAAAGATGATAAGGTAAATGATCCCTCCATTAACTCATTGCGTGCTCTGAAGATAAAATGTAAAAAGAAAAAAAAAAAAAAAACTGCAGAGAATGTGCATCTCGTGAGCACACAAAAAACGTTCTCATCAGCACAAGAACGTTTTGCGTGCTCACCACGAGATACATACAGTTTTTTTTTTGCACATGTCCCTTTACCAGGCTCAGGCAGAAAATGAAATCCATAACTTGCTCTCTGAATAACCACCTCTGCGTAACAAGATGTGCAATTTAATGCCATCATACACAGTGACACGCGCACACGGTGAAATAAGAAAATGTGTGACTCATCCTCTTCTGTCTTTTTCTTTGAATCTGTTGTCTTTGCTGTTCTTTTGAAACCGGAAGTAGTTGACACAAATACAACTCCTCTTCTGCTTTTAGGGTCTTTAGAAGAAAACACTTTGTCCTTTCTGTCTCTCACCATCCTTATCTGTACATCATTGACAGTTAAGGCATTTTTTTTCTTAAACGCCATGTCCAGCTGCATTTATACTCTGTTTAGAAAAAGGCTGTGATTTTTATGCACATAAAGTCTGGCATAGATTGATTCAGAAAAAGGAGAAACCTCTAAGCGAACCTCCTCCTGCGCTCTGTGACCAGGATCTCCATACTGTAGCCTTCATGTCTTTCTTCTCTTCTTTTCATGCTGCCTGCCTGCTTTTAGCATCACGTGGCTCTTTTTCCTCCTCATATACATATCACAGAGATTTCTCCACAGTCTTTGTACACCCCCGACTTAGAAAAGGCCGGGACAGTATTTCAGTCCCACTTCCTATGTTGTCTAGCCTGATAATCAGACCGCATGAATATTTCATTGTACTTTATTATTCAGTCTAAATTGTGTTCACATTTACTGTTTGGTTGTTGGCATTTTGTCCAAACAGTCAGTATTGAGTAATGCACCCGTGCTCCCAGTGGACAGTAAAGTAGTAGCACGAGTGTTTTCTGAGAGCTGTTTAACTTTTCTGTTGTCTGTGAGCTACAACATGCTCAGCTCTTACGTACTTTTGAGATAAAACCACTAAATACTTGATCTTAGACATATGGAGCAGTAAAGAGTCATGCATTTAGCAGGTTAGTTAGTTAGTGTCCAAAGTTTGATAAAGTGGGTTGTGTTAAAAAGTCCCCCTAAAAACTGAAAATGTGGCGATAGATAACTTAACAGACATTTATTTAAATAAAAATCTTCAGGATGATGACTTAAATTTGACTTTTAACAACAACTAAGCTGATCTTACCCATGATTTTCACCATGTTTCTGTGGTAGTCTTTCTGTGTTCCCCACTTGTAAGCAAAGGTCTGATTGGGTTAGTAATTTTTCAAACCGGGAACCAGCTGTGAATGAGCACAACACCAAACCAATTTGAATTGCAGAATGATTTTGGACACGGGCAGAGATTTTAGAGGCATGTAACCAGGTCACTATTCACCCAGATGCATTTCTGGCTGTTTTATTTCAGACCTCAGTCTGCTTCTCTAGTTGTCACACAAACACAGACACTAAAATTATCCATCAGCCAGACTTTCAGTTCAGACTTTCAGGATATGTCACGTACACAGCAGCTCCTTGACTGAATATGGATTGTCTTTTAGTGATCAGACAGTTTTGAATCCACACGAACGACGTCCCAATCAAACTCGCTCGATTCTTGTGTAAAATACTTTGGACCATGTACAAAAAGTCCGTAAATGTAATCGTCTTTATTTATAGACTTTTCACTGCAACTAAAACAGGATGTTTTTGTCAGTAGCGTTTCCAGTCAGTCGGCGGCTGTGTTTTATATGCATCTGTTTCACCTCTTATCTGTCTCGCTGCTATCTGTCTTCTGCATCTGTGAAGTAATTTCATTTCCTCTCTTGTGTTGTATATTAATTTATGTACTCCCCCCACACTGCTGTCAGAGCCGCCTTATCTGAGTAGCCTTGGCAGCCGAATCTACAAAACTCCAGAGAACTCACATTCACAACCCATTTTCTCCTTACGTCAGTGGGGTCCAATCATCCCCCTTCTTCTTCTCTTTTTTATTATTGTTGTTGTTTAAGTGTTCAGATTGAGATTACTTGCAGGAAGGCAGACGTAGATGGAGTATGGGTGACTGAGAGGACAGACCGAGGTTTTATTTTAAGGCCTGCGGGGATGCACATGCTACTAAAGGTGACGGTCACAGTCATTAAGTCACCTCACAGTCACATCTGTGCGCCTGGTTGCTAAATAACACTTTCTGTGCTCAGTTCTTTCTGTCTTGATACTCAGGCACACTTGAAACTATGAGGATATTTATTGTCAGAAAACTAACTTTACTATTTGTTAGTATATTTTATTGTTTTGTAATGTCCTGTTAAAACTTAGAGTGATTGTATGTGCATACATTTTAAATACATTGGTCTATTAATGGTGCTAAAATCACTTACAGGTCTAAATCTAAATGTTGACAATAGGAAGCTGAAAAAGAGTCTCCTGCTGCTGCTGCTGCTGCTGTTGTTGTATGCATTTTCCCAAAGTGACTTTCGTCTGTCTTCTAATCTGCACACCCCCTTCTCTTTCTTGGCATTTCCATCCTGTAGGTTTATATTCACGTTTGTGAGTCTCTCTGTGTATTACTGTCTGACTCTCGCTGCTCTCAGATACTTGAAACCTCTAGAGATTTCACTTCACTTCAGCTCATCCTCTATGTAAATCCACAAAAAAAGAAAGAAAAAAAAACAGTCTCCTTCACACCTCAGCTTCTCAGGGTTTATATAGCATGCTTACACTGTGTGGTGGAATATTGAAAGGTGTAAAAGGTGAAAAGTTCCCTTTTTTTTGTAGGAAAAGAAAGTCTTTATAAGAGGGATATAAGTATAGTTAAAAAAAAATCACTCAGCACAGCAGGTGTGTAACAGCATCTCTAAATTAATTTTCTATCTTCAAAGTGAATTCATGAAAGAAATCCAGTCAGAAGCCCCTTTCAGACATGCGTCTTGTTATGACAAATAGCAATTTTCTTTATTGGTCCCAAGTCTGAATAAGAACTTGTGTCTGAATCTAATGTTGTCAGATTAAAGCAAAGGCTCCAGTTTCTTTCAGACAGCAGTGCATCTACAAGAAAAATCCTGAGGAGCTTCTCGAGGACTAGACTGGAGAATACTGCTCTGTAAGGTTCAGCAATTCTACTCACTCGTCCGTGCTTATTATTTAATTTTTTTAATGACATTTTTGTGAATCGGCGACTCATCTTATCCCTGTATTCTTATGGGTCGCTTTGCTTTTTAAATTCAGGCTAAGAAGCGGTGAAAGCAGCAAAAACAGTCACTTTCCAGCCCGTTGTCTCCGCTCTAGGAAAAAAGTTCACTGCCTCGCACCTTTATCAACTTAATTATGTATTAAAGCGTACGTTTGCCCAACAAAAAAAACTGTGTAAGCTTGTTAAACTGTATTAAATTTTGTTTGCGTCATCTTTGTGTATATGAGCAATGTAAGGACAAATAAATGACGATAGGAAGATTCACATTTACACCTGAACTGACTAATTATAATCACATAAAAGACTGACACATAAAGGCTTTATTGTTTGCATTCAGTTATTCATTTGGTGGGTGGCAATCAGGGATTTGGAAACAATTGGGAACACGTGTGTTTTAGCTCTGTGTCCTGTGTCTGTGTTCACAGTGCATGCTGGGATAGGCTACTGCTTCCTGGGGACTCTTGGCAGAATAAGCAGTTTACAAAATTGATAGATTTATTCTCTTTTTTTCCCTTTTTTGTCTTCTCCATTTTGTTTCTATTTATCACCAACTTTTTTTTCTTCCCTTTCCTCTCATTGTCTAAATCTCCAATAAATGACTCTGTGAGTAGAGTCATAATGGGATCAGCAGCTGTCATTTTGTCTGAAGAGATTTTACATCTCACCGTGACAGATGTCTCATTTTCATTTCAAAAAAGAGAGCAGAGAGATGACAACACTCCAGCGGCTTCTCACAAAAATGAAGGTGCTCTTTGGTGAAAACATGCAGCTATTGCTCAGAACAAAGGAGGATTTTTCTGACATTTTTTGCTCTAATATGCTACACGCTGGAGTGATGGGAGGGTACAACACAACATGTAATGGATCTGATTCAAACCCACAACTTTACCAGGTCTAGTAATAACACAGGCTCTTGCTGAAATGCCCCTCTCCTTCGGCTGTCTTATTACATCTGACCCTCCTACTGTGACAGAGTAATCCCATACTTTGACTTCATGTCCTCTCCTCGCAGCCTCTCTCTCTGTCGTTTTTCTCTCCGTCTTTGTCTTTGTTCGGCACTGCCACACTCACACCAATTAGCTCTGATGGAGAAAACTGCTGTTGCTGACAGCAGCTAGATTGGAAGATGGTTTTCATGGAAAAAAGTCCCCCTCCTCCCCACCCTATAATCACACCCAAGTTTAACAAGGAAAATACTTTGTGTCCCTCTCCGTCTTTGTCTCTCTGTCTCTGGATGGGTGTGAGTTATGGGTACATTTCCAGTCTTGTCTCAGATCCAGGGAACAACCCACACAATGGGTGAGATGTCAGAATGACTGTGTCCAAATTGGCTTAATGTGTTCTCAGTTTTGCACACTGCAATATGCTCTTAAAGGGCTTTTGTACGGATACAGCTTGACTTCTCAATGGACTCCTTGTTCATCTGTGCTCCTGGTGACAAATGAGTCTCTTTCTCATCACTTTCTTGCGATGATGAAGGTGTTGAAGCGTACAGCATAATTTCAGCACAGCTGAGTACTCACTGTATGAATTATATGCTACAACAGACTGAAAATAATAATAAAAAAAAAAAACTTAGCTCCTTCCCAGCCAGCATTTTATTTTCTTTTCATCTGGAAGAAACTGCGGATCTCAGTCTGTGGATCTCACACATTACTTCTTACTATTTTATCTTTTATTTTCTTTTTCCTTCCACCTATCTCAGTCTGGGGCATTACACCAGCAAGTACTGAAGTATCAAAAATTAAACAAATGTCTTCTTTTCTCTTCTCCCTCCAACCATCCCGCCTCCGTTCTTCTGTCACAGTGTTGTATAGATAACTATGAGGAGATGGTGAAGATCCTTCTGGACCGGGGAGCCAGCGTCAACGCTCAGGACAACGAGCTGTGGACGCCGCTGCACGCCGCTGCTACCTGTGGCCACGCAGGACTAGTCAAGATCCTCATCGCACAGTAAGACATGTAGATAGGCTACACCGGGAACCACATCTGGGTTTCCTGCAGTTATTTATAGCGTATAGCGTAGGTGCCTCGCCTGAAACAAAGAGCAAAAGAGCATCCTTCATCTAGTAAGTTAATTGATAGTATCTGTCAGATTCAGCTGAGTAGGTGATAGATTGATTGATTGCATTGTACGTTGGAGTATCAAGGAGAAACCCGATCAGTCACAGTCAAGTGGTGATATGTAAAAAAAAAACAAAAAAAACACTCACAGATTGTGCATCTGTTTGAAGTTAGTTTAACATTGGCACATAAATGTGACCCACCGTCCTCAGTGGGCCAGTAGAGGTAATCTGTAGGAACCTATGAATATTATCTTATAAATGAGTTCTGGGCAAGAGAAATGAGGTGTTTCTGATCCAAAAACAACAGAGGCTGCAACCTGGAGCAGCACACACTGATGGTTGTGCACCTGGCAGGAGAGGAAAGGCCAAATGTGCTCAAATAGCTGTGGCGAGAAAAAAGAAAACAAGAAACCACTACAATAAAGAAAATCATTTAAAAAAAAAAGATTTGAAAATGAGAAATTATGTTGTTTTCCATTTTAACCAGTTGTACAAAAGAAGGACATGTTGGAGCAGACAGATAGTGTTGAAATCAGCATCACAATACTACTAAAGTACTAAAGTAGTAAAATACTATTAAAGCTTGCTTTGCTGATATCAGGCAAATGTATTTACAATTATTTGGACGTCAGTGGCGTGTGTTACATCAGACTTTTTTAATTAAATTAGCTTGGGGTCGTTAATTTAGACAGCAAAATTAAAACATGATATGATCAGATCACCATTATACAATTTGGTTGTATAATTGTGGCGAACACTGAAAGTTAATAAAGGGAAATATTAAATTATCTCCCAACTATAGGACATGTAATCATTTACACATCGCACAGACTGAGTTGTTATCAGCTGTCTTTGTTATGTAAATGACATTCACAGTTCAACAATACTGACCAAAGTTTTTCAGAGGCAAAAACGTCCTCATTTAAAGTTGATTTCTTTATGCCGACACTTTCACACTACAAGATACGCAATAAGCACTTCATAGAGTTAGATGGAGACATTTTTTCTGCCCGTGGCTGAATTAAAGCCTGTCTGCAGTAACTAGAAACACGCACACATACACACACAGAAAATACTGACTTACTGCTGCCATCTGTTGACATGCAGGACCCCTCATCATATCGCTCGGACTCATTATCCACAGTGAAATTACTGATTAAAAACCGCTGAATAATGCAGGCCAACTTGTTCTGGACTCAAAGAATTTAATTAGCACCATCAATTGGTGCTCCAAGTGAGATTTATTTTGTCATTCCTGTCCAAGACTTTGAGTTATAGATCAGCTCTTTTTCGAGCATTTTTTGGGGCCTCGCAACTGATCAGAATATGAAATGCAGGCCTGTTTCACTGCGATGATTAAAAGCACTGCTGGTGTAAACAGACCATTTACAAAATCTGGAAACATCACAAAATTATTTTTAGCTGTTGTCTGGTCTTTTTCAGTGGTCTTTCATATTTGCCTTTTAATTCTTGCATGTGATCTCTTAAACAACATTTCTTCATATTGTCCTCATGTTAGCCTTGCATGTTGTACATTCATGACATTCATCAGCCCATGAAAATTCATATTCCAAAGGCAATAATCATTCATGTGCTCGTCTCCCGCAGCGGTGCAGATTTGCTGGCGGTCAACTCTGATGGGAACATGCCCTACGACCTGTGTGAAGACGACCCGACACTGGACATCATTGAGACCGCCATGGCCAACAGAGGTAGAGTGCAAACGTCTGCAAGAGATGACACGGCTGTAGTTGTCTTAAGGTGGTAGCTCCCGGTTGATAAGCACTTTTCAGCTTTTGCACTTCCTTTGAACAAGTTTGGGAGCTTATCAGTCTCACAGTGTCTGTAGAATAAATAAGATAATGTAGCTTCTCCATGTACAGCCATTTGAGGGAATGTGCTATTTTCTACTTTCTTCAGTATTATGCCAGTTTGAAACTTGTACCACTACCATTTTACCATTACCGGCTTTTAACCTTCGCAGTCCTTGTACAGCATGTTTTTGTGAAGCTGAGCATGTTTTTGTGAAGCTGAGAGCAGTTGTTTTACTTACTTACCCAGTTATATTAGATATATTGTGATTATCTAATATAATATATAATATAATAATGTAATATATAATGTACAGTATACGTCATGTACATAATGTACAGGCAACAACATATTCGCTGAGCCAATCAGCGCCCAGGATACATGACGCGTCAATATCCTCCGCAGAAATCCATGAACCAGCAAAACATCCGCGATATATGTTTTCATATAAAATCTGCGATACAGTGAAGCCACGAAAATCGGAGCGCTATATAGCGAGGGATTACTGTACTTTGATCACGGCTCTTCTTCTCTGAAGTTTGAAGTATTGTTAAAAATTTTAGTAGTGAAGGAAATGCTTGAATTAGGGCCTATAGTATGTCGATAAATTAGTCAATTGATTAGTCGACTAATCGAAAAAATAATCGTTAGGTGCAGCCCTAATCATTAGTTTTATTTAAAGAGCTGTTACTTGAGTGAACATAATGGGGATTGACTGTTTGTGAAATCTTACAAGAGAAAAAACCTTTAGGATGAGGACTAACAAGACGTAACTCTGTCCTGGGTAACATTGGCCGGGGTTGCTGAACTGTAAGCATCCCGAAATCCAACAAAGGCAGGACATAGCTGCTCACGACAGCATAAACTCTGACAGTATCCGTGGCATTTTATTTTTAACGTAACCTTGTAAACTAACGATGTCGTTTAATGATATAGCTCCTTGGCTTTGAAAGTAATGTGTCACTACTGCAGGTAATAAGCCAATTAGCCGGAGTTGCTGCAGTTGCGCCTTACAAGCGGATAAAGACACCGTTTAATCCCGTCTTTATACTTCTGGAGAGGCTAAAAACAATCGAACCCTCGAACTCTCCAAGTGTAAAAATATAGCTCCATGCAAAGTTTTGGCAGGGAACATTCAAAGCTGATGAAATGTGTCATCTTTGACCCCCCAAATCCTTTCCTTAGTTGTAACGCACAGTATAACCCTCCGTCATTTGCAGCAGAGAGTGTTTGTGGCTTCCTGCAGTCTTAAAAGTATGTCAGCCACAGGAACAGATTGTTGAGGAAGAAGGCAGCGGGGTTGTGACCTGAGTAAGCACTTAGTGTCCCGCGCCGTTTCTGGATTGACACTTCTGAGATAGTCGCAGTTCTCTCGCTCCCGATGGGATGCAGATTGAGGATACTGTATATTCATGCCGTGTCACCGTAAAGCACCGCAGTCGGCACAGTTTGTCTGCGTGACGTGGCTGGGGAAGAGTTCAAGGAGATCAGCGGCGACGAAACACACATCAGCGAGGGAGGAGGGGAAACTCGCGCTTCGGATGTGTTTGCATTTCCGTCTGTGAGCTGTGTGATAAAACGAGAGGCTGATAAAGAGAGTCGGGGTGACAGACAGCTTTATTTGCACAGGAGTTCAATCGCACGCCACCTTCTTAACATAAGCTCTTGTCAATGTTTTGGTTTTGTTTTATAGTAAACAGTTACAACTATAGGCAGACATATGAGCACACGGTTCACGACAAAGCAGCAGTAAAACCTGTGGCTGTCGAGGCTTCGAGTTTAAAGTGTGAATGTCCAGATCATAGGGGCGTCAGTCACCTCATGATTCGGTGACGATTCAGAGGGTCACGATTTTGATTATTCTCTATACATTGCAATGCATTTCAATTTCCGTTTCCTATACATGGTTTATTTTTCCCCATCAACGCAAACAAATGTATTTGAAACAACTGCTTTCAAAAAAGCCAGTCATGTTTTTTTATTCTTCTGTTGCTTGCTTCTTCTGCCATCGTCACACAGTCTAGAACGCCAACATGGTGCTCACATTCTACGTAGCAGTAGCGACAAACTTTAGAAATTGCAGTCCATTGAAAATTGTGCTGATCAATAATAGACTGTATTGCATCGAAGGAGAATCATTCAACAAATCATCACAATGAAGCATAGAATCAGTTATTTGCTCCACCTCTACCAGATTGGCTGCTGAAATGTGGTCATTTTAAAGGTCATCGTTTTTTGGGAAATACTCCTGATGACTGATACCACTCTCAAATACTGCGGTGTGAAAACTACAATTTGCTGTTTTACTGGGGGGTTATTTTGTGGCAGTTGCCAGGCAACCCGGCAGTGACTCCAGGAAGTCCGGCAAAAAGTGGCAAATTAGCTTTTATTTTTGTTTTTATTCTTCCATTCTTGCTGGTATTTGAATATTGTTAGCTTTGTACAGAACCAGGCTAGACCCCCCCGTTTCCAGTCTTTATGCTAAGCTAAGCTAACCAGCTGCTGGCTTAGCTTCATATTTAAAATACAGACTTGAGAGTGGTATCAATATTCAATGATTGTTAATTGCCTCTAAAAGTAGATCATTTTTCATTATGAAGCAAGCCACATGACATATTGTTGAGACAGGTTTTGTTCCAAGGCTGGATGTTTAGATGGATCAGTAAAGGTACAAACATCAAAGGGATTTTGAATTAGGTTTTCTTTCTTATGGAACAGAACCTGGACCACTATCGCTTTGGCTATTAATGGGGATCTACTTTCAGAGCAACTCGCAGCGAACCAAACTAGTATGCTGTTCATCTGTGCACACCAGTGTGTTTCCATGTATGTGTTGCTGTCGATATAGTGAGCGTACATGCTTGGCGAAGTAGCAGCAAACAAGACAAGGTTGAAAAATGCTGGAGTTTCTCTTGGTCAAGGTGCCCTTCAGTGCAGTATTAAATCCCCAAATGCTTCAGTGGAGCTTCTCGCTGGTGGATGGGAATAAACTGTGGAAGCAGGGTGATGCATCATGAGTGCTCAGTCATAATTAAAGGCCAGGAAAAGCCCCTGTTATGATAAGTGCTGTTGTGTAAACAAGTGCAGGGTTAATGATTTTGATAGTTTTAACAGTGCACATGACACCACATTGTGTGGGTTTCAGCGTGGATGCGAGACGATATTGGAAACTCGCAGAGACATACAGAGTGGGTGGGGGCTTTGAGAGGGAAAACAGAGACAGTCAAAAATGAGGTTCTCAGCTTACAATAGGATCTCTCAAGCCGCAAAATGCAGATAGCGCTACAGTAGGTGAGAAGAATGATTATTAAGCCGATCAAAGGGAGCGTGGTGCTGCTAATTGCTCCTGTAATGTTCCTGGCACTGTACTGCTGGATAAGACTTCCCTCTCCAGAGACGCCTCAGGGATGGGCACACCGACTCTCTCTCTCTCTCTCTCACTCTCTCACACACACACACACATTTCATATGCAGCATCGACTGATCTCTTCCTTGATCCTCCCCTGTAGAGCCCAGTTCATCTGTGATGAGCTGCAGTGATAAGAGGGGATGTCTACCAGGAGTTGAGCCGGTGAAATCAAGAGGGGAATGCAGAGATAAACCCAGTGGCTACACAGCTGATGCAGCTAATGTCATTTTGCATCCCCGTTTATGGCCGATTTCCAGTTAAAATCATAGACTGCTGATGAACTTCGCTGTAGAATGAGTGATGTCACCCAGAAGCCTCTGATTTTTTTTAAGATTAGATTTAATTCTAAAATGATTGATAAATAATTGATTAATTGTTCATGTAATATGTTGAGTAAAATTGAATATCATTGACTTTTGGGCTCACACCAGACATCTGCAGAGATTACATCTGCTTTAGGTAGATACATAGATAAGATAATCGACAGATTAATCAATAATGAAAAGAATGCAGCACTAATTCGATTTGGATGCATTTCTCTCTGCCATCTTGGCTCTTTTCTAGAGCTACAACCTTCAGTGAAAAGAGGAAAGAAGCATGGGAGGACCTAATTTGAGATGAGAGAGTGTCAAATAGGAGCGCTCATTCTGACAGTCCCAGAGAGATGTCAGTCAAGAAAGCCTTAAATTAAGTAATGTAGGGGACTTTTCTTAATATTTCAAATTTTTCAATCAATCGTCTTAAGACACTTCTTGCATTGACGGCTTGTCAAAATAGATATAGAAGAGAGCTGTGACCTTAAGTGTTACATCTGTGTTGAATGTAAAGTATTGTTGTCTTAGCAGGGCACAGCTATACTTGTTGCAAAAAAAAAAAGTGCTGACTGTTAAGTGCTGACTGTTATTCTGTTTACTCCCTGTGTTACTGTATGACAATGAGGGATGTTTGCTGTATTTCTTTTTTAAATCCTTTGGGGCCTTGTTAAGCTGTAGGGCATCACGGTAGCTATATCAAAATATAGCACAAACAAGCAAGTAAAATTTGTGACATTAGTACCAGAGAGACTGATGCATGCCAGCAGAAACAACAGAAAACACAGAAGAAAAAGTAGCCGGAGGGATGCATTTCATTTAAGTCAACAAAGGGGGGCTGTCATCACTCTGATTCCTGCACCTTTAAACCCCCTCGGGCTGCGATTCTGATTCAGAGTGAAATACCAGTTTGCCTCGCCATTTTTCAGCACCTCCATCACCGCCACTGGCCATCACACGTCGGTACGGGCCACGGCTGAAACCAGAATGTGACATTGAAGCAGGAGTTTGACTTTAAAATGGCGGGCTAGAGGCTGGGATGTTGGCTGAGTGGATAGATTTGCCTTCAACTTCACTCGCCCGGGATCAATTTGTAACTCTGTGTCACAAGAAAGGTTGTAGGGCTGAAATACTGACAATAACATATGCACAGTCAGGTGATGCCTGTCTGCCTCTACTTTTTATTTCAAGTAAACGTGGACATTTTCAGGGCAGTGTCCTCCATGCTCCACAAAAAAAAAGATATACATTTAAATGACTAACTTTTGTAAATATTCTGACTTTGAGCTTTTATTTCCAGCTCCGATCATTTAAAGGATAGTTTCCCTTTCCAAGTGACAAATAAAATCTTTTCTAATGAAGGATTCTGTACACATCATTTGTGTCTGCAACAATTAAACTGATTTATTGTAGTTGTAGACCTCATTCATCCTTTGAGGCAGTCACACACTGCGGGAGTCACAGCTCTGACTGACAGGCTGTTTTCATTATTGTTAATCTGACATTTTAAATTCGCCGGACAGTACAGTACATTACTGCCGAGCTGTGGGAGAAGAAGTCAAGTGTGGCGGTCACGGTATTGAGTCGTGTCTGGCAGCAGGATGGTGGATTAAAAGGAGGAATTTAGAGTGGCTGCAACAGACAGAATCACCTGAGCTCCAGCTGGGCCAAACACTACAAAACTCTTTGCCAATAGATGCTAGGACAGCCAGTATGAAAGTACATGAAAACTACTGTTTGCCACTTAGACAAAATAGTCCTTAAATTTCTTCCAAATATTTGAGATCCAGGCAGCTCTGTGTTGATCTTGTGAAATGTTGAGCCCAAGTTAGAGACCAGTTATATTTACTTCTCTTGAAACCTTGAGCTGTTGTTGGGGATTATGTACATGAACCATTGCCTGTAGAGTGTACTTTTAAATATATATGAAAAGAAATATATGATGCTGTTAATCCAGAAAATACGGTGCTCTCTCTAAAGTTCACTTTTTGAAGATAGTTTTATGCACAATCATTCAGTTGTGTCTCTGTGTCATTATACCTGAGCTGCTCCTGTCCCTCAGCTCAGGGAAGAAATGGCCCCGTCAGCATGCTGCAGTTGTATATAAAGGCTGTCAGGGATGAACACTGTGGTTCTGCTTGTGTATTTGATTGACAGGCATCACCCAGGAGATGATCAATGAGACACGGGCGTCGACAGAGAGGAGGATGCTGGGAGACATTCAGGAACTGCTGAGACAGGGAGAGGAGGTCAACCAACAGGACTCTCAGGGAGCCACGCTGGTGAGACTTTTGTGCATTGTTTGTTTCGACTCTGTCTCCACCGATCTCAGTGTTAAAACAGCTTACTAAATGAATTTTGTCAAGGTCAAGTTTATCATCATTTCAACTCTAAAAAAATACAACTGAAGTGAAATTCCCTCAGGGAGTGAAGAAACTGTCAAAACATCAGAAAAAACATAAAATCATTTAGATAAAAAGTTTGAATTGGTTTTTAAAAGTGCATGAACTCATTTTTTGAGGACTCCACAGTGCATTATGGTGACAAAGTGATGCTAAATAAGAATAGTAGCAGCCATTTGTATATGATGTCAATATACAGTGAATCCAATCGCACCATTTTCTGCAGACGCTTCAGGATAAAAGTCTCCTTTTAAACAGCTGCAAGAAATGGTCGGTTACTGGCTGTTCTTTAGTATTATTTCTGTTGCTCTTGAGACAATGTGCTTATTAGCCTGTGGATACCATTCATAGAGACATCATAATAAATCATAAAATTTATCCATGATGGGTTAGGGTTAGGGGTTAGGGTTAGGTTAGATGGTCCATGATGGGACCCACCTGGTCGACAGCAGTGTTTAGATTGTGGCTTTCAAAGCGGCACCACCAGCAGCCTGTATTGACACAAGACAGAGTTTATGTGCACTGATTGTTATGTTGCCACAGAAACAGGGATTTATTAACCCAGCCAATATTTATATAATATCTTCTGTGTTTGCTTAAAAAGCTTCAGTTACAGTATCCTTTTGTTTGTTTTTTTTTTGTTAGGATACACGTACGACTTAACACTGAGAGCAGGTTGAAAAGGTTTACCCTCTTTTGGACGAGTGGCTGTAGTTCAGCTGATAGAAGGCCATTAAAAGAGGACTGCACTCCTGTAACATTATCAGACTCACAATAGAAAAAAAGGTCACAATTAATGCAGCAGCAGAGCCAGAGATGTTGTCTTTTTAATTCTACACTTTATTCTTCCATGTCAAAATCTGGCGCCTACTTTAATCACAATACAACTCTTCTCGTAGACAGCTTGGTGAGAGTCTGTTATGGAAGGAGCTATTAGCAGCTAGGAATTATGCTCAAATGACATCAGTTTATCAGATTTCACATTGCTCCCTTTAGGAGGCACATAATGCTTTCTTAAACTTTTTTTCCACACATGTAATAGTACAGACCTGTAAACAGGCTTTGATGTGTAAATTCTCCTTTAATTGTAGAGGTGGTGGTTCATTTCTCAGTTCCTCCTGTCCACATGTCAGACACTGAACCCACAATTGCTCCCAGTGTGTGTGTGTGTGTGTGTGTGTGTGTGTGTGTGTGTGTGTGTGTAATTCACAGTGGACAAAAGTTTGGTAAACAAACGTAACGCAATATATAATCCATGACGAGATCAATTCCATGGCGATAAGACAGGACATGGTACTAAATTTGGTTGCGAACAATAATTGCGTAGACGTCACAGTTCATAAACTTAAGGGAGTAGAAAGAGACTAAACACTACAGTGACTATTGCTGCCACCAAACCAGCATATTCTGTCTGTAGTTTAAGTTGTCTTCAGTAAAAATAAGTGCTGCAGAAACAAAAACAGCCCAAATTATGAGGTAACGCAGGTCGGCGCTGAGAGGAAAAACTAAGTGGTGCGTAAATATGCAGAGGATCCTCTTTATCATAGATTCACCATTTAATGATTATGTGCTCCGCAACACTGGCTCATGAGGCTATAAAACCGTCAAAGCTAATCAGGCATTCAGAGAGTCATTATGATATTCTTAAAGGCAAATCAGCAGTGCCGTTTCAAAATGCTCTGCAGATACAGTGACGTGTTTGTCAGCACTGAAAACACCTGCAGTCATATTTTAGAAAGGATGGATTCAAATAAACATGTAATAACACATGTACGCATTGAGAGGTAAATAAATCATGTAAGTAAAATTTTAATGTGGAATAGATAAACTGATGCAAGATAAGAGTGGAAATTTACTTAAAATCCAAATGAATCCACCAGAAGTCTAATAAATAAGCATGAAGATAACAGTAAGTAAAAATAAGAAATTATTAGATTTGAAACAAAAGATAAATGCTTCAAACGTGATGATTCATGAACTAAGAAATATTGCACCAAAGATCAAAGTCAAAGAATGTGAAGAGGTTTGTGTTATTATGAGTAATAATCAGAGCGTAGCTAAGGTGCAGTGAATCACATTTAGGCTAAATAAATCCACATAGCTGCTGTAGGTTTGCATTGGTAAAGCAATACAAAATGGTCCTGAAAAACACCATTACAGTCTGACATGGACTTTATATTGTGCAAAATGTAGGTTAAGACACACAGCAGTTCATTTATGTGCATGATTCAGCTCTCTGGCCCACTGGACCGTAACACAACAGACATGACATCCTTTTGCAGTGGTTGCAAAGAATGAATGAATTCTTTTCTACCGAGACGCTTCAGAGTTCGGTGTGCGCCGGCTCTGCACTGCTTGTCGCGCTTTCAGGAATTAGCCACAGCCTAGCTCCTGTGCCTTCTCTTGCCTAGTCAGGTTTTGTATATATAAGCGGCGTATTTCATGCCGAATCACTGCCTGCGCATAGAAGAGACTATGTGGGAGCTATGGGCTTGTCATAGTTGTTAATGTAGTAGTGTCTCAGTGTTCTCAGTACTTATTAGCCTGTGGATACCATTCATAGAGACATCATAATAAATCATAAAATTTCTCTACTTCCACTCAATACTGGCATGTTGTCCTTGTCCATGTGTTGTGCACCTCTTAAACCACGACAAAAACTCCAAAATTCCCAACACTTAAAAATTTAGTACCTACTCTGACAATTTAGAATTAAACTCTTGGGCCCTTCCTATCAAGTCACCTTCCAATATGGGATCAATTAGCAAGCAAAGTTATTTGATATTATTGCTGTCGTCATGTCCTTTTGTTTTGGAACGGTGCTTTTATTCGTGCTTGTTATGTCAGATGCATTAGACAGCACCCAAACATGCCTGGGATTTACTTGGAAGACACTCTCTGTTGTGTTGTTCATAGTGCGTCACAGCCATGTGCTCTTGTGAGAAAATCATGTTTTAGTATTATCAGGTACGTGTTGCTAATAAAGCGGTTACCGATTTTGTTTTGTTTAGAAGCCAGGTGCACTGATGCATTTACAAGTCAAGTAGGGCACAAAAAAAGCATATCATTTCCTGTGTAGAGCGTATAATGTCAGGCGCCTTAATGAAGTCTTTGTTATGTATCAGGGGCTTAGCTACGCTGGGGAAACACAGTGACAAATCACTGGATGAAAATAGCCAGGGGACATTACATGGTAGTAGCCCAAAATAACCCTGTTAAGCTTTAAAGTCTTACCACAGATTGTCTGACTGAGCTGCTTGTCCCCCTGCTTTATGCATCCTGTTAATCTTTATTCGAGCATGATGAAGCAAACTAGAGCATGCCTTATTAAAATCTCTGGCAAAAAAGAGAGAAAGACATGGAACTGGTAGACAGTTATGTAAGGTTAATCTTTTGTTTTACGCCAAAATACATTTCGTGTCCTTGTTTTGGTGTGCAGGAACAACAATTTGCATCTTCCATTTGGTTGCAAATAGATTGATCAAACTATTTGCAACCACATCAAACCATCAAAACCACTGTTTATTATATTACCGTATTAATATTAGAAATGTATGTCATTGCAGTTCTCACATTCATTTCCTGTGGAAAAAAAATATCCCTTAAGTTCTTTACAGGTAACAGAGTCATATTATTTATACTGACAGGCAGCAGTAATGAAAACACAAAAAAATATTCAAATCGTCTGTCAGAACAGTCAGATTCCTGAACTGATGGCCCATCAGTCCCTCACTGGGCTAACACACATACTCAAACACTCTCACTATCACTCCTGCCGTTAATTCAAAATTTCCAGTTCACCTAAAGGGCATGTCTTCAGACTGGATCAGACAGAGAAAGCTTATCCCAGCATGCTTTGGGCAAGAGGCAGGATACACCCCAGACATTGATACTGTGAGGAAACTAAAATGCTCTTTAGAAACCACTGCAAACACAGGCTCACTAGGCTATGATATTTGACATTTGTGATGGTGGTGCTGTTGATTGTCCACCACTGAGGTTATATTAAAATATGTCAGCAATGACTTTTCCCTTTTCCCTGGAGATTGACATTTGTGGTTTTAAATTAAATGTGTTAATAACTTTTGGATGGATTGGTGTTGAATGTGGTACATATATTTATGTCCCCATCTGGATGAATTGTAGTAACTTTAAAGAGCCTTAAAGTTTTTAATGGCACCACTGACATATCCATCAAATTTCTGTTCTGTACTTTGGTTCATCACCAACTTGTAAAACATTTCCATCAGCCTCAGCTGTAGTTAGTCTTAAGTGCTATTTACAAAATGATAGTGTGATAACATGCTAAACATTACCTCCTAAACATGCACGTGTGTAGTATTGGTCATTGTGAGTATATTAGCATGCTATTATCTCAAGTCTGATGCCTGAGTACAGTCTCACATGAACGCTGGCATGACTGGACTCTTGTTTAAACGACCGCTCCACAGAACCAGCGTTATGATTTAGCAATCGAAAGCTTGTAGGACATGTTGTTCAACCACGTCAGAAATCAAAAGTCTGTATATTTGACCAGAACAACCACACTCGAGGGCGGTGCGAAAAGCCGGTCTCCATAGGGAGGCTGATTAATTACGGTGTGAAGTGGGTCTGAATGTCAGATTGCCATTTCAAAAAGATGCAGTGGAGCGGTGGGTCTCAATCACCCTCAGCGCCAGCCGAGAGGCAATAAAACCAGACAGAGCTGAGCCCTGCAGGATCTCATAGACCTCAACATTCCTCACATGATTTTAAAATGTCCTCTTATTGGTGTGCCTCAGATAAGCATTCACTTAAATATGTCTGATCCTCAAACATTAAGGAGCCACTGGAATAACTATAAATAGCTATAAAGCCTGAATTCAGCCTTTGCAGTCTTCCGCTTATATAATATTTTGCGATATTTTGCTGTAGATACATTCACTGTGGGTTATAAAGAAATATTGAACTGTCACAGAAAAATGGTACATTTCAAATGCTGCTATTTTTAAGTTATTTTTCATGTAGCAATGTGCTCCCCTCTCCCACTGCAATAAGACACATAAAGAACAGCTTTGTACTGAAAATGCTGCAGTTTGTAAAAGAAAAAAAAGCCGTCTGTAATTACCTTTTTCTGTGTCACTGTTTGTTTGCTTTCTGTGAATTCATTTGTTTTTGTTTTAAAGTTGTTCTCTTTTTTTTGCATTCCTCCTGCTGTGGTAACATTTGATGCACTCCTGTGAGTTAAAATGATCACGTTATCAAGTGTCCTGAGCCCCTGCAGTGCACAAGGCTGGGATTTTGCCAGTAACAGTACATCCCAATTTCGGGCATGAAGATCAATAGTGTTGGGATCTCATAGTGGTAGTGTGCATCTCTCTCTCTCACACATGAAAAATACACAAAAATACACATGAAATGAGGGCTGGCATGGACTTCATATTGAGTGTTTATGTTTCTCAGACAGGTTCACAGTGATTTCCAAGCTAGGAAAAGAAATGTCTGATTAAGCCCTTAACATACTGTGCCAAAACATGTCTAAATACCTAAAAGGGGGCCCGAGCATTCAAGAAATACACTTTTAAATTTGAGCTTGTACAGTTTTCTCCATTTATTTTCTCTCAAAGTAACTTTAAGGTTGCTCAGATCATCTTATACCTTCCTCTTTGAAAGGATCAGATACACAATATATGTATTTTTTATTAGTTCTGCATCTCCTTATTGAATACATAATGTAGAGCTGTTAGAATATTTTTAAATTAATTTATCATTCAAACTATTACAAATAGATTAATTAGCTGTTTTCTAACCCTAACCCCCAATCATAGATGTCAAAGATTCATTGGTTACAGCATCTCAAATGTTTAATTTTAAAGATGTAATGACTGCCTTACTGGTGGTTTAAGAGGTTAAGACTAGAGATAATGTCCTGATAGTGCAGATATAATTAAATCAAGTATGCAGTGATTCTCTCCTCTCAGCGGCTGGTATGGTCGTTTCCTCATACAAGAGTTTTTGACCTGCAGAGTGGGTCATCTCAGGCCAGCAGGATCAGTTTTTTATCTTTTCCAGTGAATGTCTGATGCAGACTTTTGCTGGTATAGTGTGATGACTAACATGGTCAGCAATTTTCAGTTAATACCGTAGTAAATTATTCTCTGACATCTAAACTGTGGGTTTAGCACAAAATCCATGCTGGCTTCCATGCACAGAGTGCATCTAAAGCAAACCCTGTGCACCAGAAAAGACCTGATCATTGTTCCTCCTCTGCCCTTGCAGCTCCACATCACAGCAGCAAATGGCTATGTGCAGGCTGCAGAGCTGCTGCTGGAGGGGGGAGCCCGCATGGACCTGAGAGACTCAGATGGATGGCAGCCTCTTCATGCTGCAGCGTGCTGGGGTCAGGTAAGGTAAACATAACAGGAAACAGGAAACAGATAAGCGTGCGCACTCTGAAGGTTTCTGAAACCATTTAATGTAATTTGGTGCCGCTGTTGTTGTTGTTTCAGATGCATGTGGCAGAGCTGCTGGTGTCTCATGGAGCCAGTCTCAATGCCAAGACCTTCCTAGAGGAGACCCCTATTGGTATATTTACACCTCAACACTCTCTTATCAATACACATGGTGGGGGGTTAAGAAAGCAAATGTCTTTTCTCAGCGGGGTCCCATTTCCAGCTGCTTCGGTCGATGCAAGTTCTGTATCATTGGTTCAGTCTGTTTAAATGCCGCTTTGATGAAACAAAATCTTTCATCTCTAGTTATATTAGCTTTTAGATTTTTAGCAGTCTGTATGGTTGTTCAATTCTAAGATGGTAGAATTTTAAAACATAAGCACATGTAAACAGTCAGTATGAGAGTCTAGTAGAATCTCTAAGGATAATAATGTTAATATTATAACCCTGTTTTTTTTGTTCATTTTTTTGGAAGAGTAGGTAAAGCACGAAAAACATGGTTTAATTTGAAATCAGCTTATATTTCCTGTCCTTTGTCCCTGTCATTTTAAGATCTGTGTGAGGATGAAGAGTTCAGGGCCATCCTGCTGGACCTGAAACACAAACACGACATCATCATGAAGTCACAGCTCAAACACAAGACCTCTCTGTGCAGGCGAACGTCCAGTGCAGGCAGTCGTGGGTAAGTGCTGACATCTGCTGGTGTCACTGCAGCTACTGAAAATGCTTTTTAATATTTTCACTTTTTTCCTCTCCGAAAGACGAACAAATCAGCAGATCAAGGAAAGTCAGATAAAAAAGCACTTATAACTCTACTTAACTACTACTTAATTTAATTTATTAGAGCAGAATCTTACAGAAATCATCGGCTATCAGTACATTGTGCTGATTTTTTCTCTGAGCTCTGCCTTCTGTGGAACAATGTGAACTTTAAACTGTTTTTAGACTCTGTGCTCAGCCTCCCTTAAGCTTCAAATGTAAATCTCAAGAAATATAAACAACTCCAGACACTATCATTAGAAATTTGTTATTAGGAAATTGTACTTAGAAAATGCTTTGCTCATATGTTTTATTTCCTCGCTGGAAATTCCTGTGCCCATAGAAAAGTGGTGCGGCGAGCCAGCCTGTCCGACAGACACAACTTGTGCCGTAAAGAGTACGAGACGGAGGCCATCGTGTGGAGGGGAGGGAGGGAGGAGGAGAATGAAAAAGAGAAAGAGTCTGATCAGGAGAACAACCAGGTGGTTCATGTAAGTCTTCACAGTATTCATCTTCTACTCTTGTTGCTTGGTTTTTAGAATTAGGTCAACATATCCATACTTGCGCTACATGTATAGTAGTTTTAAAAGCATTTGAGAATTCTTCTGTTTGATGGTATGTTTTTTCAGCTTGTCAGATATATATACAACCTGACATGACTTTCAGAATAGTTTGGCACAGCCAGAGAGGTATTTTAATAGCAGGAATATAATCATCTTTCCCACACATCAGGCATCTAAATGTCAGATTTTGGTGTAGGTGTAGAGATAAAGAGGCTTCTTTAACAAAACAGTCACTCAGGAAGAAACCCACAATGGAAAAAATGTAGCATAGTGAAAAAGTTTTGGAAGTGAAGACTTCTCCAGTTGATTTTTCTCTACTGGAAAAAGATAGCTGTCTTGCTATAATTATGCAACCACTATTACTATAAGTTTCCACACATTGATTTTCAAAAGACTTTGAACTTTGGAGAATTGTAGGAAATCTTCATCTGAAATGGAAGTACATTCAGGCAGGTTGCAGAAAAATACAAGAAAAACTCATTTCAACCTTTGGTCACAAAAGTCTGGTAAGCTCCAGGGTTTACAATTTCTAAAGGGGAGACTTTTTCTTTATAGTAATTGGCTTCACATCTTATTTCATTTGAGCTTGATAGCTTGGCACCGGATCAGAGATATTTGATCAGAATCAGACCTCCATGTGCATTTAATCATCTCAAAGAGAAGCCTTATAGGGGGATTAAACTAATCCTTATTAATGTCCTGCAGGTCAAGCCAGTCGTGGCTGTGGAGCTGCCAGACAAGCCCAAGCTGCCTACCATCCTCAAAGATGGCAGCAGCAAACAGAACGGCCTCATCTCTACGACAACGTCTGTGCCGCCGCAACCACCCTCCAACGGCAACACGCCATCATCTGATAAGGGCGGAGTTGTCACCACCCAGCCCACGCAGCCCACGCAGCCCACCCAGCCCACGCAGGAGGAAGCCTGGCCGAGAGAGCGTGCTCAGACTCTGTCGGAGCTCAAGAAACAGAGGGCCGCCGCCAAATTGTTGAATCACCCCTTGTTCAACGGTCACCTAGGTAACGGCTCTACAGACTCCTTCACTGATGCCAAAATCAACTCCGAGGACCCCCGCATGCCGCTGGTCTCCTCCAACGGCAACGCGGTATACTACACGCCGGCCAGCGGCGACCCGCCCCTCCTCAAACTGAAACAGCCAATGGAAGAAGAGCAGCCGAAGGCGAGAACCTGCTGCTGCGTGTCATAGCAACCTGCAGTGAACATGAATGCTGATGTTTGCACAGAGAGGAGGGAAGCAAGGAATGTGCTGCAGGAGGGAGGAGAGGAAGGAATGAAGGAAGGAAGGAATGAGGCAACAAAGAAACGTCCTTTTCCTCCCCTCCTTTAAACTTCTCCCGGAGAAGATGGTCAGCCCGAAGAAGGTGTAGAAACTTCTCCCTGTACCTCCCTGCCACGTGACTCCTGCTACAACTGGAGACACCTTCCCCAAACGCAGGCATGTTTCAAGTGTAGCAGAGAGCTGAGCAGTGCCACTGTTTTATCTCCAGACGTCACTGGGATTACCTGTTCATAAATGGAGTCTCTCTACAAGACATGCCAAATGAGTAGAAAGAGTTCAAGAAGCTGTTACTCTGTTTCTGCTGTTCATGTGCACGTGTAAGAATGGAGGTGTGGACAGGATTTTTTTAAAGCTTTTCACCTTGAAAAGGTCAAAAATTCTGAATCAGGAAAGTAGAGAAGCGCTCCATGTTCAAGGTGCATGTTCTGCCCTCAGATGAATGAATGATGGAGAAGAGTATTTTTTACACCATTTATGGGTGGTTATCATGTAATTAAGGAACATTTTCTGCAGGAAAAAAAAGTTGTCATCAAACCACATTGTTCTGCTTTTTTTTTTCTTTTTTGTGCAGGAAGGCCATCGTGTTGTACCACAACATATCAGAATAAGCGAAACGTAGCAAAAAGAGATCTGTGGCATCTCTTGAAGTGTCTACCATGTTAAAATGCTGCCTGCAGAGGTAAAGGGAAGGAATGCCATAAAACAGTGTTAAAATATTCAGGAAGTGTACTTTTACAGCGAGAGATAGCAGGAAACAGTTGTGCACTTGTGTTTGAAACTGTCACTATACTCTGTCAACTGTTCTTCACCTCACTGTCCTCTTATTATCAAACCTGAACTGACAGCTCGTGCTCTGTTTTATGCATAATCCACTTTGTGCTCTCTCGTTTAGATAATTTAAGCAAACATGGTTGAAAATTACTGTACATTTCTTTATTTATGAAATTAATGTAATGTGTAAAAAAAGAAAACATACTATGGTTCCTAAAGTTGAGTGTATTTATTATTTGGATGGTGTGTGGAGCGTGTGAATGCAATATAAGATGAGCTGGGGAGACCTCCAGCAAAGCACCTTCTGACATGAAAAATCAAACGTTCAACTGATAAAGTGAATTAAAGGTTTCTGTCTGCTATATGTTATGAAAATCACACAAGTGAGCCATCCGATTGGGATGGATTTCATGTTGTGTCACTACAAATAGCTCTTTTTGTTTTTTCTGGTGGCCATTGTGTGTCTTTATCTTCTCCCAGTCACTGTATTTGTCTCATTAACAGAAACTGTAAATGTTATGTAATGAATTACTGTAAGTATAGTGTGGGCTTTCTGAAGATACACATGGATTCTGTGTTTGTTTTTTTTTTAAACATTAATTCACACATGGATTTGGTATGTAGCGAGCCCATTCCATTATGTCACTGTGTGTCTTTGATGGGTTCAACGAGAGTATAATTTTGCCAGCCCATAAACAAGTACTGGATGTAGTTTCTCTGCTTAATTAAAGGAATAATTTGACATTTTGGGAAAAACACTTAATTGCTTCCCTGCTGAGAGAGAGAGCCAGAAGCTGGGTAGCTTAGCTTAGCATAAAGACTGAAAACAGGGGAAACAGTTAGCCTGACCGGGTGCTAGGATACAGTAACTTCCTGGAATTAAGGCAGGAACTAACAGGTTTTTTTTTTTTTTAACCTCTTCACCGAGCCACGCTATATTTAAATATTATTACGCTAAGCTAAGCTAGGTGGCTGCTAGCGCCTCCAGCTTCATCTTTAAAAAAAACAAACAGATATGAGGGTGGTATCAATCTCTCAGCAATAAAGCGTATAAGCATATTTTACAAAATATCCTTTTACCTAATAACTGCTCCTCTAATCTCCTTGCGAGTGCCAAAGAGTTTTAATAAATGAGTAATAAGGACATTTGAAAAGGCTTTGTTTGCAGTCATAGAGGTTTGTTTGTTTCTGTTGACCAAACCCCCTTTAAACATGCTGTTGCCCACAATGCCACTACCACTTTATCCCCACAACATCAACAGTACAGTGTCAAATATTTGTACAGATGCATTTGTAAATATGTTTGTATTAGTACCCCCTTATCTGTTCCCATGAACTGCATTTACAGGTCTGTTGTTACTGTTGAGGAACATAAATTATAATTACACACACACTGATGAACAGTGTTAACGGACATTTGGTTTTTGAGGGTGAAACTTCAAATCTATGTAGATCCCCTTTAGTTGCCAGCAGTCTTAAATCTTATCTGTAAAGTCGTAAGTTGAGTTTTTTTGTTTGTTTGTTTTTTGGTGCAGTTTTCTGCAAAGGTCAGTTTTAATGTTGCAGTATGTTTTTCAACATAATTCGAGGAAGTACAAATTAAGTCAGTCAAAGAAATGGCTATATTCCCCATTCTGCTTCCTTTTTTTTTTTCTTTTTAAAGAAGTGACAAAGGCAGTGACATCATCATGTTATGAGTCAGCTGAAATTCATTAGTTACTCCTGCTAACGTCTGTCCTGGCTGCTGCAGTCCATTCAGATTTCAGTTCTGCCTCCTTGTTAATGAAATCAAATCACACTGAAGGGTAATTCTGAGCTACGACCGGATCGGTAATAACCAGAAAGGCACAGTCATCTGTTTAAAAAGTACCCTGTGTTGTCATCGTATATACAAAGCTTGTGTTTGTCTGCAAGCCTCGTTGTCTATAAAGATAAGATTATAAAGACGAAAAACTACTGATTTTGTAATTACTGGAATATATTGATGGTTGCATTAACATATTTTGAATAAATTGTATATTTTAAGAATTTTACATGGTCTCTTTTGAATTGGTGGAGCTCTTTTGCGTTACAATGGATGTCTTACTGTTTCAATTAGAGGTTGCCCTGCAGGCAGAAATGCAGGACTAATTCAATTTTTTTGATGATTTGATCTGATGCTTTTCTCTAGTTTTATCACTATACATTGACCATGACCATAGGCGTTTCACAGATTAAATGATTAATAGTAAAAAATAATAATTAGTTGCCGCCTTGGCAGTATGCATAGTTGATCTTGGATACATGAAAAATTGTGGATGCCTTACTCGCATGTTGATAAAAATTTAATTCTCTCATTGTTGCTAATCTTTTAAAAACACCATTATCTTCTTCCAAACGTATACAGATGCTTTGCCGCTGAAATCATAGCGTATGCAGCTCATGCCAGCATGCCATATGAAGGTTACGAACACTTTATTTCACTCCGAGACGTCCGCTTTCTCTGGCCTACTTCTACAGCTCCTTTCTGTTCTGACACAGGCAGAGGCTGGACCGTCCTTCACCACACAGCTGTCTGGGTCTTGGCCCAGCATCAACTGCTTCCTTCTTCAATGATTCTCTCTGTTTTCTCCCCTCACCCTCTCCTCTCTCTCTCTCTCTCTCTCTCTCTGAACTTCCTCTCATTCACTGGCTGTGGGGTCAGCAGGGTCAATATTTCTCCAAGCTGCACACCCAGCAGTCATTGCTCAGACAGTCGACTTAGAAAGACAAGTAAAGAAGACAGGTTAGAAAAAAAGTAATATTTTATGTTTCTTAACGTTTATTGTGAACCTGAGTGCCCTTTAAATACTTTCTCCTGTTTCAGATTCTCAGAACAGCAGCCGCCGACTCGCATGGTTTCTTCGGTCTCTTAAGTTTCACTGCTGTTGACTTTATAGGATGCCTGCCCGGAGAGGCTTATCAGTATTTTAGAGCACATTATGCTCCTATAAAAAAGCACCTACGCGCTAATATGTTGGGTCAAAGCTTTAAAAGACAAACCAGCAGTACAAACATGAACTAATCTGACAAACATCTACATCAACTCACAGTCTCGTGTCACTGTGTCTTGAGCAAATGTCAGCAGAAATCACCTTTTCATCCGAAACCCCCAGTGAGCACAGTCAGTCTAAGGCATATAGACAGAGGGGAGGACAATGGTGCCCAAAACACACGATCTGGACTGCATTAACCTCCTGTGCGTGAGGCTGGCTTCGCTATTGTGCCTGAACTACACTGAGTCCAGGCCAGCTGGCTCCGGTCCCAGTGCTTCAGTCCTCTTCACTGAAGGGGCGAAGTGAATCGGTGCCAGAAAGAGCATACAGACACATACTGACCACCCCGCTGGATGCATTAATGGGGGGATGATGATGGAAGGCACAGAGGAGCAGGCGAGAGTGTGGGGGATAAAGTAGGAAAATGAACCAATGCCAAGAGCCGCTTAGACACTGACCACCATGATGAGGGGACGGATGGATGAAAGAATGCAAGCATGCAAATAAAGGGTGGATGGCAGGACCAACGCTGGGAGGAGGCCACAAGTATTTACCACCCTGCCAGCTTGTTAGAAGATGGACAGAAGAGCTGCACAAAAACAACGGATGGACGGAGGGATGGCTCAGCGGGTCAGAATGTCCGCCCGGTTCCCAGGATCTGTTGGGCTTCACAAAGCTTCCGAGTCCAGTTTGACTTGAATTTAAGATGCCTAAACAGAGAACAGATGTAGTTTTTACATTTGAAAATCGAAGCGAGTTATTCACTTACGAGATGCCATGTCAGAGCAACAGCTACGGACACATGAAACTAATCCAGAGTGATAAATTTTGCCCCATGTATGATAGCTCAAGGTGGCTGTAGTCATAGTTCTGATATTAATATATTAAATGAAATACTATAAATATCAACAAATTAATGTTTGATCTGAAGTTAGGTCTTTACATCTGTGAGACAAACACTGAAAGGTCTCATTTTATTTGCTTAGGAATCATTCAAGATTTCATGATTTCAAGGATTTATTGTCATTACACAACAATTTACATCAGCAATCATTGGTAATGAAATTACCCAAACAATGCTAAAAAATATATGAACAAGAATAGAGACATTTACATAACGCATTTTTTAAAACAGTAACACAGAATGTTCCAATCACCACAATAGTGAAAACTGAAAAACTTATCACTCAGCTGTTAAGTATTAAAATGTGTGAGAAAATGATTTCAGTTGTTATTTTTAATGGCAGTTTTTCACCAAAATCACTTTCCCCTGGACGGCACCTCACACTGTAGGACTGAGAGAAGGCGCTAAACAGAGATCCACCTGTTTGAGTTGTGACACACACAAATGGCATCTAAAACAGCTTAAAGGAGGACAGGAGGAAATGTTGCGCTCCACAAACAGTGAGTATTGTTTCAATGAACCTGATTAACTGGTTTGTCACTCCAGCTGTGACGCTTCTTAATACATCCTCCTCCCTCCCCATCAGTCCCTTAGTTACCAGCCCTGATGCTGGGTCACACTGCCCTAAATGTTCACAACGTGTAATCACAAGCAGTACTCAGTGACTCGCGTTTGAACCACTGATGGAAAATGATTCATTGGAAAGATGGTGATGCAAAGACTCTGGATCATTTCACATTTGAGAGAGGAATGATGAGTATACAGTAATGGCGTATACAGGCATGGCATCTGTGACTAAGTGATTATGAAATGTGTCAGGCAACTGACTGACAGCACATTGTACAGAGAGGATTACACTTGAAGTTAGATCAACTACGGAACTTCAACTGGAAGGCATGGGAGTTTTGTCACTTGACGAAGCAAGAACCACATCATCCTGACTGGTTTTATTTTAAAAAAGGAACACAGCCTACGGCCAGTTGGGGGAGGATAAATTAACTGGAACATGTGTGCAATCCAATACAACATCACAGTCTCACCATAGCAACTACCTTGTTAACACAGTTACAACTAAAATGTAAAAAAAATGCTTAATGAAGACTGTATTATTCTTTATTTAGTCCACTTTCTGTCCATTAACTCTCTTATCAGTAGTTGCAGTGTTGAATTTAAAGTCATAGAAGTCAAACAGTTTAAATCAAGATGAGTCATCTTGAAAGCCCGATGATGTTTGTTCCCCGAGCAAGAAAACCACCAAAACAGCATTCAGATAAATTTAGCTGAAAAGAGAAAGTCAGGCAGTACTACCTGCTATGATAAACCAATGTCTGTTTGTAACCATACAAAGGTTATGACCTAAATACAGACTTGAGTAATGAGTGGTTCTTTCTGAGCGTGTTTCATTTGAAGGATTTTCTAGGCCTGATGAGGTGAAAGTATCCAGTATTTCATTAGAAAAAAACACAAGATGTATCTTACTGATGTTTCAACAGCATGTCAGTGACTATATTTCTAAATTTGTTAGTACAGAAAACATTGAAATAAAGTGACTGATTTGCAGTTGAAACATTGAACTTTATAAACCTGACACTTTTCAGCCTAATTTAGTTCAATTTAATCCTAGATGTCAAACCTCTGACCTGAAAATGAGATTAACCTTCTGTAAGCCTTGTCTGAAACCTTCCACCCACATGACCTTCAATCGGGTGTAAAGGTATTCATGCTGTAACGTGAAATATTTCTGGGGAATTTTCCAGTTCATTCTCTTTAAGGGATTGTGTTGTACAGCTGTTATCTGTTATCACAGATAAGTAACCAGGGTCAAATTCTTCCCCTATCCTCGTGGCTGTGGGAGGCAGCAGAAGTTCACAGTCACATCTGACTTAAACTCGTAGTAACTCGCTGAGCTAATAAAAGGATATTTCACCCAAACCTAAATATGAAAGGAGTGTGTGTGTGTGTGTGTAGCTATTTTAAATCTGCCTACATGCTGATCCTGTGGCTTGGCTGAGTAAAGGTCAGAGGCGCTGCTGCACCTACCCTGGGCCGTTATTCGTGGCTTCCTGCCAAACATCCCACCCTTCTTCTTTATCTCACCTCCTACTCACTCGCACTCTTTTCTTTCCGCCGCGTTGATGCATTTCTAACTAAAACGCGTGTTTCAGAGACAGACAGACAGACAGACAGAATCCCTCCTTTACATCTGAAAGCAGATCGTGTGTATCCCACAGCGACCACAAACACGAGTCAGCAGTCTCTCACAAATAAAACTGAACTGTATCAGGATGAGGAGGTGAGCTTTCTCAAAATGTGGCACGTGTAAAGTTCTGTTCTTGTGCTTTTGTCACCACTTCCTTTTTAAGTCAGGCTTTTGTTATGACCTATGTCTAGTTTTGCATAGGCATGCAGATTTACATGAACGGATCAAACCAATGTATTTCACTAAAAGTACTCTGAGGTACTCTGGTTGACTTTATTCCATTTTATGCCTCTTCATTCCTCTATTCTGCTACATCCCAATGTGAAATGTACTTTTTGCTGTGTGAATTATATTTATTTTTATTGTATTTACTCCAACTGTCTTTGAAGATCGCGATTTGATGATTATAAAATATGACACATTCTTATACCAAACAACAGTCAATTAAGTTAAATTTAGTTTCACCTCAACCAGCTTAAACATTAAAAAGCTGCAGTAGCCTAACTATGCTACTATCCTATGACAGGAACCATTGTGCTGCCTAAATGAGTACTTTTACTTACTTTTCCATTTACTTCTACTTTAAGGTGTTTTTCTTTTTCAAATCTTGTTTTGGTACTACTTAGGTAAAAGCTCTCGAAAAGAAAAAAGAGGAGGAGAGGCAAACCTAAAGGCAGAGCTTAAAACAAAGATGCATTACATGTTATTTTTTTTTTAAAACATGAGATGTGGATAGCTATAAAACACAATGCTAACAGTTAAAATTGACCTTTGATCATATATATATATATATATATATATATATATATATATATATATATATATATATATATATATATATACTATATACTTATATATCTTTTTTTCTTCATGTAACTCTGACCTCCCTCATCCTCACAGGGTTTTAAAATGGAACAAATTTACACATTTACACCAGTTTAAAGACTCTGTTTTTATTGCATCAGTGCAAATAAACGCCCTGCTTTAAACCCCCCCGCGTTAAACTCAGTAATGTTTACCTCAGGGAGGTTTCATGACATAACTCAATAGTGGGAGTTTAGCACGGTTACACCTTTAAATACCCCCTCCCTCCTCTCCAGGCTCCTCTATCTGCGATTGCGCGCCGGCCCTCATTGGCTGCGGGTGATAATCGGTCAACAAGAGGAGCGGAGGGCGGCAGGAGGGCGCAGGACAGCATGTTTACAGCCTGATCAGCGCGTCTCAACGACCTGCTCGCTTTGATTTCATTTTTTCTTCTCTCCCGGGGGACAGCGATCCGGTTTCGGGGCCATGTTTTTGTGCCGCTCGGGGAGGCTCTCTGCAGCGGCTCTGGATCCGGCTCTCAGGTCAGCGGGCTCGTTGGTGCTGCGAGTCAGAGCGAGCGGACCGGGGCACGTCACTGTGACGGTGCAGGGACACCGCTGTGTCTGCGCGGCCGCCCCCGGTGCCGTCGATCCGGCGGCGGCTCTTGCGCACCTGCGGAAACGGCGGCCGGACGCGCAGCCGCTCCACAGCCGGGACTCCACGTTTGGTTGTGTAATCGCGCAGGGGGGCCACCTGGAGCCGGCGGCCCCGGTGCTGTACGGACCCGTTCAGAGAGGAGCAGCAGGAGGAGCAGGAGGAGGGGGCGGTCATGTTTTGTTTACAGGTAACCGGTGGGTCTCCAGTCGACGCTGCTCTGCCGGGGCCATGCAGACCAGAGCCGCGTCCTCCACCGCCAAGAGGAGCGAGGAGCAGGCGGCTGACAGCAACAACAAAGGGGTAAATCTACGAACCGATGAGCTCCGGTGTTTGTGTAAAGCTCGGTGAGAGCCGCGCGGCGCTCAACCGGTGGGAACCCCGCGTCCGGGACTCTGTGTGCCTGAACTCACGAAAACCACGGAATATGCACAAAGCTGTCTGTCTGTCTGTCTGGCTGTCTGCCTGGGCTCTTCGGTAACAGCTCGTGTCAGCAGGCAGGCTCGTAATACAACACCGCCGGACGCGCGAGGCTCTGTGGGCCGCTCGCTCGCCCGCGTGCGTGCGTCCGTCCGTTTACGGCGGCTCACGCGCAACACGATCATTGCTCAGGTGATGCGATCAGAGGTGTCATCTGCAGAGCTGACAGCGAGCACGTGCTGACTCACTGTTCACAGAAGTAACGCGTGTGTGTGTGAGTCACTTTGCCCGGATCAGATGTGAGCTCAGGAAGCGCTCAGGCACGCGCTGTTTGAACAGTGAGGTGGAAAAAAATGTGGGTGAACTTGATCCTGCAGTGAGCAAAAGCTCCGTTTATAATTGCTGTGTTGTTGTCACGGTACTCCTTGTGCTTTAATTATCGTGTCAGATAATCACACAAGTCTAAAGTCCACAGCCGCTGGCAGCTCGTACCAACATGCAGATCTGTAGCAGGTTTAATGTTGAGGCAGATGGTAATGTCACTGGCATTAAAGGTACATGACATTACAAACCAAATTATTATTGGGGAGGGGGGATATTTTGGCCTAATGGTGGCGCCAGAGGAGAAGTCTGGGGATTCCTAAAGTAATTAAAAAAACATTTTGAAAACTAAATTTCACAGCAGTGCGTTCAAATAGTTTTGGAGATCTTACAGTCTGGACCAAAACGCTGGACCAGCCAAGACTTCAGTATAACAGAAGGGCTAGCATGACTCCAAAACTTTAACCATGACTAATATTTGTGTCAGAAATCTTCACTCAAAGAAAAACAGCTGCAAAAAACAAACACTTTATTCAGGACTAGATGGACATAACACAGTCGATATCCCCTTGTTGCAGATATCGTACTGATGCTGATGCAAAAATTGCAGCAAGGTAATGCCAAAGATTGGGAAAGTTCATGAATGTGAATGTTTTTTTTTTTCTCAGAACAAGTAAAATATGAAGGACAAAGATTTTTATGTTTAAAAATAGATTATCTGCTCAACCTGTACTTCTCATGCAAATATTGATAAAATCCTCTCTTTTACAAGTAAGCAAGTAAGCAGCTTTTGCTGAAAAAAATTACCACACTTCCACTTTTATGAAATGGTAATGTTGGAGTTTTGACTCCTTTTTGAACAATTAACATCTCAGATTTGGTGATACTCTCCTATAACACTGTCAGGCTCATGATAGACATTTACAAAAAAAAAAAGGGATTAAAATCGATGCAGCAGAACCAGAAATATCTTTTTATTTCACACATTCGTCTTCCTTGTCAAAGCCTGGCACCTACATTACCCACAATGCAACTTGACAGCCTTTCCACAACAGCCTCTGACATTTCCCGCCCGCTCTGTCCGCGTACGTGTGCACACTTGAGAATGTCTTTGTCAGTGTTTGCATGCCACTGTGACTCTGCATATCATGTGCATGTGTTTTAAAAGCTGCTATCAGGCACAGCAGCCCCACTGTTCCCCTCCCATACACCCTCCCTGGCACAACTCCCTTTGGCCGCTCGCTCACATGACCCTCCCACGCTGCTGCCTGCCTTTACTTTTAGCTTGGCCTGACTGGCCTCTGAAAAGCAAAAGCCTGCTCCCTCGCCCACTCTGGCCTTTCTATTGTTCATTGTTGGCAGGCCGGCAAATACGTCACCGGGACTGTGGCTTCCTCCAGGGGGCTCGAGACAAAATCAGCAAGACAAATTGCGGCGAGCAGAAAAGACCAGCCTGTGTTTTTCTCTCCTGTTCCTTCTTTATTGTTTCTTCCCTGTTGATTAATGTCTGACTCGGGCCTATAAGGGGAGATGGTCTGAAGTGAGCAGATTGTCGATGCAGCAAAAAAGTTGAAGACGGATCTAAAAAGTTAGTGTGTGTTGGGCCAAATGTCGCACATGGAGTGAATCAGGGCCACTGTCCCAGTTCGCTTGATTTTTCAAGTTAATGTCGCATTTGCAAACATCCCAAAGGTCATTAGACTGATGGAAAGATCAAAGAAACCCTGTACATGTCAATGTCACAGACTGAGGCCCTGCTGCCAGTTTAACAGTTTGTTAAACACACAGAAGTTGCACATGAAGTTACCAAACTTAAGATCAGTGGAACAAGTTTTGATGGAGAACAACTGAGCAACAAACATGCTGTTTTACACATTTTAGCTGTGAAACTTTGCACATTTCATGACAGTGCTTTACACCTACAGTTCCAACTCCAACCAGTATTAAGACAGCTACTTATGGCGAGTTAGTTACTCTCCATAGTTATCTTTTCTGTATTCTTTCATCTGCTCATTTCTGCAACATTATCAGGAAGAGCATGCTCATACACACATTTTCCATCACCCTATATTTAGTCCTCCTTGCTGTTCGCCTTGACCTCGACTTGATAGTCTCCTATAATAACAAATAGCCTGTTTTAAAAGAGGTCACTGTAGGCAGTATTCTTTGTACTTAATTCGTTGTCTCAGCTCTGTAGGCACAATGTCAATATTTAGTCTAAAAATAGATTCATTCCATACAGGCCTAAGCTACTTCCTGTTTCCTGAGGGATTGTGTTTCCTCTTGGCGGAAAAGATATTTGAATAACATCGTTGGACACGATGCCCTCCTGTCAGCTGCTCTTTTTACTGTGTAAATAACAGCCATGATAATTAAAAAGGAAAAAACTGCTCGAGAATGGGCACTGAAGCTGAGATGATTTCCCCCTCAGTATCTTTAATCATAATAAAACCCCTGATTAACCTGAAAGGGCTCCAGAAAAGATATTTAGATATTATTGCATTACCACAGCTGGACCCAATTGTGTCCACAGCACTGATTATCAAAGTGATAAGTATTGAATGTTGTTGACCTACAGTGGCGCTGTGGAGACGGCTGCCTCTCCAGTAGCTCTTTGTGCTGCTGGAAACTTAAATTTCCCTGAGGGAGTCATCCCAAAGGGATCAATAAAGTCTAGTCTAAGTCTAAGTCTTGTTGGTTACAGGTGTCTGATTGAGGTGATAATAACACACAGGGCTGCTGTTGGACTGATTTTCTCTCTTGGACTTGTGTATTGTGCTTTCATGATCCCTAATTCGCTGTCCTCTTCATCATGTCAGCTTCATCATGTTTACAATAATGTGTCCCTTGAATCCTTGAAAAGGAGTCCTAACATCCAAGCAGCGCACCTTTTTAAATTTGAGCTCATGTTTGGGTTGTGGTGCAGCAGAGGCTTCAGTACAGCCACCTATCACCTGAAACTGTTTTATTTAAGTTTGCTGCCAGAACAGGAGAAATTCATCGCCCGGGAAAATGTAGACTGCAGTTTCACGCAGTATTTAAGATACACAGTGTCATGACTCATGACCAAATGACTACGAGAGAAATAAGTAGTTTAACAAAACGATGAGGATGAATTTTTTTTACATATGGCAACAAGTTAAAACCAAAGGATTAAGACACAGCAAAGTTTTGTTTGGTCAGTGTTGAGCACATTCAGCAAGGTAAAATTCCCTTTATATCAAATTCTTAACTCTTATATATATATAAAAAAAAACAAAATGTGATCTTGAATTTTAAAAATGTTAACACCTCCTGCACAGATCCTGTCATTAAAGCGTGACTACTGTTGTGAAGTGCAGCACTTGAGGCCTTAGTCAGAGGAAGGATTGTGTTTATTTACGCGCTGTACTGTCAAGACACTGCGGGCTCTCTCTCTCTCTCTCCCTCCTTTCTTTTCCTTTGCTGCTCTGTGAGTCACGTCCACTCCGTCCACGCTCTGCTGCAGTCTGTTGTCTTACTGTTGTTGAGTGTGTTGTAGTTCACTAATCTGTTTCGCTGCCAGCACTCACTGGGGCAACCTGCCCGCTCCCTGCTACACGTCAAACAGCTGGATTGTGTCCGCTGCTTGTTCATCTTGGAGAGTGTTGTGTCTGGAGGTCACAGACGCGGAGCAATGCGTGCGTTTGTGCACTTATGAGTGCCTCTTTGTGTGTGTGTTTGTGTAAGAGAGGGACAGGCTTGTTGGTGCGCGTGACTGAGAGCAAGTGAAAGGTCGAGTGATAAAGTGAATTACCTAAACCACACAGCGGCCGTCTGTGTTAAATCAGCTGACTTGGCCACTCAATGAATCGAGAAAGCTCATAAAAAAGGGCTTCCTCTATTAGTGGCTCTGTTTGACCTAAACTGTGCCCTACATGACGCACAGTAACAGCACAGTGTGTCAGTCCTACCCTGCAAACTCTGACATGTTTATATACATATATTACTGTTACTGTGCGTCATGTAGGGCACAGTTTAGTTCAAACAGAGCATTGATATATTATATATATATATATATATATATATATATATATATATATATATAAAACATGTCAGAGTTTTATATTTGCAGGGTAGGACTGACACATTGTATATATATATATATATATATATATATATATATATATATATATATATATATATATATATATATATATATATATATATATATATATATATATATAAAAATCACAAATGTTTTGTTGAGACGAATAGTAAATTGAAGTCGTGCTTCGGTGTCACCACTCTTTCTGCTCTTTGTATGGCAGTGAACAAACGTTCACTGACATCAACCGATGTCAGTTGGCTAGTCAAGGAAATCAATGACTGCTTGCGTTGAGCTTCTCGGCCTCATGTGTTTCAAACCAAAAGAAATGGTCAAAAGCTCCAAAAGAGTTGAACCAGAAGTGAAGCTCAGAATACTATTTTGCATGCAGAGTGGAAACTGTCACCGCAACTTTAATCCACTTCCTCGTTGCCATTCATATCTTCTCTCTATTTTTGTCTGCATGTGCAGCCTGTCTTCGTACAGCCACGTTCTCCAGGGATAGCTTCTCATTTAATTTTGTCCTATGCACTTCCTCCTATTTTACTCTTTTTTTGCCCAGGAGGAGCAGAATTTAAAGGAGGCCTCACCAAAATCCTCATCTACCATAAATGCCCCGGGGGAGCCAGAACCAGAGGGAGGGAAACCAAATAAAACTCAGCAGCTAAAGAAGGTCTTCAAGGAGTATGGAGCGGTGGGAGTTTCCTTTCACATCGGGATCTCCCTCATGTCCCTGGGAATGTTCTACCTCCTTATATCCAGGTAACAAAATGTCAGATTGTTCCTCCACAGGTGGGGGACCATTGACTATATCTACTTCCATTTCTCCAAATGAAGGGATTGACAAGATTGACTTAAGTGCAAAATTAAAAAAAAAAAATCCACACAAACATGACTTTATATGGTTCTATTTTATTGTTTTGTAGCATAAGATATTTTTTGTCACTCTTCTTGATTGTCTGAACATAGATTCTTTCACAGTGGGTCAAGTTTGGCTACAAAACACCCCTCAAATTATTCCCAGAGAATCAAAGAGTAAGAGCATCTTTCTAGATACTTTGAACAAGAGTATTCAAAAGTATTTTGGGAGATGTAGAAAATCACTGTCTGAGATGACGCAGGCTGAAGGGAAAGGACTCCACCAAAATCTACATGCAGTGCACAGGAAATTACTGACCCGTGGGATACTTTTGCACAGAGGAATGCAAAATGGTGGTGCAAATTGGCAGCAAATGGGACTTGTTATGTGTGAGACCAAAGTGCAGGCTGTCGTCCACTCTGTCCGCCACATTATACCGGCCCTGCTGTTGTTGAAATACTACAACCAGACCAGACACGGATGCCGAGCACTTGAATAAAACATGAGTTTCATTTTCCCGTCTTGCAAATTTTATGTTTTTTTTTTTTTTTTTTTAAGATTCATAGCTTCACAACCCCAGCAGAATAAAAAAAAAAAAAAAAAATCTCCCTCGCCATCAATAGAAGGTTACAAAATGTGCAAGAAAGACAACTTCAGTTTTGGCAGTCCAGACAATTTTCAGGCCCTTGTCTTTCTGTCTGGCCTCATGCCACGTGCTTGAATGCCAGAGAGACTTGGCAGAGATTATCTGACAGCCTGGAGATTTCCTCGTATAGCTGATAATGACCCCTGAAGCGAAAGCTGACTCTGTAGCTTGCAACCATTGAGCATTATCGCTGTGCAGGCCACAGTGCCCAGGCATGTTGTCTGCTAATACAGCGCTGTGTGCTGGGTAAACAGTTGTCAGGGTGCAGATGGATCCTTATATTTAGCTGAATAAAGTTTGCTGAGTGCAAGAGAGCTGTTAATGTGTGTGTGAGTGTGTGAGTGTGTGAGTGTGAGAGAGAGAGAGAGACTCGTGTTAGCACATTCTTTACATATTCATTTCCCCAAATATGAGAAAAATTGCCACGACTCCACCAAACTGTCTCACAAAGGCAGTGATGACATATAGCCTGTTAAACCTGCTTTGATTTGTGTGATTTCAAGCCTATAGTGCATCATATGCAATGGGCTTAAATGGGTCAAAAGGCTGTAAATTAAAACTATTACACAACATTCTTTATTGAACACGGCGCCCTCTGGTGGAGGTAGAGGTGACCTGCACTTTTTGGATTGTTTAGTTTTGTGTTTAAACTGTTGATCCTTCAAAATGCAACCAGTCAAGAAAAAAGTAAAGGGAAATTGTTATTGCAGCGTGAGGCCTTTAGGGCTCTGCAACTTTATAGATTGTCTTTGGATTACTAAAGTCCACAAATCCAAAACAAATATTTACCAAAAACACCTGAGACAACAGCCTATAGAAGATTTCCTTTTTTTTGATTAGTTGCATGTGTTTTTATGACTGAAGTTGCTGAATGTCCAAATCTGTTGTGATTGTTGGCATTGTTATTATGATGTTCATATTCTCAAGATTTTGTTATATTGTCTTATTAGATTTTGACTGTTATATTTTTCATTTAGTTTTATTTTAATTATCTTTTATTTCATGTCATTTTCTATTTGATTTGATTTTTTTTTTTTTTTTTTTTTACATATTTTTCCTGGCCTCATGTTCCTGTTTATTCACACACACGCACATACACACCTCAGGTCATCCTCAGTGTGTGTGTGTGTACTAGACTGGACTGTTGCCAATCATGCAATAAAAATTAAAATGTATGAGTGATCAGGTGATAACATGAATTTTTTGTACTCCTAACCAGCTTTCTGTATCATTTGTCTCTCCAGTGGGATCGATATGACAGCCTTGCTTTGCAAACTGGGCTTCAGCGAGGCAGTCGTTCGGTCTAAAATGGCAGCAGGGACGAGCACGTTCGTCTTGGCCTACGCCATCCACAAGCTCTTCGCTCCGGTTCGCATCAGCATCACTCTGGTGTCCGTGCCACTCATCGTGCGTCACTTCAGAAAGACTGGTCTCTTTAAACCACCCACACCTGCACCCTGATGACCCTTCTCTACTCCTCTGCTGCCTCATTCAACAACAAACATACTGACTGTTAACAGCCATAATTAAAACGCCTGTACATACATATATCTCCTTACTCATTTGCCTTCATCTAGAAATGCCTCATCTTTTCTCAGTTGTCGTGAATTCAGGTGAAACGTTTCTTACGTTAGTCCCAGCTGTAACAGAATCAAAGTGGTGATTTGTGTTACTGTAGGATTAAAAACTCTGAAGTGTAACGGCTCTCAAAAAAAAAAAAAAAAATAATAATAATCACGTCACGTTTAATGTGCGCAATGAAACAAAGGCTGAAAAATATTTATTTACAATCATCAGTATGATCAGGGATTTTAAGTTTTAAGCTCTTTCAGTCGGCAGGTTCGCCTCTTGATGCTGTTCCCCATGGGGACATGTGGAACAAGCTGATCTCTCCTCCACTGTTCCTGTTAGCTGACTAGGCCATGTTCTGGTGTTCTATGAATCAGCAGAATATTTCTCCCTCTCTATCCTTTTATCCCTTTACTTAGCTCAGATGCACTCTCACCTACGCTCTGTTTTTATTTTCTGCTGTTGTTTTGCCTCCCTCCCCATTTCTATTCTCGGCATCTCCGCTGCATCCATTTTCTTCCCCTTATGTCCCTCCGCTGTTCCCCTCCCCTCCATGTCTCTGCCCTCTCACCTCCTTGTTCTTTAATTAAAGCAAATGTCACTACCCAAGCGGTAATTTCGAGCACATTAATCTCAGAGTGAAGCTGATTTTAGTTCACTTCAGGCTTTGGAGGAGGAATGTTGGTTTGTGAGGGATTTTTTTTCTGATTGACTGGACCATATTTAACAATTAAAAAGGGATGTTCTCTTTTATAATTGGTGTGTTTTTTGTTATAAAATACCATACTCACTCACTCAGGTGATATTTAATCACTTTAGTTTGCTGTTATCACTGGACTCTTCAGTTTCCCCTCAGTTCTAAATTTTCAGATCATTGTTTTTGTTTTATGAACCGCAACTTAACTATTTTGATTTATTCACACCCCTCAGCAGCGTTCTTGTCTGCAGCAATAACCCTGCCCAGCACCAAAAGGCATATAGGTGAAGTTTGCAACTAGCTGGTGAACATTATGGAGCATTTAGCAGCTGAAGAGACAAACATTTCCTTTGGGAGGTGGTGGAGACCAAAACAGAGCCAAAAGGAGAGCGAGTGTTGGTCAGAAACACACATGCCAAATGAACACCATGTTGCTCTGTACATATCATAAAAGAGAAATAAACACCTGTTTGCTAAAATGTCAGACATATAAAAAGTGAAAGTATTTTTTGGCAACTTGGGAGCCAAGCAAAAAAATGTTAACACAAATCTGACATCAGTAATTACAGGTTTAAATAGAAGCAACCCTGTTTTCATTGCAGGTTTTCAGATTTGTTGTTGAATAATTGTTTATTTTTGAGGCAGAGGATGTTCTTCCACAGCCAGGCCAATTTCTTTAGACATTGCAGATTTTAAACTTTTCAGTTTAACCAAATTTTTATCCTGAAGAAAGCACATTTAAGATGGCAAAGCTGCTTTGCACTTTTCAAAGTTTGTGCACAAAGGCCCAGCAGATATAGAAAAAAGGAAAGGAAATAGTTTAACTAACTTTTATCTGACTTTATTATCACTACAATGCCTTTTGACTGAACATCTGGAGAGGTTGTATCTAAAAAAAAAAAAAAAAAAAAAAACAGTTTCAAAAGCCATTTTTGGTTGCATTTCTTCATTTCTACCACACTGGGGAGCTCCTGAACTACAAATACAGCGCTGTTCTTTCTCCATTCATCCAATACAAACACATCATACAGTTTTCATCTCACATAAGATTGAATGTCTTTGTTGTCTTAATGTCTTCAAGATATATGCCGACGTTGTATCACAAGAAGGAGCATCAGCCGTTGCTGTGTGATGACAAAAAGTGCTTATCAGACTTCTAAAGTGTTGTTCAATGTGACAGATTAGTGGCTTCAAAGCAATGATAAAGTCAGTGTAAGAATTTTGTGAAATTACTCAAAACATAAAATTGTGCAGAATTTTGTGTCACAGATAACCGCTTAATACTTCAACTTAAAACACAAGAATGAAAAAAAAAAAGTATTCAGGGTTTCAATAAATGCTGCCATGTTGGTGCACCATATGTTTCCTAAGGGGTTAGGTCGTTATGCACTGACCAGTTTTAGTCCTCACAAGAACTCATTATTTTTGGCTTCGTTTTATCACGGCGGGTGTGGTGCCATCTCTCTCTCCTCTTGTCCTCTCTCCTTGAAGGTTTGATGGGTCAACCAGCACAGTAAGCAAACCCCAGCTAGTGTGGTGTCCCTGAAGATCTGCAATGTATTGAGTGGTATCTGCCTTGAACAAGACCTTATCTCTTCTCTGTGTGTGTGTGTGTGTGTGTTTCTTGGCCCAGTAAATAATTCAGTCAGGGGAGTTGTATAAGGAGAACTAAGAGTGCATGGTGGTCTGTGCCAGATATCAACCCCATTTTTTTTTTTCCCCAGGAACAGGAGCTTTGGCAGCACAGTGACATGAACTGATACAAACCGATCTCTCTCTCTCTCTCTCTCTCTCACACACACACACACACACAGACACAGACACAGATAGAGATCCACGCAGGAAGAAGGAGAAGCCCGGGCCTCATTAACCATGATGAGGACAGGGAGCTGCCATCGCCTCTCCATCCCCTGCATATCCCCCATGGCTAGGAACAAATTGGTGACAGCGCTCCCAGCCACTCTGTTGGGCTACCTGCGATGCACTGGGCTCTGTCAGACTCCTCTCCTTTCCACACTGCTGTGCATTTGCGTATCAGCGTGTGTGTGTGTGGAGAGAGGAAGCTCGGGAGACATGAGGAAAAAAAACGAAGAGGGAGCAGATCAGCGCCTCTGTTACACTCCCAGTCACCTTTTGCCCGGCCCACAAATGAGTCGTAATACGAGTGAACACTTCATCCGTTTGGCCTTGAGTTTGATAAGGGAGGGGGGGGGCTCCCCACACCTCCCCCAGCACGAGAGGTTCAAGGGGGTTCAAGCCTCAGCTCCCAACTTGTGCCTGCTGCTGCACCTTTTATTAAAGTCAGATACACCGTCAGCGGCACCACTGTCAGAGCAGCGCACAGAGTGAATCCATTACGGCTGTATATTCAGACCCAGACTGCATTTCTGACACAAGAGTTGGGAGGCGTGTGTGTGTGTGTGTGTGTATAGTAGTTGCAAAGTGCTGATGCATGCAGTGATACATAAACATATGGCAACAGCACGCACCCTCTTTCCTTCTGCACACACTCGCTTGCTGACTTTCTTTACTCCTCGCGCCTCCTTTTATTTAATTTCATTCCTTGTTTTTTTTTTTTTTTCCATCTTTCTCCATCTTTTCTGCACCGGCTCATTATCTCCCCTTATTACCTTTCCCCCGCTGTCTCCCCATCTCCTGACCTGCTCAGTAAACTTGTTAGCCCTTCAGAGTGTCAGTGTCTAGACGGAGAGGCACCTATTCCAAATCCGTCAGCCTCGCAGGTTCAAAGACATCCTGTGAATTTTTTTTTTTTTTTTTTTTTTAACAGGAAGGATTGGCATAAAGTTTCAAGGTGCACACAATCATTCTCTCTCTCTCTCTCTCTCTCTCTCTCTCTCTCTCTACTCTCTCTCTCTCTCTTTTTTTTGCTTTAACCCTTTTTTCCACATATTTTATGGCCACTCCTCTCCTCCTCCCCCCACTCTCTCGCCTGAGCATCTCTTCTTTTTTCTTCTTTCGCTCTCTCTCTCTCCCTCCCTCTCCTCTCCTTGCCTCGGAGTTAAGTTTAGCAGATGCACCTGATGGCAGCATCATCCTGGAGCACCTGTCAGCTGTCTGCCTTCATCACGGCTCCTCTGCTGCCACAGGGGCCACGGGGAAGTAAACCTGGAGACAGTCGCTACTATCAACAGCTGCATCTTATTATTTTAAACACCGGTGCCAGTCAATTTCCACCAGAGATGCGTGCCTTTTTTTTTTTTTTTTTTAAATGCTCACTGCCTCCTCCTCATTGCTCCTCAGGATTCAGAAGCTCAGCTGTTAAATGTGAGCAATTATAATCGAGCAGAGAGGGAGGTGAGGTTGGAGACGGAGGGGCACAGAGTTTATCTAGCCAGTGACAGAGAAGAGGAGAGGGAGAGGAGGCAGCAGTCATGAGTGTTTTTGGCAGTTGTGGATTATGTTTTTCGACTGTCTCTTACTGTAACTTAGCTGAATGCCCGTCACTCGTCAAACAAACAGGCAGCCGGGTCATCCACTCTGCGCTTTGTTAATGCTTCAGAATACTAGATGCTGTGTCCTTTCTCGGTCCAATTAATGCCAAAACTCCCCTTTTCAGTCAAAGCTGTGACCTCCATTTTGGCTTCAGTGGATTCACAATAATGCTTTTTTTTTTTTTTTTTTTTGTACACATATAGACATACTGGATGTGAAAATATTGATTTGGCTGAAGGGCTAATGGGATTTGTTTCCACAAAAGATTTCCTAGTAAAGATTTACTCATAATAAACATGAAGCAGCATCAGATGCCAGACAGGGTGCAGAAATGAAACACAACCAGCTCTCCTGCATCTGGTGATTTCATATGGTTTTGTTTCCATCCAGAATTGGTGTATTGCCACTGGGATCCCCTCACAAAATCGGTAGTTTAGGTGCTAGTTGAAATTTTATACATTTGATAACCTTTAAATGATTCCCAACCAGGTAGAATGTGTTTGCTGTACATAGTGCATGACACTGGCATTAAGCAGTATGGGTTGCCAAGCCAGGAAATCATTTCTCTCTAACTGTAACTAAAATATCTTGTTAACAATAAGGATGCATTTGATAAGCACAGACTGTGTTGGTGAAAAGTGCTGAGCATTACCGGCTCATTTCCTTTTAAATCATCTCCAGGGAGGATGTATTTGATAACGCGCTAAAAACTGCGACTCTTGTTTAAGACTTCACGTGTTTCTCTGTGGATAATAGGATTAGTTTACAGTGTCTTGTTTTTGGGGAGGTGCTAAGTTACTATACCTTAACTGGAAAAAATCTGTATATTTACAACCTCGTACTCCTGTACAGGTCCAAAAGGGGCAGGCAGCCATTTATACAAATGATTCATTTGGATGTCAAAACTCACACAACAAAGGCGAATATTTTTAATTTGAATTAGAAAGTAGCTCTGCGGGATCTAATGGAAGTGCCCAATTACAACACTGATTCACTTTTGTCTGTAGATCTCAGGAGTGGAATAGGTGAATAAAATGGTATTATAACAGAGAGTAATGATGGCCAAGATTATGAACATGTTAAGAGTCAAGTTGTTGATCTTCTGTATCTTCTATCTTCACTTATTCTTCTATAATGTTATTGTTTCATCTTCGTCTTTGACGATAGAGGTCAGTAGAGGTCAGTAGAGGTCAGGTCATTTGAAGAGGCCACCACATGAAGGTTTATGAAGGACTCTTTGATAAAGATGGAAACTGAACTTCATATTTGAAGACAAAAAAAGTTCAGAATTGCCTCAAATAGCCCGGACACTCTAATAATGATAAGCGATATACCAGTAACCCAGTGACTTGCAGTAAAACCAGCTATAATCCCAAATCAACATTTATGGAAGATATTTCACAATATTTCAGAACCACAGGGCCGGGACAATCAATCATAATCAGTGTGTTTGCGCTCTGGGAGAAGAGTGAACCAAAACTACAGCAAGTGCAGAGACGGCGCCGTAAACCACCACTGAGCTGCCATTACCGATCGAAGTCTGTTTGCCTGTACACACTTCATAATGAATGCATCTCATAAATCCTCCCTAAACGATTCCTCCTTAAATGATTCCCACAGCTCAGGCTGTCTGCTCAGTGGAGGGCGCTCATGGATCAAACCATTAACGGGGAACCAGGCTGGGCCGACGAGCGGAGGGCAACAGGCTCAGGCCCCATATCATCACCCCCCGCCCCAGCCCGCCACCCTCTGCAATCCTAATGGAAAGCAAACAGACAGACAATTTCTTTCAATTAGCCCGAACCAGCCGACCCAATAAATTTTAGTTTGTTCTTCAAGACATAAGGGCCCTGTTGCATGTCCTGTTGAAAATGAAGACTAATGGGGTGTTGTGGAGCTGCTGAGTGCTTTATTTTGTGCCACTATACCACTCGCTCAAGCTTCTGTTTTTTTTTTTTCTCCCCGGCCCTTCCCTCCTTCCGTGAGCTAACTGGAATCAGTGCTGACCAGGCACAACACAAATGTTTAATACATTTATTCACGACTTGGATTCATTTTCTGTTTAAAGCATTATTCCTGAGTAGTTAGGCGGAGCTATTCATCACAGCTTGACAACAGCTGTGAATGTAACCATTGTTCACCCTCGGTGTCAGCTGAAGTGATGGCCTGCAGAGAAAGACTCAGCCACTCAGCTTCCTTTTTTATTATTATTTTTCAAATATATTACAGAGTGTTTTATGGAAATTTAGAGCTAAAATGGGCTGGTGAAGTAGTTTGATATCTTTAAGACTTTTTTTTTGGTGCCAAAAGGGCCTTGACTTAACCAGCAGTGGAGGAAGTGCTCAGATCCTTCAATTAAGTAAAAGTAGCTTTACCACACTGTTAAAATACAAGTACAAGTAAAGGTTTTGCATTCAATAGAAATAAAAGTACAGATGTATGAATAGAAGAATGTAGAAAAAAGGAAATATTTTACTCTCCTTATTTGGCTGTTATAACCAGAGAACAGGTAAGAAATGGTAACGCATTATAATGTTGGTGTACACATCTATAAAGACATATTTAAGTGTTCATTAATGTTTAAGTGTGCGTATGACTGTGTTTTACTGTCATGCATTCTCATTTTATACATCGGCCAAATGTTCAAAGATGAACCTACAGTTGTTGACAAAAATGATAATGAACAGTTATAAAATGTCATAAATTGTTTATTACACACCTTACTAATAATTTTTCACAGATGCTTTAAATCCTAATCTGGGAATGTATAATACATTTTTGCTAGAAAAAGCATCAGAAATAAATGCTCATTGTGCAAGAAATTATATTTTCATATTTAGATATTTTTAATACTGATGCTTTCATATGCAAGCAGCATTTTACAGTTGCAGCTGGTGCTAATTTTAACGTAATATAATATCGATTATAACAAATATTTTTGAGGATGATCCCAGGTTTTGTATGTGAAATCATAATCCAAAGTAAAGGTCTATGAAAACTTTAGTAAACCTTTAGTACTCTATTACTTTCTAGCACTGGACTTTAATGAGCAGTTAAAGTTAAAGTGAGATGAGATGACAGTAAAAAAAAAAACAACAAAAAAAAAAAACTAGTGGACGCCACTTTTCCCTTTGAAATAACAAACATAACAGCAATGCCAATAACAACAATAAAGATGAATAATCAGAGGCATATTTGCCATCAAACGCTGATGTATGTGAGATCCCTCGGGCCACCGCTGTTTGATGAGGGAAGAAACAAAGTTGCTTTGTCATACAGAGAAATATCAACTACAAGTGAACACGGGGCAAGGAGACATTGATTTTACAATTCAGGACTCAATCAAAGAGAATTATGGATGGCAATACTACTGTGATTTGCCTGTGCTGCTCATTAAGCTTAACATCCATAGTGTATGTCTCCCCCCTGGAAATGTAGGAATAAGATTTACAGGGGTAGGTTAAATACAGTTCAATACTTGAGAGAGGTGAAGTCACATGACGGCTAATAAAGGTGGGTGAGCTGGAGGAAAGCAGGAGGGGAAAGGGAGAGGGAGGACAGGGAAACTGAGTGAGGAAGAGGAACAGATGGAGAGGGAGGAGAAGGAAAAAGGAAAGAGACAGAAAAAGGGGGGAAGGGAAAGAAAGAGAAACACCATTATTATAGCCTGAACAGATAAACTATGCATCAAAGTGTAGCGTTTATTGAAAAACCATTTTTATGTGTGCTTTGAGGGCATGAAAATGAGAGCCCTATGTTCAAACACATCAATACAACGCTGCAGCAGCCAATGTATTTTTTTTTCCCTTTCTTTTTTTTTTTTTCCTTCCTTCTTCTTCTTCTTTTCCCCAAGATTCCCAATCAGATCTTGTGGCTCCCTGCAGGCTTTTATGCCAGCCACAAATGGTGCGACTGCCAGACTGACAAACACACAATCACTCAGAGTGGAGAGGGTGGAGAGAACCCCCCCCCACACACACACACACACACACACACACACACACACACACACACACACACACACACACACCTCTTACTCAGCCTCCTATCACAAAGGCCCTTTTAATAAGCCCATGAAAAAGAGCAAGTAATCCTTTGTAATGATTTCATTAAATGCCCTCATCACACCTGGAGATAATTCCATTATGATTGTGGCAATAAAATGAGGTTTTCATCAAGACCCGCAGACAGAAGGAGGAAAAGCTATTATTCCTCTCATATTCAGATATGACGTTGCCTCTAATATTATGATATTAGGCTATTTGGCAGAATTTATGACATTCAAGTCAATCCATAACGCTTGTGAGAGTTTCCTCACTGACAATGCCGCACACACACACACTTTTAACAGGCTTGGTGCTGCAGCCATGGAGAGACAGCAATTTGTGTGTTAGAAATCAGACGCAATAAACTGCAGTATTTGTTAGCAGCTTACATTATAAGTAAGTGAAGGCTTTCAAATTAGAATGCTGGGTAGAGAGAAAGGAAAACAATCTGAACGGTTAATTTAGTTTCTTTTCCACCTTTTCCACGCGTGTTTTTGCTTGCTTTAATACACCTAAAGCAGGTGTTAAACATGCGCCAGAGGAGAATTTGCAAGCAAATGCAGCACCTGTAAAACTAAAGGGTGTAAATCTCTCCCCCTAGAAAGCGTGACTTCACCTTTCTTCACACTTCAGATTCACATTTTTGATACATGGCAATAGGAGAGGATCTATTCAGACTTAAAGCTGCACTGACCTCTTAGCGCTGTTTGAGTTCACCTTTTTGTTTCATGTTCACCTGTTAGCCACCAACTTTTCCTGTCAATTGTTAATCTGATTAAACTGCCATTTAATTTTATTGTTCAGACACTATGTTTATTTTCACCATTTCCTGGGAGAGGTTGTTAATCCAGAGCAGTTAACATTTCCGAATTAATCTAACAAATATGTCAATTTTAGAGTTTAGAATAGATTTATAACAACCTGTATGGCTGCATCAATCTTATCCGTCATTGTTACTGTTTTAGTGGTCATTTTTCCTGTCGCCATTTCCCGGCTTGGGACCAGGAAAATGTTGCCTGCATTTCTAACCACGCCCACAAAGCTTTGACTGAGTTGATTTATTTTTTCTTCCAGTCAAAACACGTCTCTGTTCAAAATCATCCCATGTTTTAGGCCAACCCTGCCTTAAAAACCTCTCTGCTGATCTCTCTCTTGACTGGTGAGTCTGGTGAGTAAAGCACGATGCCCTGAGAGTTGTATGATGTGTTTTAATTGTGCATCGATGCTCTTGTTGGTCTGCAACTCCTTGCCAGTGGATTTTCAAAGTCAGAAATTGATTGTTTTTTCGAGGAAAACAGCTGTCAGTGAGAGACACAGGCACACACCAGAAAAGATGTGGAGATGTGGGGAGCAATTCACAGATCTGGAACCTGATTCATGTTCAGGTAGTGTACAGTGGGTTTATTAATGCTTTTTTTGTTGTGTTTGTGAGCCAGGAAGTCAAAATAATGAATTAAAAATGGAGGAGAAAAATGGGGGATGATTCATTACATTACATTACACACAGCAATTTGATCCACTGTTTTTATACATCCTTATAAATACATCCATCCAGCTACAAAGCAAGGATGAATTTAAAGTTACAGTCAATCACAAAGGAAAAAAAAGCACACTAACATTAGTAAAAGTTGGATGGATTGTAATGAGACAATATCCCGTTGTATTTTTCCTCAGGCTGGATAAACATAAAACTACAGGAAATCAGGTCTAACCTACAAAACATTTTAAAGACAGAGACAAAGGGAAAAAGAGAGGGGGAAAGAAAAGAGTTTCATTACAAAGTGTACCAAAACAGAACTTCAGCACTGCCACGATTCTGTCAGCTGGCGGTGTGCAGGTACAGTATAGGGCTCTCTACAGAACTTATATTATTGTTACAAAAATTCCTGCACGGCAAAGAAAATGTGACAAAGGAGGAATGGCGAGGATACTGTGTGCTGTCTGGAGGAATCGGAAGCTATGTGTTTTTGGCATTCATGTCACAGCCCTTTTGAAAAATGCATCAAAGCAATTGCAGAACTCGTGGGACCGGGTTTGGGCACACAAAGTCATGACCATCATCCAAGCCTCAGTGGTGAGGATGGAAGAGAGCTGCCTGCTTATAGTGGAGGGTTTGAAATGTGCTACTGTGCCACTTAATAATAAAAACAAGTGTCCTGCCAGACCATGGTAGCACAGATTCCTGTAAATTTCTGTGGCTGCGCCTGTTTCTATGTAAAATGTGTGGATATGTATGTGTGCATGCGTGTGTGTGCATGGGTGCTGCTGTGTACAGAAACAATTTGTCTGCGGCGGTGACTGGTATTTTTCATGCCTCTTGGAAAACTTGGAAACAGATTGTGTTGTTTTTCATGCTTACATTCACACATGGCTATTAGCTGAAATGCCTTCTGCTTTAATAACAACTCTCTCTTCCACCTTCTGCTCGGAGAAATCGCAAATAACGACGGTCACAGTCTAACTATGACTTTCTTACATGTGCACTGGTGGTTAGGAATTGAAATGAGATCACTCACAGATGGATAATTCCCCACAGATGTCATGCTCTCCACTCATCTTCTGCTTTGTAATTCTTGGCCAAATCTTCTCTGAAAAGGAAAAAAAAAAAAAAAGTTCATCTCTCTGTGTGGTTTAAGCAGCAAAGCTTGTGCTGTTACTACGACACAGCTACTATTATTACTTCTGCTTCCTTTCTGGTAAGTGGGCATACACCCAAGATGACTTCTGTAAAGAAGAGTTACATGTTCAGCTGATTTTAAGTGAAGTCTGACTGATTTTTATGTGATATAGGGCTGCAGCAAAGATTTTTACAAAATGTATTAATCTCAAAACTATTTTGTAAAAATAACCTACAGTTATGTTGTAATAAATAAACATTATGGCCCCAAACTCAAACCCAAGAAGACAACTCAAATTGCAAAAAAAACAGAAAAAGAGAAGTAAGAAAAAAACCCAACAAATTCTTACTTTTGAGGGGAAAAATGTTGGTTGGTTGATCATATTATAAGTTGCTGATGATATACCCACACAGTGGGTGTGTTTTATGGGTACCAAGCAGACCATGTGGGGCATGAGCCACATCCTGTTTCACCATTATCTAACTAGCAACAACCTCAGATGGCAATGCCTGTATGAAAGTCATGGTCAATTACGTACTGTAACTCTGGTTCTTTTAACTAGCTGAAGAAAAAAATCTGTTTGGGAGAAACGCAGTGAGTGGGCAAAGACCAAAGCCTTCAGTATGAGTGAGTATGAGCCTGTCATGGTTGTAAGGCTGTCTGTAGAGGCAGTCTAACCAAAAACTTACTATACAATGTTACTGTATTACCTTAAACATATTCATGCATCTTTCTGTCTGCATTTATTTTATTACCTTTATTATCATTTAGCCATTGACACTATTAGAAACTGTTAACAATGCATCTGATCTTTCAGAATAAAGCTGATAGTATCAAACATGCTGATGTATTGGCTGGTATCTAATTATAATGAACTAGCTTTGACAGGAGACGATGTCATGCGAACCTCTTCAGACCATCACACCCATCACATCCCACTGCACCGGTCTGGAGGTCTATTTAAATGCCTTCTTTCTGTACACTGGCTGCTTTGGACAAAACAAGGAGGTTGTGCTCTGTTTATATAAACCTTGCAGTCTTTGTTTCTGAGGATTCTGCTGTGCTCTCTAAATAATCATATTGTTGTTCCATGCAGTAATTCACATAGTTCTGTATCCAATGCAGGCTGCAGCCAAAGATGTCGGGAATAGTATGTAGCTATCACGCTCTGTGGGAGGTTATTGACTTCATACTAAACCTGAATGAACAATGAAATGCGAGAACAAACAAGACTCACTCCAGAGGACAAATTTCACATTTGGGAAATATGTTCAGGCATTTTTTTTTTTTACACATACAAAAAGTTTATTGAATAGTATATACTCCAGGACTGACAGCCACAAACCATAACAGAGTTTTTCTTCAACGATGGAACAACGTATGCAGTCCAACCTGAACCAAAATCCAGTGTTTATGTGATTATATTCTGCTTTACCCTGCTTTGTTTTGTCAAAAAACACAAGAGACTAACAAGTGCAACATCTTCACAGCTAAACTTTGTTAGTCTACACTGAAATAAATTGCAGTTTTGGGACATGCAGCACCTGATTTTACGAGTGAAAAAACCTAACAGAGCGTCATTTTAGATCCTTATGTTCCCCCCGTAGTGAGAGGACGAGCAGAGAAATACTCCTTTGGGGCCCATGTGAGAAGGCAACACTGCACGACACTAAATACACAGAATATTAGGAATATTTACTCTTTTTTATGATTTTAGAGCAGGTAAAAATCCATTGTCTCTCAACAATCCTGGAGAACAAAAGGATCTTTTAAACCTATTTACAATTAATTTAAAAAAAAACAAAGGAGTTTTAAATAAAGTGTTAAGACAAAGAGGAAGCAGCATAAAATCAGGAAGCTGCTGCCAAAAATATTTTGCATGTTCAGTGTAAATTTTATGAATCAGGGTGTCCCACTCTATTACTGGGCCTATAATAAACAGTGGCACCCTTGGTCCCGTGTCTGATATCTGAGGTGGAAATAGAGGTTACAATTAAAAATAAACACAGATACAGTCAGTCTCTGTACAATCATGAGCCACAATCACAAATAAAGAAATCAGTAACATAGCCATCTATTATTTTGAAGCCAACCTGGTGGGATCACATGTTGGGGTCACCACTTATTTGTACAGCGGGGCAGACCGAGTTCGGATAACGCTGCTGTATTCCCTGGATGTTTCCAGGCCTGTCACTGAGGGGACTCTCCTCTGCTCACCACTCTCTAAGGAATCAAATAAAAATTTATAGGACTTCTGAGTTCGGGTCATGTGGTGGATTTCTGGGATACAGCAGTTGCACGACCTAGTAGTGAGGCGTGTGTTTGCTCAAGTGTGTATATTTGTGCAAGTGTATCTGTGTGTGTGAATGTCTGTGTGACAAAGAGAGCGAGAGGCGGAGAGAAAATGAGAAAAAAAAAAAGAGAGAAATGGGCAAGTTTCTAAATATTTTAAACCTGCAATAACCAACTTTTGGCCACTTGAGGGCAGCAGAAACAAGTTGTGAGCGCAACATTGATATATTAACATCTTTTAAGTTGATATGATGGACTATTCAGAAAACATTTGCTCATATACACAAGCACAAGACATGAAGCAACAATGGAGCTGTGTTTCTGACCACCTGTAGGAATGTACGTCTAATATTCACTCTCCTTTTAGAGCTTTTTTGGCGAAAACAGCTGGCTGCTGTGGCCGAATATTACATACAGTATGTGAGCAGCAAGAGCGAACAGAAACAGTAAAGCTACAGACTGTAAAGGCAAATCAATTAGCTGAAGATACTAAAATGCTTCATATAAAGTGCAAGGAGCTACAGAATTAGGTGATAATTCTCACTGAGTTTATCACTATAGGCTACTAAGCTCGGGCTGTATGTATTTTTTCATACCTGTATACTTTCCCAACCTGTCATGGTATACAGTATGATGGTATTTGTGCTTTAAAAATTGTAAAAGCTGAGCTGATGGTGATAGAAGTCATTGTTAAAATGGTAAAAAATTCTGTGTCCAATATGCACTTAGCCTAATTAGAAAAGTCTTGCTGGGTTTAGGGTCCTCAGGGTCCAAAATTAACACCTGTCAAGTGCCAAATGCAGGTAGATTTCCATCTGGAAAAACCTCAGAGGGCTATCCTTCACACCGGTGGACAAATGTTTTACTAATTTAATAAAAAAAACTATGCAGAGTGTCTCTGTAACATTTTGGTGTCATTTACGGACGTGCTATTTCTGTCCTCTGCTCTCTGTGTTGGAGTTTGACACACACACACACACATTTTTACACTGGTCTAAACAGTGCAGCACTCCTAGTTCAGAGTTTACCGTACAGGACATCAGCCACTCCGCTAAATCACTTGCCGCTCGTCGGTTTATCGCGAGTCAAAAAGTTAAATATCATACTGATATCCTGGGTGTGATGTAATACCATGATACCGCCCGTGCCTACCAGCTACACCTTTTACATTGCACATAATCATTTCATCATTTGTTAATATTGATTATTGTGGCCTTAAATAAATACATCAAACTACAAGAGAGTGATTGGGAGGTGAATTTAAATGAAAAGTAAATCACAAAGAAAACCACAGACACATGTCATTTGTTTTCAAAAGTGGGTATGTGGGTATGAATGTGGTGGAGATTTGGTTGGGGGGTGCGGGGTCAGGACTCAACACAGGCCCAGCCTCCCGTGTCCATTCTTGCAGAGGAAATCTCATTAAGGCCACTCTTCCTCTCTGCTACATCACCTATGGGAAACAGATTTGGATATTGCACTCTCCCTCTTTTTTTAAGCACCCAGCCCGAGATCTGTTAGGGGGAACAATGGAGGAGACTGATGAGGGGAGGGGGAGCGTGTATTGACTTTTTCCCTCTCCTCTTTCGTCTTAATGCATCTCATTTCCCCCCCATCCTCTTTTGTTGAACACCTTTCCTTCCCCATCAACCTCCATCAATCTCTCTATCCTGGCTGGGTGAAAAATTGCACCCATTACCTTTGTCATGTGGTATACAGAAATAGCATTCCCTCCACTGACAAACGTAAAGTAAAACAACTTGCGGTGAGTCACAAGACTGCAGGACGGAGGCGCCGCAGCATGAATCACTCTCGTATATTTGACAACTTCCATACAGTCAACAGACGTTAAAAGTCGAGGAAATGGGTGCACATCTTGGATAATGCAGGCTGTGCAAACTGAGCCTGTACAAATGGGTGAAGGATTTGTTACTCAGAAATATTTATGCCACAGGCTGTTCCTGGAGATAACAGTCTGTGTAGTCTAAACCTCATTTAACTGGCCAAATACTAAAGTTAAAACGACGTCTTGTTTATTTCTTAGCTTTAATTACCTTATGGGCAACATTTGTTTTATTCAGTGCCGAAATGTTCATGCTCATGTTTTAAAATGACCTTTTGATTACTTTAAAAATGAAAATTGTGGTTCATCAAGACGAACAGTTAACAGTCAGTGCTAGCAGCTGTGTGAGGCTGCACTCAGAAACAGCCGCGCTTTAAGCTAAATGCTGATGGCATCATGCTAACGTGCTCACAATGACAACGCTAACATGCTGATGCTAATTAGCAAAGAAAACAAAGTAAGACTGAGGCTGATTAGAATCAGTTTTTCAGGTATTTGCAGGATAATAAAACAAAGTACAGGGAAGCTCAAAGTTCTGAACTGATGATGGTTTACAATGAAAATTCAGGGACCTTTTTTTTTTTTTTTATTATACATTTTTCACAATGTCAGATCAGAAAATTCAGGCAAATCCTTCCAAACGCTGCCAAGAATTTTTTTCTCAAAACACTGTTAAGCTCATTAGTTAGATCTTGTGGAAGCCATGAATGTCTGGACAAATTTTGTTCCAGTCCATCTGTTAGATCTTGAAATATCTTACTAGACAAGTGAAAAGTTAGAGGAGAAGTTGCGGGATTGTTGACACTATGGATAACTGTGCTAGATTTCATGGCACTTCATCCAATTATTGGTATGACATTTCACTAAAAACAAAAAATGTTAACCTTGTGGTAGCTTTAGAGGAAAATTTGGGAAATCAAGCAACCAGTTTGCCTCATCCACTTACGCATGATAGATGGTGAGACCACAACAGCAACCTTAAGTAAGGAATAGTAATGACCTGCACATTTTGCACAGCATAGCATTTTGGTGTTAATTACATTAGGTTGCAAAGTGCTGTTAAGGAACCTGAAAGGTCTGCAGGCGCTGCATCACTCACTAATCAATTGCCATTATCATGCCCGGTGCAAAGGTCTCGACCAGAGGGACATGTTGGACGCCTCTATTACTTTTCTCCACTTTACACCAAAGATGCTTTGCAAAAGCAGCGCCGTTTAATGGCCGCTGGGGGATGATTTTAAAGTTTTAGAGTGATGGCTATCCATAAAAACAGCAGCTTATCATTTCAGAAATGACAATATAACGTGAAACTATCCACCACAATGGCTGCACAGGGTGTGAGGTGTGAACACGAGGCCATTACAGGAGCAGGCTGAACTGCTGCTGCACCTCCAGGAGGAAATGTTCGGAAAATGTCAGTCTGTATCTGAGTCAGTGAAAATCTGAGTTTCAGTACCTGCAGTTTTGTTGTTGTATAACAGAACACTTTAGGACACAGAGTACCCAACGAGCCTCAGTGGAAACATACAGTGTCCTCAACAGATGTGATTATGTGGATTAGGACTGTCTCTCCCTCTCTCCCGCCCTTATCCCTCTCTCCTCTGACCCTCTCATTCATCCAATCGGAGGGAGGGGGCGGGACAGAGCGGAGGGGAGAGCTTTTGTCAACAGGTTGCACTGCACTGGCCAACATACAATAGTTCAGCAACAAACAACTCTTTTCATAATCTGCATCATTCACATGGATTCATTCTTCAGACTTTAGCTGTCAGTCTCTTTTTATATGGTTTAATTTGGTTTGCCTCTTGGAAGAATAATAAAGATGATTCGGACCATGTTTCAACATGCCAAGAAACATCCGGGGGTAGGTTGCATCATATTCATGTTTCTATTTAACTTTGTGATTTTTTTCTACCACAAACATCAAGCTCTTTTTGTCACATGTTGAAAATATTATGCTGCAAGCACAGGTGACTGTCATGTTGCTGACCAGATCATAAAAATGTCCAACTCCTCCATACCATTATACAAAAAGGACCAATTTGATTTGTTTTACCACTTTAAATAGCAAACCTTGCAAGTTTTAGTTCTTGCTCTAATACTTTGGTGTTTTCTATCAAAAATGTCTTTGGGAACATGTGCTGACTATTTTGCACTATTACTCTGACACTATAGACAAATACTTATATCCTCATCAAATAATATCACCACCACTGAAAGCTCTAAAAGCTTGTAGGTAGAAATTTGAGCTTAAACTCTTGTTGCACACAACATTAAAACAACTCTAATTACTGATTTCATCATATGAATTGATTAAAACAAGTACTGTGACTGCACATAATTACCTTGCACCATTCACATGTTAATTTGCTTTATTACTGTCTTAATAAAATGAAGGGAAAAAGAAAAAGGAAGACACAGAAGCTGTCTGTGCTTGTTTTTTTTCTGTTGCCTCAGAGCTATGCTGAGGGTGACCCAAATTCGTGGATTGACAGGATTGGCTTGGCAGTGCACCAGAAAAGTAATAAGGGCAGCAACAGTATCGAACCCCAGCGAGTATAAAACACTTCCTATATCGGTCAGGCTGAACAGTGAAAGGTGAAAAACTCACTTGTGTGGCACGATATGAAGCTATCAGCACTGGGGAGTGGACAGCTCCCAGCTCTTGGGCCTGTCTAGATTATCTGCTCTGTGTGTGTGTGTGTGTGTGTGATCAAAGCTGACCTGTTTTCATGTGTTTGTGTGTATGTTTCTGTCTCTGTTTACTTCAATGATCGAAGCTGAGCATCTGCAGTCAGTACAGTATGCGCCCAGTGTATCTTTAGCATGTTTGTGTGTGTGTTTTCATGTTAGCACGTTACCATGTGCATGTGTGGTCATGTTAGCATGTGCATGTGTGTGTGCACTGTGAACTTTTTTCCAAGGTTAACTTGGACAAGTTGAGAAGTTCATAATGAAAAAATTCAGCATAAAGAATTCAGCAAACATAAAGGAGCAGCAGACTTTTCGGTCCATGACTAAAACACTAGACTGCTGCTAAAATACAGTTAATGGTGAGTTAATTGATTAGTTGATCAATATTGAGCACAATCCTGATTTAAGTCTTTTCTAAATCAACAGCAAACTCTCACTGATTTCAGCAGGTCAAATGTGATGAACTTTTGTCTTTCTTCTAAATGCAAAATTTTTAAATAGTTGATGGGACAAAACAAGGAATGGGAGGGCTTTACTTTGGCCTTTTGGAAACTGCAATGAGCAAATTTCTCCAAGTTGTGACAATTTGTTGACAAAATGTTTGTCTGATGAATCAAACGTATTCATAAAGAAAATGTTTAAAATTTTAAGCCATCTTTTGAGAAAATGCATATTTTCTGTTTTATATCATACTAAATTTCTGGTTGGATGAGGCAAATCGAAGAAACTCTGATATTTCACCATTTTTTCCACACTTTCTTTACAAAAATGATTAAACGATTAATTGAGAAAATTGTCCGCAGATTAGTCGTCAGTGAAAACACTTGTTAGCTGCAGCCACATTCAGAGACTTTACGACGCGGATTTGCTCAGCTGTTGGCTGTCAAACTGCACTCTGGCACCAGTGCATCTCAGTCTAAAGCGTGAGGTTGTTAAATAGCTGTGCGCCGAGTGGTTTGAGGCTGCAGCCGAGGGAGGGATATTTTCTTCAGCTCTGTACTGGAGCTTTAAAAGGTACTCACTATCAAAGTTTTATCGCCAGACTTTCTCCTAATCAACAACAAGGCAAGTGGCATCGCAATCAGACAGAAGACAGATGTCGAGATACAGCTGAGTAGAGACATTCTTCAGTTCAACCTGATCAAACTGTCATCTCGCTACAGCTTCACTAGATCTGCGTGGGCTGAGAACAGCTGTTCGCCAGTTGTGTGACTCTCTCCGTCTCATACATAGAGTATCACATAGCAAAGTAGACAGGAAATGTATGGCAGTGTAGTGTTGATGAATAGACACAGCGCGGTGAGAGGATTGACGTAGCTAAGCTCTGGGTGTTTAAGATGACATATCACATTAGCCCCCTGTCCCCCTAATGTGCTTTTCTATTTTAATTCCTGTCATCATCACGGCTCAGAACATCAAATAAAAGTGCGTACGTGTGTATGTGTGTGTGAGAGCTCAGACTGTGCGTGTCAGCGCATTTACGTGTACATGTGTGAGTGTGTGTGTGTGTGTTTACGCGTGTCTCACTCTCAGTTTGTGTGTGTGTGTGCGATGCTGTCGCTCAGTCTGACAGGTATAGTGTTGAGGAGGAGAGTCTGGCACACACACAGAGATGCAGCAGCTCTCTCTTTCCACCGCGTCCTTGCCCATTCAACCCAGGCTGACAGTGAGCTGCCTCACACATGGCCTGGGCCTCATGCATATGGAGGAGGGCAGGGAGAGGGAAAACAGGAATAACAACTACCCGTGTCTGTGTGTATATGTGTGTGTGTATTTCGCACAGGTGTATGTTCATGGTACATATCACAGCCAAGCACTTGATAGAATATGTTTGTTTACCTTCATATGTCTCTGCGGCCTGGGACTAAAGCATTCCTCCTCTCCTCTCCTCTCCTCTCTTCTCTCTCTCTCTCAGTTAATCCCTCAGTTTTTCTTCCTGACTTTGGGCATCACAGGGGCCACCCTCTATCTGATCCGTTTGGCAAGAGGACCTCATGTCACGTAAGACTGTAGCCTGTCTACACTCTGAGCCATTGTAGGAATCTTGTCCCTTGCTTTTATACTGTGAGATTTTGCTGATTTTTTCAGTTATTGTCTGCTGAATCCAAACCTCAGATAGATAAAGCTGGGTATCATTTCAGAATGTTCAACACTGCCAACAGAGCTGGGTCACTACAGCCCTTTTGGATCTGTGTCCAGGCTGACGGTAAACCCAGATTTGCCAAGCTTAGAGGCAAATTAATCTCTCGTGAAATCTTTTCTCACTTGGAAAAGAGCAAAGCATAAAACAGTCAGGTAGCAGGACTCTCATTTGCCTGTATATCTCTTTTGCCAGAACAACTCACACATACAGAAGGTTCATCATCATTTTGTAAATATCTTCACCAAAAGCCAAAAAGAAACTTTTGTCTAATTAATGTGTGCTCTGTAAGCCACAATAACTAAAGAACTCAGCAAAAAAGTACCTTCATTTTTGTCATCCAACCAGACCAACAGAGTGGTGATTCATCTAATATATAGCTTTGTATCAAATAAAATAATTTCTCCTCTTCTTATTTAAATCTTTTCAAATCAAAATCTGGATCGCCAGTAATCTACTAAGGTGTACAAAAAAACACCTCGACCTTTTATTTCATTGTGTCAGGTGCTTGTGTAAACAAAAATGTTATTCTGCTCATCTACTTTTTCTCAGGTTTTATTTACAAGGTTGTGAACATTAATTCAATCATCACTCAAAACACACAAAGCACAAAAAGGTTTCTTTTTTCTCAGCCAAAGGACACAGGGTTTAGCTATTTTAGATTTTAGTAACTTGCAAATAACAGACACATTTGTGATCAGTATTTATCAGCCAGTGGACTATTTTTTTTTTTTTTTTTTTCAAGAAAAACAGTTTTGATCACTGAAGACTGGAGTGAAAAACATACTGAACGACAGCTTACGGTTATGTGATGCACAGAATAGGAACAGGCACAGATGAGGGATTCAAAAGAGATTTGGGTTCAATAAACGTATCCTGGAATCAGATTTTATAAAAATGCAAACCAAAACCCTGATGATGCCATCCAGAAGAGAACACTGAGTTTGATGTGAGTATGAAAACAAAGCTTTGTGACAGCTACATGTCATAACAGATCGTTAGATCCCTGCACTAACTGTAACTCAGCATCTCCTCACGTACAGTAAACGTACACCGTCCGTGTCCTATTTTGGGCCACACAGCATCACTTGTTCTGAGGGTCGGCCATAAAGCCTGACCTCATCACCAGCTGGTGATGAGTGCTGTGGTCTGTGGCTTCCTCTCTCTCCCTCCCAGAGATTGTCTAGTGTTTGTGGTAATGCAGGGAGAGAGGGGGAGACATACCCGCTCTGCCATCAGTCTCTCGGGCTCTTTGTTTGTGCTTTGGCGGCGTGACTTGCTGCCAGAGGGGGAGGAGGAGGAGGGCTGGACAGGTCGCAGTGGAGCGCTGTGAAATCCAGACTTTGGTTAATGAACAGAGAAGCTCTGCCAAGTCACTGGGCTGAGTTCACCTCATCTCATAATCACCTCTCTTTTTTTTTTCCAACTTCTATGTACCGCCTTTTGTCTTTGTCCTTCTGTCTTCTTTCTCCTCCTGTTTGTTCACATCTCACTGTTTCTCTCCTCCAACTTTTACTTTTCTCTGTGTCTCTGTGTCTCTATGTCACTTTATGTTTCCCTTTTTCTCCATCACGCGTGCCTCACTCATCATGCATGCCTTTTCTCATCCTCATCCCCCCCACCCCCCCCCCTTTACCCTTTATTTCTCCTCTTTTTACTCTGCATGCCCTGAATCTTTCCACACTTGCAGCCTCTGGGACAAGAAGAACAACCCTGAGCCCTGGAACAAGCTCAATCCAACCTACCAGTACAAGGTACTACTCCCTCGTCGCACACTGCGCGGCCACATGCCCACTCACACCGGTCATGTCTGCATGAAAACTAAACTATGCAAGAATGGCATTGTTTCACTGAGTCTGTGAAAATCTCACATTCATCAAACCCACCAAAATAGATTTGGACCAACCAGCGCTCACATTCATCAAACCCACCAAAATAGATTTGGCAAAGCGCTGGCATAATGTCAGATCAACATGGCTGCTTTCTGGCTTTCTTCACATCTGTTCAAACACGGGGAAATGAACTGTCTTTCAAAAACAAATTAAGGCAGATGGACCCCAGAGCTTTTAGTGGTCGGTAATAATTTGCCTTACCTCTTGAACAAGGCCAGATCCACAGACAAACTAATGAAAATATTAACAATCCTGACCCAAAATAGAGAAGAAAAACAACCAACTGACAAGTCCCACAAGAGGAGATCTGGATGATGTGTTTTTCAGAGAAAAGAGCATTTTTCTGAGGGTTTCAAGGCTGCGCCGCTTGCCAGTGGAATGAAAGTCGCTGCAGACAAAAGGTCAGGACACGGCATGTTTAATTCTCGATAGCAAGGCAAAGGTCTCGCATCGAAATTCCACTGAAGTCCAAACAATGATCGTAATGAGGAGGGGCGGAGGAAAGTAGGAAAGAGGGGAGGCGAGGGTTTTAATGGCAGACCAATCAAGAAAAATACTCAGGGAGAAAATAATCACTGCCAGTGCGTAAATGTGTGTTTTGCATGGTTGAAGGGCTGTGATAGTATGCAGAACACATGCACGCAGTCACACAGATACATCATCCATGACATATGCAAACTGTTGTCCTCAGCAAGACTAAAATCTGGAAAATAAATTCGCTAGAAAATATCATGGTAAATAAGTGTGTTTTATGTTGTATATTTGCAGTAGAGGAGAGGAAAAAAAGAGTTCACTCCTGCCTCTTTTTTTCCTCTGCGCGTTCTCCTAAAGACAGCGCTGATGAATTTAATTTAAGCAAAACAGATTTAAATGTATTCCTCCTGCCTTCCACAGTTTGTGGCCATCGACACAGACTACAAGAACCTGAAGAAAGAAGGCCCTGACTTCTAAAGGTCCTCCAGGAAACTCCAGGAGCGCCAAGTTTGGCACGACCTCCTGCTGTCGCCAGAGTGGTGTGAAACGTCTTCCTGAGCATTTCTTCAGTCTCGCCTCTTGCGCCACGACAGCAGCTCTGAATTAACGCTGTGAACCTATGAATAAAAACCATTAAAGATCGCACAAGACACACAGCTGGTTCTTTCTTTCCACCAAGGTATTTGTTTACATGCTACTTACTTAGATGTTGCATATTCATCATGAAATATCTTACTTTGGGTGGATATTGTCGAAGCAAACTGGTCTTGAATTTTTCAGGCTGCAGCGATAATAATAATGATGAATATCTGTTAATATTTTTACTTTCTCACATGAGCCGCTCTGCTGAGAGGTCAAAAGTCAGAGTCTGATAGTAAAAAGCAAGTTTAAAACTGGTAGCATCTTTAAAGCTGCACTAGTCAAATTTTTTTTCTGGCAACAGATCAAATGACTACATCTATGTGAAAGGGGTCGCTCATCGAGATGAACCCACAGAGAATTATCACCCGACTCCGCAGTTCCCCTGAGCGCTGCAGAGCATTTTGTTTCGTGTTTTTACGGCAAACGGTTTTGCTGTTTAGATTCAGTCTCATTGTTCTCATCACCTTTATCGCAGCAGGCATCTGTTTGACATGGAGGAGCATTTAGCAGCTAAAGAGCCAGAGATATTTCCCCCAGGAGAAGGTGGAAACTAAAACAAAGCCAAAAAAGGAGAGTGAAAACAACTCAAAATTTATGCTAATGTTGTGTCTGCAGGATTGTTAATAGGCAACTTTTTGCTGGCATAACAAATAATTACCTCATTTTTATAATAATATGTCAGTGCTGTGCTTACAGATTGTTGCTGCTGCAAAGTGGCTGAGACAAAAAAAAAAGTTTCTGCTTTACAAGTATAGTCTACAACCCCTGAGAAAGCTTGCTGATATTTGAACTCAGTGGTCAGAAAATGCACCCCAACCCTTAGTGCGCCCTCAGACTCAGCTGAGTAACACACAGCATTAGTGTTGTCCTGCGCATGAGCACGAGTTGCACAGAGAGTCAGTATTTGATGACCCGGGTATGAGAACGTGCTTTGTTTCCAATTTACAGTGCAAGGGCTGTGTATGAACACCAGACATTTATTTACACAGAACAGGCAGCTAGAGGTCTGTGAGGAGATATTTACTGAATTAGACAAGAAGTGTACTAGATTAGCATTTTAGATGCCAACTTGCAGCGATTATTTGTTTCTTACATGTGTCTTATGACTGAATTCAATATTCAAGAGGTGAACCTACATAAAGGTTCCAGGTACTCATAAGCAGCAAGCAGTGATGTTGATCATCATTGGTCAGCGAGGAATAATCTGTATTTACCACCACATCTGCAACAACACCGACTGTCAATATCAATGGGATGTGAGTGTTTAGCAAGGCCCCCATGGGAATTTGGGGAGGTGAGCGAGCTGGAAACAGCTTTGTAAAATACAATATGGACATAAATAAGAATCTAGTGCCAAAGTCTACAAGGCTCTTAAAAGTTTATGTTAAGGAAAGTCTCAGGTCATAGTCTTGGATTAGATAAAATAGTAGAGGACGCCTCCTCCAGGTCCTATAAGTCAAGGGCAGTCTGCTCACTGCTCCACCCTGCTGCTAAACTAATAATTAGTGTGTGACATTCCTGCACACGCCACCGACAGCTAACATTTGTGGTTGACTGTGTTAATGAACTCATACAAGCCGTGCAAAACTGGAACCTTGTTTTTGATTTCCAGGGGAAAAAAAACGTTATTTACCGAGCTCATCACATCACAAATCCAGCACTGCGGGGACAAGAAAGTCACACATGTATCATGCTGAGATATGAAGTTGCAGATGAAGAGGACCAAAATAGAAATCAGTCATGAGAGATGAATATCCGCGCAGGTCAGAGGAGCTCTTTCAAACCAGTTTTCAGTCCCGGAAAGATGTCCAAAGAGACAAACCACTGAACTGTTTGATCACCACCTGTCTGTAAAGAAAACCAAAACATTATTTTCATTTAGGTATGGCGCGGGACAATGACTCAGAAACAGTAGTTCCTCTAAATATGCCTCCTGCTGGCATAATTCCTTTGGAGCGTTCATTGAATGATGAATGTTTGCCTCTGTGGGCGCCTCTGTGTGTATGTGCTCTCATTCAGTATTGCTCGACACCAGACAACAACATAAAATCCCTCTCTAATAGCGCACAAACTGTCTCAATGTCGGACCCCTGGGTTCTCCTAATACACTCCTTAATAGACAATCTATGTTGCAGACCCTGCACGGGCCCATTTGTGTGTGTGTGTGTGTGTGTGTGTGTGTGTGTGTGTCTGCTCCTTTTAAACAGCAATATGCTTCCTGCAACAGTGTGGTGACCTGCCCAGTGGGTATTGTCTGTTGCTGGGTGATGATTGTGTGTGTGTGTGTGTGTGTGTGTGTGTGTGTGTGTGTGTTTGTGTCAGATGCACAAAACCTGCTGACAGGTAATCAGCCAGGCCAAAGCATCACACTGGGGCATAATCACAAGGTCACACACACACACACACACACACACACACATACACACACACACACACACACACACATACACACACACACACACAACCTAGAAGGGGGACAGTTATTATCCAACCCGAACAGCTTCGCAGTAGTCGTTGTGATTGCATCGCCTCAGTATTAGTATCAGTATAAAACTTTACGGCAGAGAGTGACGCACGCCAGCAGCTCGCCATCAAACAATTTACCAATTAGGATGAGAGCTTGCAGAATAAGGTGAGATTTTGTTTCTTATCTTGTATCTCCCCCCTGACCCCACTTCTTTTAAATGCCACTCGCTTCTTCTTTTGGACTCTTCAGACATCACCTAAACACTCTTCCCCTTCTCAAACGTCTGTTCTGAGCTTATTCAACTCATAACGCATTTTGCTTGCCCGCCCTCCGTCATTTTTCCAGCTCATGCTACAGATGAAACAGGACTACGCTGAACCACTATGTTCGTATGGCTTCAACAGCCCGCAACTGTGCCTACAACCCGTCCTTTTCCAAAACAGCAAACATTACGGCAGACATGCGATCCCAGTCAGGCCTCAGAAAGCAGCGAAGTGTGGCAGTGTGTGATTAAGATCTCAGCTTTACAAACACAGGTTGCGTTTGTCATTTTTCTACCTCAGAAGTTGAAGTGAGAGCACTTTCGACAACACACATACACTTGTCAGTGAAAGCGAGGCGGGGGGGGCGGGGATTGAGAGGGGCCATCTCCTCCTCGATTACATCTTCTCTGATGAGCAAGAGTAGATATTTTTAGATGAGGATTAATTTTAATGGGTGAGATAAGAAGTGAGTCGTGGGTGGAGGAGGGACGAATAAATAAGTAAATAGGACATGCCGCAAAACAGGAGGCAGCGGTGGCAGCGTTGGGGTAGCGTGGCTGTTGTAGCGGGGCCCTGGGCAGATCCTCCTGGGCAGATCCACTGATCCAGTGGAGATACTGAGGCCTTTCATCCTTTAATGTTTTCTCCCAGAGGTGGAACATGAAAATCAAAGAGCAAGCCAGTGTTTGTCCATAACTCCAAATGGAGCGACCTTTTGTAAAAGGAGCGCCGGTGAGGTTAGATGGCGAGGAGTAATTTTCAATAGAATATACAGTATATATCTACTGTAGGGAGACAATATCCACAATAAAATATATGACTAAAGTTTAAGTGTCCAAGGTTCATTGAATGGCTTTGTTCCAGAGCGTTCAATCACAGGAAACATCCTTCATTAGCAGATGGAGTATATTTATTCATCAATTGCACAAATAAAGGCAAGAAGTGCTACTACTACTTTTTCTAACAACACTTAAGTTTGTGATTAAAGTAAGTGATCATTTTGCTTATGCAGGCGGCCTCTTGCAAAAGTATTCTTGACATAACTTGATATGTGATGTCTCACAGCCAGGGACAGGCGACCCAGCAGTGACTTGTGTTTGCGCTGTCCCACTGCAGATGTTTTGAAAATGACTTCTTGGGGTTAGTCCAGAGAGAATTCATAGTGAAGTTTCCTCCGAAAAATTCAACATGCTGCGTCTTTGATGTGGCACATCTGCTAGTTCAACAGGCCACTTTTACTGTTCATGTAGGTTAACAACACAATTAATCACATACTTCTAAAATCTGTTTATAAATGGATTCAAATATTAATTAAATGAAATTGACAGATGACAACATTAACAGATCAGCTGAAACTTTACTTTTTAAAATCACACGTCAGCTGCCACAGCCATATGGTAACATGGTTTTGTATTCCAGTTCTTCGGTGTGATAAGAACATCACAACGCTTCAGTAATGTAGTTTTATTCAAACTTTACACAAGTGCGCTGAGCTGACCAATACAGATCGCTAAACCACAACACAAGCCGCAGAGAGAGAACAGACAACAGCACAACCCACTAAAAATACGACAATGTACAAGGTAACATCCTGCCTATGTGAATTCCTAAATATGCCAGCGGCATGTTTATAATATACAGCATGAGAATAGCTCACACTATGTGAAAAGCAGGACAAAAAATTATGCTGCATTGGCAGTCTTCCTGGAGTCCCTCGTCGCTGCAGGAGTGGAGAGAGTTTCCGTCGAGTTGGATGAGGTGAAAAAAAAAAAAAAGTTTCAATTATTGGCTCCCTGGTGCAGGTGTGAAAAAAATGGGTATAACTGGCTCTTTCAGATACATATGCACATCTCACACACAAATACAAACACACACAAACAAAGCCTCCTGGATTGCAGAGGGTCTGGTTTTAACCATTAGACAATTAATTGACTGAGTGAATGATACTCCCTCCTCCTCCAGAGTACCATCCATATGTCATCAATTCAGTGATGGTGTAAATGCAAAGAGAGAACATCCTTTCCTCTAACAAAGTTGTATTAATAAGCAACAAAAACAAACTTACTCAATGCAATGCACTCAACATTTTTCAGTAATTATCAGTATTTCATAACAGTGGGCACTGTTCAATCCCGTTTTTACTTCATTTAAATGCCCTGCACACCAACGCAGGTGATTTTACTTTTGGCTGATCTGAACTCTTCCAATGTACAGACTGTTCCTCGTAGACATCTCCCTGATTCTCCGGTTGGCTTTGTTGCATCTATTTATTAATCTCATCAGCACAGGGAGTCCTGTGAAGTCACGTAATTACCATCTTTGCTTTGCCTACCTTTGAGACAGAAAAGCCAGAATAAGTGTGGGTGTACATTAATATTGTGGATTTTTTCTATTTTATTTTTGTTAAATGTTGCATTTTGTCATCCACATAGACAGCCTCCTAAAATTGATCTTTTTCCTTTATTTTTGATGTGTATTACTGCGCACTTACTGTTGTTACAGTAAACACAGTTAAGTATTACAGGAATAAATGATTGTTATTAGCAGCAGCAACAGCAGCAGGTGCAGTAGTATGAAGGATTAGGACGGGGATTAGGATTATGGCACAGACATGCCAACACCCACACACACTAAAGTGAGGCCTCTTGCGCTATGAGGAGCTCTCATGTTTCATTACGAGATAATTACAGCGCATTAGTGTGGCTTGGATGTCTAAATATGATTTGGAACATCACTGCATCCAGACAGCATCTCCTATCTATATTTAGATCTTTTTACTATCATATCAACTTCTGCCAGATTTAATTACGTCAGGTATTGACGTGACAGAGGTACATTCATGAAAACTGTATCTACCCATATATACACACACACTCGTACAGAGATATGACAGACTGAAGATACGTTTCTAATTAATTGCTGACATTGTCATTTATCCCACTCCTCATTAAACAGACATGATTTATTGTCAGATCAGCTACCAAGGGAACTGAATTTTATCATCTTTTCATTTCACATTTCACAGCGTGTGTATGAGTGTGTGTTTCTACTACAGCAGAGGGCAGATTAGAGGGGAGTTTTAAGGCTTTGATATATCACCAACATTATGAGGAAACGTACCAGATGGGTAATACTGTGTACAATTATGACAATTACAACTGAAGAGTACTTTTTCATTGGACTTTTTTCTGGGCTTATGAATCTATTCATTTTACAGAGCGATTTTACGATCCGTTCTGCAGCTAAAAGATATCGCTCATCTGTGCTGAAAAATTGCGTTAACTCCCCCACAGGGTAAAGAGAAAGCTCCATTATATAAAATGACAGAAAAAAAAAACTGCAATGGGCCCTTAAAATTCCCCCACCTGGGTACATTTTGATGCAACACTAACAATACTTCTGTGAGCGCCTGCTCACGTGTTTGTTTTAATATTGTAGCTTGTCAAAGCAGTTTCCATTATCAGTGTTATTCAAGAAAGCGTCATTGTGCCCTGATACACGACACTGGTCTCAGTGGGCACTGTTAATAAATCTGAATAAAGGATGGAGTGGGCACTCTTTGTGCTTACGTCTTCATGTACCTATTACCACTGCAGACAATGTGATTAAATATGGTTCAGCTATAACAAATTTTGCTAACCCATTAGTGCGAACTGTCCAATACTGATGCTATGAAACTACGAAATGGAATAACCTGACGTAACTCCATTCATCACCAACTTTAAATTTATATCACTGCTTTATGCAAGATTTGATTGGCTGTATCAAAATGAGGTCTCCAACTACATGAACAGACTCCGGGATGGTGTTCTGTCGAATTAATGCAAAACTAAAAAGATAGAACTGAAATTTCTAAATAGTTTCTGATTCTGGAGCATTTAGGACAGCTGATTTACAGAGCTGATATACATACTGCAACAGATAAGAAAAGAAACACACAATTCATTTCATAAATTTCAAATCAGATCATCCCAAAACCTGAATATTCAAGTCAATTTCACAAATCTCTATTTGCCACAGGAGGCGTCACAATCTGTACCGCACATAACACTCGCCATTCTTGCATCCCCGATTCAAATAAAGAAAAACTCCCCCTTTAACATTGTGCAGAGTAGATTTTCACACTGTATATTTCACACTATTATAAACATCAGTTGAAACAGGTTAGTCCGCCAACTTGTCTTGAACTGATTTTGAATATTGATTCAGAATATAGCGACAGTTTACTGTACCTACATGACCATGTGCAAGTGCAAAAATACCAGGTTATAACTAAACAAAAACTTAAATTCATTTTTGCCTCACCAGTTTGTTTTTATTTCGATTGAACCGAAATATAGCAGGTATGTATGTAAACTGCATGTTTCCACTAAGAAGCAAAACCTAAACCCAGTTATAATAAGTCTTTTATCTTTGCCCTAGAGGTACCTGTATCAATGCTCCACTTAACACTCAAATAAACACAGATTTTTGAATAAAATCAATTTTTGCCATCTAGGGTCTGACCTCTTGACCCGTGCAAACACCCACTAAAGTCTGCACAACAGAAAATATGAAGTGAAGTAAGCAGATGTGCCACTACACCAAAATTGCATTAGATACAGCGCCCAATGCCAGTTTTTACACAGAATCTACTACATCTCAAATCCACAGCTACTATATGCTAGCCCTGCAGAGGTGCAAAATCACAAATTACTGTGCCGATTCAAATCATGAAGTTCTTTCAGTTCAAAGATTCGTAGTCACCAACTATGTGCTTTGTTTGTTCGCTTTTTCACTTCTTTTTCCAAAGTTTCCAAGGTGTCACTTTGACTGTAAAGTGTTGGGCCACCACATGCTGCCTGGACAGCATTGATTCTCTGAAGTCTGAAGTCTCTGAACCCTACTGGAGGAATGGACAGCATTCCTCCAAAATATATTCCCTCATTTTGATGTTAGTGGGAAGAGTGCTGTACATGTCGCTCAAGAATCTCCCATATCTGTTCAGTTTGGTTGAGATCTGGTGAGTCTGAGATCTGAGAAGGGCATAGCATAGGATTTACATAATGTTAATCACACCAAATCATTCAGTAACCTCTCGTGCTCCGATTGTCATCCTGGAAAAGATCACCCCCATCTGGATAGAAATGTTTCATCACAGGATAACTTGCAGTGACCCCTCCCTTGAAGGGGAAAACTTGACTCAAACCATGCCGGCAAAATGTCCCCCCACAGTAAAACAGAGCTACCAGATCCCCTCACCTTAGGGCTCAAGCATTCAGGTTTTTCCTTTAATTTGACACCCATCTGTGGGTCAGTAATCGGGCAGTCAGTTCTGTTTAAAGACGTGTTTATGCATGTGCTGAACACCTCTATAATCTCATATCGAGGGAATAGAGAAATCCACCTGAAATGCAGCAACAGGCTAAAACTCTGCAGGAGACCATTCATTTCATTCGCATATCTTAAAGTGACTGAAATTAAGAAGACAGATCTTATTAAACTCTTATTTGATTTGACATTGAGCAGCAGAAAACACCAACACACTGATATAAGCTTGTGGCACGGCATGTGGCCCCAGCAGTATAAACCACAGAAAAGTAAGCATTAACAAAGCAAGCTGTCACATAAACACATTGCAGATACGTCTGTCGCGTGGAGCCAATATTACAAAGAAATACAGTGGATATAAAAAGTCTACACATCCCCTGCTTCAAATGCCAGGTTTTTGTGATATAAAACAATGACACCAAGATAAATAATTTCACAATTTTTTCCACCTTTAATGTGACCCATATAACCTGTACAATGCAACTTGAAAAACAAACTGAAATCTTTTAGGAGAGGTAAAGTAAAAATAAACAACTGAGATAATGAGGTTGCACAAGTGTGCACACCCTCTTATAACTGGGGGTATGGCTGTGTTCGGATTTAACCAGTTACATTCAAACTCATGTTAAATGGGAGTCAGCACACATCTGTCACCATTTAAAGTGCCTCTGATTAACCCCAAATAAAGTTCAGCTGTTCTAGTAGAAGACCTTTTCTTTTAGACTTTTTGTAGCCACATCTTCCAGCACAAGCCATCGGTCCATGCAGAGAGCTTCCAAAGCATCAGAGGGATCTCATTGTTCAAAGATATCAGTCAGGAGAAGGGTACAAAAGAATTTCCAAGGAATTAAATATACCATGGAACACAGTGAGGACAGTCATCATCAAGTGGAGAAAATATGGCACAACAGTGACATTACCAAGAACAGGACGTCCGTCCAAAATTGATGATAAAACTGAGGAGAAAACTGGTCAGGGAAGATGGCTGCCAAGAGGCCGACAGCAGCAACATTGAAGGAGTTGCAGGAATTTCTGGCAAGTACTGGCTGTGTAGTACATGTGACAACAATCTCCCGTCTTCTTCATATGTCTGGGCTATGGGGAAGAGGTGGCAAGACGGAAGCCTTATCTCTCGAAGAAAAACATCCAAGCCCGGCTTCATTTTGCAAAAAGACATTTGAAATCTCCCAAACGCATGTGGGAAAATGTGTTGTGGTCCGATGAAACCAAGGTTGAACTTTTTGGCCATAATTCCAAAAGGTATATTTGGTGCAAAAAAACAACACTGCTCATCACCAAAAGGACACACCATACCTACAGTGAAGCATGGTGGTGGCAGCAGCATCATGCTTTGGGGCTGTTTTTCTTCAGCTGGAACTGGGGCCTTAGTCAGGGTGGAGGGAATTATGAACAGTTCCAAATACCAGTCAGTGTTGGCACAAAACCTTCTGACTTCTGTTAGAAAACTGAAGATGAAGAGGAACTTCATCTTTCAGCACAACAATGACCCAAAACACACATCCAAATCAAACTAAAGAATGGCTTCAGCAGAATAAGATTGAGGTTTTGGAATGGCCCAGCCAGAGTCCAGACCTGAATCCGATCGAACATCTGTGGGGTGATCTGAAGAGGGCTGTGCATAGGAGATGCCCTCGCAATCTGTCAGATTTGGAGCAGTTTTGCAAAGAAGAGTGGGCAAATATTGCCACATCAAGATGTGCCACGCTGATAGACTCTTACCCAAAAAGACTGAGTGCTGTAATTAAAGCCAAAGGTGCTGCAATAAAGTATTAGTTTAAGGGTGTGCATATTTATGCAACCAGGTTATTTTAAGTTTTTATTTTTTTATTTTTCCCCTGTAAAGGTTTCTGTTTGTTTTTTCAGTTGCATTGTACAGGTTATAGGTCACATTAAAGGTGGAAAAAGTTGTGAAATTATTTATCTTGGTGTCATTTTTTTACATCACAAAAACCTGGCATTTGAACAGGGGTGTGTAGACTTTTTATATCCACTGTATTTGAAATATTCCTATTGAGTCAATGGTAAACTTCCCAGAACGACAATGGAAAAACGGGAATTATCCCACAATTCAACCAATTAACATGTCCAGTACTGAATAAATCCACATATACATATTTATATAAAGTAGTTAACAGAATGACAGCATCTTAATGCAGGTTTCAAACAACTATCAAAAGAAAAAGTGACCTCAACCACTCAATTTATAATCAATAGAGAGATAAGCGCAGGCTGTTGGTACATGAAGCTTACGATCAAAAAGCAACCAGTAGACACAGAGACATTAAAGCAGATCAGCATGAGCAGACGTCCAGGAGAAGAGCCGTGCTATCGCGAGAAACAAACACTTACCTGGTGAAGCGTCTCAGCAGGTAGACTTCCTGTGGCGGCCGGATGTGGAGGTTTAAAGGTGGATGAACAGCAGCAGCACAGACACAGGTGATCCATCCAGAGAGCTGAATCATCAGGCTCACCAGTCTATGAAACTCTACGTGAGCAAGAAGAGCAGCACAGTGTTTATTTATTTATTTATTTATTTATTCATTTTTTGTTTTTTTCAGCAGGTGAGTCGTGAGGCCTCAGGTGAGCAGAATCAGGGACAGAAACAGGGCCTCACAGATGGTTTAAATAGCCCACCCCCTCAGAAAGGGTGCGTTTGATTTGCTTTATAGGGAGAGCAGGGTTTTTTTTTTTTTTAACTGAAAAATGTCACCTGTTGTTTCCCGTAGCGCCCCCCTCTGGCGGTGGGTGTTAAAGCTTACGTTAGGTTATGGTTCATGTGTAGCCAGTGGTGAAATGTAACTAAGTACTTTTACTCAAGTATTGTACAAATGTGAGGTATTTCTTTTCCTTGAGTATTTCCATTTTATGCAAGTCTTTGCTTGTCCTCCATCACATCTCTGGGACAAATATTGTTCCTTTTAACTGCCTTACATTTGTCTGACAGCTTTGGTTACTTGTCACATTATAATTTTTCATGCACTTCCTGCCCAGTGCAAACCGTGGATCTTCAGATTAGGTGATTTTGAATTTTTCTTATAAACTGAAGGATAAAGTAGTCTTGAAAGATTTCTCGCGCTTCTTAAACTAAATACACCATTTCACACCCACTTGGATTAGATGGAGAATGAATCACAAAGCTGAAAACCAGCCACTTTTCTTGGGGAAAAATGCATTTTTTTGGTTCTCACAGGACAGCAACACTACAAACATATGATGATTTTATAGACCATGATGCATTGCTGTAAATTGAACTACCAAGCAGTTTATAAAGTATTCAAATCAGCTCAACCTTAAACATATACAGCAGCAAAATTCAAAATGCATGTTAATACAACTGTAATATTAATCCAGAAACATGAGATAGCAAGTAAAACACAGATAGGGACCATTTACTGCACAACAAGTACTTTTACTTTATATTTAGCTGATAATGCTTACATAAAGAACACACGTCAATGCAGGACTTTTATTCATGGAGTCTTTTCACAGCGTAGCATTGCTACTTTTACACAAGTAAAAGATCTGTGTCCTTCCTCTTGTCAACATAAATACTTAATATTCTAGGAGATGATTGTATGTTGTTTACGTAAAGTAAACAACAGAGTAGAGTAACTGGTTGAAGAGGGTTTGAAAAGTACAGTATTAGTGGATTTGATGTATAAAGTTGTATGAAATGGAAAAGGTAAATGTACCTAGAAAAAAGTGTCTTAAAAAATGTTTGTCAGTATATTTACTGCCTGGGTAATGTTAATTTACTTAGCTGCATTTCACAACTGCAAAAGAAAACCGAGGGGTGCAGCATTAATTCACAAAGTGTACAGTAAAAAAGAGATGAAACACATTGAAGATGGTTTCTTATGCAAACCCTTAGCATATTCCCAAACTAATCCTCTGATGCTGAGTGATTCTTCTTACAAATACTCAATAGCTTTTTAAATGTTATCCCGCTCACATTTCCCTAAAAAAAGAACAACAAACAACAACAAAAACATCTGCACCATCAGATAAACATGAGCACATTTTGACTGGATAACATCTTCCCACACATAACGTTTTTTTTTTTTTAAAACTTGTGTTGTTGACACAGTGACAAAGTGTGTGACAAGTGAAATATATCAATGTAAATGACACAGCACAAACTAGTTTTGCATTATTGGATTTTATTTGTACAACTAATGTTACTTAAATGTTAATTTATTAAAAATGTTTTGTAAAAGAAAGGAAGTTCAAACTTGTCTTGATGTACAATAGCTGGCAACGTATCAGAGATGATAACAGACAAACAACAGATTTATGAACACTGTAGTAAAATACTTGCTGATACATTTTGGCAAAGTCTGGTAGTGTGCTGTCAAAAACTTGTGATGTGATAATTCATGTGATTTGGTTCACTTCAGAAGCTGTGTTTTGTGCAAAGTAAGAAGGTACCCGCACCATCTCAAAACACCGTTTTCGATTGTTCTGTAAGACCGTTTGACAAACAGAAATCTTGCTTCCTCACTGATGCAGTGATAATGACAACATTTCCAATCTGCGAACCCGATACATAAAGTATTCTGAAAACGTTTTATCAAATCAAGCCGCTTCAGTTTCCATCTATAAACACTATGGTGAAATAAATGACATTTAAAAAACCCAGACTGCACAACAAATCATCTTTCTTGTAGCACAACAAATTGGCTGTTATTGGAAACTTAAGATATATGTGAATGATGGCAGTTTCATACTCTTTTTAAATAATATATAGAAAAGTATATTCTTTGTAAACGCAGTTAAAGGAAAGTATGAAGTAACCTAGGATGACATTTCTGTTATTTATCAGTTATAACAAAATATAAAGCAATTCAAAGCGAGGGAAGAAAAAGAGAAACAACTTTAAAAAATAGATTTCACACGTGGTGAACATACAATGCAATCTAATACAAATTCTACATTTGGAAGCATATTTGTTTTGTTTACACTGTGTGAGAGATGCAACCAAAGTCTGTAGTGTTGCTATATTGGATTGCAGTATATCAAAAGATGTTAAAATGTTTTAGTCCTTATGTATAATCCAACTTGGAGTCTTCCACCAAACTGACAAGTTGAACAAATCTCTACAAATATAAGTTCTTCCTTTAAATTTGACATTCTGACAACATTTTGGATTCATTTCTGATTTTCAACTAAACTTCCCCACAGAAATGTAAATGAAATGTCTCCTTGTGTACCTGGTTTCGTAAACAGAAAGTGATAACTATCATGTACACATCTCCATGTGATTTTAATGTATCTATACAAGTGACATTAGTTAAGACTCTTTACACCATTAAGACTCCTCAGTATCATAATTAATTATACACAAATCAAGTCAGAGTCTGTGACCTAAAGAGCTGTTGGTCTTTGTTTGACTGCTTGTTGATCTGACATGTTTTTTTTTTCCACCCCATTCTTTCACCCACATTAATGAAATGCTGTTAAGACAACTGAGAAAGATCTTTGAACATACAATAGAAAATAGGTTCTTTGGCTCTACAAAAATCTGTCACATTTTATTGTTTCTTTACCTAAACATGGAGACCATGTCTTTACAAGAATAGATTGATGGATGACTGCAGAGAAGTATAAAAACAATTGTGGTCTCCCAGATCTGATTGGAAAAAAAAGGGAACTCAAGAGTCATCCTGATTCACAGGCACCAACCACATTTCACTACCGTGACATTTTCTCCCTCTCCTTGCACACTTCTGCTCAGCCAGTTTTCTGCCACCTGGCTGTTATGGCACCCGAACTCTATATTGGCATGTCTAATGGTCGAGGAAGCCTGGCATGGGGAAGGGCCTGGCAAAAGCTTCAACGCGGTGGCGCAGTTCGGCGATGCGAGCAACAGTCTCTGGGTCCTGAAGAAGGAAGTTCTTGAAGTCCTGGAGCTTTGCTGGAGAAGGCAACACAGAAGAGAGAGGGAAAAGGCTCAGCTTTCCATCGTGACTGGGCTTTAGGGTTATATTTTGAAGCATATTGTACTTATGTTGCCTTTCTAATAAGTACATACTTTCAAACTCTGCTTTTAAAATAAAAGGCAAAAAAACTGAGGCACATGTTCTTGCCAAACACCAGGCTAAAATGTAATCTGTCTTACTTCTCACAGCAGACTGACCTGTCTTTTTCTTGACATCCAAGGCAATCTTGAAGCCCTCATCCATGAACTCGACAACTTGCACAAAGTCAGCTTCTTTGAACTGTCTGGAGGTCAGTGCTGGAGCACCTGGGAAAAAGAAGAGCACAAAATCATCTGCAGCTTAAAAAACAAAGTAATAACTGCCTCCTTCCTTTTGCTTTTACAGCTCCAGTTATCTCTAATCATTTTTTTGTTTTGGTGTGACAAACCTACACTGATGCTGATAGGTGACTAATGTACAGTCCAAATCTCAATATAATTAACAACTGGGGTGCAGTGCATCATACAGGAGGTGAAGTAACTCGCCTTAAGACAATGCTAAAAATGTGGCAGTGGAGATGTGGAGCTCTTGAACTTCCTGGAAGATGATTAAGAACCCAAACATGCTTAATTAATCATGATCTGCTCAGTGCTTGTGGCTTAACTGGTGGCTGACTAATTTCCATACGCAGAACTACATTTTGAAAAAGTAAGTAAAACAGATTGCGTAAAGAGGATATTAAGTGCAAATTAAAATTGCCACAAATAAAACAACCCACCTTACCGTCAAACATGGAGCACAAAATACTGAATATCTGACCAACATATTTAGACTGATTATTAGTTTTTTCTTTTTTTATATGGAGATTTCTAAATATGCCTTTAATATGTGCGACAAGATCATGTCAGAGTCAAGTTAAATGTAGTGTAATATGAAGCTGTTCCTTACCTAGCCTGAGGCCACCAGGAGTCAGGGCGCTCTTGTCCCCGGGGCAGGTGTTCTTATTGGCAGTGATTGACACGAGCTCCAGCACCCTCTCAGCCCGAGCACCGTCAATGCCCTTAGGCCGCAAGTCCACTAGGACCAGGTGGTTGTCGGTCCCGCCTGTAATAGTCGAGATTCTTGGTAAGAACTTTTGAAGAGGAGGAAAGTCCGAGGCTTTGTAGACACAAACTTCACTTTTAAGCTTTTGATCAGACCACCTCAACTTTAGTTTAACACGGATGAGGTAATGTTATTAGATTTGTGAGGATGAGAAAGTAAATACAGATGACGATGGAGCCAAATTATTGCCAACACGAGCAAAATATGACTTTGCTTTCTCTGCTCAATGAACTCCCTGGAAAGGTGACAAATCCATTTAAAATATACAGGAAACATCATCACTCAGAGCACCTCTCTGTCTAATGCAATACAGTACCAGCCTCCAAAATGATGACAGTTGAATCAACACTTTTAAAAACATCTAACAAAAAACTGATGACCTCACTCACTGGCACCTAATCATACTATCACTATAAAAATGTACTCGTTGAAAAAGCCTAAATTTGACATTAGTTGATTAAGACCTCTTTTTTTTTTTTTAACAAATTTCTTATTGACTGTAACTGCACAGAATACTTCCCAGTTTCATTTACACGGCCCTCTATGAAAAGATTGAAAAAAAGGGAGCATGCACACAATGCAGCGTAAGCACAGGACAAGTCTGTTTTTTAGGATAGCAATTGAAGGCGATACATCAAAAAAGAGCTGAGGCCAGCAAATTAAAAGCTTAAAAGTACAAGATTCAAGCATTGCTCACAACCAGAAAGTGACCACTTTCATCTGGTTTTATTTACTTGACTGACAAGACGGCTACACTGACATTAGTCTATTTGCACATCATGAATTTAAATGCTTTCCTGTTTTTTTCCATGTCAAGTAATTTGCATTTTGTGATTGGACGATCTTTATTGTTGCGTGTTTTTCTATGTCTCTTTATGCCACTTGCTGAGCTTGTCTCTCCCTGGTAATGAAACAAAGAATGCTTAAATTCAAGTTAGATTACCTGACACCAGGGTGTACCCCTTGCTGAGGAGAGCAGCAGCCATAGACTTGGCATTCTTCAGTACCTGGCTGATGTACTCCTTGAACATGGGAGACTGTGCCTGGACAGAAACAAATGAATGACAGAAAGGGTTGTGTTAGACAGAAGTACTGAGCTCTTTCTTCAGTTGAGGTCAAGAAATGATTCATGAGATTTTTTACTATATAAATATATAATATATAAAAGTTGTTCGTATATACATCATTACTACATCATGTCATTTTTTAAAAAACTCCAAATACTATTTTATTTGTACCTTGTGATGGAAATGTTGAATACTTTTCTCTGATAACTGATTAAATGACTTGAAAAAAAACAAAACAAACACATTCTTTGCTCATGTGTTGACGACTAATTAAGGATAGAAGAAGGCATAACCTCATTTTAGTGATCAGGTGAGATAAGATCAGTTGAGAACTTGTGAGAAATTTCACCTTTTAGAAAATGGTGCAAGTAAGAGACATCACCCTTTTCATCCTCTGTAATGGATTAAATTTAATTTTGATATCTGTCCAGCGCAGTATTAATATCCAGTAACACTTGAGAAAGAGAAGGAGCAGATGCCCACAGCAGCTTTGGGAACAAGTTCCTGAGTGAAGCCTCTCTGCAGTGAGATTTAGTCTCACCAGTAATCAACTTCTTGTTAGGAAATGGCAGACCAGGGTAATAAAACAGTACACCAATTCAAATAAAGTTACTTTTGCATTGAAATTCAATGCATGTGTCTTGTGCTGACCTGTTTGAGAGCCACAGCCACGCCAGCAATGGCATGGTTATGAGGTCCACCCTGCAGGGAAGGGAAGACCGAGAAGTTGACCTTGTCCTCGAGGTCATACATGATCTCCTTCCCCTTCTTATCCACTGAGCGAACACCCTTACGGTAGAAGATGAGGCCAGCCCTGGACACAACAGACATATTGTATGACAAAGCATCTTTACTGAACAACTCCTGTAATTTAATTTAACCCCACTTGTGGCTCATAATCTGTCTTATTAAGAAGGAATCACAACATCACATCAAAATACCACTATTAATTAAAATACCTCATTCCTATGATGCTTTAAAGGTTTGTGACAAAGAGAATCAATAATGCACTGAGCCTCATACTGCAACTGCTCTAATGAGATTTTACTCAAATGTCTTTCTCACCTGGCTCCTCGGAGGGATTTGTGTGTGGTGGTGGTGACTAGGTCAGCATATTCAAAGGGAGAGGGGATGGCTTTGCCTGCTACCAGGCCACTGATATGGGCCATGTCAGCTAGCATGTAGGCCTTAATGTCGGTACACAGCTGAGGATGAAAAGAAGAAGTAAATTAGCATTCAAATGTATTCCTGGGGTCAGAAATGTTTGTGTTTTGTTATTTTTCTAGTACCAGACCAAAGCCCAAGCCTGCTGACTATTGTGAACTGAAGTGCAGTCAGTGAAGTATCGTGCCAGAGACACTAGATTTAATATGAAACCATGAATATGAGGTTGAAGTGCTGAGTGTTATCTTAATCTGATGCAGATGCAAATACATTTAAATAAAATAGGAATTCGTCTCGTATAAAAAACCATTGCTGTCACTAACAGGTTGAAGTCTACGACCTCTGTGACACAACTCAGTCTTCTTCACTTCTAGATTGTTTCAGTCCGATCTTCAGCAAGAGAATAAAACGCTCAGTTGGACTGACATGAGGTGACTGACTTAGCTAGCTAAAAACATTCAAGTGTTGGCCATGAAAACCTCTTCAGTTGCCTTTTCAGTATGTTCAGTATTTTCAAAATTGCAGGAGTATGTACAAAACAGGGAGGGCCCTACACTTTCAACCCAATATAGATGTGGACACACTCAAATCCCCCTTCAGCCTTAGTCACTTTTCAATTTCAAAAGGTAGTATCCTGGAGCAAAATGAAATGTGGACAATGACAATGTGCACTGTCTAAATATTTATTAAGTGCACTGTATTTGCATATAATATTCTTGATATATAGAGTGCTACCTGAAACTACAATAGTTACTATAAAACTAAACTACGTGCTAAACTTGCCTCATCGGTGACCCAACTGCGTATTTTATTTGAGTGTACTCTGTATATGTTGAAAAGTGAGATAAAAAATGTAAGATACAATCTCTTGGTGCTGATACATTTACATTTTTCCCCCACGGTTAAGATTTGATGACTAACTCTACATCTGTTAGCAGTACCTATAATCTAAAAGGCCAGATATTTCAGATCAGAGCTGGTGTTGTTACTCTCTTCGACAGTCTTCAGAGGCCCGTAATGTTACGGTGTAATTCAATAAATCCTTCCCGTCTCTTGCCAGCATTTATTGAGAAAGGTACAAACAATAAATAGCTCGCTAACATGCAAATTACTTGCTGGCGAAGGATCAGAGTGGTAAAAAATCTTTTTAACGCTCCAATTAATATGCATTATCATGACAATCTCCCTTCCTCTCTTATCTAAACTGGATCAGCACATGTTTATTAGATTAAAAGGCAGGATAGATGGCAGGGTTACTGGAGGGGGGAAAGAACACAAGAGGGTGATGTGCAGTAGCTGATGAACGCTGATAGTGAAACAAATTTCAGATTAAAAAACTAAAAACAAAAAAACAAACAAGGAGCCTGTTCCAATCTAGGTAACACAACACTGAAAATCTGGAGAGGAGCCCGGCCCGGCAGATTCTGCCATAAAACAGTGAACAGTTCCACAGAGACATGCCAGGGGGGAAAATATGGCCCCACTTCAGGCCTAGTGGCAAAGTAGTTATGGTGCTTAATAAAAACACAGCTCTGTAATGGTGGGACACTCCATCTGATGGTACTAGCCAAAGTGGAGTTCTGCAACAAAGGGAAGCAGTCATGGAGTGAATGAAGTGAATCAGCGGGTGGGTATAACAAAACAGATAAAGGGGCCTCTTGTGCACTGTCAAAGAGAGCAGTGGAGTGTGCAGTTAAAAGTTGCTGCTGTGTACATGTGAGTCAGCGCGGGTATCCACGTTCAGTTCGGATGAGTAGGCAAGAGAGGAAGAAAGCAACGGTGCTGTCGAGTGCGTGTGAAAAAGTGTGAAAGACCCCCATAGAAAATTGGTTTCTGTTTGCTCGCTCGCATATCGAACGTCGACATTTGCAGACAGGTCTCTGCTGCGGGACAGAAATTAATGAAGATATGGTTGGAGGTGAACCTGGCTAGGTCTGACCTATCAGTAGAAAGGGAAGCAGGTGTGTGTGACAGTTCAGTGGAAAAGGCTGACTGAGTTTTAAATAAGAGGACAAAGCTGGTCTGACCTTCCTAATGTGGGACGAGAAGTGGAGAAAACCGGTGGCAGGAGAGACACACACACACAAATGGAGGGAAAAGATGGGGTGAAAGCTGGGTGAGCTTTGAATACAGAGAGTTCTCCATGCACCTTCTTGATGCGTGCGTAGTCAATGAGGCGGGCATAGGCGCTGGTGCCAGCGATGATGAGCTTGGGCCGGAACAGCTTGGCCGTCATCTCCATCTGGTCGTAGTCTATGAGTCCTGTTGCAGTCTGCAGAGAGAGACAGAGAGAGAGGGGAGACAGATTGAGGAGAGAGGGGAAAAAAAAAAAGAGAGGGAGGGAGGAGGGAAAGAAGTGGAGGATGAATATGAGGATATTAGAAGGAGAGTAAGGGTCAGGGAGAAAAAAAAAAAAAGAACATGAGGGGATGAAAAGTTGTCAGATATCTTGAGGATCAAGCGCAAACATATCAACACCGAAGAGAGATTTTTTTCCATTTGAAGATCATTTGATCCAGCTGCATTTGAAGTACTTTGGCTACCTTAAAAGGCAGAGGAATTTATCTAAGGGAGACATTTCAACCTATAATATCAAAGTAGAAGATGGAGCAATTGCAGTAATGCACTCCTACTTATCCTAATTCAACCTTTCAGGGATCTACTCAACTGGTGTGATGATGCTGAACACATCAGACATTGGTTTGGAGACTTTTCCTGCTCTTTTCATTGAAATAAGCAATTTGAGAAACATGATAGACAATCCATTGTTCGGGGGATGTACTTCAGAGTCTCTGGATTACTTAAATGGCCAGCGTGTACTGTGCCTGAATTTCAAGTTTTACCCCTCTACTACTCCTCCGAGCATCAGAAAAGAGACAATACAGACAAGAGAAGGAGAGCAGGACAGAGCAGAAAAACAAAGTGAGAGACAGAAAGGATGGAGAGTAGGAGAGACACAGACAAGAAAGGAAAGAGAGAGAGGGAGAGCTTTATTTAGACAACCTGATAATCTCCCATCTCAAGAGCACATCTATGGATGCCCCCTCACTCCATCAAGCTGCTCATTGTGAAGACAGAGCCAGTGGTGCTGGCCAGCCTGTCGATTTCCCATTATCTCTCTCGCAGAGGGGTCCTGCCTGCCCATACATCAGCGGGTCTGGACATGTAGACTCTCATAGCCATCCATCAGCCGCTACCATCACTACCACACAACTGTGACCCGAGGAATAAAATACTATACACCAACATACAATGCACCGATCATATCTATACGTAAACTTAAAAAATGACTCAGTTGTAAAGATCTAAACGCTGGTGGAAGAGAGCACTTTGAATGTTTCACGAATTATTAGAAACTAAGAGAACTGCATTGTTGCATCGTGAGTCAAGAGGCCATACATCAACCAAAACACCTGCGTGTAAGGCCCTGCCAGCAAGTGTGTGCTGGGCTGAAGTTTCTTGAGTTAGACACCGAATCCCTACTCACACTGCCTTGTGTCGTCCCTGAGGGGGCACAAAAGTAAACAGGACTTCCCACAAAGGGATCACAGTGTCTACTACATTTTTCTCTTCTTTTCTGTTTATTTAAAATCAATTCTGTTATTCAAAAGACCAAGTAAAAAATATTGCACTGAATCTAGAATATTTAAAGATAATAATTAAAGATTTGTAATGTCTTATTCTTTTGTCAATTACACCAACAGAAGTTGGAAAGAAGAAGAATCCTTACACATCTTATTGATGTTTGATCAAAATGAGTAATGTGTTGGTACTCCGAACCTTCACATTTTAACTACTAATGAGGCTGACTGAAATAGTTCTGTATTAATGCCAACATGATGACAGCAGTATATAAAAAAAAGGTAGATTTTTCACAGTAAATCTAGTGTCTACTTACTTTGGCCCTGTGGTTGTACAGCTGGTCCTTACCTGGTCCTCAACAGTTTTCTCCCATTCAATATTACACTAAATGCAGCTAGCACAACATTGTATGTACAATATAACATACAACATATTTACTTGCAAACATTCACACAAAGTCTTGTGTGAAGTGCAGATTTCTTCTATTTATTAATGTTAGAAACTGACAAAGCAGCAGAGATGGCCGACAGTACGACTGAAATGTGTGAGATCTTGGAAAGAGCGCTGCAGCAGATGATATACTTTGCACTGGCAGACATTTGAGAAAACTGTTGACCCCGACACATGGTCTGACCAACAGTTCAGATTCATGTGGTCAGTTCACGAGCGAGTCATAGAAAACATCTGACTAAACTTGTCTGCAATACTCTTGACACTCATCCGACATTGAAAAAGGAAAAAAATATATATATATGTACACACACACCACATAATATATTACGTTTTTTGAAATATTATTTAATCTGCATCTGGCTCACAGCTTTTATGATGCACTTTTATCTTATCTTTTTTTTTTTTTTTTTTTAGGTTCCCCTCGATTTTACTGGTTATACTCTCCATTCTCACTATTAGCTTATCACTTGTATGAGACAGTTGTCAGCTGATATCAGTAGAAGGGGTTTCTGCTTACATTTAGTTTGTAGGGCATGGACTCAAAATAGATTGAGGTTGCGGAGATCCTCTTTACATCAGACATGTAGCCATGGGTCAGACTGGAGGGAGAAAAAGGAAAATGTGGAAAGACAGAAGGACAAAAGCACAAACACTCAGTTACATTAACTTGTAGCAAATTTATGTTTTTTTTTTTTTTTTTTTTTTTTTTTATTTAAACAAATGAGCAGGAAAAAAAAAGGAGAAATGCAGGTTATCAATTCTTCTGGACACACTACTGTTGAACTCAAGAAAGTGGTGCTGCTTACAAAAGTGTGAAGGTAAGAGAAAAGAAGTGACAGGGTGGAGATTAAGAATAAAAAAGAAAAGTGCAGTGAATACTGACTGTCCTCCATCGGGCAGGTCCAGGCCCATGATGCGGTCATGGGGATTCAGCACAGCGGTGTAGGCGGCAAAGTTAGCAGGGGAGCCAGAATACGGCTGCACGTTGACGCCCCACAGAGCTGGGTCCAAGTCAAAGGCCTCCAGGGCTCGTTTCTGACACAGCAGCTCAATTTGGTCGACTACTTCAGCTCCACCATAGTATCTGAGGTCGGGGTTGGATAAAATACACCCTTAGGCCATTTTCTAACAGTTACATCACTCCTACAAATAAGCTTCTGGATTCAATTTAAGCGTTTTTTTGGCCACTTGGGGGCAGTGGAAACAAGTTATGAACACAACACTGACATATCATCACCTTCTAAGGTCATACTGTGAACTTGTTGGCAAACAACATGTTTAAACATCCAATATTTGTACAGCAATTTCATCACTAATTTGGATTCATGTTTCTGGCCACCTAACAAATGCAAGTTTCAATCAATGCAATATTCTCTCTATTTTAGTAGGTTTTTAGAGCTTTTTAGGCAAAAAACAACACTACTGTCTATGCAGTGCAAAATAAGTGAAAGAGTGAAGTGGAGGGCAAGACAGATAAACGATAAGCTGAAAGCTACTCTAAAGCTCTGCAAAGTTTGGAATTGTACTGGTTTTACTCTGCTCAATACCTTTACATTGTCATTTCATACACTGTTATTGTTGTCATAAAAATACTGTTTACAGGCACTTTAAGTCAATATAAGAAATGTCTGATATCCACCATACATTTGCCTAATTTGCCTAACAGCACTGTTTGTCATGAAAATCTAGAGTAATCCAGACCAAAACCACCACAGCAGATCGTGAACACCTCAGGTGAAAATGCTCATCAAACCTTTTTCAGTGGAATTACAGATAAAGGAGCAACAAATGGCTACCGTACAAACCACTCATTCAATGAGATCCTCCATCCTTTTGTTTCATTACGTTAAAGTGCAAAGCATCAGATGAGAGAGATGCAGGGGGGAAAAAATGTAAAAAAAATTAAAAAACACATTCATTGGAAGGGAGATTTATGGCTTGTATTCCAGGAATTAAAGGCATCAAATGAGAAACATTTCAAAACGTGTCAGCTCCCTGTTTGCTGCTGATAAATGTGAATTATCTGAGGGAAATAACAGAAAATAGGAAAACTGAAAATAGAAAACATGCAACTATCAGCCTGGGCACTAAATTCTTCCAATGTATCCCCCTCAGGAAAATTCTTTGGCAAGGCAGAAGCTGTGGATTATTTGCTGTGTGGTTGGCATGTACTATTATTGGGCAAGCTATTGAACACTATAAATCAGTCTGTGTGTTTATGTGTGCATGTTTGTAACAAATATCCTAAAGCTCAGCGTATCAACAGTGTTAATAAGCTGGGTGTGACTGAATAAACACTTACTCACCTTCTCCCTGGGTAGCCTTCGGAGTATTTGTTGTTCAGACAGGAGCCCTGAGCTTCCAGAGCTGCTCGGCTGCAGAAATTCTATGGTGAGAAAACACACATACACACACAAGCAAACACACACTCAGATTAATGGCACAAGTGGACAGAAGGGACAAGGACCGCAAATTAAAGTCTGTTAAGTGATAGTGAGAAATCCCCCTCCAGCTAAAGGCAATCATTACAGTATTGAACCTCTGGACTTCCATAGACTAACACTCTGCACTTCACAATGCTTATTGCCTCGCTGCTGGAGGATACGAGATAATGTAATAAAGTTTTCTGCACATGTCGAGATACACTGGTGTGGCCTTTTTTAAAATCATTTTGCAATGCATTTTCCAAGAATTTTTTTTTTTTGGGTTAGCTGCAAAAAGGGCATAATTATCCCCAAAAAGTTTCCTTTTTAACATTTTCCGTGTGCTGGAAGAAGGCAAAGACACAATAAATATCTCTTTTTAAAGCCAGGATTGCTACTGTTGAACAAATAAGCTAGAGTAGGCTAGATTTTAAAAGTATCCAACCATCCCTCACTTGAAACATTTTATCCACCTTGGATTAATTTTTAGTAAATACTGGATTTATTACATTAGAGGTTGACCAATGATAATCTGATTTATAATCTGATTTTTGTATTTCAACTTCTAATTCATTGTTTAATCTGTTGGTCAATAAAAAAATTTGATTATTTTTCTACAACCTTTTATTCAAGTCACTGTTAAAAGCAAAAATATCAAATGTTCCTTTGTTTTAGCTTTTCTGAGGACTGTTTTGCTTTTTCTTGTGTAATAATAAAGGCAGTTTAAAAAAAAATAATAAAAAAATAAATAAAATAAAATAAAAATAAAATAAAACTAAAGAAAATTTAAGGAGGTAACTTTGGCCTTGTTCAGGAAACTGAACAATAATTATTGTAATTACTGTATTGTAATAATTATTATTTTTAGTTTCAGCTCTAATTCTTACAAACTAACTAAAACTTGCTGTTTCCTATAATTACTATTTCCCACCTACAGCTTATAAGGCACCCCTCTGATTTAATAATAGCTCTCTGAATTTATTCTCCTGAGGTTTCCTCCATTTCTTTTTTGGGTGAACTGTTGCTGTTGGCTGAAAACTTCATTTGAACTTAGGTATTTTGATTGTTCTTGGTATGAAGAAAGGCTGTCCAACATACATTAAAAGGGAGAGATATTTATATCCAAGTTGTTTCACTAATTTCAAAGTAAACTTACTGTAGACAGCTATGAAAATAATACACGCAAATATGATAAAACATAAAGCTCCATGTTAGATAATCGCATTAAAATTGGGCACCATTTGCCTGAGGCCCTGTAAAGCATGGTGAAATACAAAACATGATATGTAACTATGCAAATAAACTCGTGCATGTACAGTCTATGTAACTACCACTGCACAAATCTACAACAAATATCTACAACTCTGTTTGTCTCATGACATAACACTCTTACTCTAGGTCATCACATTGGTCAGTGATCTGTGGTCTGACACACACACACACACACACACACACACACACACACACACACACACTACAGTACACACCATAGTCTCCACTCTCTCTCCTCTTTGGGGTGGTGGTGGTGGTGTGTGTGTGTGTGCACTGTGTGTGTGGTTATGGTAATGCTTCACCTAGAAGCCAAGAGGAGATCAAGGAAGATAACAGCTCCAGTAACAGCTTTTTGCTGCAGCCGTCTGTCATGCCGACGACTGTGCATATATTAGAAAAGAAATGTGTTTGCTCCACACTGTCTTTAAGAGTGGGTGTGTGTGGACATGTGTTGGAAAATGTATGTCTTCTCATTCAAGGAACGCCTGCCTGAGCTGTGCTGTGCCTTGCAGAGTGAGTTGGGGAGGAGGCAGTATGAAGATATCAGCTTTATCTCACACTGGAGTGGTCAGGCTTTGTGTAGAGAGGGGGCCGATATACTCCACTGAACACTGAACAACTACTGTGGCGAAGAAGAAACAGGAGGAGAGCGAAAAAAAAGAACACCACAATAAAACCTTGCGAAGAGAAACAGGAGGAGAGCGAAAAAAAGAACACCACAATGCTCTTTTGAATAGTAAATTTTCCCATTTCACACCATCCAGTCTTGAGACTACGAAAAAAAAAAAAAAAAAAAAAAAAGTTACTGAAAAAAAAGTTGCACCGAATGTTTCTGTAACGGAGAAGCCATTGTTGCTTACAGAACGTACTGTATCCTGCGCATGTTTCAAAAAAAAAAAAAAAGTTGCACTACTGATGTCGCCAAGTTTGAATCACTTGATCCTGAGCATGAATTTGTTCATTTACATATGTAAGTTCGAAAAAAAAAAAAAAAAAAAAATTTTAATAAAAAAAAAAAAAAAAAAAAAAAAATTTTAATACACAACACGTCAGAGTTCATGATATCTGTTTTATTATTTGAATGTTTGAGCCAAAAGGTCCCGGTTTTACTGGCCTAACAGGCCAATGAAAACATTAAAAAACAGCAAATGTACTGTCATAAAATATTAAAAAATACAACAGCAAGATCATTTAGGAATGTAGTATTTGAACGGTATGACTTTTAAATGTAATAGCCATATCATTTCTTGTCACTGATGTGCTGTACATACTGTATCTACAGTAGGAGCTCAAACTGTCAGCTGTAATATGGAAAAAATAGATACAACCAGAATACATATCCATGAGTCTAGCAAGTCTATTTATTCATTAATTTAGCCAAAACATTAATCAGATGTGATGATGCATTCTCAGCTACCTGTACTGCCAACATACAGGGGAGGAGCTGCCAGCTCGTATTGGCATTGAACAAGGGTTAACATTGACTCTCTTTAAAGATGAGTCAACTAAGTCAATACAGAACAACAGAAGATTGGTCTTTATATTCTACTCAAGGCTGAATGAATAAAAAATCTTTTTAATTCAAATACCTGTTATAATTATATAGGCATTGGCCAAATTATATCTCTAACCCTAACCCATCAAAAAGTTCAAGGATAATAATGTAATTTTACAAATAGTGTAATAATTAAATTATTAATTGTAATAATTAAAAACTGTAAACATAAATCGTCTTAAGGGAGACTGCTCATTTATACATTCACTACACTGCACACAAAGTTATCCTGGCATCCTACTACATGTAATTTTATCAGGCTTGAGAAATTTTGATGTCATCCCTCTTTCTTTTGCACCCTATTCTTCCCATTTTGTGACACTGTACACTGTTCAATTAAGTTGATGTACCTGAACGCTGAAAAACACATTAAGTTAAAAACTAAAATGTCATTCATATCTGTAAAAGATGTTTTACCTCAGATGCGATGAGTTCCAAGCCGCGGCACTGTCTGTCCTTCTCCTTTTGCAGCAGATCCCACATCTCGGGGTCGTCCCGAGCCAGGCTTTCCTGTCCTGTCCATGGACGATCTTCATCCACCATATGGGTGGCAGCATGGGACTGCTGGCCACGTATACTGAAGCGAGCTGGAGCTCGAGCTGGCACAGCGGCTGTGGGCAGAAGAGAAGTCGGAGGGATGGGGGGTATGATGAGAAAAGAAAGGAATAGGAAAGAGAAAGGAAAAGGATCAATTTAGAGTATATTAATTTTATACAGATTTAACAGTTACCAGGAAACACACTGGCACCCACTGGCAAAGTTTCAGGAGATTTGTTTTACATTCAAACCTGCAGAGAGTGTGACACGAAAAGAGAAACCAGCACATTATTTTTCTACAGAATGTATTTGATCATTTTACATATTTGAGGATCTGATTTGTCCTATTTAAATAAGGAAACTTTTCAAGCCCGTTCCTCTGTTCCTCATACACTCTAATATGTAGCCTGGTATAATTAGAAACTGGTGTGTTTGCATGATATCAATAATCAGCATGGTTGTTCAATTATGCCTCTATCAGCACTTCTACAAACTGAGGGACTGACTTTTACAGCCTCAGTGTACTGAAGGAGGCATATAGAGAACAGATTCAGCACTTCCTGCTTATCTAATCTGGACTGGGGCTGGCAAGTTCTCCTGCTGGTGCTGCAATGCCTGATCATGTGAGTGTGCAGAGTCCATACAATTTTCACTGTGCCGGGCCTCTTTTTGTAACTTAAACATGAATCCTGCAGTGCACTGGCTTTCACTGTGACTCTTCTGTGTGCTATGCCTGTGATGCATTATTTTAACATATTATTTCTGGCATTCTATTGCATACAGTTGATTCTATATATAGATAATGTAAAACCTTCGCACACACCAAAAAGATGGTTGTGTATTTTAGCTGTGCCTGTGCCTTTCAGTGTTTAAAGTCTGTTTATGAAACCCAAACCCAATGAAACCAAAGCATTGTATAAAACTCAGAGGTTAAAAAAAATCCCTGACAGGTTGATTGCACTCAGAACAAACTGGCTCTCTCCCATCATTTAATCAACAATATGATGATGACTCTGTGGTGAGATCAATCTTACCACAGCCAACCTATAGTTATCATCTATACAGGTGTGCTGGGGTGAGGGACAACCTCCTTTTAATAGCACCATTAAAAAGCAATTAACACAATGCTCGAGACTGGTTGAGGACACACAAAAAAAAAAGGAAGCAATTTACTGTTATTCCATGTGGTGTAAAAAATGTTTGTGTACCTAATCTTTTGTAGCAGCTTTATTGCACTGTAAATCTAGCAGAGAAACAACTTCTGCAGTTTAACATGTTTTAAAGACAAAAAAAAAAAAAGGAAAAAGAATGTTAATGTTGGCCAGAAATGATGAAAGGGATCTTCTCTGCAGTACAAAAATTATCAACCTTCTCATAATATAACATCTAATGGGAAAAAAAAAATACAGTTAATAAAAACACTTTATCCTCAGGAACAGCTTGCAGATAGTTTATCTATTCCATCGCTGTTCACATCCTTTCTACTCCGCCTCTTCATCTGCTCCCCGGGGTGGCAGAGGGGACAGTGGTGACACACCAGGGGAGGCGTCTGGCACATTAATGGCCGATTACTAACCGTTCCTACTCTGGCCCTCTGTCACCGGTGGCAGTGGTGATGGTGGAAAAAGGGGAGACGGTGCCCCCCCCACCCCTCTGGGTTCTGGAAGAGATGAGGGCCTGGGGAGACAGGTCGGGCTGCCTCTGAGGACACGTTTCTTGCGGAGAAATCACACGGGTCATTAAATCTTGACGGGAACTGTCCTTCGCTGTCTGCGTTACTGCTGGGACACACCGAGACCGGGGAAAGCAGCGGCTGAAAAACACCAGCCTACGCTGGCATGGCAATGGTGTTACTGACGACTGAAAAACATACAAGGGTGCCTCTCCCTCCTCCTTCTTGCCTCCACCTTCATCCCTCCTTTCCTTTTCCCACCATCATCCTGCCCCCGTCATGTCACCCTACCTAAGCATGCTCAGCAGAGTAGCACTTGTGTGGCGTTTTTATTAGTTTATCTTGTCATCTGGTTCACTACAGGCGCAGCACTGGGCTCAAACAAACAATACACAGGACGGTCCCTGTGGTCTGCCTCTCCGCTTTCCTGCCTCATTTGCCAGCCCCGATCATTACAGGAGATTAATTAATGAACACAAGATAAACTGATCCAAAAAAAGTGAGAGCCAAGATACAAGCACCAAATGTGTCACAGTGGGACTATTTTTAGGCGACAGATGACGCTGTCGTTTGAAGGTGAACCTGATGAAAACTCTGCTGTGAGAAAAAAGGGGCGGGATAGGCCATGTCAACCTGGGCGTCGAGCACAAAATAATAGCAGAGTCACAGATGTACTGCATCTGCGTGACAATGATAAGGTAATTGTTGGCAGTTTACCTTTCCTGTCAAACATCTGTGCCTAGAGACCAATAGCGGAGGAGAAGAGAAGGGAAGAAAGAAAATCATTTCATTAATCCAAGTTCTGTATTATTTTTGCCCATTTCCTGAAGCAGCTCCTGAGGCGAGTCAATTTTACAGATGACTGCTGTCCATCAGTGGCTATAGCAAACAACAATCAGTCTGGTAACAGAAGAAAAACAAACAACAATCAGTCTGGTAACAGAAGAAAAACAGAAGGGACTAGAGAGGAGAAACACAAGGGGGAAAAAAAGAAGATATGTAAGGTTAGAAAGAAGAAGTGTCAACAGGGCAGCTGCATCCGTCAGTCTGACACGGAGTTGCCTCTTTCCCTGTCACTGACTAATAGCAGGGCTGTCCGTTACAAATTGCCCTGTGATTCAGTCTGGATAACGCTAGACTGAGAAATCTGGACGGGGTGAAGAGGCGTGAAGGGACGGAGGCACAGTCCAGGGCGACTCCACTCTATTCAGGTCAAAGGGTTGTCAGGGTGACAATCAGAGGCTTGAGATGTCTGCAACAAAGCCAATCTTCAGGAGGTGTAGGCGGTGGAACAACACATTTATGCTGTAATCTTTCCCGCAAAACTTCTTGTGGTGGAGATGATGATAGTGAAAGAGCTCTGTGCTGGTCTTCCTGGCGCCTCAGAGGGTCTCAATACTTCGGACTGTAGTGTTAACATAGTTCAGTCTTGGCCTCTCTTGCCCCCATGCCCATAACCCCCGTCTCGTTATTTCTTTGAAGTGCACAGTCTGTTCACTTAAAAACAGAAATACTTAACTGGGTTTTCCTGAAATGTAAAATGTTGTTCACGCCACCAACAAGCTAATTTGCTGATGATTCTGAGTTAATATTATTCTATCAGCCACAAAAGAAGGAAAAAAAAAAAAAAAAAGCTATGTGGCATATAATGCTGCAACTAAGAATTAATTTCATTATGAATTCATCTGCCTTTTTCTCTATTAATCAATTAATTATTTTGTGCTTAAAATTTCAGAGACTGGTGAAAAATGCCCGGAATCTGTTCCCGTAGCCCACACTAATAATATAAGACAGAGTAAAGAAGCTAAAACCAGTATATATTTAGTTAGTAAAATTAGAATTTGTTCATTGTAGTGACCATTTGTAAAAACTCATGCAGAGGACTTTTGTGTAGTTTTTGTGTCATAAAGAACATGAAGTATATGCTGTAATAATTTGAAGTATTCTAAGACACTGGCAGGTATTTGCTTGTATATTTGATGTGCATTTATGTACACACTCAAAACTTTAAAAGGTAGTGGCAGCCATTTTTCATGGAGTAAGACAAGCTCAAAGCAACCTATAAAACATCACTGCTGAAGAAAATAAATGGATGACACAGGGTTGAAATGAGTTGTGTTTCTGTTCTGCTCCAGTTAAATGAATAAAAACTGAATTCAAAAAGCTGAAGCAGGCCTCTGCTGGAACAGTGTTATGTTAGAAAGTGATGTGTAGAAAAGCATTAAATTGGGATTTTAGTGGTTTCAGTGTCGGAGGTGATGAAGCCAGACATGCTGTGATGAGGGTGACACAGAAAACTATTTCTGAGCCAAGTTAAAAAGTAGGTTAAAAGAAATTCTGAAATCTTATTGCTGAAAAATACTGAATACACCAATACCAATCTGTATGTTGAACCATAGATAATATCATAAAGAGAGAAAAACAAAGACATTGTTGCCTTTTCCCCCCCCCCAAAAGAGTCAACTTTTACTGACTCTATCCTTTGGGAAAAAAAAAAAAAAAAAAAGTAGGATTGCTGCAAATCTTTTCCTCAGAACTTAAAACAAAAACATGATGAGTAGGAGTTATGCACCATACTCCAAAGGGCAGCAGGCCCTCTCACCAACAACAACAAAAAAATCCTGCAAAACAAATCTCTAATCTTTCTGTACACAGCAGAGAAAAAAAAAGTATTGATTTTCACTAATAAATATTCATTTATACATTTCATTTATATTTTGTTAGTTATTCTGGACTGTTACTTGAGTATGCAACATCACAAAATAGACGTAGTAGATTCATTTTGTATGAGGGAGATTTCAGATAAACAAGCCTGAGCATTAATCACACTAACTTTTCACATAACATTTTATCCAGCATTGATACTTAAAATCCAGAAGATTTTAGAAGAGAATTTGAGACAGTGTTTGATACTTTTACCCTCTCTTTCACTGTTGCCTAGCAAATATTTTTTTTCTAGTTGATTTGAAGACAATAAGGAGAGTAGAGTAGAGTAGAGTAGTAGAGTAGACACTGGCTGATACTGGCTCTGACAGCGATTCAGAGATAATTGCCCCCTCGTAAAAAAGAAGCCGACTGGACACCTCCAATTCTGCATCTGCTGTCATTCCATCTGTTAATTGTTTATGTTGTTGATTGTTGTTGTTGATGTTTATTATTACCTATCCTAACATTAAATATAATTTATTCTTAGATTTTATATTGATTATTGAAATTATATGCAAATAATGTATGAATGGTCAAAATGACTGCTATGGTAATTCTAGTAGTTATAGAATTCCAGTAGATGGAGTGTTAACACTTTGCTTGACTGATTTTCTTTCTCTCATTTGTAAACTGATGTTAGTTTCATGGTTACATCAGTGGTATGTTGACTTTCTTCTTTGTCCTGTTGTTACAGGCCTAGACTTCACTCATACCAGTAAATTATAGTCAAAGAAGAGCTGTGGCCTAAAACACCTTCAGGCATTCATGTTACTTTTTCTGCATACACACATTGAAAAGTAAAGGACACACTTGTTAGTGACAATTTAAGTGTTCAGAAAGGCAAGCTGTAAAATATTTCAGTTTCCTTTATGACCTCTGGCTGGTGATGTACAGACAATCAGCACCCAGTTGGCTCTGCAGTGTTCTCACGCTGTTCAACTCAATCTCATTTCCCTTCTCTAATTTCAGAGGTGTCTCACAGAGCAGAACCTAAAACTGTTGGTAAAAAAAAATCTGAAAAAAACAAAACAAAAAACAAGTAAATCCCACACTTCCACAGTCGGGAATACTCGCACTTAATTTGCCCTACTCACATTTACTGCATTACAATTTAAATGTGTCATCTGGGACACTGAATCTAAACTTGAACACCTCCAAAAGAGGATGTGGAGTGAAAAAAGGTGATAATGAAGATTCAAACTGTGCAGGGCCAATAACAATCCACATAATCTGCACAAGTTTCAGTTCAACAAACTGATTAAGAAACGCTTTCATTCACGAAAGACGTAACAGCAGGCATTGCTTTTTTGGTCTCTTGTACTGGGAGTTTTGTAATGGGATTAGAGATTATTATTAAATTGACTGGAATCTCTGGAGTTTAGTACCTGCAGCAACCAGCCGGAAATGGCCAGTTTTCTACAGATATTAATATCCACAGCAACAAGCAGAATCATGTTTTAAGACTCAAGTCACAAAAGTTGAGTTTCCCTCATCGTTAACCATCTTCAGACCAATCCTACAGCTGTCCTCTTAAAAAACTGTGGGTCAACAGGAACAAGAACTAACTACACAAAGACTTAAATCTTCCTCTGACACACATACAGATCCTGTGAGGACACGGCATGCTTAAACCAAGAGGAGCAAAGAGTCTTGTGAGTCCTTCAGAGATTCAATGAAGATGCACACTTTACCAATTACCGGCAATAGGAAAAGCATGCAAACATGTGAATCCATCAGCTTAATAGTGAGCTTCAAACTCACTGACAGTCACTTACAAAAACTGGGTCGAAATACATGCCACAAGATTTTGGCACCAACTTGGCATAGCCTAGTTGTTTCTGAGAAACTACAAAAAATTTGCACCATCTCCAAAATGGGTCACTTCATAAAGTTCAAAATTAGGCTAACTCAGTCAACCTCCTTCACCCTGACAGCTCATCGAATCAAAAACTTGTTAAATTAAAAAAAAAAAAAAAAAAAGCTGTCAAATGAAAACTTTGAAATAAGTTCAAGAGAAATAAATTTGTCATAAAATACTATGTATCAAGGGGGCTACAATTACTCTAACAGGGGAAATAATAATTTACAAGGACAATGAATTGCACTGTATACTGTAATGCAGTCCTGCACATACAGTTCAGGTGACAATGTTTGGATTTTGCTGGAATTGGTTGTCGAGAGGTGTCGATTCAAGTTATTATGAATTTGGTGGCTGCAGTTTGTGGTGCTGTTAAAATTGTAATTTGGCCTGAGCCGTTTAAATAAAAAAACAGACGAGATATCAGAGTTTCAGCTTTAGTTTTAACTCAGTGTAACTAATAAATTGGCAGCCTAAGGTAAAAGGAAACTTTGAGCTCAAGTTCACCATATATTAGGATAATATCCCTGTCAGAAATATTAATCTCACATTATACTTGCAGCCTGAAGTTATAAATACAGTCAAGACTCTGTTGACTGACTACTGATCCCAAAGACTGACAAAAAACATACAGTCTTATCTGTCACTGTACATTCATCCATTATCTATACCTGCTTTATCCTGACACAGGGTCGCAGGGTCAGGTGGGGTGCTGGAGCCTATCTCAGCTGTCATTGGGCGAAAGATGGAGTACAGTCTGGACTGGAAGCCAGTCAGTCACAGGGCTGACATAGACAGAAAGACACACTCACACTCACATTCATATCTAGGGCCCTGGTCTGCCTGGGTTTGAAACCCTCTTGCTGTAACCCGTCACTGTACATATTTATCTCAAAGCAGGAGGTTAATATTTGCTGGTGCTCCTTCAGTTTTGCACTTTGGACGTTATTGGGGGCCGGACCACTCATTGTCTAGTTAATATATCATTGTAACCTGCTCTTGCATTACCTAAAATAAGGGTTATATCATGACTGACTTTTCGCTTGACCAATGCAAGTTACCGTGGCTGAATAATCAAAGAGAGGTGGATGCATTGAAAGTTTTCTTGTGAAACAGAGACACATGAAGGGGGGGGGGTCGCGCTGTTTTCCTCCACATGATGAAACTGAGCAGTCGCTGTTGCATCATTACGTGGCCACAGCTGCAGCCGTGGGACGACAGCTAGCCTGCTAGCTTACTAGATAAATAACGAGATTTTAAAAATGCTGGAAATTATACCTAGAGGTTAACTCACTGAAAATGCACCCCCCCCCCCCATTTTGGTGACACCTGCACGGCCTATTAAGAAGGAGGTGGGCGACTTACTTATTAAACCCCTGTAGTGAGGACCCGCACTGACGTTTAGCTAGCTAACAGGTAAGCAGCTAAAGTTACCCAACTAAAACGCACCGTGAAGGGAACAATAACACAAAAACGGCGCTCGACGTGATTAACCTACCCGTGTGAGTTGTCTGAGAGCGAAGGACAGCATGTTTCCACTTGTCAGGCCGGAGGAGGAAGAAGCAGCACAGCCAGGCGACACACCACTGTCAAGCTCCGCAAGGACTGTTTGAAGTTGTTAGCAACGGCTGGTTACGTTTATCCTGCTGCAGGGGCTGATGGGAGTCGTAGTCCGTTACACAAGCCAGAGCTGTGCCCATAATAGCCTTTCATTTACCCGTTTATCTTCTGCAGGATTTCACTGCATGTTTTTGCCCACAGTCAACAGGCTACTTTCCATAGTGTTTCTTTTAAAATATCTATAATCACTCCACGCTTTCACATTTTAAAAGGTTATGTGCAGGTCTTGTGTAGGTTTATAGCTGTTCTCAACTTTATAGAGAAGCAAAAAAAAAAATGTTTCAAGCAACCAAGCAACCCTTTGTCTTGCCTGTTAGAGCAGCAGTTGTTTGTGGTGAATGATAAACAGTATGTTTAGTACGTTTAAAACTGCACTCTCACAGCCAGCCTTATGGATAAATCTGGAGGAGGGAAGAGTACTTTGTTTAGTAGTAAGTTTGAAGTGATTTAGGTGATTGTGCTGCACAGCAAGAGGGTTCACAGTTTAAATCTCATTTAGCGGCTGGTGTTTTCTTCCTTTGTGACAAGTCAGGTCAAGTTTGATTCTGATGAATGTGAATCCTTTGTCTCTGTTCAAACTGATTGTCAGTGCATGATGCTTTTTCCCGTCTGCCCAATGAATGCTTAGAAACAGAAAAACATTAAATCCTCTTTAACCCACAGTAGAAGTAAGTGGAGTGCCTCAGCTGGCTATAGAGTCAAGGTGCAGAATATGACCTGTAATGTCCCAGGTTTGAGTCCAGCTGGGGACATTACTCTCATGCTCTTCCCCATCTCTCCCCTCCCTGCATTTCCTGGAATCTGTCTCCCGTCACCTTACTGATAAAGGCATTTAATACAGAAAAATCCCCCAAAACAAATCACGTGACATAGAGAAAATGACTGAATAAAAGATTGAAATGTTTTAGAAGTCATTAAAATTTTGGGCAAATGTTTTTGATGTATTTTATTTCTGCTGGCTGTTGCTAGTCTAAGTGTAAGTGATTAGACATTTCCAACAATAGAGGTTTCACGTTCAACATGTATCACCGTACTGTATGAATGAATGTGTCAGCTGCTGTGTGCTGTCAATGTCCCTAAAAAAGATGTCAAAAAGAAACTGGCTCGCTCAATATAAATCTGTAATTCCAGTGATATGGCACATACTATTGCGTTAACATGTCGACATAGATTTTCATCAAAAGTTTTTCTCCAAAGGTTTCTGAAATCTAATGTTCATACAAAACTATTTCTGACCCATTTTTCACACATTAGGCCCAGTGTCTCCAAAGTGTTGCTCTCATTACTCTCCACTGTCAAGGTCAAAATGGTCTACAAACTGCTGTATACATGCCACATGATCAAGTGTCAAGTCAAGCTATGCTGTGAAGTATTACAATGTTTAATACAAACATATACTAACTATAGAGCATGTTCCACATTTTTTTGGACTATTTGTTGAACTTCTGGGAAACATACCTGGAAAAAACTCACACAGGAACATAGGTATAAATAAAGACGATCAGCACACCTGAACATGCAGTGACGTCTTCAGTCACACAAAGGATCATCTGAATCCCTCCACAATGACTAGCCCTGTGATTTTTTACCAAACCACTATAGAGAGCTGTGTAACAAAGAGGGGGACTCCAGAGAATCTGGGTCGTTGTGACTCCATCAATCTCTGTGTCCCGACTGTCTGCAGCAACTTGTGTAAGATACATGGACCTCCCTGGACCTCCATCTCAATGTAATTGATCAAGAACATAATAAGGTATCGAGCCAGGGTGAGATGAAGATTCAATTAGCATCGACTGTGTGTTTTCTAATGAAATTCTGAGCACCATTATCATCAGATCAAAAGTGTGTTAAGCAAAGAGCCAACAACTCTGCCCCTAGAGAGAAAATAAGGGAGTTTGTGAACAAGTTAGGGAAGGGAAAGTCTAGGATAAAGTGTGGAGGTGTTCAAGGAGTGTTTGTTTAATTTAATCCAAGAAAAGGTGGGTGAGTTGATCTGTGCTTTCATTTTTACCCATTTAATCTCAACTCATGAATAGATGAACTTTATTTTAGCAATGGTGACGCTATCATGCTTATTTTTTTTTGCTTATTTTTTTATATTTTTAGCATTAAAAAAAGCAGCGATAGAGTAAATGTTATTAGGCAGCGAGAGATTATAATAGTGGCACCGATAGTACAGCAGTCAACAAAATGTGGAGAAGCCACCTAGAGGTTTAGGTGTGACTAAAAAATGTTTGCTCAGATATGCAGTACTTCCTTTGCTTGCATGATCAAACAAACAGTTCTGTCAGTCATATTACCTCCAATACAATAATAATTTTCCTCTTCACTTTCAGGGCAAACGTAATCAAAAATGATATCGGATACCTCCCTTGGGTTCTATTAATGTATACAGCAACCTCCTTTCAAAGTCACACAGTATCGTCATCTTGAGAATGTTTCACGGCTGGTTTTCATGTTAAAATTGAATCCATAAGCAACTTTCCTTCAATATGTTTCAGAAAATTAAAATGAGATATCCTCACAGAAAGCTTGGGCATGAATTACCAATCAGAGTGAAAAGTAACTTAGCTTATTATGGTGTCCTTGCTGAGTTAGATAGCATGAATGCCTTGCAATGCAATTGTGCTTCTTGCTCCAAAGGAAAACATCCACCCAGTAAAAGACAGACAGTTTAAGAGATTTTAATGTGCTTTTTCATACAGTATATTGTATGCATATCCAGCATAGCATTTCTCATACATATAACTCTCTTATATCCAGGGTTTGCAACGAAACGTAGAGCTGAGAGGATGATTAACAGTCAGTCTACCATAACGTTACATCTGCCACACAGTGATGGCACAGCACAGCCACCTCAGAGGCTCCCTTTGCACTCAGAGGGCATAATACTGATTCCAGTTGTTTTCAACCGAATTCTCCAAATGCAAAAAAGTAATAACACTGAGAAACAAATATCTAAAAACAGTACGTGTGCTGAGGTTGAGTACATTATTTACAGGAAAAATCAAATCAAATCAAAACATAAGTTAACAGATACAAAGTTGGAAAATAAGTCAAAGAAATCAGCCATATCCTAACCTTCCATAACTCTTGATTATATTTTATTTAAATCCACAATAAGCAGTTTAGAGGCAAAAAAAACTGTCCCCTGCTTCTTCATCGTAATCAATATGACTATCATTTCCATTGTCATCATTATAATCATTGTTGTTGTCATTAATATTGTCTCTTTTTTTCCTCTTTTCAGTTCAGTCTCACTTACTTATTTAAAGTAAGGGTGCTCACTCTGGAAGTTGTAGTCCGGACACACTTTTTGAACCAGCTTGTAATCGATGCTGAAGAAAGAGATGAAGATGCAGATCACCTTGAAGGGTTTGGCACAGAGCCATGCGGCGTGGGACTGGGTGTGCTCTGTGAAGCAGGTCTGAGATGGATCGTACAGGCAGGGTTTGGGCTTCTTGGATCTGTTGGTTTTCTCATACTCCACTCGACAATTAAAGGTTTTTGACTCTTTGGGGTCGATGGTGGACTGGTGGGTCTCGTGGATCTGGACGTCCTGCTGCACATGGGGGTGCAGCTGCTGCTGCTGAAGGACCTCAAACTCCACCACTTTGGTTGGCGGCACGATACTGACTGACACGTTCCCCAGGCTGGACGAGTTGTGGCGGAAGTAAACAGTGAACGTCCCATTGATGTGGTCCACAATTTTCCCTGTCACCAACAAGCTGAACTTCATGGTCTTGATGTTGAAGTAGAAGTCTCCCCAGCCGAAGATCTTCTTAGTCTTCATAGCTGTCTTTAACGAGGGCTTGCGCTTAGAGCGGTAGGCTGTCTGGTCCAGGAGCAGGGACTGGTTCCGGGCTGAGTCATATGGGTTGAAGAAACTGTAGGTGGGTGGCTTGGATTTCATGGGTGTCTGGTCGATGGAAGTGGAGAAGATACGTGTTTGGTACGGAGGCTTAACCACTCCACCTGTCGTTCCTCCCACTGTGCCTCCATACGGAAGAGTCTTCATCACAGACCCCACTGGGCCCAGATCTGAGAAATCCACTTGCTTCTCCAACCCTTGGACCTGGAAAAAGAAGAAACAGACAGGAAGAAGAAGAAGAAGATGAAGAAGAAGAAGAAGAAGAAGAAAAACATTATTCACAATGGGCCAAATACTATCAAATTTGCATTTTTACATTTCCTTCAGGAGACTGTCCTGTCAAGAAAAATGACAGCATCAGTTGTTCCAGCAAATGCCCAAAAGCAACATATGTTTACATTCAAGTGATGAGGCCTGTAGAGAATTAAGACTCTTGTCCATGGGGGGGGGTTCAAAGGAGAACGATGGATAGTCGATGTTGGTTTATTTCAACTATGACCACAAAATTGTTATTATTATTAGTTTGGCAATGAAAGTCCCCCGACTTTAACACAGTATTTATTATAACCCAAATCATTAACTGTAATCAAACCTTAACCACAATGATGTAAGATTATAAAATTGATGTATTTCTGAGGTACAGTTGACGAGGTACAGGAAGACATTAACAAATCATGTCACCCTTTGCCTATTAGATCAGACAGCCATTATGTGTGTCATTCTGAAGGGCTTGTACAAACAACGTACTTTGTCAACTAATATGGCTTCACATAAATCCCAACTTGCATTTTTTCAAGGGTCACAACAAAACCTCAAGCTGGGCAAAACATTGTATGTTTTTATTAATCTTGTTAGATTAACTTGCACTTTATGTTTTAATCAACCTCTCTGCACAAAGATTTTCACATTACATTAGTAATGGATGGCAGATTGCCACAACATGTAAAATACAACTCCAATATTATTACAACGAGCTTGCCTGTTTAAAATGGATATTTTGACAGCAACCACATGGGAAATCAAATTGTAGAACTGCTCAAACTGTAAGACAGCTAACAAAAATTTCTGACATTCCAGAAATCCATCTCAGCATCCAAAAGCCTCATTGTTGATTGTTTGAGAAATTGATGAGGTGTCAAGATCCAGTGCAAAATGAATGTCAAATGACAATCGATCTGGTGGGAATTCGGCAGAGGCAGGAGCAACCAATTTAGGATTAAAGTCTGGCTTAATACGAGCAGTGTCTGCCAGGCATTAGTGCACAGTGCAACATGGAGCAGTTAAAGGGTTTCACACCTTGTGCAAGGGCTCTTAACATAAAACAGTGGGCACCATACAGTAGTTGTAATACCAGCCTTTCCGTTGCAGACTCAAAGCCCTAATACGCTATTGCCAGTACTGGGAGTTGAACCAGTAACCTGCAGCCAGTTCTTTGTTGGCCTCTATATTATCTGGGAAGGTTCAGTCTGATCTTGCAATACTCTGGACAAAACCTAATATATCGAAGAAATTCCATTATGCCCCATTATATTTTACACACATTATCATAATTTTAAATGTTGTATAGGTCAGTCTTCTGCAGAGATCTTTTTACCTCACATGATTTTTAATACCACGAACAGTCAAATTTTTAGATGTGGCTGTGTTTCATCGGTTGAATTCAAGAAAACAAAACCATTTATTTTTGTTAACACACTTTAATTTTGTTGTCAGTGTTGCTCCAGAGAGAAAAACAACTCTGCATGTAAGGTAACAGATGTGAGCCTTTGTTAGTTCAGACGGCTTTCTGTCTTTAATCCACAGCCTAGTTGGTTATTCACAGGGCAGATTGACTGAAATCTTCCCCTGCTCTCTTTCATGTCTCATCAATCACATCACTGCCATGCTCCCATCCATATGCATATATGTACACACACTTAAGAACACACACTCAAGCACACAGGCACACATGCAAACTTTAAGCTTGAAGCTGTCATGAGGTGACAGCTTCAAGCTTAAAGTGGACGGACATTTGGACGGAGTTTAAAACTAGTGGATAAACAAACCACAAAAAAAAAAAAAAAAAAAGAAAAAGAAAAAGAAGACAGCATTTCAAAACAAGTACAGGATCAAATCTTTGTGTCTACTCATGCAAGGACAGTTTCTGTCTCATTCCTTCATTCATATCCGGGGCAGTGGAACCGACAGGTTTGTGCCAAAGCTCTCCTCATCTTTCATCAATCACTGAACCTAATAATAACTCCATATTGCTATTCGTAGAGGCAACAGTGCAGTGCTCAATACAGCTCTTAATGTATTCAGTCATTCAATTAATGTATCTATGTCTGTTGGCCATTCATTAACATGCCCGCAGAGCTGATTTCTAAGCAGATTGATTGAGGGGAAAAAAACCTGGAAGTTTATTGACTGCTGGACGAATGAATTACCAAAAAAAGAAAGGTGTTGATAAATGACTAGTGACTCGAATAATGACCCACTGAAGATTTTTAACAGACCCCGACTCCTTTTGCTGCCATGACAGGAGGCCTATACAGAGGTCTTGCAATTTTAAGCCAGTGAATTGGTGATATGAGCTGACTTTGGCGTTGACGGGTAGGAATAAGTTACAGTTGATGGCAAGAAAACATGAGAATATGGACAGCAACAAACAGTGTGTACAGTGCATGCAAGATGGGGACTTCCTGTGAATGCGCTGTCAGCAGTGCTGTCAGCTAGCTCCATGTGTTGCCATCTGTCAGGCTAACACTCTGCTGGTGCAGTCCTAATCATTTCTCTTGCTGATTGCATGAAGGTCGAACTAGCACCATCATCATAATCCTTAACCATCTACAGAATCAACATCACGCTATGAATCTCAACCTAACCTTCGGGGTCAACTGTATGAAGCGCAAAAATGATTTTATGATGGGTCTGAGGTCGGCATGAGTCTTTCTGAGGGTGGAAGAGCAACTGTACACAGTCAGCAACTTTAACAAACATCGACTGAGTAGGAAAAGATAAGTATGGAGAAAGGCCTTCTTCTGTGGCACGCAAGTAATAAAATGCCAACAGAAACCAATAAATAGATGGACTTTCTATTAGCATAAATATGATTTTTTTTGGGTGCTGGACAGTAAATCCATTGAAAGGGTAAGGATTTGTTAGAAGAAATATCAGATATTTTCTCTTGACATGAAATCCATAAGCTATAGACTTTTTGCAAAACAGCAGATGTTTGCTATAAGGTCATATCAGGCTGCTGCAACCAGCGAGAGGTAGACGGTTTGACAAATACAACTCCATGCTTTTTCCTCCTCTGCCTCTATTCAGTTTGGTTACAATGAGAGAAAAGTAACTTTGAGAACAATTGCCAGAGGGATGTTGCCAGGGTGATGAAGAGGTGATGCAGCTAAGTACACACAGGTGCATGCATGGACCAACACACAGCATTGTAAAGACAAATTGTATTTACACACAGAGTAAAATGCACCAATTGTAATTCATCAGTCACACCTAACATAAACTAATTTTGTTGCTAAGACCATTATAAGATAAGATAATAACAGAATAACAACAATACAAAATCATACGTTTTGGTGGAGGTGTCACCCAAGCACATTTTAGGCCAATGCATGGATGTACTTTACATCAGTTACTGTAATCTAAATGTACTATAATTATGGGAAAGCCTAGATTAGCAAGGAAATCCCCTAACCTGTATTATGTATGGATTTAGTCCTATTTATTGCTCATATTTAAGAGTCTTCATGCTAATCTAGTGGTTTATAATCTATGTATGACACTAATGTTACATCAGACTTTGTGTGAAAACATGTTAAATTTAAGAACATAAAATATTGTGGTAATTAAGGGAGGCTTAGCAGGGTTCGCATTGTTAAAGAGGCTTGTATAGGAATCAGAGCATCTGCAACCATTGCTGTGATAATCATCTGGTAGATACATATTGCAGTTTGTGTAAATGTAAGTGTGTGAGCATCATGAGTGATTAAAGAAAAGGACCTTTTAAAGATTTGCTAATTACTGCTATACACACAGTAAAGTTGAGGTTGATGGAAATGTCATTAGTTTTGAAGACATTTTGCCATAAATCACAGCACTGGATAAATAAAACATTCATGATAGCTCTGTATAACAAGTCAAGGGATCACAAAAGTTATTACAATTTTTCCTGGAGGAAACATTTTTGTACAAAATTTCATGCAATCCATCAAATAGATGTGCAGACATTTCACTCAAAACCACAGACGTGAACCTCATGTTGGCACTGGAGGAAAGGTTATTGGGATTCATCCTCTGAACATCATAAATGCCTGCACCAATTTCCATGACAATCCATCAAATAGTTGTTGAAGTATATCAGTTTGGACCAAAGTGGTAGACTGGCCAACTTACATCTCAAGGGCCCTGGCACTAGCATGACTAATAATATGAATATGATTATTAAGTAAAATGTGTTGTGAGAACAGATTCAAGATTCAGTATATTTATTGGCATGTGCACAACAGTTACATGGAAGCAGACGTTGGCAATAAAATTAAATCTCAGGCTGCCTCCAACAGTGCTAAAAAATATGTTCATAGAAAATCACAGAAGTAAAAGGAGAAGTTAAGATATAAAGTAGAAATAAAAAAGTAATAAAATAAAATAAACTACTGCAAAAAAAGGAATATAATACAAATAGAAATATAATACTATGCAGGTAGCTGTGCAGAAATGAACAAATAAAAAACATTTTAAAAACTGACAACACTAATGAGCTCGTAAGGTCAAGAGTTCAAAAGTCTTGTGGCCTGAATATGAAAGTGCTGGTGAAAATCAGCTTTATGCTTTCCTTCGGTTTTCACAAACTGTAATATCAAATTCAACATGAAGGATTCATGTTAACAAACATGTTAACAAAGACAAACCACCTGAGAGATGTGTAACTTTCAACCCATTCAGCCCACAAGAGCTGACTTAAAAAGTAAAGGTCAGAAAAAGCCTGACTCTGCGAGGATGCAACGAGTTCCCTCTTGTGGCTACTTGGTGCTCCCATTCTGCAAGGTTCCCCACATATTGAAGCTTTACACGTGTCAACACGGCATTAGTGTTTCCTCCATTTAGGTGCAGGATTCCTGTTTAGTAGGATGTGGGGTGAAATCGTAGCAGAAGATGGAATAAGCACTGCGGTGGACTTATACATATGTATGATACAGGCAACTCAATAACAGCACAATCATAGAAAGAACAATCAGATTACAGAGCTTGGGAGATAGAGGGAGATAGTGAAGAAAATGTTATTAGTGGAGAAGTGAGATGAGGAGAGGAGAGAGTAAGGAGATCTTGTACATTTTCTAGGAATGGGGAACATTAATCATCTTTAATTTCATTTTGGAGGTTCATATGAGCACAGAGCATCTTTACGTGCTGCTTAGATGGGGGGCCTCTAACCTACCTGGAAGTACATGCAAGAATGAAATGTAGGGATCATTCACTGAGGAGATTATGAGTGTAGCTCAGACAGTGAGAGACCATGAGTGACAGAAATAGACACACACACACACACACACACACACACACTCACTGGCACATGGAGAAGGGTTTAGAGAGAGAAAGTAGAGATAGACAGCTGCGGTGAAGGGCTTCACACTAACTTATTAAATAAGAGAAGGTCAGACGAGCTCTAGAATTGACTGCTGAAACCTGATATATCACACGCCACCACAATTAAGATCTCTTTTCATCATTAAGGAAGCTTCGGATCAATGGTAGCACCTCTGTCTCTGCTCTCCCTTTCTTTCACACTCTCTCTGTCTATTGGGTATCTGATCCTCCGCCGGCACTTCACTCACGCTCACAATCATCCATAACTTCCGCACCTCTTCGATAGCGAGAGTATTCAAACGAAATGGACCTTGTTCACCGGCTCCCCGGCACACATCCGACTCCCTCTCCTGCCTCCCGCCCTCCCATCCTTCCCCCACAGGACAGATGAGAAGATGAGAGCTGCTTGTCTCTGAGCCTTCTCCCAGGCTTGTTCCTTTGTTTAATTGGAGTTTTATTGGTGACAATCAATTCATTTCTCTCTGTGCTCCAGGCTGCATTGATCTGCTGTCACAGAGAAGAGTCAAATGTACAGTTCCACTCCCACCGCACAACAAACTGCAGGCTCTGATGCCAGCTACTGATAGTTTTTTTTTGTTTTTTCTAACTCTCTGTTTCAACTACTCTAGTGCCTGTTGTGATTAGAGGCAGCAGTGGCTTTTGTTATTTCACATTTTTTTAGGTTTACCTCATGCTTTTACTAGAGGATTAAGAGAAGTCACAAACCGTGAGCAGACACTAATTCAGGATTAGATGCTAAAAGGCTGAATTCACCTTAATTTTCTTTTTCTTTGAAGTCAGCGTTGACCTTAAATGCTCCTTTACCATTACTTCCATACATTTGTTCAAGGTGCTAGTGGAAAGTCTTAAAGTGAAAACATATACCATAGTTCCAAACTACATAGATGAAATTTGAGGTTTTAACTACACCATTGAAAGCAAGACCGCTAAATTCTGAGTTAGCTTACAGTGCTTACAGCAATAGCTTACAGTGACAGAGTATGTGAAAAAATCTCTCCACAGGACTCTGCTGTTTTTCCATGATGTAGTCCTGTTGGCTTCATTGGGCTGTGGTTTTTCAGACCACGCCGGGACAGCTTTTTGCAGCCTAGTGTGAAGCAGATGCGAAGAGGGTCAGCACCTTCAAGTCAGTGTACTCTGTTGGGAAACAGTGGATTGTTCCCTTCAGGTTGAGAGGAAGTAGCTGCTCCTAGTGAATGGGGGTTAAGTATCTCGGAGTCTTGCTGACAGCTGAAGGTAAGTTAGAGTGCAAGATCAACAGGTAAGTTGGTGCGGTGACTGTGGTGGTGATGACGAGGTGGGAGTCTCAGGGTGAAGCACTCAGTTTGTCTATGTGGTCATGACCTCTGAGACCTCTATGCACTCAGCTGCTTCACATGTCTTGGGTGTATAACTATGCAATCTCAAAAAAAGCTATGTGTAAATGCTTCCAAAGGGCATTTAGGAGGGACTACTGGTTGAGGATCTATGAGGGTGAGGGAGCTGCGTGACTGAAAGCCTGTGAGGATGATAAAACTTTTGTCTCCTTTGAAGTCTATAAATGTGATTCATCAGTGTGTTTGAGTTAGTTGATGGATGCTTTTTGCAATAACTATCCAGCTAAATTGTTACTGTTGTTACTAATTTGCTAAATTGTACAAGTGTTTCTTCCTCTGGAGCTTTTGCCAGAAACCAGATTTCTTGAGGTGCATTACCACCACCATCTGACCTGCATTTACCTCAGGAAAACCAGGAATGATTTCATTCAGATTTGTGGTCTTGCCAATGGAGATGCATGTTCTATGTTGCTATGTGTAAACAAAGATGTACTGAATAGAGGCTATATGTGGCTGACAATGCATCATCTGTAAGACAAAGTGAGGACCCAGAGGCAGACTTGGCAGATCTGACAGTGTTCAATTGGCAACAGATAGGCAGGAGCTAAGAAATCCACAGAGAGCTTGTGCAGGTGCTGCTATTTGCATTGAAAAGGGCCAGTTGAGGCGCTTTGAACTTTAACAGTTGTAACATCATAGACTCTTTCCCTGTAGCACCTCAGGGCAGACCCATAGGTCTCTTCCAAGGGATTACACATCCCACCTTCCTTATGAACACGGCAGTATCCCCTGGAAATGTTACAGGGCGTGACTGAAAAGAGGAATGTCTAGACTACTTCACTAAACCTGCTGCCACCACAACCTGGAGGAAAGTGATGAAATTGGATGGATGTACACTACAGGCCAAGAGGTTGGAAGCAAGATCAAATTTGTACAAAAAAAGATCATAGTTTCATTGGTATACTTTGCAACAAAATAAACATGATTATTATATAAAGAGTAACTTTGTTGGACATCATTAGGCGTTTTGCAATTTCTCTTTCAGTGTATCCTTCTTTCCTCAATGTACAAATCTGTACTCTTGTTTTTCTTTACTCAGTTGCTTCTTTCTTAGCACATTTCTGCGGTAGTTTGTCAGAGATTTGAACGCAGTTGAGATTTATTAGGGATTTTTGTATGCAGACTCTCAAAAGCCAAAGAGTTAAAGTGCACTGAAGTTGTGACTCTTGAGGTTGTGTGAAATCTTCTTGACCCTAAAACTAAGCCCTTCTTTTCTTTTGTTGACATTTATTCAGCAATGGTCTGGTAACATCAATGTATACCTAAAGGTAAATTGAGGAAAATGGTGCATATCAATGAAAGCAAAGTCTGATCATGTAGTAAATACATCCCAAAATACATATAATGCTTATGCTGATTTTTGAGAAAGGCATTGTGAACAGAAACTTGAAGTTGCTTTTGGCCTGTAGTGTATGTCTTTGAGCTGTCAACAGACACATTAGATATGAGAGAGGATTAAATATATCCATTTGGTTAAAGGGTGATTTGTAATTTTACGAAGTGCTCATTGATACTGCAATAATGGGACAAATCTGTGAGGCAAATAAGACAGAGAAAGCTGAACTGTACATATTTAGGTGCGGGCAGTCTGGTGTTGTAGCTCAGACATGTTCAATTTTACCAGCAGTGATTTCACTCTGTTTTGACAATGATCATATAATAAAAAAAAGAAACTTTTCTTCCTTCTCTCTCCCAAAAAAATGGGAGAGCTGAAAATGACATTTAATTACAAAAGGCAAAATAAAGCCAGGAGGAAAAAAGATAAACCAGTGGGGGGAAAATCAAGAGAGAGACGGACAGAGAGAGAGAGAAAGGAGAGAGAGAGAAAGAAAGAGAGAGAGAGAGAGAGAGAAAAGGAGAAAAAGAAAAGGCAGTAAAAGCGATTTCGCAGTCCAGTGGTGTCGCTGGATTATCATGAAAATGAAAGCTACTGAGTCAGGGAGTATCAGGGAGCAAGGAAATGGAGCCGAGACAGATAACACAGTAAGGGAGAAGAAGAAAACGAATAAGAGAACTAGTGTAGTGAAAGCAGAGAGGTCTGTAAGACAATATGAAAAGAAAGTGCGAAGAAAGAGAGAAAAGGTAAAAAGACAATATATATACGACACGCAGTGAGATTATGAGTGCAATAAGCCAAAAATGAGAATCACTTCACCCCATAGAGAATAATCAGAGGTTTCTTGAGAAGTAATATCTGTAATATTGTTTCAAGAAGACCAGCTCAGCTCTGAAATAATTTTCAGTTAAAGAAGGGATGAACCTTTTTCTCCATATATGAGGGAAGATGTAAAAAGTATACTGGATAATCAGGAGCAAAAGTTTCACACAGGAGAATCTGTACTTTCTACTCAGACTTACATAAAGCTATACGAAAGTGCTCTTCGGATCAAGCATCAACCGAAGAAAGAAAAAGAAAGAAAGATAAGGAAGAAAGACAGACAAAGAAGGATGTAAGACAGTACTCTCTGCCATTTGATGTCTACATAAGAGGATTTATGAAGGTATTGTGTGCTAGCTTATGTGGTATATGCTGACAATATTGCAACATATTGCAGATGCCACTAAGACTGGACTCAGATGGAAATGTAGAAATCCCCGGTTGTAGCCTGTGAGGTAACATGTACAGTAATTTTCCACTTCTGTTTTCATGTGTCATCAATGAGCATCTTCAGTTAATCTTGAGCGTTAATGAAGAGCCGACGAAAGTTCTTTCACACCCATCACGTTTGCTAGTTAAGCCAACAGAGACAGCTAGATGGCCGTCTCTATGATAGCCACTGTGTGTTGGAAGAACGTCTGCAACAGACATCCGGTGGAGGCAGAGAGCTCAGTGAAATCTCACTGCTGTACTGAGTTTATCTACATTCCTTTACCTTTATTATTGTATTGTTGCTGATGCAACTTGAATTCAGCCAGAGAGAAAACTGAGGAAAAACCCAGCGCCCAAGTTTCTGAAAAATTAGAACCAGTGGTGGAAATTAAGAACAAACATTAGAAACTAACAGAAATAGCCAATCTTCTCACTGTTGGTCTTGTTTAGTCATATAGGTCATATGAAGGCATCAGTATTAAATTGAGACTGTTTCATCACCACAGCGCTGGTTTAACATGTTGTATCACGTTTGTTTATTCTGTTAAAATGTAAGTATGAGAATGTAAAAACAACTTGTAATTTTGTGGGTGTGTTGATGGATTATTTCCTGGCTAGGAGCAGTAACCTCCCGGCTGCCTGGCAACCTGATTATGACAACAAAAACTAGGCTAACTAGTTTTACCGTTTTTGTAGCCTTTATTTTTGCAAAGACAACATGCAGCTGACTGTGGTTTTATGTTTAAGTGAGAGATATGAGAGCGGTATCAATCTTCTCATCAAACCTTCAACACCAAAGCAAATAAGCACATTTCCCAAAATGTCTATCTATTCCTTTTCCTGGTAACTTGCCAGGTCACATAATGCTGCTTATGGGCTATAGTGAATAGTACAGATATAGTTTGTTGCAATCAATTGTCAGAGTATTATCAACACTCAACTGGAAACTACTTTAGCGTTACAGTGAAGTGAATCAGAAATGTAAAAGGAACAAGATCAGCCACAACCAAAAACTGGAAGTATGACCAAATTAATTGTTTTTACTATTTTTATGGATTTTTAACTGCCTCTGTGACACAGGGTTAAAAAAGGATGGCTGTAAACTCACATAGATTAACTGCCAAAAACAGCCCGTACCGCTCCTGTTAACACCGCCTTTTGTATAACAAGGTGGGATTATGGAACTATGTACAATATTAACTCAGGGCATTGCACAATCACCCAAGGAGTATGAAGCAGTGCCAAATAAGCACACAATGCTTACAACACATTGAGCATCAGTGCCAGCCTTGTGTGTGGGAGGTTTCATTCATGTTCATTTAAACAATGCTGCCACAGCCGAGTCAGTGAAGACACTTGTTCAATATACATCACACGATGAATCCCAAATGTAACAGCCTAAACAAAAGCTTAAGATGGTGACGGTCCTCCAAGGAACTAAGAAATTAAACTATCACAACAACCCCTTAAGAAGATCAGTCACGGCATAGTGTATTTATACCATATGTGTAGATAAGGTTGATATTAGTTAATATTAGTCAATATGGGGGATGAAAATACAAAAAAAAAGCAGCTGACAGCTTGCGGTTCGATTGCCGTCCTCATGTTGTACAGTGATACCTGTGTTAATCTCGCAAAACAAAATCTCACTGGGTTGGTGGTATTGTACTGACGCTACTACCAGGAACCATGATACAGTGACATCTGCAGTGGAGCCACATACTCAGCCAAATGCTTCACTCAAACCAACAGCATACATGTGGCAAAAACCATCGCAAAAAACAACTCTTCTTCCACAAACCTTCAAACCACCTGTGCAAGACCTGTTGCTGAAGCCGCCATTCTACCTTGCACACTGTCCAAAAGACTGAATACAGAAAATAGACTATTACTATTCATTTCATTTAAAGGGAAGTGTACATGCCACTTTAACATGTATATTTTCTGTGTTGACACATCAGCAAAATGTGTATGGATAGCAAGCAGAGGCAGATTTGTTCCATGTTATTAAGGGTTCATAGGCACTGATACCTCAAAATGTTGACTGTTGGCCTTTGAAAGTACAACTCACATGCACATCCTATAAAACTGGAGATGAGAACACATAATCTTGACAATGTCAATGCAATGTCAATGTCAACTCAGATGCTGCACAGAATGTGTTCAAATAAGATGATGTGAAACAATGAGCTAATGGTTACTGATTTTGTTTTGGATAACTCCCTTTAATTATGTGGAAGCTGGACAAGTGTTACTGCCCGAATATCAACATTATGTCAATATTAATGACAGAACAAAAAAAACAACTAGAGTGATCTCTTCATACAAAATAACATTTATAAAATACAAAGTAAAATAAAAGAAAAAAAAATCTAATTGTGACCTTTGCTCTGAGCTTCTAATCACTTTTTTAAAACCAGTTACAAAACAGGACTGTGAAAGCACAGCTAATGCCTCCTGTCCTCTCTGTGCTGTCTGCAAAAAGGTGTGAATACTAACCGCAGTATACTTTATCTATAAAGTCATTAGAAGATTTTGCTCTCAGGAGTCTGACTTCAGTGGCCATAGATCAACTGTGTGCAGCAGTCCTCCCTTGTTCCTCCTATCTTACTGATCACATCAGATCAGCATGCTGGAATGTTTTTGCCTGGCTGGCTGTGTGGGCAGTCTTCCCGCATGTCTCCAGTGATGCCGTGGCACCTGATCAATCACCCGAGGCAACTCTTTGGGGACCCATCGGAGAGGAAAGGAGGGACGAAGGAGTGGAGTGAGGGTGTCTCGTTTGCATGCGGGATGGCAGGCAATGCATCAAAAGATGACAGCCATCCCATTCTTCCTTAAATAAGAGTGGTGAGACTCTTGCCGGCTGTGCCTTAACTTTAATCATTCATCTAAATAACTGTTCCAGAAGTCTGCTACTGGAGGGGGCCGCGCAGCACCAGGCAGGCAGCCATGGGAGTTGGGGGAATATGAAACCTGACGTCGCGCTCCTGGATTTCTCATTTGTTAACGTGTAAACATATATTTGAGTCAGATTGCAAAAGCACAAAAGCGCTTGTCCTCATCACCCACCATCCTCCCCCTCTTCTCTCTTCCCCTGCCTCCCTCTCTCTCTCTCATAGATTTATGTATTGAAAGAGTTTGAAATTCATCGAGGTTAGACTAAGCAAGAAAGGTTCGCAGGAGATGCCGGGTACCCTTGCTCTGGCAGCATGAGCGACATGTTGAGCAGCTAAGTGACAGTGATTGATGCCCCGCGTGTTTCGCAACTTATCAAGCGCAGATACACACTCACTCTGCAAACAGATAAACAGCACAAACATTTGAGTTAAATAAAGAATCAAATAAACACAAGGGACTGGCAAAAAAGAAGGGAAAAAAAACAAAGTATCTGCATAATGAATAGACGAGATGGAAAGGAGGAGGGAGAAGAGAGGGAGAAACTCCCAGCGGGTGAAACTGAGCCTAGGAGACATCAGTTGGGGAGGGATACGTGGACACATGGGCCTGTGACGACTCCGACAAGTTACCCAGGCGGCAAAATAAAGCCTGGCTTCCTCAGATTTGTTTCCAGTGCTCATCAGTAGGAGAGCTGGATGACGGATGGACTGGCACTGGGCGCAACACGAGCGTGTCAAAGTTACTCACCATAATAAAGACCTGCTCTTTTTCCTTCCATTTGCTTCCCTTTTTTCCAGCCACCTGCGGTCCCACTGCCTACAACCCATTTCATTTCATTTCAATCTGCCTTTATTTGTGTCATCCTCCACCCCTCAATTCCTCCATCCTTCCCTTATTCCACTCTGTGTCTTTCAACCCTTCATTTTTTACTTTCTTCCTTCATTTCCTGATCCTTTCTCCATTTCCTATTTCCATCCATGTCTTCATCCACTAATATTTTCTCTCTGTCCAAATCACTTCATTCTTACTTCCTTCCCTTTCTCAACCTCTTCATCCACCCATGACCAAAATTATGACTGGTTTCCTTGTTCATTCCTTACTCCAGTCCTTCATTCTTTTTTCACTTCCTCATTTTTCATGAGAAAGAAAGTTCTCCCCGAGAAGTGTGACTAAGTGCTCCCAGTCAATTCATGCCCAAACCTTCCTCAATCTCTCCACCCTTCCCTCCTTTCCTGGTGCTTTTTTCCTTCTTTCCTTAATTTCATCCTTCACTTCTTTCTTTCTACACTAATTTTTCATCCCCAGAGTTCATCATTCATCCATTATACAACTTGTTTCTGATCCTCCTTCCTTAGCTTTCATTGTTTTATTGTCCTCCCATCCTTGTTTTCTTGCTTAATTTTATTAATTCACTTGATTACACAATGATTTGTTACAAAAAACCCCAGTCTTTCTTCCTAAATTTGTTTAATCCCTCTCCCACCCTTTTCTTACTCAAATTCCATGTCTTTCCATTCTTCCCTTTTTATTCCCTCCTTCCTTATTTTCTTGCATGCGTCCGTTCATTTGTCCGTGCACCCACCCGTGTCCACATTAGCAGAATAGTAACTTACGCCTGATGATTTCTTCCCTTTCTACAACACTTCATACCCTCATTCCAGCCCCTCATCCTTAATTCCCTCCCTCTATTTAGCCTTCCTTCCCACTTCCCTTTCATCCAGCTGCCAGAGCCTCCCAGTCTCTCTCCCTGGTTGGGGAGTCAGCTGACTTTGGGGGATGTAATAGTATGATTATACAAAGATGAAAAGACTAAGCGTTTCCATGTCTGCTCCTTCCCTGCTGTGAGGGATGCTCTCCGTGTGTTTGGGGCCTAAGCCGGGTGGGGCTGAGTGGGGCCGGACGGAGGCAAAGCTCAAACCTGTGAGGGGATAAATGGCTCTCCGGCTTGGGGCTTACTGTCTTCACTGGGCTTGATGGCAGAGTTAATTGGAGAGAAAATAGTGGGAGGTGCCAATGAATAAAACCCCTCAGAGATGCTGGCAGCAGGGCACGGCGACATTCCCCTGTTCACTTCAAGGTTATGCACACACACGGGAAACACACACCTGCTTCTGAGGCTGCAGTGACGAGGCTCCTATACAGCAGTGTTTATAGAAAGAACAAGATTAGCCACAGTATGACTTCATTTTGGAAGAGTAACTTGATTAAAAGGAACTGAAAATGAGACAATAGATAACAGATGAAGACAATACAACATACGCACATTCGAGAACACAATGTATATGAAGTTTTCTCCTCTCCTGCTTTTTGGATGCCTTTGCCAGTGTATAAATCACCCGGCTTCAAGGACGCAGCATTGGGACCCCTAACTGGGATCTTTCACATCCACCATCTGGACGCAGAAAACCAGAGTGCTGACCAGCGGCCCCGCTCTCATTCTGTTCCTCAGGACGAGACGCAAGATGGGAGGGGGGGAGGGTTTGGTGTATACTGTAGATAGAAACCTAATCAATCCAACGACTGCTTAGTGTGTACTGGACTTCATAGTAAATCCTCTCCGGAGATGAGGAGGAGTCAAATAGAGCAGTAATGATATTTTGGAAAGGGAAAAACAAGAGAGAGAGAGAGAGAGAGAGAGAAGAGAGAGGCTGTCAGCGTCTCTGCTCATCCAGAACTGTTCGAAGTATTCATTCACACACTCCTCCTCGCTCCCTCTTTCCTCTTTGCTCACCCTCCTCCAGAGACGGTGTCTGTCCATCATTCGACTTGGTTTCACACTCCGAGACCCAATATCAAAGTAGATATGAACAGAAATGAGAAACACAGGATTGTCTTTCCACAGACAATTGTGTCCACTGTGGTTATTTGTGTCATGCCATCCACTGGTCTGGACAGGCCTGTATCTCTCTGGGCCGCCTGTCTGCCTGCCTGCTGTCTTTCCATCAGGCCGAAAACATTACTGAGGACAGCAGTATTTCTCTCTCTCTCCCTCTCTCTACCTGATAGGACAGTCGCTTTGTTTTAGCTCGGGTCATCTCACCTGCGGGGTGCTGCCTGGTGGCTGATCACTTGGTCACTGTCACACACCCAGATGTGCACACACACGCACAAACACGTACAAACGCGTACACACATTCCTGACCGTGGATGTCCACATGCATACATTCAAAGAAACGCATCTGTGCTCCCTGTGGAGTGGTGATAATGCTGAAGTCTGTTATTTCAGTGTTGAAAGCAATGAATTAAATATCTGATAATTACATTACTTATCATTGTGATGCACATTGGTTGCAACTAATTGCTATTTTTATTACTGATTCATCTGCAGATTATTTTCTCTATGGACCATTAAATGTCAGGAGATGTCCAGATGTCCAGAAGAAAATGACAATTATAGTATTCTGAAGCACACAGTGATACCTTTAAATCGCTTACAGCCCCAAAACTAAAGATATTCAGTTAATTATCACCTAAGAAATTAAAGAAATTTATTTCGTTGGCATTTCCAAACTGCAATTTCTTTCTTACTTATTAGCCAACATATTATACTGAGATCTATGAACATCGCTAAAAGAAGTTTCAGTCAGATCATCAGACATCAGACAAACAAGTTGAACCAGATTATCTAAACCACTTCATTGGAGGCAAAACCAAAGGTAAGTCTTTTCCCTCAAATCCCTTATTAAACAGGAAAACTGTGTGTGCATGGCAACAGAAAGAAAGACAGGTTGAAACTGAACAGGCAAATCAATGGCAAAATCAACAAAAATTATATACATTTCCTTTAAACAGTTCAGTGTAAACAATGAGCCTTTTTTTAATCATCTCGTAGCACTTCTGTGTGAAATAAAAACCTCTAACAGCCAAATCTTCTGCGGCATTTTCACTGTATCTCAGTGAACCTGCAGCAGAAGATTTGTATAAAGGAAAATTGTGGCGTTGCTACAATAGCTACATTTGTACTGACCTGCTCTCATTCACATGGCTTGTGTCGATTCAACAGCGATTAAAGGCTGTGGACAGGCCGAGACTTGTGACTAATAGTCCAGCAGGATCTGTGGTTCAATTACCTCGCGGGGCAGCTCTCCTCTGTCCCCCGGCTAGATGCTTTACTGAAATAGCTTCAGTAAACACACACACGCACACACACACACACACAGCCCCTATAAATGTGATGTCACTGACCAAAGGATATCAACGCTGATACATTTCTCTCCCTCGTTTTTTCCTTAAAGATATGTCCAGAAGAAACGTATTGGAAGATTGGATATTGGCACTATCTAAATGAATGTTTTCAGGCCCTGGGGAGGTGAGGCTCACTCCTCCGTCTGGGTGTTTAAAAATCAGGGGGCAGCTGATGAAAAGCTTGGCTGAAGCAGTTTATCCACAATGAGAGAGAAAACACAGGAAATGAATAGTGACCTATGAAGCCAATTCCAGCACTTTCACAGAACTCTTTTGACAGCGCGCGGGGATCGCAACCAGTTCAGCTGAATTCATAGTTTCACTCGGCTGGTCTTTTGTAAGTTTGGATCCAAGGATTTGTAATGTGCATCTTAAGCAAACAAACTTGATTTACTGAGAGCCGTCAAAGACATGATGTTTTGTGTAGCGGAGCCTCAGTTTGGACAATATGTGCTTAAAAGGAAAAAACAGCTTATATCAACAGAACCAGCTTGGCCTTGGCATTCACAGTAGCAAAAAAAAAAAAAAAGATGGATGCAACAAAAGCGTGACTAGAAATCTCTTGAGCTCCCCCCCTGGCCTAACCAGACCCACAGTGACAAACCTGAACCGGCTGACACGCGCGCACACAAACGCCCACACGGTGTAAACACAAGACGGGTCTGAGGATCTGGCACGTTTCCAGAGCAGATGGGTGGGTTGGGTAAGGAAGTCGGGTGGGCCTGGTGGGTGGGGGGTGCAGGAGAACGTCAATCTGTCATTTCTAACAAGCCAGGAGACTTGGAGCCAGGGCAGGTCACAGGCACAGGACACACACACACAAACGCGCATTCACACGTCCTCGTCCTTACGCAGGCGTCACATTCCAACTGTGGCATTCCTGTTAATTAGAACACAAATTAATGATGCAAGCAAGTGAGACAGACTGACTCTCGCTCCCTCTAGTCAACATTTAGCCTTCCTCGCGGTTGCATCTTCCTCGTTAGGTTGGTTTCCTATCCTCTTTCCATCTTTTGTTACGTCTATTTTTGAAATCCTTTTTCTCTTTGTTTCCTTATGCACCATACCCTCCTCCATGACAGGTGCGAGACACACACACAACCTGTTTCTACTTCATCAATAAAGAAGAAAAGGCATGATTTGCATACTTTTTGTTCTGTTGACCCAGACTTTAGAAGAATCCAGGATATAGGCGGAAGTAAACAAGCCACCATTACCGCAGTCACACTTCATCTCTAAATCTGTGTGTAACACCATAATGAAAGTGAGGGATTTCATTTTTTACATACTTTTGTGGAAAAAGCTGTCCAGGAGATCGTGGCGTGCCTTTGACATGTTGAAAATGTAGCCATCAAATGCCATTAAAATCAAGGTTATAGTCTAAAAACAAAATTTAATCTGGATTCAAACAATGTCTTTTCTGCTCTGCGCTGCTATCAGCTCCTCCAACAGTGTGACTTTGGAAGAGAGCTGAAAGTAAAAGCCACAGGCCTCACTTCTTTGAAATCAGTTCTACTTTCATAAATCTTCATTGTAGTCGTATAAATCTCCATTAAATCGTCAGAATACCAGGGACACCTAATGTCTGAATGGTATGCCGATGTGAGGTCTCTTATCTCTTTCTGAGTAGATACTCCAAACAGAACTTCACCATTCAGACTGAGAAGGTCAGACAGAAGCCCTGACTTTCTGTTAATGTTTTTTTTTCTTCCCAAATCCTTTGCCATTGTTAATTTCAGACTTTGTGCTTTGAGTAACTCACACATTCACGCAGACTACCTTCAACTCTCAACTGTGAACACCCCAAACATCCAACATCTGCTTTCACTATGAGTGTAAGTGTGTTCAGCTGAACTGTAAACTGCAAATGCAGCAACGGCAGCGGTGCTTGAGGACACGAAACATAAATCTGCTGCCATATTTGTCCATACATTTAGAAGCAATTGTCACTACGCTACCATGTGAAAAAACTATAGTTCACAAAATCACAATCACATTTTCTGCATCTCTTTGAAAAGCCTGCATCCTTTGTCTCTCTAGCATTGTTTTCACATTAGCATGAGAGTGAAATTGTCAGAGCACAGCTCAGAGAAACTGTGAAAAATCAGGTATGTAACGTGCAGAACACGTGCAGGTAGTTCCCCTCAGAGCCGCACTGCTGAATAAATGGCTTGTTGTGTGATCGTATCTGTTATTCTTTCAGGGAGAACAGTGATAAATTCTGGAGCAAAGTCACAGAAAACCACAACAACAACAAACTCAATCTGGCAGTGCTCTTCAGCAGTCCAGGACACCTTGCCCACGATGCATCAGTGGAGGGCTGACCTTGAGTGCTAGGCATTAAGGTCAGGAAGCATCATTAGTCCTGCTTCCCCACTGCAAGGCTAAGAATAGGAGCATGAGCACGATCACTCACTCATCATCTCCATACATCTTTCCCTTTTTTCTTTCTCCAGTGCTCCAGTGCTTTATTTTCAGTTAGGGTGTTACGGAGAGACTAAAACAATTAAACATCCTTCTGTAGTACATGTAGTCCTAAATGGGATTAAATGAGCAGCTCTGAATTAGGCATAATTAAACCATGAACATTAAGTACAGAGCAAAATCAATATGGGACACGTGTTCTTTAACTCTCCTCTAAACTAAAATAAAACTTTCCCTTTTTGTCTTTCACCCTCATACTAACTATTATAGATTATATTACATGTACATGTAATAACAATACATGTATTTTTCTAGCATTTGCTTTCATACACCGGTTTGTTATTGTCAGATTGTCTCTCCGAGGTAGTTTGGCAGAGACTGAAGTATGACTGCTTTGATTTATTCAAATAAATAAATGCACCCTGCTTGTTTGAGTAAAGCATGCAGGAAAAATAACACCTTACATGACGGGAGGAGAACACGTTTTTTTTTTTTTTAAACGCACAAATAACCTGCTGGTAACAGCCCAGACCCTCCATCTCCGTTTCCTTCTCTTCAGTCCCAGTTGGGGCTCTGGCTAACAATCAATACCTTTCACTGCTAAGCCAATCTGCAATAATAAAGGCATTACAGACAGGGAAAAATAACACCAAATCTTATTAAATATGGGAGATGGTTTCTTCCCTTCTATGTCTTCCTGTCTGTTGTTGCCTAGGTGAGCAGGAAGCCGCTCTATTGGACAGATTGCAGCGGTTGGCTTGATCCCTAAATGTTCTGGGATGATCAGTGGGCTCAGGATCAGGGCCGGTATTGTGGGTTACAGGTAGAGTTTGGAGCTTAACATTCTGCTCAACTCTCCTACCAGCCATGTATATTTCACAGGATTGTCTTTTATATTCCGTCTGTGGCTCAGTGGAGCACTCATCTTTATTTCATTTTGTGGCATTTTTTAATTTTAGCTGAGTTTTTTTTTGCACCCACCTCCTCCTCCTTCTCCTCCTCCATTCCCTCCATCCATCCTGACAACCCCCTCTGCTGACTGAATCAGTAATGACATTATGCAGCTTGCACTCTGACGCTTTCAGCAAAGCAAACACTAACTTCTAGCAATCTGATTTCTGCCCTTACTGCACCAAGCCTGGAGAGGCTAAAACACCCATGCACAATGAGCAAAAATCACACAGCTCACCTCTTTGCTTTCTAATCACAAATGCAATTTAGAAATTACACTTAATTGAAAAATTGAAACAAAATGTGATATTTCAGTTAACAATTTAACCAAGCAAACAGTTTTGTGTTTTTTTCTCTCTAGTTTTGACATTTCTGCTGCTGAAATGTCTGAAATACCTCTAAGGGTCAAATATTTTTCTGTGATAAGGGTGAACTGATCTGTGATGAAAGAAGTACCCAGATCCTTAACTTAGTAAAAGCAGCATAACCAGTAAGCTGCTGGGTAAATGTAGTGGAGCGAAGAGTACAATATTTCCTCTTAACTGTCATGAATTTAAAGTATAAAGAAGCATAAAATGAAATACTCAGGTGAAGTGCAAGTACCTCAGAGTTGTACATGACTTGAGTAAATGTTACTTTCTACCGCAGCTTGAGACGAAGAGTCAAAGAAGAAATACAGACCTTACTGTTCTCTCTCCTCCGTCAACACCAAACTTATGAATTTAAAACCTTCTGTTGTCTTTCCAGCGGCCTCAGAATGCAGGCAGGACAACAGAGTTATTTAGATCATCTCATCGCAGTTGGCTTTGGCATTACAGTTTGTTTCTGGTCCTGCTAAAGCTGTTCACAGGCCCCCTGGACTGTCCCAATTAGCCGGTAATTGAAAACTAAACTGAAACGAAGCCTTCTCGATAGTGCCAGAATGATTACAAATCTGCACAAAGTCAATTTACTAAACTACATTCACACTACTGTGTGTGCAGGCTCCTGCATCGATCATCCTAAAATAGCGTTTGGAGACTTATGAAAAAAAAAAAAAAAATGCAGTGTGGATTGTTTTTTTTTCTACACTGACCTCTATGGCTGTAGAACCACCTCAACCTGATAAATCTAAGTATAAGTATAAGTCATCCACATGTGATCAAATTTTTAGTTTCTAGACTTTGTCTCCCTTTTAAAAATAAAAGTTTGGCTCTGAGCTTCTCTAAGCTGTTAGAAAAGAGATGCAGTAAATGCACCATGAAAACATGACTAATAACGCTCAATAAGTACTAGTACTAAAGCTGGATTGCTGGGCAGAGGAAAACTGTTAGTATTACTGTGTTCATCCATTTTTTATAGCAACACTTATATTGTAAAAGTAAATCACCGCCTCTTGTGGCAAATTTCTTTTAGTTATTGTGCATCTTAGGTTGTAACAACAGAGAGAAAAAGACATGTTCATCTTCCAAGCCTGAAATATGGCTTTGCTTTAATATGGTGTATTCTTGAGGCTCTGACCTTATTCCATAAACACTCCCTCAGAGGACACACAGCACATCACGTCAACAAAACTAACCGCGAAAGAAAAGCAGATGACTGAATTTAAATTGATGACAAACATCACAGATAAAACAGCTGAGCCATTCGCTGCATAATGTTGCTGAAACCACTTATGATAAGCTAATTTTACACCAACCCACAGAACACTACAGAATATTTCCTCTCATGTCCCCTTAAAGTTAATCGAACACTGCAATAGATATGGAACAAAAATGTATGAGGTTTGAAAGGATCAGAGAGAGTTTACAGAAAAGAGGATCTTAACTATACTGTCAACAAAAATACATATGTGGTTCGATTGTACACAAGCAAAAATTAAAAGTTGTTTGTACATCTCATTATTTGTACATAAAACAGCTTCAAACACTAAATGTATAATATATCATGTTTCCAGATCGTGACTCTGACATTCTTGTGCCTTTTGTTCAAATTAGACGTCACACTTAAGCATTATAAAGTTATGTCATTCAATTAGCTGCCTGGCAAGCCATTTTTCAGCCTTTTTCCTATGTCCTCAAAAATTTACATTTCAATCAATAATGACGCACAAATCCACTTCTGCACACACACGTGGAAAAACAGAGGTTTAAAGTATTGACATCTTTTTATCTAACATGACATTCAGTCTGATCTATAAAACAAGTATGAAATTATTTGGCAAGAGATTGTAATCTCTTTTTCTACAATGAAAAGCAGTTGCTGGGGTTTGATATCTCAATGAAGAGCAAGAATGAAATCATTAACTACACCATTTGGCAACAGAATCCAATCTTTGCTACATCAGATGTGGTAAATGAAAATGGGAGGGTGGGTTGATATCTCAACAAAGACCATTTGTTATCACAGATGAAAATCAATTCTCACCAAAATAGAAATCATTGTAGAGGCAATGTGCATAAAGACGCCAGAGGTGTTCGGTGGTACAAAAAGCATCGTTTAACCTGAGAAATGCTCGTACACACAGTATTTAGGAACACATACATTTTCAAAGCCTCTCATAATCTATGTCATGTAAGATAATAACTGGAGCAGGTAGTGTTGCTGATAAAAAAATGCAAAAAAATGGCGGGGGAGGAATGTGAATTACAGAATTGATATGGGTGACACGAGGGGAAGCACTGACCTCCTGGATTAAACATCCGAGAAAATTATAAAAAACATTTATCAGCAACATTCATTTGTAAATCTCATTTTAATCTCTATTTAGTGGATGTGGCAATCTCCAAATAATGCACATCCAGTTAAACGCAAATTGCTTCGCCTGATGAGATTTCGTAAGATGTGATAAACCTTGAGGCACATAATAATGTAGGGTGAAGAATTTGTGGACACATCATTTTTGATATTACTCTAAGGTTAAGTCCTCACGTCGATCTCAAGAATGATGTTCAGCTAGTAAACCACGACATAAATCCTGGGTGTGCGTCGCTCAAAGCGAAGGTTTACTCATTCAAGGTCTACTCAGGGATTTTTGACACCAGACTGCCACGCAGGTGTGTATTTACAGAAGTTTTTTTTTTTTTTTTAAACCTTTTGGTGGTTCTATTTTACAAGGTAGCAGGGTAGTCAATCTCTCACTGATATCTTTTTAATCTCTTTCTTTCTGTCCTTGTGTGCGCACGTGTTTGATTTATGTGGCTCAGTAAGCCATCAGGACACGATGCTGGCCTCTCAATACTCTGCTGTCTGATGTTGCAGGACATGAGATCACGCCGGCCGCCTTATCTCAACTACAAGAAAACATCCAACGGCACAGAGGGATATAGAGAACAAAAAATATAAAAAGGAAATTAATACCTAGAGAACAAGGGGAGTTTATGTAACATGGGAAGAGAAGAGGAGGTGGTAAGAGATGTGGTGGCGAGCGACATGAAGGAGAACTCAACGAGACGCTAGTAACGGCTCTGTGAGGCTGTGGCGCTGCCTGTGCTTTGAGCCAAATGTTAATGCTAGAATGGCTGCATGTTCACAATAACAATGCAAACTTTTATTTTATATTCAGCGGGTATAATGTTCACTGCTATTATTTGTTCTTTAGCACCAAATATGAAAGTGCAGGCAAATGTTGCTCAGATAGGAGCGCTAGATTAAAAATTAAAGGAACACCAAAGTTATTACAATCGTGTTTTCCAGATTTCATGGGAATCCATCCAAGAGTTGCCTAAACATTTGATGAAAACTGTCGACCCCATGGTGGCACAAGATGAAATGTCAGGGGATCGCCAAAGCTGTGATTAATTTTTTCATTCATTCAACCTTTATTTAAATCTCCAGGAATCACTGGGGGTATGCTCTTATTTTCAATCATGTTCAAAGTATAATTAAGAATAAATACACATGTGAAAAAGTAACAAGAAAACAGACAACATACCACAGATAAAAATGATTATATTTAATCGTGGTTTTAAATTGAGCTACTGTATATGGACACACTTTTTACGTATGTTGTGTGTTTGCATTCATGATTCCTAGCATTAGCCAACCACTTGAATTTTCAGCAACTTTCACAGAAATCCATTCAGTTAACCACTAACCAATCAGCCCTGCTAGTGTGGCTGAGAAAATCCTGTCTTTGTTCATCATACGCCACTGCTACACCATTAGGATTAGGATAAATTAAGGCTAAATGGAAATCACCATTTATCTTTTTTTGCCAGTCAAAGATCAATGTCTGCATTCTTCTTTTTTTTTTATAAATGAAAGATAAGAACTCCAGGAAAACTTCACAAAGTACAAAAAATAAAAGAAAATGCTTCTTTAGCCATCAGAAGAAAACAGAAAACAGAAAAAGAAAACAACTACTTTCAGCATCTAAACTGACCAGTGTTGATGTCTGCAGGTGAGTGACCGAACCCTTCTTTCAGTGTTTGTGAAGCAAAGACATAAGATAGAAAACTGATGTGGGTTTTGGTTGAAAGTCTGTTTTTGTGTTGTGTTTATCATTGTAAGAAAAAAGTGTGCTCCATAGTTAATCATCTTTATACTGTTTTTCTATTTAAATGGTTCTCTCTACTTCCCTTCTCCCTACTCAGGTGGTATTGTTTTTTGGAATGATTGATTGCTTGCTTGGTCCCCAGGATTGGTTGTTGTTCTTTCTAAGAATGCTCTAAAATATAAATATGCAGTCTTATTGTTGTTGGTTATGGGAAATGCCTGAACAGAGATCAGGAAACGTGGAAATGTAGCCATTCAGTACATTTAGTAAATTACTTGGATTCAGAATTTACTCTCCATCTGTGTGAGCACAGGTGAGCAAACATCACTTATTCTGTTAATCCGAGTCACCGTCAGCAGATAAAAAAAACTGATGATTGCTGACATTTCAAGTGAAATCGGTTAGTTTGGTAATACGCAAATAACTTCTGTCTAAGCAGACAAAGTGGCAGCAGTGTTCTCACTGAACAGACTGTGAACACGTCACGAAACCAAAAATATACATTTAAATTCACTAAACATGAAAAATAGGACTGAAAAGTTTGGTAAAAAATAAAAGAGAGAATTAAAGAAATGAAGACTTTCAAAGTCCCGTAGTGTAGTACAGGATGAGTCAAATGGATCACAGAGCTTGTAAATTAACTTGATTCATTCAAGCGATCACAGTCTTTTCAACTGTCGTTAGTTAGAACTTCATGCAGTCGCTCAAGCAACAATATTTCACTACAGCCGACACGCACTGAGAGTTTGAGGTTATACTGCTCTGCCCAAAGTCATAAGAAGGGGAGGAAGAGTTTGATCAGCATTCCCTGGTTGGTCCTTCAGGGGTTACACTGTTCTGCTGTTGCCCTCCTTGTTTGTGCTGCATTAAATTGTTCGAGCTCTACTCGACGCAGCACTCTGCAGTGAGATGTCCGGCCTCTCGCTGGTGGAACATATGTGTCTGCTTCTCGGTCTGTCTCTCTGTCTGTCACTCGCGAGGCCCAATTCTCTGTCTGTCTGCTTCTCTAGGTGCCACATTATGTCACTGTCACTGGCTGGTCATGTCGCTACACGCAGGCCGGGGTCTGGTCCAAGTGTCTGCCGAGGGGAGGGTGACATCTGGTGAGCGAAGTGCACTGAGGCTTTAGGAAACTGGTTCCATCTGTGTTTTTCTTCTGACCAGGACACACCAGGAGGAAGCTGTTTTTGGGGGGCATATGAGCATGTGTGATCCAGCTGTGACTCAGAATAAGTGACATAGACTCCAATTACAATTATTTTTTAATTAAGGCCAGAGTCTGAATTTGCGTCATAGCTGCATGATTTGATTCAAAAGTTGTTGTTAGCGAGCTAGATGCGGTGGTGAATACAGCTCTTGAAAAGAAAAGTTATTTTAAGGTAGACGCAAATGGTGACACTATAATTTTTGTGATCACCAGTTAAAACTGCCTCACTCTTTTTTTCTTCCTTTTTTTCTTTGCTATTCTCTTGACTAATCAGTGACCTATGAGAAGTGCAGCTGTATTTTGAAGTTGCCCACTCACAGCTTCTGAATTGTGAGTGTGAGTCTGAACTTCAGTGGGCAATACAGATCTAAAATACATAATACATACATAATAATGATGCATTGCCTTTATTTTAAGTACAGTTTTGGTGAACAGTTGACCTGCTCCCCTCCCAAATGAGCGTAACTGTAACCACTTAATTTAACCACTTTGCCTAGTTTCGTTTACCATCTGTTCTAGAGCTTTCAGTCATGACACATGAGCCTCAGTAGAAGGAGTGACCCTGTTTTTGTGTTCAAATTTGAATTTTTCTGGTCACTATCATCAGTGTTGGATTTAAAATTGATATAAACAATTTATTCAGTTATCAGGAAAGGCAAGCCTCTATCCCAAACCAACACATAGTGAGCCTTGTCTGTTTCTACAAGGCTGCTCACATATTAGCGACTTCCTCACTGACATCTACAGCCCGTCAGTATATAATTCCCTTGTTCAGAATCTGTAATAACATCAAAAGCATAAAGAGGGAACGTGCACGTCAAGGTCCTCGAACACACGCTTAACAACAGTTAAGCTCTGCATGAGCAGTATAATGAAATTTGCCAACGCGAGTTAAGATGTGAGATGATTTTCTGATGCTCCTATTTGCCCACACAGCCTCAAGTTCAGTTTGCTCTGCACTCCTCTCTTTCCACAGCCCTGACCTAGACTCCCTCCCCAGCAACCTCCTCTGGGCCAACTTGGACCAAGTTAAAGGAGGGAAAGTCTACCCTCGCCGCCCCCGCACACACCACTCCTTCCCTCTTGCCATCAATCTCCCCACTTCTTCGTTGCATGGGCTAATTAACTAAAAACCAAGCAGAGATTTTATATAATTCAACAGCGAGAACTGCCATGTCTTGATCCAGAAACACCCAGAGAGAAACATGGTGACTGGAGCCAGAAAGCACCAGGAGAGGAAAAAGGAAAAATAAAACGCAAATCTCGTCTCCACCAGCACAAGCTACCCGAGCACGAGGAGCTGGAAGCTGAAACTATGAAATTCTCCTCACATATTTTCTTTCTTCCAGGGCTACATTTTAATCAGACACACTGGCAAAGTAGTTGCACGCCGGGCATGACCAGTATCAGGGCGGGGGAGCAGGGGGAGAGGAGGAAGCGGAAAGAGGAGAAATGGAGTGAAAGATAGAGGCTCGATTGTGATGGATTTGACAGGCAGGTGGCGGGTGAGCGAAGGTGTAAGATGAAAGAGAGTGAGGGAGAAAGACAGAGAAATAGACTGGGAGAGGTGCGAGGGATCTGTGACCAAATGGTTCTGTGGAGTGCTCGCTTTCCTCGCTGAAATCTCCTGACCACTCTCCATTAATCTCCAGTCCAGGAAACAATACACTATAAAGAAAGTTGTGACATGGGGGAAGCAGTCCACAGGAAACAAATCCCCCCCAAAAATAACAGCTTGTACGAGCATATTGTCCTGCTTTCATCTCAATAATGCATCCCATGTATCTCCTGAAATCCTGAAAAGAAAAACGAGAATGCAAACAAGACTCTTTCATTACAACAACAACAACAACAAAAAAAACAAACATCAGATCCCTGAGATTCTTGTATGTCCAGCAGATTTCCGTTGGATCTTTTATTTATTAAGACAGTGTGATTGCAGAGGTTCAGTGCTTGCAGGGGCTTACCAAAGGGGTCACCATTCTAGCTGGGTAACCTATGTATTTTTTTCCCCCCTCTCACCCTCCCTCAGTTCTCCAATAAATTCAATGCATGTCTGAATTAATGCGTTACAAGCCATGCTGGAGATATTAAAAAATGATAAAAACTAATCCCTCCCCCACAGTGCCATCTGTGGCAGGGTCCTCACACTGAGCTGACCCTGAGCGTTCTCAGCCGTCTGCACCATGAGTTATGATATTTGGTGTCGCTTGGATTACACTTTAATATTTCATTACACGCACAAAATCCTTTTCTATATATCTCCTCCAGGTGTGTCACTATTAATCATTAGATGTTGTGAAAACCCAAGGTTGTTTAACTATGTGTGCTACACTTAGATACAAATATTGTTGCAGAAAAAAAGAAAGATTTTTAGAAAATCATACAAGTACATCTACAGTCTATATATATATATGTATATATATATATATATATATATATATATATATATATATATATATATATATATATATATATCAGTATAATGAGGTAATTACAAATTGTGCATGTAAAAAGCCACACAACAACACATGCATACAGACCTGTCATTTTTCTTCAACAATTCAGCGCTCTGTGTGAGCCCGTTCTCAGTTCACATGCTTGTCTCTCGCATCAGTAAACACACGTGAACGCAAAAGAATACACACTGCTATATCAAATAGCAAAGGTATGAAGCACAGCGTGTGTTTTCTCACAGGGGGAGCTGCGGCTAGGCAACACATTGACCACGGGCAGCGGCACCATGCCATAACTGGCGGACCCCGCCGAGAGCTGAGCTACTCATCATGCATGTATGAAACAAACACAGTGCCCATCATCAGGAGCCAAGCGTCCATTCTGATGTGATTTATTTCCAAAGCTCGACTCTGCTCCTCGCAGCCAGGAAAAAGAGAGAGAGAGGAGAGAGAGATTAACACACTGCTCACATCACGAAGACGATTGGGGAACTCTCAAAGTGGAGCAATCCAAAGTAGGGCTGACCACTTCACACCCAGAGTCTCCTTCTGCTGCTTTATTTATTAAGTCATGCAAAAGAGGACAACAACAGAACCCCAATAGAGATTCGGGCAAACTAGTAGTTGAATACATTACTAAAGAAAGCAAACAAAAAAAACACAGCCTTTTAAAGAAAAGCAGCAGTGTTTTGATTGACAATAACTTGCATCTTCCACTACAATATTGAAACAATACTTATAAGCACGCTTAAAAATAAACAAAAAGCAACTCTGTTTTTCACAGGACACCAAAGCGCTCAAATATTAAATATTGTCCAACAATAATAATATTGTCCAGCCATGCTAGCAGCTCTGTGAGGCTGCACTTACAATTGTGCTTTGAACGACATGCATCACTTATTTGGGCATGTTAGCATGTTAACATTTGCTAAATGACACTACACTGGAACAGCTGGGGTTGATGGGAAATGTTTCAGGTATTTGATGATTCATCCTAAAGGAAATATGAATGTGTGAGTAAGAATTCATGACAATAGTTGAAAGAAAGTTTCATTGATACCAAATGTTTTAGCCTCATGATATTTTAGTTTAGACCAAATTGTTGGACCATCCATGCCACAAAAAATGGCCCAAACAACAGCCATTCAAACCATTTCCTAAAAACAGTCTAAATAAGAAACTATCAGATCAAACAAGTAGTAGACAAGATTACAAATGTGAACAGACATTTAGTGATAATGTCTTAATCTGCACCAAAAAAGAAATGAGGTTTGATTCTCAGCCTGCAGTGAGTAACTCCTGCGCAAAACATCACGAGGCTCAATTGTTTCAAACAATGCAATGAAACATTTTGGTCTCACTCTGAGTTCAAGTCAACATTTAAAAAATAAGATGATGGATGAAGCTGTGGCGCTCCAACCTGCCCTTCTCCTGTGCTCAGGACGCGGTGCAGTGATGGATGTCTGCCCTCTTAGCAGACAGCGTTACACGGCCAAGACACACCCAGCCATAATGTTCCTTTATCGGCTTCAGCTAAGCATTCATTTTCTCCACTCTGCCATCATGACTGCAACACCTCAATGGTAATTGCTGTGTAAGAGATTAGCTCTTTTCCTATCACACCTTGGACATGACAACATGAACAATCGGGTACTTGTGTAGCCTGCATTCCTTAATTTTACGCCTTGGCTGTATATACGTGTGTTTGCGCCTGTGCTTGGGGATAATTCATTTTATCATGGCTCCATTCTGTGCATGCACGTCTGTTTCACATATCTTTGCTGCAAACAGATTACAAGTAATATTTTCAAATTGACTCCTTTTCAGGCCTTATCATCTCCTTAGACATTCCCTTTTTTGTGTGTGTCCCCCACAACTCCTCTCAGGTAGCAATTTTCCACAGTCGCTCCATAAGGCTTGGTGAGTCATACACAGTACTATTGTAATAATGGGAGCTTGTGCATTGAGGGAGGCGGGGATGCATTAAAATGCTGTGTGAGTGTGTGTTCTGCAGTGTTGGTAGAGGCTCAGTTCAAGACAGATCAGGTGTGGTTATCTTGACCCGGACCTCCATATGTGCTTTGCCTGCTCTGCCCTCTTCCTCCTTCCCTTCGCTCGGGCAGAGAGGAGAGGCAGAAAGACGGGGTGAGCAGACGGAGGATGCAGAGAAAACACAGACCTTGTGTCAGTGAACGAAAAATGGGAAAGGATAATGATACAAAAACTAGAACAGAGAGAAACAGAGCGGTACACTTCCCATTCCCTCTCTCTCGTCACCAAAAAAAAACTTCATCAACCTCAATCATGAGCACTTCCCCCATCACAGTGCAGGCTGGCAGTTGCATAGAGAGCCGTGCAGGAGTCTGGACGGCGGATCAGGCCATGAGATGTGAAACCCTCTTGGGGCTGAGGCAACAGCTGTGCACAGGCCTTCTTCTCCAGATCGTCCTGGCAGTGGAACCCGGGTCGCGTGGTCTGATGTGGAGCCCGATGTTCTGCTTCTTCCTCTGTCTGGCCGCGTTTTCACTGCAGCTCAAGAGTTAATTTTTCCAACAACGGGTCAGGGCTATTTAGCATTTTCCTGTTAAGGCTAAAATGACTTAAGGAACAGAACTTTTTTCTCTCACCTCAAATCCACATTTTGTTTCAGCCCTTCCTTGCAATACAGTCACATAATGTTACACAGAAAAGATGCCCCTCTTGTGTGCCGTGGTCTGTAACGGTGCATGTTGCTATAACACAATGGCTATGTGACTCAGGCATCATGCTGATTTGATTCTGATGGATCAGTCAAAGCGACCTTACTTTGTGCTATATGTACATTTTGACACATCATCTAAGCAGCTTTATACTGCTAAGATAATACGATCTGATTATTTAATATCTTGTTTCAAGTTTTGAAATTAACATTTTTATTACTTTTCATTATTTTAAAGGACTACGTCTCACTCTCATCATGTGAATTTGAGCACATTTATGCTGTACACTGTTTACTGTTATTAAGAGTGTATATGTATATATGCATTGTAATGTTGTGGGCAAGAGTGTTGTGTTATGCCTGCGGGACAATAAAGAATACTTATATATGATACTACAGTACACTGTGTGTTTATAGCTATTTATTCAGAAATAGGAAGTAATGGAAATATTCACTTTTGTTATGTTTGCCATTCATTTTCCACTTAACAACTTTTTTAGTCTCGATGGAAAGTACATTTAATGTTCTGCACTTAAGTACAATTTTAAGGTACTTTACATTTCTGTATATGCTACTTTATACTTCTACTCCACTACACTTTATGGGCAAATATTTGATTAAAATATTACCTACAAAATACGTGATGAAAATATGATGGACTGTTTAAGATTAAACTACCCAACAGTATATAAAGTAATAAAACTTTGCTTCTCCATCAGTCTGTAGTATGCAGTGTAGTGATATACTGTAAGATATAATAATCATATAATACTCTTGCAAGAGGTTGTTCTGCTAAATAAGTACTTTTTCTGCACATTTGTTTAGGTAAGAGGCTGAATACAGGACATGTTGGGGAGGGTGTGGCACATCTTTTCTAAGTCAAAGGAAGGGTCTAAAGAAAACATTAATAAGCCCAAGGAAAGGCCCATTTTTTTTAAAAAGTTGGAACACAAGGTTCAGGCTCCCTCCCAGATCGAAGACATTTGACACAATCCCCGAGAGCCACACACTGGTTTTATATTCATCAGCTAAAGTGACTTATATGCATTCTGAGAGATACAAACTTTATCTACATCAGGATAAAACAGCCTTGACATCATTCAGAAACCAAGCCAAGCAAAACACTAGTATTTGCATATGTTGTCCAAAGAGAAAAATAAAATGTGAACAAAATAACATTAGGATATTCAGATTAGGCTTTGCTTACCTGGAGTGGTATTTAAAGTAACTACAGAACTCTCAACTATGCAAACACAATCTGTGGAAATGCTCCAGTTTTCAGAGTTATATATAATCAGTCTTACATGATCAAAGCTTTTTTTCATTGCATTTGGTTTCACTGATTTCAAAATGCTGGATAAAACAAATTCAGGGACTTTTAATTCAGCCAATAAAAGGTATTAAATCACTGAGAAAGAAACCAATGGAAAAGCGTTTTGCTGTATGCGAACATTACCATCATGCTTTAAACTGTTACTAAATGAAAGACATCCTGTTTACCATTTTATATTAACTTGAGCTTTCTGGAACACCACTAGAGCCCAGACGTGACAGGAGGGGACGTTTTATTCAAGTTGTTTGCTTCTGTTTCTCTGATTTCCATATTTTTCTTTCCAACATTAAAGCTTCTACCAATTGCCAATGTTATTTGCAGTTATGTGAAAGCCCACCATCTGGCATACACAACCTAGTTGATCCAAACCAAAGCAAGAGCTCCTGACAGCTGGAGGCTAGTTTGTAAAATTAAACAGAAGAATTAACTTTATTTTTCACAAAATCCTGCCTTTTCTTACCGTGAGCACCTTGTTCTGTTTAAAAAGGCATTCATTTCAAAATAACTATGAAAAACAGCAAAGACTTGGGATAAATGAGAGCAAATACCTCATGTTTGACATTCATGTCACCCATTGGTTGAATCATCGAGACTTTGGTGATCCTCTGGCTGCTCCTATAGCGCCACCAGCTGTTCACATTTTATTTTAGTCTGACATTGACAGGAAACTGTCAAACGAATGAATTTTTTCGGTAGTTTCTTCAAATTCCACCAAAATAACCTTAACATGTGTAGACCTTTACATATACTGTACACTAACTGTTTCACTGTATATGCTTGTTTTGACACGCACACACACACAAAACATTATCAGGGATGTAAACCCACTTAATCTGGTAGTTTTAGGTACAATCCGAAACAATGCAAACTAAATTGTGGAAATAATATTGCTGATTGTGGTGTTACAAATAATACATTTTCGAATACAAACCTAAGACAAAGACACCAAATGGGCAGATAGATCTCATATGAACATGAAAAGCTCCCTTGGGTGTATCACAACCAGTGTAATTTCATAATCTGAGCTGATTTAACTGACACTGATTTAATATGTGATGGACCACTTTTCATTACCACAAGGCAAAGAGGTGTTTAGTTACATCTGTAATGTCAGAGAAAATCTCAGCTGAAATTCTAGATTTACTTTTAATTTTGCTCACAGTAAAATTAAAACCACATTGAATTTGGTTATTTAAAAAAAGATGATTATACTGCCTCAATAAAACAGCGTCATGGCCATGACTGTGGAATTGTGTTTTTCATCTCCATACATCTTAGAGCAGAACAGCTTTGGTGTAAATCACAATGGCTGTTATATGAGATAATGCCCAAATTGCAGCACAGAGACGTGTGTTTAACAAGTCAGCCTGCCCAGATTGGAACCTAATTTTCATTTGGGTCTTCATTTTAGGATGTTTAAGGACCCGACCTCAAAGTTAGTTCTAAAGTTGGTTGCAGTGAAAACATCACAGCCTTCATCTCCAGCTGTTTCCTGTCTGCCCGAAGAAGTGTGATCTGTCTCAGCATTTAAACGTGAGAAACATCTGCTCTGCTCCAGACCGGATAGAAAGAAGCTGGTTGAAATATGCAGAGGCTCTGGACCGAATGAGTTAAAATGTGCAATGCATTTATTTTCAAGTGGCTGGATGTGAAAAGTAGAACTCTTTACTATCCTCACAAGTGTCTTTGGGCTTTTTGAACATTCCTAAAGACACTAGGATACATTTAATGAAATGTGCTTTAGATGTTAACATGGAATTGATCACATACTCCTGATTTACTCACCCCTTGTCTTTCTCCCAGCAACAGCCTATCAGGTTATTAGCAATGAGGCTCCATGAATGCCAGACTGAGCAGAGGTTTTAGATGATACGAGGCCAGAATACATTTCATTTACCTTGCATGTTGTTTCCTCTGCACTGAAAGTGACAGGAAATACAAAACCCTTGAAATTAATTAAGCCTGAGAACTGTCATGTTTCACCGTTTGAATGCTAATTCTCATGCTGTTGGGATGGCACAATGCCATCATACAAAATGCACAAGAAACAGGATTTATGCAGTAAAATATGTGAGTACAATGTACTGTATATGCTTGTAAAAACCTACAAATACTGTACTTTTCTGTGGCCTCTCAGCTAAGAGGTGGAATGTAATAACACATTTAGTACTGTGTCTAAGTAGAAATTTGAGGTACTTGTACTTTACCTCAGTATTTCCATCTCATGCTCCTGTATACTTTTATTCAACTACATTTCAGGGGGAGTCACGGTCCTTTTTAATCCAGAACATAACAGTTTCCGATTTTACATATGAAATACAGTATATGATCAGGTTATAAAATACAGCACATTGCATAAATATACTGAACTGCTAAATGAAAAGGAGCTTTTTCTCAACCTGTAACAGCATATACTGTATATATGACATGCTACTTACTCATGAATGCATCAACATAATAATCCAATTATATAATAGCTAACACTCACAAGGGTAATTCCTCTGCATTGTGAAAACTTTAAGTACATTTTGCTAATACTACATAAGTAATAGTTTTAATGCATAAGTTTGACTTGTAGTGGAGTATTTTCACAATGTAACATTGAAACTTTACTCTAAATAAAGTGTCTAAATATGAGTTCATTCATTCTGAAATCACAACTGAGATTAATCATCAAAAGAAATAGATAAAAAGAAATAATAATAAAAATGCATTTCCCACACATGAGTAGTACCTGGATCTCTGACCCATGAACACCTTTAACATCTGCATATCAAATATTAACAGGTGGCTCCAACAGGCCTGTTCAGCAGCAGCAGCTCTGTTCATGCTCCTGAATTTGTTCACTTCCTTTGTGGCTTAAAAATAATACCATCACCTTATCAATAATTTCAGACATAATGCTCCCTTTCTTGGAACTTGAGGTGTAGTTGAGCTGTCAGTCAAACAAAGGGAGCACATATTGTTTGTAATTGAGTTTTGACACCGCAGTTCTCATTTTAATAAACGCCTCCTTTTGCCTCCATTATTATGAGTGGAGCTGGAAATAGCAGAACAGAAGTGATTTCACATGCCAAACTTTGTATTTGAAGTCAAAACATAATGTTTTAATTAAATCACCCAAAAAATTCAATTACGTTCAAGTTTACAGTCCTACATGAGCTCCATAACCTGATCAGTGACGACGGATGCTTGTGCAAAGCAGAACGTACGTGTCTGTAATGACGTTTTATTTTACATTAGTCTAAAATATATGACATCTTCACACAGTTAAATTAAATTCCCCTCTCCTTAAGGCTAATACAAAGCCCGAGGTGGAACCATTCACTGCACCAAGCAAGTGATAACTCATTTTAAAAGTAATGGGTTGTCAAAAATGGGGCACAGGGCTGTTGAAAGGGGAGAAAACAAATTAAATAAAAATGGATCGTTGCTTAACCTTAAGCAAACCATGTTAGAATCCATTAAAAATACTGCATGAATCTGTGCCTTTTTTTTTTTTTTTTAGGTTAAAGAATGCTTTGATCTCTGGGAACAATTTCAGAGGCAATAGATATAGCAGTAATGTGATTGCTTCTGTCATCATGATTCAACAGATTACATATCTAATCGGTTTGTGAACAGAGAATATAATTTGCACAGATTACAGACCAGCAGTGCCCCCCCCACCCCCTCCCCTGCTTGTTGAAACTGGGCCGTTTGACAGCTCAGATGATCCACGGACGGGCAGATGGACAAAAAGACAGCGAGTGGGAGGGACACCACCAACCACCTGGTTTAATCTGTGGTGGAAAAACATCTGATCCTGCCCCTCTGACGGCTCTGAGTTTTGTCTCCTCGCAATGGTGTGAATAAGTGCATAACATGCTCGAACGTGAACGTGAGGACACACTCAGATATATTTCTCATACACATATTATCAGGACGGAGACTGTACTGAAATGCAAAGGCATGCAGAATATAGGAGACATGATTGCAAAGGAACTAGGACTATATATAATAAAATTAAAGTGACTCAGTTGCTGTAATATCCCTGGGGTATATAGCTAGTTGTTTTATGGGGGGGAGATAAGAGGATTTTGTCAGGTTGAGATGCCAGCTAATGCTATTGTTCCTACTGGAAGCATAAAACAGCAAAGAAGCTTTTCACACATCTTTTCTTCTTTTGTAGTGCTGTTACTGTAGATATCGCTTCAAAGCACAAGATGGAAAAAATTGAATATTGCAGCATTGGACATCATAATGCTGGAGAAGCAATTTTTTTTTTTTAGTTATTTTTTTACATATATACAAATGTGAGAACCCGCCCACAAAATGTTCTCATCCAAGCACGTAAAAACAAATTCCCATTTCAAAACACGTTTGGAAGAGGAGCTACAAAATAAGTTTCCCATTTTTGATGCAGTCTTGAAATATAATTGACTGCAGTTTTAGTACGTCTTGTGAGGATTCTCATCCTCTTCCTCGCTTTGCCTCCTCGTCCTCCTCCTCCTTTCTCACTTATGCACTTACACATGTACTTAATCAGGCCTCCAGGTTACTGTAAATGGCCAGTAAGGGTGGGTTTCATTCAAAGAGACCATGAAATTAAGTTAGAGACACTGTTAATGTTACCTTTTCCTTTCTTCTCCTCTGTGTTTACTGGATTTTTCACCTGCCTTCACTTCTTCACTGCCTCCTTTACCTCTTCACTTATTAATCCCTCAAGCTAATGGCACTCCCAAGGATGTAACTTGTCATATTATGTCAGCCGAACCACTGTGTCAACTACACCGCGCAGACAAACAAGACTCTTATCCCCCGCTTACTCCTCAAAAAAAAAAAAAAAAAAGACAAGGAAGATCAAACACAATTTCAAATGGCACATTACTGAAAAGCGTGGCTGATATAATCTAATACTGAGTCGATCCTGATATTTGCACCCTTATGCGGAAGAGGCAGAGCGGTTCCACTTTGGAGCAGAAATGATTTGCATTCAATCTTCAAAAGAAGCGTAGGTGTTATTACCTGTCACAATACAACCTAACCCCAATCTGCCAGCAGCCAACAGGGTTTAGTGTATAAAAAACACAAGCTAAACTACCCACCCCCCCTCCTCCATCACCATGTTTTTTTTGTGTTTGGAGAGAATGCCGGTTACTGTGGGCCGCCAAGCAGATCTGTTAGCAGTGAAGGTTCTCCACCCGCCCGCCCCCTCAGCTCTCTAACACTACAGTTTGACACTTGAATCAAGTGATGTTCCTCCGCTAATAAGTCTTGTTTTACACTTTCAGGGCTGCTTTTTAAGCACTGTAAAAATAGCAGATTGATGAGTCTTTTTTAAACTCAGATTTGAAAGTGTCTGGAGGTGGGTTTTTTTTTTTTTTTGCATTTGGAGTGCTTTTTATTGAAAATCAGTGGGGTTGAAATGAGCCTTAATGAAATAGGAGGAGAAAAGAGAGGAAAGGAACAGGAAGGAGGAGGAAAATGAAGGAGTCAGAGGTGAGGGAGGGGGAGGGGGGTCATGGTGAAAGGTCATGTTTTTATTCTCTTTCATTTCTTGCTGAGGCCAAAGACACACTGAGTGCAGACGGTGTGTATCTGCTGGGACAGACATGCTTCCATTGTGTTCAGTTGCATTGTGTTGCATTGTGCTACGTTGTGTGTGGACGTTTGTATATAATAACTACATTATTACAGTCGGTGCACGGCAATCAGGAAAAAAAAAAAACAACAACACACTGATACAATGCGCAAAGAGCCAAAGGGGGGGGGGGCACATGACGCGCACACACGCATTTAACCAGACATAATCAGCAGCTGCAGCAGCATCAGAGCCAAAGCAGGCGCACAAACTCTTCACCATGGCGATATCGAGATAATAAAACAAGCCACGGGCGGGTTTAACTTCTGAAGAAAAATTAGAGGAAGTTGCTGGGAGCGCAAATAGATAAATAGATAAGGAGGAGGGTGCTCCTTTAAGTGGGAGTAAAAAAAAAAGAAAAAAGAAAAAGCTCAGACTGCAGAAATCTGCGCGTTTGGAAAAGTCGCACAGTCGTTTATTCAAACTAACTAAACCAATTGAATCCCCACCCACCCACTTAAAAAAAAAAAGACGCCCATTGTTATCTAAGCGGCCGATGTGAGGATGTGGCAACTTTAAATCAAGTTCAGGCGAGCAAAGATTTCACGGAGATACAGCTGAAATGATCAGATCTGCAAGTCCCACCGCGTCTAGTTTTCATGCGAGTCTTTATGTGACCGGATATAACAGGTAAGTGTGATTTCTAGGAAACTGTCCCTCTAAAAAAACAGGACGGCAGGTGTTTCTCTCCAAACGCTGCACCCACACACACCTCAGTAGCTGGATGTAAAAAGGTTTTTTTTATATGCCCCCCCCCCTCTCTCTCAGGATGATGATAAACTCACCTTCCGTAGGATCCATTGGCAGAGGAGAACTATGGTCCAACCGAGAACCTGCATGTCACCTTCCTTATAGCGGACCACCCCGGAAAACTACGCGTCTCCCCGGCTGAACATATAAAGACGCGCCGCGGAGTCCAAGCAATCCCAACGGGCAGGCAGGCAAAGGCGAGCGCGAATAATAATAAAAAAAAGTACTAGGGAAGCAGGAAAGCTCGCGTAAAGTTGCGCGTTTGTTCAGTCAGTGTCGCGGCGGGCTCTGTGGGCAAACTTTGAGCGGTGGCTTCAGTTTCTGCGGTCCGCCTCATGTGGCACATCCGCGCTGTCTGCCTCCTGCGCTCATGCTGGACGCGTGCGGAAAGTTTGCGCGGAGACGAAGTCGGTGCGGAGCGCGGAGGCGAAGAGGGGATTTCAGCGAAGATCATCAGCGCTTCTTGTGTTTTTGGGATACTGGCTGGGTGATTTAGAGAGATGAGATCGACCTCCTCTCTCTCTCTCTCTCTCTCTCTCTCTCTCTCTCTCTCTGTCCGTGCGCGCGTCACGGCGCACAGCGGCGCTCGTTTATTGGAAGACGCGCTGACCACAACTGCATGTGTGATATTTTGTCCTGTCAGTGTTTGGATAATGAGGTGGCTGCACTCTTCGAAGTCGCTATTTAATCAGAGAGGATGCCACGAGCTGTGTTTCAGACCCCTTAAAGTTCGTGTAGTGTTACCAAATAAGGCAAGTGGTGTGCTTAAATGTGACTTTTAGATGCAAACCTTCTCAAAGAATTATGTTATTTTTTTATTATTTCATACTAGATCAGTGACAATTTATAGGTCGGCAAAAAAAGATTAGAAATTATTTGTGATAACTGAATCATCTTAAGTCATTTTTCAAGCAAACCTGTAAAATATTTCATGGTTCCAGCTTATGATAATAAATTGAATACATTTGAGTTTTCACTGATGGTTGTACCAACAAGCAATTTGAAGATGCTCCAGTTGGTCTGTGGGAAACTGTCATGGGCTCAGATAATGTCAGATTATTCATAATGAAAATGATGGTAGTTTATTGCAGCTCTGTTTTATACCACCTCTGGACTGACATTTCATTATGAAATCTGTCAGTATGTGTCATTTATAAAATAGGCTATAAGCTTTAATACTCCAATTATTCATGGAAAATAAAATCAAATTAACAGACCTGTGGCTTTATAACTTCCACACAGTGTAATTTTCACTCCATCTACTTGAACGGCAATAAAGACACCAGCTCTGAGATTCAATATGTTTAGTCTTTACACTGACTCCAGTAATATGTGACTCTGTCTCACTCTCAGAGAAGGCAGCTCGAACTTTAATATACACCAGCAAATGGAAAACAATCATTATCTTACACAAAAACATGAACCTTGACTGCTTCATTGAAGTGACTGTGTGTGATGGAGGCCAGCAGCACAAGCTGGCTGGACTATAAATTCCCAGAAAAACAATTTTGAAATATTAATGTTGCATGGATATATTGGGGCAGCGTGGCCCCGCATCTCTCCCTGATGGCCAGTCCCAGCTGCTGCCTGCCTGATTGTGAACCTTTAAAATGAACTGATCTGGGATGCACAGTGTTTCCTCGCCTATCTTGCGAGTCTGTCAGCGCGGAGATCAGTGTTTCTGTCTGTGTTGGGTTATATAATGCTGTCAGTCAGTCACACATATCCGACTGAGCGACTGGCGGACCTCTCTTCTGTATAAGCATAATGTCTGTCTTGACTTTCTGTCTATGTGTGATGAAGTATGTCCCTTCTGGATAACTGCTTGTCTGAATGACTGACTGACCAGCTAAATGTTTGTTTGTCCCCCCACTCCCCAACACCTCTTTGTCTACCTGTCTGTCTTGTTGTTTGTTCATCTGTTTCTGCCTGTGCCTTTTCTAAATATTTACAGCATGTATACAGTATTCAGCACAACACATTAATTGCTTTTCTCTGTCTCTTTTAAAGAGAGTTTCAGTATTTGGCCCTGAACCCAAAGATATAAGTCCACAGATTAAACGCAGACATTGCAGAAGTTTCTTTTTCAGTTATCGGCCTCCCACTGACAAGGCCACTTTTTGGAACTGCCGGCCCAAAGTGCACATCATGTTGACGGGCTGAGAGGTGGTGAAGTTGAGCTGGCCTGCACTGTGAGACCCTGTCACAGATGGAGAGGAGTGTCTCTGTAAAAATGAGCTGCTTTGTGGCTGTGTGTGACTTTACATTTATTGTATGTTAGGGATCTGTTCTACTCTTTAAAATGCAGGCTTTTTGCAGTCTGTCTGTGGCTCTCATCAGTATGAGAATAACACAGCACTGCCTCCCTGCGAGGCATGGCGTCATTGCATGCAGAGGAGAACTTCAGTGCTGAGAGGATTTGAACACAGTGTGTCAGAGGGTCAATCTGCAATTGACGGGATAATTAAAAATCTGTAGCAAACAGAGGGGGTCAGGCATTTTTGTTCTGATAATATATGCATCAAAGTAAAATTTCAAGTATGCAAATATATTTCTGAAAGTATTGTTGGGCCAATATAATCACTCACATAATCTGGTAAGATATTAAGAGAGACTAAACTCCAGGGTCTGCTAATGCCAGGAATCAACTCTACAGAAAGTGACACAAATTAAAATGTTGTGCCACAGTGAAATATCACATTTCCTTAAAGTAGGAGATTATTTGTTCAGAGTAGTCTACAACAGAGAATAAACCAATACTGCATCCCCTAGAAATGACATTTATACTGCATATACTACTAATTCTCAACAACACAATCTTTTCTTCAGTGTTTTAACAAAAAAATCCAGACGTTGGAAATATACCACCCACGCCGACCACCTGCATACAACTTAGGCGTGGTTCAAAACCATCGGCTGTGACTCAAGAGGCAGAGAAGGTCGACCCTAATCGGATGATTCGTGGTTTGATCAGTGGTCCGGCCTTCCTCCAGCCTCGGGCAAGCTAGTGAACCCCAAACTGCTCCCAAATGCAAAGCCATTGGTGTATGTGTGTGTGTGACTGAGTATGAGATTACACCCCGATGAGCAGGATGGCACCTTACATGGAAAGGCCTGCTGTAAGTGTAAGTGAATGGGGTGAATGACATGTATTGTAAAGCGCTTTGTGGTAGAAAGACTAGAAAAGCACCAGGGAAGTGCAAGTCCATTTACCATTTACTTTTATTTATACAAGAAAGTGTTGCCTCTGAGAGTATTTCAGGTAGAAATGATATTTTCCATTTTTGCTTAACAAATAAGCAGCGTATAAACATTACAAAGAACTGGGATAAGCCAGGTTTGAATTAACCTATTGTGATGTTTTGACAAACACTTTAAGAAACACAAAATCTCCACTTAGATCAACTAATAATGTTTCCTCAGTGATAAAGAACACATACCTCATAGAAATCATCAGAGTAAGTTACTCTTTTGGAGTCTGTCAATCTTATAGCTGCTATAAATCAGTGTGTTACACCCATTGCTTCCCCCTCAGCAGACCATGAAACCTTGTCTATCAAACGCAGCAGGTCTCAAAGAATGTGACCATTTCCCATTTCCATCTCTGCCCTCCATTCAATCTACTGTCTGTGATTTGTATGGCCACAGCACACTCTGTCCTCCTGCTTCCCCTAATTTTTTTCCCCCCACTGTCGGAGAGGGGTTGCTGGTGTGAGTGCAATTTCTGATCCACATTGGAAGTGGCAGGTGAATTTCGCCCAGCTGCTCCCCTTCTCTGTTCCACTTAGCAGCGACGCTCCTGTTCTGAGTCACTCGGTCGCCGCGTGGTTATAGTAAATGAATGAACATGCTCTAAGCGAGAGCCCAGCGCATCTACTTTCACAAATATCATCCCCACATCATTATTCCTCTTCTTCCTCCCCAAATGTCAGGAGAAAGTTTTATCATCTCCAGAACTGCACACTTAAAGGCTGCTCATGTTTATCATCTTCACGTTTGCAAACAAATTAGAAGAAGTGTGTGTCATTAAGGACAATAAATTACAGTCAAGACTAAGTGCGTGTCAGAGTCTACACATATTTAACCATTAACCAGCCTCAAAGCACTTTGCCGTTTATGTCTTTTGATGGATTGAGAGAAAACCAGGTCGAGGTAAAGGAGGAGCTGCTCGTGGAAACAGGTGAATCAGCAAATGAATAAAAGTAGAGAGGGTGGGTTGGGAGGACAAACAGGAGGACGTGGCACAGGGGGAGGAGGTGGTAAAGTTGCAACAGAACGAGAAGGGAAAAAGAGAGAGAGACAAGGAAGGGGTTCATGAAGTTTATACATGATGGCAGTACAACTATAGATACATATTAATATAATTCAACATCATATTTCACCTGGCCTCACTGCAAGAACTTTCATTTCAAGTGTCTCATGTCTGGAGAAAATTCAGATGCTTTTTTTAAAAATACACTTTAGCTGAGAAATCAAGTTCTTTCCACTTAGTCCAGAGAGTCGTGATAATGAACCTGAAACTGGTAAGCAACTGCCAAAAATGCAAAAAAAAAAAAGGAAAAAAAAAGAAGAATTTCTGGACATTTCTGCAGTTTGCGTTGGTTACAACAATAACAGTTAAACTAATTTGCTAATATTTATCCATTTCTACCAAGACAGGAAGAACAACTAAGCTAATATCTGTGCAATTTTAGTACCTCCAGTTGCCGTAATTACAGATGGGCAGACCCTGTAGAAGTTATTTCCACAGACAGTTTAACAACGTTGTTGGAGCACACTTGGAGTAAAGATATTGTATGTTTCTTAGAGAGACAGATGCAGTTACATCTTTTTCACATCTGTACAGAATGCATCTAAAACCATGACTTGAAATCATATTGTCTCGAATGCTTCCTGGATGCATTAAAGGCAAATACAAATAATTATTTGTTTATCGATTAATCCCAATTATTTAGTTAATTTATCTTAATTTTAATCTTAATACTGATTATTTTCTGATTAGTCGATTCATTTCTCAGTTAACTTACCAATAAATAATAACCACAACTTCTACTATTCATCTTTTAACCTTTTATTCAAGCATTATCCCATAACGAATACTTATTTTATAAATAGCATACAAAAATGAAGTGCTAAGAATTAAAAGTAATGCAAATGTCCATGTGTGAAGATTTCTGCAGTGTAGGCCTAATAAGGAAAGGTGTTGTTTACTTTAATCTGCTATTTATTACTGTAGATAGTACTGAGTATGATTTCCGTGTTACATTTCACTGTGATTGTAGCTTTTATGATTACATGTGACAAAAAAACTTGAATGATTGATGTATTGGCTACTCATAAATGCGCTATTTGCTTACACCAACTTACAGCGTAACGTTAATAGAAATCTATGTTGTTTAGTTGTTTGTGGGTCTATATGCACATAAACCATAGGAGCCGTTAGCATCTGCTCTAAGGAGTCTTTGTTGAGAACTTGTCTGACATAAAACAGACTCCCAGGCAACATGCCCCTACCAACAATGAGATAAAAGTCACTGTAATGGTCCAAACACAGTGATATTAATGATGACTAGCTGGTTTTCATATGCTGTTGTTTCATCATTTTGAGGAGACAGCAGCAGAAAGCTGCCATTAGGCCATTTTTAGTTTTCCAAAACATGCAGAGCAGCATTTTATTAAGTCACTGTATGAAGAATTTTCAGCATTACAGTCACCACATTCCACGTAAATTGACATATTTACTTGATCAACATAATCGATGATGTTGATGTGTCAAAGCAGCCCTAATTTGCAGCTTTTAACCTATTTGATATCTGATAGTGACCCAATACCAAAGATGCAAAGATGGCAAAGATGCACGATGTGTAAATGGTGTTTCTGTAATAGATACAGTGATGGTAGGCTATGCATGTACATTACTTTCAGAAGTGGAGTTACATCACTTCTTTCTCATTAGTCTCATTTCTTTATACTCACTGTGTTTATTTTCCTTCACTGTGGTACCCAGTGATGGACAGGTTTGCAGTGGAAATGATTTTGCTAGACGTGTGTCACTGACAAGCAGACCACCACTGAGTTTCACTTGTGTGTGTGAAAACACCAGCAGCCCACTCTGACCATTCACGGCTCCCTACATGATATTTTTGTGGTCCTGATGTGTAGTTTCATTTTTGAGGAAGCAGACTTCTACAGCATAAGCGCCAAAGCTATGCAGTAACCCCTTCACGCACACTATAAAGCCATATAAGCACTGGGGAACAGTAGGATGAGGAGTTAGAGGTGGAGGTGCAGAAGACAGAGGAAGACTAATGTGACACCCTTGTCAGCCTGACAAGCTCAACATGAAACACAAGTTGTTATAGTTAATCAACCCAATCACAGCGCCCAACAAAACATGCACACACATGCCAAAAAAAAAAGCATCCTGTCTGTGGAAGTAATGTGTTGTGTTGAGGCAGTAGATACACTCCAATTATTTATAAAATTAGAAGCAACTGCAGAGCTGAAAAAAAACTCAAATTTGTAATCCTGCGTCTACAGAATAAAGTCCCTTATCTTCCCAACAAGGTAAAACCATTATTGAGGATAATTAAGAGTAATTGCAAACACGCCTAAATGGACAAAGGAGAAATATAATTAGCAGTGCTTTTGACATTTTTTTTTGAAAGCTGGAATTTTTAATGCTAAAAACAGAGGTCTGTGCAGTCATTGCAAACACGACAGCAAAAAGAATATGAGAAAAAAAAAGTCAGTATGAATGACAGATTCCTTCCCATTGCATCAGGAGCTGTGATACATACACAATTACTGCTCAGTCACACATACACACCAGCAGACACACAGCTGCTAACACATACATTGACGCGTAGATCCTGGGGTGTCTAACTCGAGGGTTAAGGAACACAATGACAAGAGGTCACCTGGCAGTAATGGAGCCTTTTGTGTGTGGAAATAGTCATTTCCCTGTGTAGTCTCGGGGTATCACAGCAGTGATATGAAACCCTGTCATTTTGTTTTCCTTTCTATCGATTTCAGAAAGGAGAACGTGTGGAAAGTAGAAAGAGCGAGGGAGCCACCGGAGAAGAGCATGAGCGGTGTGCCTGTTGCGGGTGTTAGGACTGTGCCATTGTCATTCAAATGTTTTGTTGCAGGAAAGGAATTTGAGAGGAGAATGGGAGATGAGCGCTAATGGGGAGCAAAGGGAGAAGTGGGATAATTGGATTTGATTACGTGTGTCTGTCAGAACAGGACAGGACTTAATATGCAGCTGGAATTATTTTGACAGTGTCACAATGTGGATGACTCTTTGTGAAGTTGGTCCGATGTGAAGGATGAGAATTGTCTGCGGTGAGATTTGAAGCCATGCTATCAGAGTGGCTCTAGGGATGGTAATGTCTGTCTGCTGGTCGGTTCACCCACTTTGGTCCAGACAGATATAACTATTGGCTACACTGCAGTGAAGATTTGTGCAGACATTGACGGTGCCCAAAGGATTAATCCTAATGACTATGGTGTTGCCCTGATGTTTCCTCTAATGCCACAATCAGGTAGATGTTTGTGCTTTTGAGTGTTACTAAAGATTGTCAGATGTTTGTGTTCCTCTTAGGATGAACCGTAAAAACTTGTGTGATCACCTAACTCTCCACTTTGGGGGGAAATCCAGTTCCGGAAGTTCGGTATAAATCTGTCTGATGGCAAAACTCTGCACTGCCATCAAAAGCTCTGTGACAGGCGGCTGTAGTCTTTTATCATGCTGATCGTGAGTTAAACAGTAGAAATATGCCATTCACGTTACAAAGTAATCTACCAGGAATGTGAGCTTGGGCCGCTACAGTGACATCATGTTGCGGTCCGGCAATTCAAGCCTGGTTCAACCTTTTTTTTTTTTGCAAGATGACCTTTTGTTTTGCTGCTGCAGCCCCCTTCGTTGGCACTACCAACAGTGTTTTGACTATTGCTTTCATTGCTTCTGACCGGTAGCAAAATTTGATTTTTGAATCTACCTTATTTGCCACTGATACCACGAGAGGTTATATAAAAGGCCTCAGGATGGCCATGAATAATGAAGACTGATGCGTGGTCCACAGATAAGACTTAGATACAAGCTGGGAACTGATCGATTCTAGCCTGAAGGCATGGGCGGCTGCGTCTAATGTTGGAAGACCCTAAACACTCTGTGACCTCTGGTTGCACCACTCATGTGTTCAAATGCATCAGATGATGTACAACATCAAACTCACCTGACAACATGCATGTAATCCACCCAGCCACAGTGGGGCTGTAAACATCTCAAATAAATAAATCTAAAAATCACTTTGAACAAATGTAATCAGATTTCCCTGTCCGCTTCTGTCATTTACTCCAGTTTCTACACAGCCTGTATTTGACTTCGGCTGTTTTAGGTGCATGCTGTACTTTTGCCAAATATTAAACTATTTATATAAACGTCTGACGCTACAGGACGCCTTATAAAGGATTCTCTTTCCTTCCTCCACACTTAATACGCTTGCACAGACAAAGTATCATCAAAACTGGGTCCCAGCTCACCCAATTTTACAACATACAAGCTGTGCTTTGAAACCTGAGATCATTTCCTCTCACTCATTTTGACACTTTTACAGATCAAACCAATGGCCATACTTGTGAAATACACATGAGCATGTGAGAGTTTGTCTGCATTTTCTAAACAGCCATTATGTGTTAACAGGACACTGCTTGCAAATTGCTTTTCTAAATCAGTCCCCAGTCATCCAGCTTGACTCCTGACAGTCCCAAAAAAGGTGATATTGCCATGCACACTGTCAAATATTCACTATTCACTTTGGTGACAGTCCAGACTCAGGACAGTTAACAGTTGTTAACTTTTGACTGCAAATGTATTTGCACGTTATAACAACTCTGCTATTACTGATGTCTGGCAGCACTTTGATCCATGAGTTTTGAAGGTAAAATTAGGCAGAGCTCTGAAGTGGCCAGCTCATCTGTGGCCAAAGTTATTTGTCAAAGAGAACAGAAACAGCAAACACAAACTGCACAATTAAGCCTGAGGAATTGACCATTTACAGGAAACGTCTTGGCTATGTTGAATAATCCAAGCAGAAACTATGAAACTATGTGGGAAGTCTTCTTAATGAACACATACTGTACCTGAATATACATTTTTATACCAAAGTCTGAGCACAAAGGAGGTGGTTGGGGTGGACAATTATCAGAGGACATCTGCATGAAAATGAATGGGCATTACCACTCAGCTGGTAGATGTTCCATACAATTTGGCTCTTATGTTCAAATACAGTATAGCACACTTTCAGTTTCTATGTTTATTTATGAGTGAGAGCACCCCGTAGTGCTCTACCACATACAAATGCAAACACACGACCACATAAATGCACAAAAAACACAGAGAGCATAAACACATAAATAACCGGAGACGCAGTCTACTAGAACCGGTTGCACTGTGTTATTGTATCAGTAACCATTCAAGATAAAAGCCCCTTTAAGCAACAATGGTTATAAATTACCAAAAATAATCTGGCAGCCAGGAAGCATACAGGGCCTGTCAGCACTGCACAACTCCCCATCTGTCACACACACACACACACACACACACACACACACACACATACTGTAAAAGGAGCAGCATGCATCTGCTCCCACCCCATCTAGCCCCCCTTCATCCCCACCTTATTAAGATTCATATCCCAGAAAGGTGACTTCTTAGTCGGGCACAGTGACAACCCCTACCCCCCCCACAACCCCTCAACACCCTGCCCCACAAGCTGCCTGGAGGTATAGGCACAATGACAGGTAGCTCTTCACTCCCCTGGGCCCTGGGCAGGGGTGCAGAGTGTGTGTGTGTGTGTGTGTGTGTGAGGTGTGTGGGGGTGGCAATGGGGCGAGTTCAGGGTGGTAAAAGTGACGAGGAGCAGGATTATCAAGTCAAAGATGCCCCCTGTAGATAAGAAGTCTCTGGGGAAGAGTGCCTGTCTGAGAGCACCGGGAACTGAAGCCTCTCTTTCCCTCTCTCTCGTCCTCTTACTACCCGTGTTGCTCTTGCTCTCTTTCTGTCTGTCTGTCAGTCTGTCTCTTTTCTCTGCGGGCTTATCTACCTCTCATCTCCTCCAGCTTTCCATTCTCTTTATCCTCTAACACTCGTTCCCCCTCCTCCTCTCTGTGTGGCACTCCTAACTCTGAGCACTCCCTCTGCACTCCAACAAATGAATCTGGCCACTTGACTCCTGATCCGCCATCCTGTTAAAGCAAATACTCAGCTCCCCACAGCTGCCATATGGGGGGGGCAAAGATTACACTTATTCTTGTTCCCCTTAGATTGTAGTATTTTGTAAGAGGTTGAAAGTTCCCGCCTTGTTTGTCTTCCACCGGAGCTTGGCTGCTCTATTCTATCGCACCATATTTACAGTGAAGCTTTTAATCATACAACAGTACACACTTTTCCATGTCGAAAGATTTTGAATCTCATGTAGTTTTGTCAGAGGACACAATGAGGGTTAATCTTGCGTTTAATACCACCGCACGGGCTGTGCATGCAATGTGGCAGTGAGTCCTCAGTAACAGCAGTAGTACAAGGCAATGATGTGATTTTTCACTATGAATAGAACAACGTTGACAGAGCAGGTAATGACTGGTCAATGATCAGTTTAGCCAGATTATATAAACCACTTTATTTCTAGGTAAAACTGAAAGTGGACACACCCAAACACATCCAAAATTTCTCTAAGCTATCTATCATAATCCCTCACTGACAGGAAAATAGTGTGTCCGTGGTACAGGAGGTGAAAGCTGGTCTGTAAACTGAAGAGGATGTTTACATGTTTTTTCTTTTTACATGTTTTACTGTTCATTCTCATTTTTCCATTTTTCCTACTTTGGATAACTTTAGAGTTTCCTTTTTATAGCTATCTGCTCATCTCACTTTTCATGTTTCTTACCATTTCTGCAATGCCGCAGCGTTTCCAGATGTCCACAGTGATCTTGGTGAGTACAGTGTTATTACTTACAATAGGAATGATGGACAAAAGTACAAAACAAAACAATCCTTTTTAACATAAAGTTAAACAAAGTCATGAAAATGTGAATTGGTTGTTCTTTGCTGTTAATGACCCTTATTGTCATCACTTTGGCAGTTCTGTGTGGCAAAATGCTGTTTATTTCCACATCCTGCTTGTTTTGGGGACCTCAATCTGGATGACCAGGGTGTCCATGTGAAGCTGCTTGACATCTTGACCACCATAATTGAGGTGGAAATACTCCTAACACTGATGGTCATATACTCAGATTTCTTGTAGTTTTATTAAACAGTTTTATTAAGCATGCGTAAGTGTTACTATTACTAACATTTTAAATCACTCATGCGTACATCTAATCTTTCATTCACTAAACTTTCATTGGGACACTTGCATTAAAACTGGGCTTTAAAAGTGCAAAGATGTTGCATCTGAGAACAGGCCTCAGTAAATACAAGACACAAAACTGCCAAATTGAGATATATATCACTGTACAGAAGCACTTTGGAGGTATGTATCCTTCCATTGTACACCAATTCCTTGGAACGACAGGGCCTGTGAACAGTGCCCGGGGAGCTGATGCTGTCAATTCAGAGGAGAAGAGGGCCAAGTTGAGGGACTTAAGATAAGGTCCTGGTTGGTGGCACCCATCAGGTGAGGTGTTTAATGAGGTGGCCCAAGCAGACAGGCAAGGCTAATACCTTCACACCAGGCTGATTAGTGTGAACCTCCCCTAGGCTGCTAGCCAGAAGCAGGTCTAGGTGCCAACCTGGTCCTCATTATTACTCTTCAAGCAGGAAGGAAAGAGAGTGTTTTTTTTCTTTCTTTCTAAATGTACTTCTTATACACACTGCAGGGCTTTGGTTATGTTAGTTTACTTTGGTGGGGTTGAACCGATGCCACGTTTTTAAAAAAATACATACTGTGCTTTATCAATATATAGAGGTGTTACCAGTAAAATTAAAATTAAAAGCATTTTAAACTACCTGTCGGCCCTTACAAAAGCACAGTAAATACATGTAGGTATCTCTGGTGCCCAAAAATAATCTGTAAACTGTGGCCTGACTGATACTAGATTTTTGAGGTTGATACGAATCCAATCACAATATATTGACCAATAGTAATTTTTCTTTACATAAATGAGCAATAACTGTTTTGATTTTCTCTCACCTAAATGTATACTGAGAGAAAATATATCTACTTTCACTTATACATACTCTCTCGTAGCTCAAGTGAATTGATGTTAAGCTCTTGAAACGGATATTTGTATCACTGTAAGCTAAATTGTTTCAATTACTGTGTGGTCCTTTTTGTAAATCCAACTCTGACTAGGGTTGGAAATCAATGTATACTAATTCAGACTCAACTGATTTTAGAACTTACTGACTATTTTGTATGGATTATCATATTAATTCAATGGATAATTTACTTAATAAATATCAGGGGTGTAACGGTACACAAAATTCACAGTTTGGCATGTACCTCACTGATCCGTTTTCCCCTGTAGCTTACCAGGAAACCAGAAAACCGTTATGCTCCAGGAGGAAACTCCAACTCTGGTCTCTCATATGTGTATTTGGAGGCAGAAACACTACATGAGCTTCACTAACCTGACTAACAGGGCTAAGCCAACTAGCACACTACAGCTAGTAAAGAACTAGTAGACTGCCAAAACTGTTTGGGTAAAACTCAAACACACTTTATTTACCTGGTCATATTTTCTGTTGCTTTGATCATTTCAGTCACCCTGCTTAAAATCCCACACAATCTCACACAAACTCCACAAAATCCACACTTCAGCTGGTATTTGTTGAATACGTCAAAATTAAGAATCCACATTTTTCATGGATAGTAATTTCATTTCATTTCAAACATATTGATAGACAAAAAGGTCAGCTTTTGTTGCTCCAAACTGAACTGGCCCTCCATGGTAATCAGTCAGTCATACTCTTTATTGACCATACCATACAAATGGCTGCTATCAATCATCCATTATGGTAAGTTACAAAAGTTAGTCATAACTTACAGATTATAATAGGAAAGCAAAGGAGACAATAGTCAAGAGTTCATGTAACAGTTGGTCACGTTATCTTCTGGTAATACTAATAAGCAGTTACAAACAGCAGCTTTGACCTCGGCATGACAACGTACTGGCTGAAAGGTCCATGTGATAACAACTTCTGTATAAAGGGCTCTTGGCTGCGTGATGCATTGTGGTTGAAGGGGCAAAACACCCACTGCACATTTACAACAGAAAAATGCAGCTAACGATGGTCCAGTGTTTTTCTCTTCACCATTTACAGCAAAGGCTTTGAGCCCTCAACATCATATGGCACAAGCAATTAAATGTGTTTGCAAGCCACAAGTGGAAAGAAGCCATTGACTACAGAGGACATGTTTTACACTGTAAACTGTACAGCATGCAGAAAAAGCAAAGAAAGAAAACACGGAAACAAATAAGAAAGGATAGAAAAAGTTTTTTTTCTTATTTTAGCTTTGGTTATGAATTAAATCATTGTTTTGTTTCTCTTTTAAAACTGATGGCTATGATCAGCTATTAGCTTCCACCTGAAACAACATAGTCAATGCAGTGCCCATACGGTAATCACATCACTGACAGAGCTTCTCTCCCCAGGGACCATGAATTTATCATGAGCAACCTGAGACGGACGCTCACTCAAAATTTCAAAGCGTTTGGTGCTAACAACCAATGGCGCGGCCTTTATACAGCGTGTGCAATTACACACTGAGACACTGGCATCCTACCAACAACCGTCTGCCCAGACTCTCCCTTGCAGCTTGCACACTCTTCATTAGCATGCATTGTTCAAAGTGGGATGCAATGCTCAGGTCTTGTCCTTTATTTTAAGATGTAGATAGAGCAGGGCTGGGCAGGAGATTGCAGGTTAGCAGGGATGGGCTGCGGCTCCAAATGAGCTCCTTGGTGCCTTCCCCCATCAGTGCCGGGCTTTTGGCTTTTGGGTCCCCTTGCATGGCATCCTGGGAGCTTGTTAAGAGGCCTTCCCTTTAAAACAATCATCTGCCAGAAATCATCCCCTCCCTGTTTCTGTGTATATTTTCAAAGTTATTATATGTCACGCCTTCTGTTTCTCTCTGGCTCAGATTTACTCTGGTTTCTTCCACCCCTCCTCACACGAGTCTCTTTCCCCACTCCTCTTACCGTCTCCTCCTTGCATCTGCAGCACCCGTTATTCAGGCATTTTGCTCAGTATTCAGATTGGTGGCAGTGGACTCCCTGGGGAACTGATCCAGAGTCTGACATGTTTAAGAGGGATCAGAATGACAGGAGGTGGAGAAGGGAAAATAGCAGGCTTGAAATGCAGCAGGTATATACAGGAGAGTATGTATTTCTGCTGCTGAGAGGACATAAGAGATGAAGATAGCTGAGAGGAAATAAAGTAGGTAATGTATCTGCAAATTAGGGAAGAGCAGAAAATTGCAAAAGGGAAGGTGTTTATCCAGCAACTTTTTTTTTCCAAAAAATGACATCCATACGCCACAATTCTACATTAGGAATCTATATTCAGGAGCAAACTTTTGTGCAAAATATGTTACATGAGAAGATCACACTAATGGACAGCCATATAAGAAATGTTTGCCATCCTTACTGGCAAATCTGGGTTCCCGTCCTGTGTGGTGCATAGTCACATTTGTGAATAACTGTGGAATAATGGTCAGGAAACATTTGCAGATTCAATATTAATTTTCTGCTTGATACATGAAGACAACTGTAAACCCAGATGGCATTATGTTTCCCTTGAAACTGGACTTGCTAATGCGAAACAGCTGCATATGAATGTAGCAGAAATCAGAGAGAAGTGGTAGAATAGGACGTGAGAGAGGGGAAAAAATGTTATGAAGTACACTACTGCGTCCTCTGTGCTCATCACACCTTCTGTAAAACACATTCAGAAATGGCACAATCACAGACAAGAGAGATACACTTTCATACAAAAAAGGCACAAAGGTTTACCACTTTTCATGAGGTTGTTACCTAATCTGTATGTTTGCACAGCCAGCTCAAGGCTCATGCTGTGATTGCTGAAATATGTTTGAAAAGTGAGTACTTTGTTTTCTGTCCTACTTGCCACAAAAACTTCTATATTTCAAGTTTTTTTTACACAATGGTAGGCTGGCTATTAAAGCTGTGGCAACGACTCCATAAGATGTGTGAGGGATGTTTCACAGAGAGCAAGGCAGTGACCATTAACAAGAGTAGGGATGAGAAGTGTTAATGCAGCCCAGCTTTTCTGTTTGACATTGAAGAGCTTCTCAACACCATTAATGTGAAACTTCAGGGACTACACCAGATGATTATAAAAGTCCCTGACAATAAAAGATTTCCAAACGAAACTATGTGTCAGGGTGACTCACGGTACACTCTCAGAAATAGGGTTAAACTTTCTGTCCCCAAAGGTGCAGTCTGCTGTACTAGTGCTGATTACTGGAGCTCAAGTCTTGATGGCACATATATGTACCATTTTTTTTCTAAATATAAAGAAGAAAAATCAGGAGACAGTGTATGTTAGACAGTGTATGTTTCATTATTTGGGTATGGCAGATTTTAACTTGTAGGCTATGGTTGAGTAGCCTTGAAATAAAACAAATAAAAAGGAGTGGAAGATGCTGATTCCTGAGTACAGATGCAAATTAATCGGAGCATTTGCATGTTTTATAAGTAAATAAACTAGTCAAGTCTACATGAAACAGTGCACCAAATGTAAGCTCGAAGGCCAGAATCCACTCATTCCACATTACACATGTCAAGTGTACAAAGATCTCCAGTGTCACGTAAGAGCAAACAGATCAGATTGCGAAACACAGAGTGATTAATTATGTTCTTACTTTTCATAATTTCGTAATTTTGTAATTTTACACAAGTAAAAATAAAGACTGAGATAACATGGTCATCTGTAATACTGTCCTTCAAAGTGCATTAATTTAATAAATCTGAAGTTATCTATTGGACTCACCAGGTTTATTGGATGCAGTACGTAATGTATTAGTATTGGACTTACAATAATCTTTTTATTTTTCTATAAATCCCTGTCATATATTGAATTTCTACTGTTAAACATTAGCTTTTACTGCACGCCGAGCCAGCAGAGGATGGGTTGTTTTATTTATTTTTTTCTTTTCCATTTTCACCTTGTATGATGAAGTATTTTTGCGGCTTTGTCTTCTAAGACTCAAGACAAGTTTGGGTTTGATTGGAGGCTGTTAATGTCATTGGCCTGTGACGACCACTGAGACACTGCATGTGAGCCACAAATACCAATTTGATTACATTGCTATTTTACTGTTACTTTTGCAAACCTTTGTTCTTTTATATTAACTTCAATCCAGCCAGTGAAAAAATGTTTAAAGAACTGGTTCGATGTAGCCAAAATCAGACAACACAACAAGGTCAGGTGGCCTGAAAAGCTCTAAATAACAGGTTGATTCATTTGTATACTGTATATTCATTCTCCAGTATTTCATGTGACTTTTGTATTAAATGTGAATATCGCTTATTTATTTCTATTCATTCTTGGGTAAAATAACATCTAGGTCTTGATTTGATTGCTCAACTGTGACTGATGACCACTTTTTCCTCTTTCTCTATTACAGGAAGGGAGAAAATGAGAGAGACAGAAAAAGAGAGAGAAAAAAGCAGAAAAACAGAGGGGGCAGTGGGGTCTCCACCAAGCACAGAGATGATCTTTGTGTATATATTGTGACATTTCCAAGTGGTCTCTGAAGTAGGGATGGCACACCTGTTTAATGAGCCGCTAATGGTGGCACTAATTGAGGTGGGCTAATTTCATGTCATCATGAACTCGTCATATACAGCACCAGAGGAATTGTCTCCATGGCGCAGGAAATATTCTGTGATAGCCCCGAGCTTTAACAGAGGCTAGCCTGATCCACTAATAAAGAGAGACAGAAAGAAATGCAGAATTCTTACAATTATCATCATGACAATTTATCAGTTTATCTATATTATCAAAATCTATATTTGGCATAGGAAGACATTGCTTAGCATAATACTTTTGATAGTGTTTTTTGCATGAATGCTGCCGTAATGAGCAGTGTTTTAAAGCTTGGCTGAAGGTTTCGGTGGAGTGGTCTGAAGGATTGTAACGCAGCGGACAGTGGAGAGTTGTAGCTAAGGAGAAGACACAATCCTCTCACACCCCCAGGGCTTTTCCATTATCCCACTCTTTCTGGATCATATAACACATGGGCGGATAGAGAGAGAGAGAGAGTGTGTGTGTGTGTGTGTGCAGCCAACTCGTGTTTGGCTGTGACTCCCTACCCGGGTGTACTGTATATGGATGTGTGCACGATCACATTATTCTCACCAAGTTCCTGTTCATTTTTTTGCTCTTCCCTCCGCTCCTTCTCTCCGGTCTTGTGCCGTTCTTTTAAGCTTAAGCTTTTTTTTTTATTATTACAGTTAATATCTGGTTTGTTCTACCAACTGGGGCCAATGACGTGTGCTGTTTGATATTCGTTTTCAGAGTGCCCCGGGTGTTGAGAACTTTGTGGGAGGAGAGAGGAGGAAAAGAAGAGGAACACAAGAGGAGCGAGGTGAGGTGAAAGAAGCGTGATAAAGGGAACCTTTTCATTCACTGTCTGATGCCACAGTGTCACACCACAGTTGTTACCCTCTTTACTCTTCACCCAGACAGTCACACACTGTTTGGCAGAGAGCAAGATAAAACGTTTCACTGACAGACGCGCATGCAAACACACTTATGCGTCTGTCCTAATACAGTACTCACATATGTACATGTAGAAGAGTTATTTATGACAGCAATCATTGCTCCTGTCCATGCTAACTGTGAACAGCTTCATGTGTGATTAATTTGTATGTGATGGGAAGGTGACTGTCTTCTAAAAGAGTAATGACAGTATCAGTAAAAAAATAACATATATTCTGTTTACAATCAAGTGACAAACACTCTAGTGATCTTGGGAATTATAACTTGTCTGTTGGGAGCAAAGGATGAAATAATGTTACTTAATTGTAGAGCCACAGGAGGTTGGTGTGGATGGATGGATCAACAGAAACAGCAGACGATCGCTGGCAAACTTTCGTTATTGACAATTGTCAATCACTGTGAAGTAGCCGCTGAGTCACCTGCAGACATCTTTTCAGGAATTACATGAAGAGTTGAACCGCTGAGAAATGTAACTTTCACTTTAGCAGGTGATTGGAAGCTAACAGTCCCTAATTATTGATTGCCGACCGAGGTGGGTGAGTGTATGGGCGTTACCATGATACTGCGGCTCCTTCTTCTTTTACTACTGCGCAGACTCTGGCTCCAAATGATGTCACCAGCACAAGACAGCAGCATCGTCGGCCTTTATATACAGTTTATGGTATAAACATGAGGTGGGATTACAGTCACCAATAAATATTTAAATGTACAAATGAGTATTTTATATCAGATTAGACTTGAAAAAATGTGAACCTATCCTTTAGTATTGTCTCTGGTATTCACTGGGAGTAACATTTGCATTTTCTCTCAGCAATACTCCTACACAGTATTACATCATCTCCACATGCATGCAGCTTGCATGGACCCCAGCAGGACCCTGAGAAGTTGGTGGACTGTCCGTGGCACTTCTCTACCTCTAAAACCTCCCTCAGTGCAGTCAAACCCTGTGTACTCTACGTGTGTGTTGATGGACACTCCATGTCAGCGCCTGTGCCCCGGGTCAGCGTACGCCTTCTCTCTCTTACCCACCGCACAGCCGTGCGACTGTCTGCAGCCTCACAAAGCAATGGAGTAATGAGTCCCATGACAGTCCGGTGGAAAAGGCTCTGAATAGGTAATGATGGAGTCTGAAGGTGTTGGAAACACCGGCTGTGTCTGATCGGGGGTTATAATGCAGTCTTGGAGTATTCTTCCCTCTGCTTGTCAGTGTGAGTGGTGCTGGCACAATACCTGCTATCTAAAATTTATTGTATAACACTGCATGCCTGTGTTGGAATTGTGTTCCCCACACACTGCCCATCAAATCATATTCTGATCCCAGTCCCTGGTTAATGGTCTATGCATACAACAGAAACAGCAGGGGGAGAAACATACTCCCCCTTATGTATGCCATACATGCTGCTGTGTTCATAATATGGAGGGGTATGGAAAGACAGACAGCCACTATGATGCTTTATATTCAGAGGCAGTGGAGCTCAGACAACGACTAACTGGCTGGCTGGACTGAGGAACCTTGGGACCTCAGCTGACAGTTCCTGTGTTACATTCAAATGACTTGTGTTAATGCTCTTTGCAGTGATGCATCTTACTGTGTTTATTGTGTGTGTGTGTGTGAGTGTGTGTGTGTATGTGTATGTGTCTGTGTGTGTGCATGCGGCACATGACTTTGTCCTCCTTTTTATCCACCTGTCTGTATGTTTTTCAATCCGTACTCATGTATTTATGTATTTATGCTCGGAGAGGCTGCCTAGTAGTGCCTAAGGCATAATTAAAGCCAGAGAGTCGAAGCAGAGGAAAAGTTCTGGAAGGTGAATCAGAAACAGCAGTGCCTGGCAGATACTGATAGACCGGAGTGGACAGTCATCTCTGTACCTTCCAGCTCTTCGGGGGGTGGGGTGGGGATTGGACCTGTAATGCTCTATTCCTCCATCTCATCTGCGGCACTAGACAGAAAGATAGGCCACATATTCCAATTTATGGCTTATCTCATCATCATCGTTCGTCTGCCTCGTTTTGCTGCCCTTGAGATTTCACCCTTGTCATCCAGCTGGTAATCAGAGTTTGGAGAGTTACATTTATTAATGTACAATCACACATCTGTGATTAGCTGCTCGGTGTAACTGCCATGAACTCCTGGCTTGCTCTTTCTTGCACTTTAGGTTTGTTACCTTTGGATTACTTTTCCTCTGCACCTGGAAGCAATTTCCATACCTACCTATCGATTAAGTGAAAGCAACAATGTACTTTATTATTAAATTAAATCCTTGACAAAATGTCACCTTGGTGATGCCATCATAGAAGTGGACTGGGGGAAAAAAACACAATTATTGGATTTGCAGTGGTGCCCAACTCAAATTCTCAAGGCTATTGAAAATACAAATATAAAGGAACATTTGGAGTTTTTGTCTTATTAAAAATAAACCACAACTGAAGTAAAAATGCTTGCATATTTCCAAAACACACCTGTGCCAGCAACTGTAAAGTTGTAAATTATCTGATACTTATGCATCTATGTATTATGTATGTAATCATGGGTTTAGTTTTTTTTTTTTTTTTTTTAAATCACATTCCTTTCACACAGTAACATCCTGCTCTTCAATGCTCATCATGCGTACGAACACTTTCTGTAGCAGGAAATGCTGGGCAGAGGCGCTGATCAGGTGAATAAAATGGTTGTTTATCATCAGGAAATATGTGCGAGCACGTGCCTCCTTCTTAAACCACCATCTCTTGTTTTTTATTTCCTTAAGTATTAAATACATTATTGAAACATTTCCTCAATGTACCTTTCCTCTTCTTCACATGAGGAGGGTTTAATCAGGACACCAATATGGACCAGCAAGAAACCCCACAATGAGGTTTTTCAGCTTATGTCAGCATGATCAACACAAGGTATGTTGAGTGAGGGAAAGGAGAAGGGGGGAAAGATGGTGAAGCAATGCATAAAAAAACGACTAAGAGTCTGTCAGCCATAAATCTTAGGACCCCTTACTCAATCGAATGGCTGCAGAATGGTTGCAAGGGGCTTTACCCCCTCCTCCCCATCTGTTAAAAGCCTGTCTGTTAGGTGTGCTGTGGCGGACTGTGCGTGCGTGTGTGTGTGCAGGTGAATACACACATGCATGAGTAGTGTTTCTATCTGTCTTAGGTGGGGGTGCAAGGGCCAGCTGGTAAGGGGACGAAGATTGGCCCCCCAACACACTGTGCAGGGACCCATTGAGTCACCTCACGCTATTGATCAAGGATAACAGAGGCAGGGAGCTCACTAACTGGACTGATTCTCAGTGTAAGGTCTTTACACCACAGTAAGCTCTTGCATACACTCTGATGCTCTTTATCCACAGCACCCCACTCTCTCTGTTACTGTCTCCAGCTCCCTCTCTCTACACACACACACACACACACACAGTCCCTCAGTCTGAGCTTGAGAATACGGACATTTTTCATTGTCAGGAACCTGCTTGAGGAAAAACACCAACGGTAAGGTCTGCTGATTTCAGCAGGATAGGGATTTAAACATCATACCTGCATGGCATTGTTACTGCGGGAGCCTCTTTACTCTGCTCAATAAAGTCATCCATAAAAATGTAATTATTCTTGTTCTGGGTCCTGGCAGCTGATGTTAAGCTCTAGTGGTGAAGACATCAAAAGGGCAGTGGAGACCAAATCCCCCCAGTGTTTTAACTGACTGGGGATAAACCACATTGACCTTATTACACTTGTAGATAAGACTTGGGTCAAATACAAGCAGCAACCACCACGGCTGAATGAAGAAGTCAATGTGAACATGCGTTAAGATACACCTCATCAGTGACCGCTTAATGCCAGCCAAAAAAAAAAAAAAGTTTCTTTTATTCAGATCTTTGTGGTGATATGATAACTGTTTTATTCATTAAAAAAATATGGCTGCTTGAAATTTCATTATCATGATGATACTGTAAACATAAAGTGTCTTGAAAAATTCTGTCGTGCAAATTAAAACAAGTAGTAAAATTACAAAATGAATTGTATTTAGCATCAGGTTAATTGTTTTATATTTGATTTCTGTTAACATTTGCCATATATTGATATAGGAAACATATTAATATTCATAAGGATGTGATACCTAACCAAAAGTATCAATTATTGTGACAGAAAACATGAAATATTAATCTTGAACATATAACCCAGCCCTACTTAAAGGGACCCTTTAGAGTTTTTCTTCTTCAACACACATCACACAATTTTTTCTATTATGTCAGCTTTTTCTCACATTCAAATGTTAAACTAACTTTTCAGTCTCCACTTCCTGGCACCAATGTTGACAGTTTCATATGTGGTAAGCATTGTCAATAGTAGCATTTTAAAAAGCATACTCGATGACTTATTATACTCGAAGCATACTCGATGACTTATGCCATTCTTTTCCCTTCATCTCGACCATCTGCGGAAATCCCTCAACAAAACTCTTGAACCTTTATCCTTGAATCCTGACCTTCCTAGGTGGATATGGGGGAATGAGGGGCCAGTGAAAGTACTCCAGTTTTCACAGTCAGTGTCTCTTAATCAACCTGTTTATCCCAAGGTAAAAGTACTTGCCCACTCCGTCATTCCACTGTGACTTGTGCTCCTCTGCAAAGTTTGAATACTTGATTTTAACCTCTTCATTGTGAGGAAAAAAAGAAAACTTTGCTCAATTACTTACATGTGCCCTTTCCTGGGTCCATTGTCGGAGGAGAGTTCTGTTCCTTAACCTTTATCCAGTGATGTATGAGCTTAGAGGAGTGGCTGCAGGCCTGCACATCCATAATGTCAGAGCGAAGATGAGCATGGCACAGGAGGAGTCAGAAAGCCATAACCAGGACTGTTATCTTTGTAATTGGCTTTAAATAATTAAAAACATTTTTTAAATGTGCAGCATTGAACTCCTCTCACTCTTAATCTTTTAGACTGTAGACTGGACCAAATGGGCTGTTTGAAAATGTCACCTTGGTCTCTGGGAAACTGTGACAGGCATTTTTCACCATTTTCTCTTTTATAGACAAAGGGATTAATTGAACTTGAATTACCTATGCACAGTTGCCTCCACCAACCAGTCAAGTTACAGTTTACACACAGATTTGTCCAGACTCATATAATATATGCAGTGAAGACACTGAAAGAATTTAATAAAAAAGGCATCAAATCTATATCTTGGCAAAATGCACGTAATAACTATATCCACATGCTGACCATGATTCCAGAGAATAGTTTCCAGTGAGAAATACACTTGCCACACTGAAAGATTATTTTTACAGAGGAGGCTCCTGAAGATCTTCTCTCAGTCTGAAGTAGCAAGCGCTCTCTTCTTTACTGTGGTGTGCTGGGGTGATGGCTTCAAGGCCTAGAGGTCAGCAGTATCAACAAGCTGTTATTGGAAGAATGGCAGCTCGTTGCAGAGAGATGAAGGCCAAGATCGTGGCAGATGGACAGCTCATTTTGCCACTGCATCATCTCACCTAGATATAAAACAGGGCGCTACAAGTACTTAATTGTGCCTACTGCCATCAGACTACAACAGCAGTGGAGACCAGAAATTGCTTCAGGGTGTTCCTGAGATATCGGATTCACGAGAATGGCATGAAAAGAAGGATAACCTCAAATAAAATGCCATAATGCCTAAAAAGCATAAAACATAAACAGATGAATTGATCATGAAAATAAATGTTTCTGTAGTTGCAGCTCTATTAAAAAGTGAGAGTGTACATCTCTATTATCAAATCAGCACATAATCAGTGCTTTACGATGACTCTGTTGATTCACATGAAGCATGATTTGCAATTTTTTTCTGTATTTATTTATACGGAATATAAGTTTGTAGGTATACATGCTAAAACTGATGCAGCCTAATACAACAATCCCGCAATAAATCAGTTTTTGTTGAATCTTTTTCAGAGAGATGTTGACTGAAGTGTAAGATAATTTTGGAAGCTACAGATGAACTGGATTGCATTTTACTGACATGTTTTTCTATCATTTTGTCCACCCTATTTATATCAATAAGGGTAGGCTGACAGAAACAGAAACATCCCTCGGTATAATGCAATACAGCTCAACAGCACTGCTTCTTCATAATGGATGAATAAAGGTGTAAAATAAATTAAACAAAAACTGAACACTGTAACATTATGAAGGGAGGATTTATTGCAAGACTGTTATATTAAACTACATTAGTTTTAGGTAGGTGTACCTAATGAACTGGCACCCCAGTGTAGTTTTCATGATATAGGGGATGGCACAGTTTTGTACCCTCACACATTGTGAGATATTCGGTAATATGACAAAGTGCTGAGCTCCTCTCCCTAACTAAATAATTTCTGTATTTACCACATTTTCTGACTTGCACAGTGTTCCATATCTATAATATTTGTTTTGTCATAACCATAAAGATGCACGCGTGGGTATCGTCTACAAAATTTGTGTGGGGGAGAAGGGGGGGTTTTCAGAGATACATAACTACTCACCTACCAGGCAAGTATACAGCCACAGCTATAATAGAGACTTATCATTTGGAGGCAATTTCACACCATCCCGCCCCTAATTGAGCAGTCTGTTTGTTACACTTCCATTTTCCCCTCTCCGCCCTCTCGGCGAGCCTGTGGGACAGGCCTGAGAAATGACACTCTCTGCGTCTCATTGAGCATCCTCAAGCTCAAAGAAAGCTCACAGAGCAGCACGCAGGAGCCACGCATGGCTGCCTTGACTCATTGCTTCTACTTTGTCTGCTTGTGAAGGAACGTGGCAGACAAAAGGAGGGACGGGAGGAGAAAGGGTTCGGTCGGGATCGGCTTGGGGAGAATCTTTTTACATTGCTTGTCAAGGCTGTTTTGCTACATGCACGTTTGGTGAAATTTGTAGTGATAAGAAGAAGAAAAAAAAAACAAGTAATATAATTGATGTCATGTGTACCATCCACCTGCTCTCTATCCTTTTGTGTGTGTGTGTGTCTCTAAAGGTCAACATCTCTTTTTCATAAGAAAGATGTTCCCAAATGTGTCAATGCAAAGACTAAGAGTGAGATGATGAGCCTGCGGTCGCTGACCCCTTGTTCGTTAATCCTCATTAATATCCCTCTAATTAGGAGACGGCTGAATGTTCATCAGCTTGAGGAGGAGAGAGGCAGGAAGTCACAGAAATACTTAATTGGGCTACTGATTGGCCAGTGCTAATTGAAGGCGAGCGCAGAGGGAGCGAAGATGTGGGAAAAAGCAGAGCACACGGAGACAAGAAGAGAAACAGGGCTGTTGCTGATGGGAACGGTACGACACTTCTGTATGGTGTGAGATGTTGTTCCAATTAAAGCCACTGAGGATCTGTCTTTCTGTTTGGCTCTCGCTCTCCCAGTGTCTCTCTGCTTGTTAATTACTGGTGGGAGTTTTGAACAATCTGCTTCTGAAAACAAAGTGTCTGCTATTTTCTTTTTTTTCCTTTTTTTTTTAAATGCAACAGATTTATTGGAGATGTGTTTTCGTAGGCTGTGGGCCGAAATGAAAATGTACAAATGTTTGTTAAAACTTCCTCACCCCGTGCAATGGGTAGGCTGCAAACTGAGAGGTGATGATGCCGATTATGATGATGATGATGATGGCCGGAGGCGGAGGAGGCTGCTGATGACAACAGGGACGATACTGTCAGATGGCCCTGCGTCTTTGTTCATGACTGCAACAAGTTGCCTGTCAACAGAGTACTCCTCACTAGTGAGAGACACGTTAATTTCTGTCAAAGTCTGTCATGGTGTGTTTCACTGCAAAAAAGAGGGTGAGAAAAAGACAGCCCAGCCTGTAATTATAGACTTAAACACTATCATTGAATATACATAATATACAACATATTTAAGTTTTATACTTTGAACCAGAATCAGAGTTTTTCAGACACTGACCCTGAAACTAACACTGTCCAAATGTCATCCACCAAAAAAGTCCTCAGACATCTGCCGTAGCGGTTTTAATCATTCTCCTTTAAACCTTTATCAACTGTTTTTTTGGCAACTTCGAGCAGAAGACACAAGCTGTGACACAACACTGAGATAATATCAACTAATTAACAACAATATGAACCAGAAAACCAAAACAATGGGCTGAAAGTTGTTACAAGGTACCGTAGATAAGAGGGGAACTGCAGAATTGGCTTATAAATCTTTGTCGTGTTCTTGAAAGTTTTCACATACAAGCAGTGAGGTGATGCATTATTAATCAAAATAGGCATTATGATACTTTTTATAAAAGTTAAAAAAAAAAAACATTGGATGTCTAAATAATTGCTCTTTATATTTTATGAAAAGTTGAGAATTTCCTGAGATTCTGAGATTTTTTTTAAAGGATAGTAATGCTATGTGACAATACTTAATGTGTAAACTTTTAAATTAGTCCCTGGTTGGCTATCACAAAAGCACATAATACTGATGTTATGCATTTGATAGACTGACAGTGTATTAGGGCAGATAATAAATACAGTTGGTACAAATAGCCACTGGTGTCCCTGGAAAATAAGAACGATATTTTACTAGCAGTGGTACCAGTCTATTTTTATGCCTGTGAGCAGCACACCATCATTAATCTTTACCACAAACATTTGACAGTGCAAAGATGGTGCCAATTACACACAAGTCATGATAAGCTGATGAAGATACAAGTTAGACCTTAAAATTTGAAAAAAAAAAAAAACCCAAAAAAAACGACAACAACCAAAAAAAAAACAGCTTGCATGAAGACATCCAAGCGGCGCGACATGTGTGCGTCTTATCCCCGACAGTTGCTTTTTAATTCCTCTCCTCCTCTCCATGCGTATCTCTGTTCACAGTTAACCTGAAGAATCATGCCAACTCAAACTGGCTCTCTTCCAGCTGCTTTGGATCTCACAGAGACTTCCTCGATCCTGTGACACCTGAACGGGACCTTTACAAACACTGCCATTTCTTGCAATAATAATCCTGTCAACCTCTTTACCCCCGAGTTGTCCCATTCCTCCTTTCCTCCTTCCAGCAAACCCAACCCAATCTTGACCTCGCCCCTTTCCCTCCATCTCCTATTCCATTTCCTTCAACACCACCCTCTCCTTTTTCTTCCCCAATCTGTAGCAGCCCCCCTCCCCTTGTTTCAGAGGCTGTCTGGTGTATGATGAAGTGCACATATTGAGAGACTCTGGTTCCCATCTTCACTTCCCTTTATCTCCCCTTTGGAGTGTCAGTGTTATTAATGCAGGCCCAGGGTCCGCAAAAGGTAGAGAGACATACGGACAGAGAGGAAATGAGAGAGAGAGAGGGAGAAGAAAGACTAGGGAAAGGACAGAGGGATGGCACATGGACTTCCAGCAGCAGTAAATACACAAGTAGGGGTAGGAGAGAAGGAAGGGGTGTGTTACGGTGTGATATATTACATGAGTTTCATTAGGCAGCAAACAAAAGGTCAGGGAACCTTAAGATGGGCCTTGGCGAATGATGGAAAATGCAAACAGTCGTAAGTATTCTTAGATACAATTAACCTTTTCCTTTTCTCAGTGCTCCTCTCTCCCTCTCTACTTTCCTTTCTCTCACTCTGCAGACCGGGTGCTGCAGGTTTCAGTGACTGGGCTGTCAGCAGCTGCTGTTCCCCGACACTTATTAGGCTGTAATCTTACAGTTTTCTATTTCTTTCCTCTTCACTCTTTTTTTTTTAAATATATTTCTACCAGTCTTTCTCTCAGGGACTGGGCTTGGCACTGTGAAGAGACCTGTGCTTTGGCATGGAATATTATTCTCATGTTAATTTGCGGACAACATCAGAGGCTGTCCAATCTTTCAACACAGCGAGGCCAATTTCAGAACACCTGTTCAGTGTAACTTGTAGAGTTGCCACATTCAGACGCTATTACGTGGTGGTTCATTGTAGGGTTGTATTTCCACGCAAATGTCAAAGGTATTCAATAAAATGAAAGTGCTGTTTAGAAGATGATGATTACATACGTTTGTAAAGTACGACCCAATTTAAAAAGGTTCTACTCTTTTTGTGTGTTTTCCTTTGATAATTTTCACCCAGGAATAGTGAGCACAAATTACTTTCTATATGTCAAAAGGGAACAAAATCTCACCAACACTTAACTTTATCAAATAATCACTCATACGTATACAATAAGAAAAAGTTTGGTGAGTGGTTCTTCACCTTCAGTTAGTTTTCAGGTACATGTACTCTTTATTAGACCTTAACTGAAAAACTGAAAATGTATTCACACACAATCACAAGCTATTCTACCAGAGTGCACCCCCAATCTACCAAGACCTTGAGGATTGGAGCGCAAGAAGGAGTCCTCCTCAGCATCTCATCGTTGTCGGAAGTTGAAACCTTTTTAATACATCAACTGGCAAAGTTGCACATCTGTTCAAACACTTGGAGGATGAATCAACCACAGGGCGGTATACAGACGTGTACTGGTGACAATCAGAGGGAATAATTCAGCCAGTCTTTGGATTTTTTACATTTATTTCCTGCTGTTAAATACTTGGACATTTTATTTATCTAAGTCTATGCGACCAAGTGTTTGTGATGTATACATGGGGCATTTCAGGACAGTTCAGTGCACTTGGCATTTTTTGTCAACATCACAGTTGGTGGGGACAGGATGGTTTATGAGATACAATTGAGTGATTTTGGCAAAGCAGTGGAAGTGGTCATGATGGCACCAGACAATTTGTCCAAGAGGCAACAGAGGGAATTTAAATGTTGGATTTTCAAAATCATAAATGACATAGGCTGTTTGAGTGATGTTATGGTTGTTTCCCTGTATGAGTGAATGGTATAAGCAGCTAAAATGCAGACAAGCACTACATATTTATATATATTGTTATATATATTGTGTCACAGGAAAATGTTTTAAAGTTAAGGTAACATAGAGATTAGAAAGATTTTGCTTCATCTGTGTCTTTGAGTGCCACAAACTTGAGGTGAAAACTTTTCTCTTGGTGGAAAATCTGGGAATGAAAAATGAACAAAGGCTGACATATACAGCCATCCATTCATCCAAGCTCTGCCCAGGTATCAATAAGAATTACATCCATATTTGATTGTCATTTGGCATGTGGAGGTTGGGGTGGTGGATTTTGGTGTATAGCACCAAAGAGGTTTGTATTTTTGTTAACCATCGCCACAATCTTTCCCTAAAGACCGAAGTCCCTAAGTGGCATAACCATACTGTAGCTGTCAGAGATATCGTTATATTTTTAATATACTATATGTCCTTGAGTTATCATGTTTCTCTAACTGGCAGCTGACACCATTTCCTGCATGTTAAAAAAATAAAATTGCATAATGTTTTATATGCCTTTCGATGCACTTTACCGAAATCGTCACATTACTCAAAGTCAAATCCAACTGTGCCATGAATTTCCATAAGGCATGGCTTTTGTAACAGTGATTTACTGGTTTCTATGGCAACTCTTGTATTAATCAAAGATCAGTGATGTGTTATCTATGCTCACTCTTTTGTGGAAAAAGAGATGCTGTGACTGCTGTATAAAAGCTATAATACCCTTTTATACAGCACTAACAGTCATTTAGGATAATTAATGGTACTGATGGAAACTGTCTGCGATTCAAGTCTATTGATTACTGTCTGGATGACATTATGATGCAAGTTACCAGAGAGATTTCATATGAACGAGAGCAGAGGGAATGGAGATGATGAAAATTTGTTCAGAAAAACAAAAGAAGGGAGGGAGATTGATTTTTTTTTTGTCAGCACAAAAAATTCATACCTTGACCTCTTCTCTTCTTGTTTAAATACTTTGCTTTAAGGCATTAAAGGAGCAATAGCCACTAAAGACTGGCAATGACTCAATGAAAAACATGAATTTGAACATCTGATTAATAGCTGACATTATAAAAAGGGCAACCAGACTATTTAAATTCATTCTATTTAATGAAAAGAGTTCTAGTAATATACTGGTTTCCCTCTGATCTAGGAGCCACTACCTCTAAAACGCAGTCTACTGAACTCTGTACTGCAGAAAGCCTGCAGGTTTACTGGGTTATTGATGATCTTAAATGTCCTGCTGTGAGGCTCTTCTCTGCAAGCAGATGCTGTGGTAACCGCTAACTGGCCACTTAGATGAACATTTGTGCTAGGCAGCCTCTAAAGCGCCGTGCTGATATCATAACACCACCTGTTCTCTCCAGATCCTAAAGAGGCGGAGTGAGTCTGCCTGTCATACCCTCTCTCACCTCTCTGACTCACACGCACTCCTTCACACCTCCTTCTCCAACCTTTGCAAACCTCTTACCTCCCTCTCCCTGCTTTGGTTTCTAATAGTCTCTTCACTGTCTTAATTTGTATGACACTCTCTTTCACAGAAAACAAACAGCAAGCGAAAGAGTCACGGCGGAGGTGATATCCCTTTATTTGCTGAATCAAACTGCCAAATATAGACGGCCTCTTTTATGATACTCTGAGAAATAGGGAGAACAGGATACATATCAAAAATGTGCAAATGCAACAAAAATTTCAATCCAATCATGAGTGAGACTTTGTGGAGACAATAAAACCTTTATCTAATTTCTACAGTAGTTCATAAATACAGTTAATCCATGGAGACGCTGAGGTGAGTTATTCTTCTTCTGGTGTTTCTGGCTGTCACCTAACACCTTGAGATGCATTATCACCAACCTCTGATTTGCACGTTAGCCCCACAGACCAAGAGGGCCTTGTGATCAGGTCACAATCAGATGTGTGGCTAAAAGTAAATTAAAGTGATTTAAGTCTCATTTGAATTGTGTCCAGATACGACATGCTTGAAGTGTTAATGAGGCCATAGTACACACATACACACAAACCTGCACCCCTATATAAAGTTAACAAGAACAGGTAGCACATATATACACACACACACTTTGGTTTAATTCACACCTCTTCGCTGAAAACTGCAAAGCCTGACTTTCTGTTGGCAGGTGTGTTGCTTTGAGAGCATATTATGGGTAAGTGTGTTAATTGCATGTAAAAATCTGCATTAACTCTAACTGCGATACGTGTAAATGATCAAGAAGTAATACAAAAGTTGGCCATGAGCTGCTCCAGAGATATTGAAATTATGAGCTGTTGAGACACTTGGGAAGGAACACCTAGATTAGTGTTACCGGCAGCGATGTTTCGAAGGTGACCACAAATCGATAGTGTTGATTTATCACATTCCTAAACACGCTTTCTCATACAGTTGTGATGCTAAATTGGATGTAGATTCAGCACTTCTTTACTTGCAGCGTAAAATAAATACAGTTCTTGAGTTCAAAGTCAGAGCAATCTAAATTATTTGAATTAATATGCTGTTATTTTGGGACTAAGGTACGTAGATATTCTTCTGTATTTAGCTGTTAATCAAAAATGATTTCTGACCTCTCTCTTCTCCTAAGTGGATTTGGGGTAACGTATTTGTTTATTCATTTGAAGATGACAGATGACAGATGCTGATAACAGGTCAGCATTTGATATCAGTTTAGTTAGTCGACTGTCTAAACAATAGCGACAGATACTTTTATGTGTGAAATAACACATTTAACTTTCCCATTACTGTCCTCCAGCCTCATATCAAGCCACAGTATTTTTGTTTTTTCCTTATCTCCTTATTCTGTTGTGCCATTTCACTTTGAAAACTAGTAATCATCATGTGATGTTTGTCACATTATACACAGTGGAGAGAGAAAAACATTTGAAGAGAACGTGAATTTTTATCCCATTAAGTTAAAACACTAAAACATTAAGTCTTTTTTGAGTTATAATGATGTAAAATATAATATAGTGGAGATGTGTCATTGCTACTTCTCTTCAATCCAAATTTTTTGTTGTCATTGTTGTTGTTTACTTCAGTATAAATGGATACTGAAGGTCACTGTGTAAAAGCTAGTACAATGTGAATTCACACAAAAACCCATCAACAGAAATTCACCATATCTTTTATGAGGTGTCATTTGAAAAGTATCATTATGTGTGCTCATTGCAGACCTGACACACTTTACAACCAACAAACAGGCTGGAGCAAGCTGAGAGCAAAACACCGCCTTTCACAAGTAGGTTAGATTTACAATGAATACAGTAATTAGTAAGGTGACAGATACAATTAATAGAGAGGTAGGTCAGGTATTATAGGTAAACTACATCACAAATTACGGCACAAAACATCTTTTTTTTGTCTTTGTTTAAAAGTGACTGGTGAAACATTATCTTCCTCTCACACATACAGTAGGTGTGTGCATATCTGTGCTTCTTTGTGCCGGTGTGCGGAGCAGCAGTGACTTGTCAGCGATAAGGCGACAGATGGGAGTGTGTCCATCTGCGTTTTTGTAAATGCAAAAGTGGAGAGAGAGAGAGAGAGTGTGTGTGTGTGTGTTTGTGTTTGAAGCAGTGCAGTGGAGTGCTAGGTGACCTTTCGGGTGGTGTAGAGGTGGCATCACTGTGACAGTGTGACAGAGCGGGCCTCAGCTTTCCTGTAATGGATGAGCACTCTCAAGGTGAACACCTCGCCTTCCTCTCTTCTCTCTTCCCCTTTCATCCCGCGTGTCCTCTTTTCCACTGAGACTTGCCGCGTGTGGCCTGTCTCCTTTGGTTGTTTTTGACCCAGCGTGTGTGAGTGATGATTTCTAGTTTCTTGGTTTTTGTTTGTTTTGTTTTTTTTTACGCTGTTCCTGTGGAGCTGTTGAGTGTGCCATAACAGGACAATGGCCTGTCTTATCAGGTGACTTTTCAAAAATGAACACATGGCAGTCTGCGCTGAATGACAGAAATTAATTCACTGGAAAATGAAAAAAAATTCACACTTAGACCTATGATGCGATTGCTTCATTATCAGTTACAGTAAACGACTATCTATCCTGTTATATCCCATAGAGCTCATCCTGTCAATTGAATTTCTGTAGTGTTCCAACAGTCTAGCTGACACTGCCCTTTCAAAGAGGGGATATATGATAATGATGTTGAAAAGGCACACACTAATCCCTCAGAGAGTGGAAGTGGGGATGGGGGTTTGAGCGGGTGTACAATCTGTTCGTGTTATTGATCTACACTGAGGGGACACACATGGCAGGTCACAGCAACATACTTGCATGATATTGATGGGTGGGCAAGCAGCCGGCCACCCACATCTCTGAGAAATGGACCTTGCTGTTCGTCCTTTAGACCAAGCAGATTGCGGGAGACTGTACTCTGCGAGCCAGGAGACACGGGCAGTGGCAGCGGGCAGTTTAGATAAAGGGTATGATGACCAACAGTGTTCCTAGACTACACCTCGGTTATGCAAAGAAATTTTAAATGAAATTGTTTGAGAGACATTTGAAGCCAATTTCTAAGGTTCATTTTTGTCTCAGTTTTATCAAAACTCATCTGATTCTAGTGCGCTTGAATGAAGAGTGGATATTTTTTTTAATAAAACATTATTCACGTGTAGATGAAAACACTTTTGTTTACAGGTCAAAACTACCTCAGTGCATCCCAAGTTGATTGTAAAAATGTGTTGTCAGTGTATCATGGGTTAAAATCAAGAGAAATTCAAGGCAAAAAGCAATTAAAGCGATAAACTACTTACTGTACTCTATTTATCTGAACTCAATGCTGAGTACATAATAAACAACTGTACTCACACAGTGGATCAGATTAAATATAAGGAAGCTGTACATATGTTCCAAGATTTGCTGTAATATTCTGAAAAAGACTCAAGAGCATTCATTACATTTTTAAATAAATTTCGTCTTTGTGAGCTGGAAGTGTACACACACACACACACACACACACTGAGAGCTCATTGCACTACAACTTTAGAAAACACTTCAAATTGAGGAAACATCTTCACCGATTTGACAAGACAGTGAGAAAACATAAGCAAACACAGAAACACTGCAAGAAGTACAACCAACTATAGTAACAGTTTCCAATGACAGTAATAACCGAACTCACCCAGAAACGTCTGGGACACGCTTGTTGTTGCCATGTTTTGTGACTTATGAAGCTATCAAGGCCAGCTATGTCTATGTGGTGTTGGGAAATTAGCTAAAATGTAAGTCTTTCTGGTGGGATGTCTGTTTATGGCTGTGTTTTCTGTATCTGGAATGCATTTTTGTATTTGTTGTTTTCTCTATTTGCAGCATTTATTTTATATAAATATTGGTGATGGGTTGTCAAATATGAGCTCTCAGGGCCACTGTAAGAAGAGGAGCATGGCCTCCGTGTCCTCGGTGGTAGTTGGTGTAAACAGAGGAGACTAAATGAACAAAGGCGGGTGAGATGGACACAAATCCATTAGAAACATTTAGACAAAGAGAAAAAAATATATAGTAACCAGGATTGAGACAACAAAATGTCCTCATGTTACAGATCCCTTTAATACTAGCTGCTTGTAACAAAGATTTCATCTCTTCCACTGCACTCCTTCAACCATAAAGGGAGTTTTGACCCAACTGACCAACTTAACTGACTTAACAAAGTGATCTGACTCGTCCCAGCTGTGCGCTTCGGCACAAAATGACCGTAATATCAGCTTTATGTCACTTCAGCTCCGCAGCTACTACACATCACTCAAAAGGTAATTGAATATGCCACGGCTTTGCCTTAATTGTTCAATATGTTACCATAAACAAGTCTAACGAGTTTAGCATTTACACACACTGATATGAGAAATTTGTTATACGTATGTGCTCTGCAGTCGTTGAGTTAATTGTCAGATCATTAACCGTAATGACATGATTAGGGCCGCGCTCTCACTGGTTCAGCACAGCACACGAGGCCTCGCCCTGAACTGGGAAACAGCAGAGCGATTCAAAGAAGATTGCATTTGTGACAAACACCATTCCCGACTCATCCATCATGCTTGCCAAACTTAGACATTCATTATAAAGTTTGCCGATGGATGCAGCCCGTTCTGCTCGGCCATTCATTTTTTAGACCCTCTCTCTCTCTCTTTTTTTTCTCTCTCTCTCTACAACCCCCACCCCCCTTTCCATCTTTTTATCTTTTACCTCTTGCTCTCCCTTTCGCGTCCTCTCTCCGCGTGCGCAGCGCAGTGTGAATGAGTTTCTCTTGTTCCTTCTCTCCTACTGTGGACTGAAAGATGCTGAGCAGCAGTGTAACAAAGGAGGCAGTGCATTAATTAAATACAGCAATTTGCTTTCCTTTTCTTTTTGTTGTGGGAACAGTGCCGCTAAGATTGATGAGGCACTGTCTGATACACAAGAAGCCCACTATATCTATATCTGAGGCTGATTGTGATGGAACACCCATTGAATGGCCAGTATGTATTGAGGTGTCAACTTTTATATTAGAAACTGTGCTGGTCTGTTTATTCATATTTTATTTCATTTATGATTTTTTTTTTTTTCGTCTTTTGCATGTAAGCAAATTTGTTTGCCAAGCAGCAGTCACGCTTTAGCACAAGTGTTTCAGAGCCAAATGGGGAGGGAGGAGGACGACGAAGAGACGGACTGGAGAAAGAAGAAATCAGGAGGAAAATGTGTTAGTGAATGTGTTAGTGAAAATACAATGTCAGTTTGGTAAATCTGATGCTGCTGCCTTCTGCAAATGTTCATATTATACACAAGCGTGTTGGCATACAATTTACAGTGAAAGTCTCTGTGTGATGTCCATTTGCAGACTCACAGGATGAAGCACAGCATATTTTAATTTCAACCATGGAGGAAGAGGAGTGTGACATTAGGAGGGCTGAGGGAGGATGAGGGAAGGAGAAACTGTGCTAAAAATGTCCACAGGAGAGCAAAAGGAGCCCTGGAGGGTCCTCTCATTATCATACAGCCCAGTATGGATTTCACATTGCCCAGCCATAATGACCATTTAATGAAGGTTTTCATCAGCCACATTTACATCAATTACAGCACATTATTAAATGTTGTTTCGATATATGAATCTTACAGGAATCTGTATGAAAGGCACAGAGACAACCTGAAACGGGTCCACTTAAAAGTAGCAGTCAGCTTATAGTAGCGGAGATGTGTTGATCCGGTGAGGGAATGCTTTTGTCGTGTGTCGTAATACCACTGGTGCTTGTTATTTAACATAGTTAACAATAGGCTATTGTAGATATTTGAAGCACAACTTCAGCTCTCGGCTATAATGTCTAAAGAGGTGAACTGCTCACATCCCAGAGAAAATAAGTTGACAAACACACCACTTTCAGTCAGCTGAAAGCTAAAGTTAGAAGAATTGTACTGTAACTAAGTTTTTAAAAAAAAAGCAACATTTCAGCCGACAGCAACCAAAAACATGGGGACAACAAAATGGGGAATCACAGGTGATTATGCTGCAAAGGAGAGAAAAACTAGCAAAAATAAGATTATCAGGGGTGTTAAGATCCTCTTTAAAAAGCCAGATAATGATATGTGAGCCAACATGTGACATAAACTAACATTTCTGATAAGGATCCCTTAAATTAGATTTTTAAAGAATTGTAATCACGATGAGTACTGAGCTAGACATGAAACAGTTAAAAAAACAAACTTCGTAACAGCATTATCTCTAAACTACCTCAAACATATCATCACCATCCTTAACACAATCCCTTGTTGTTTATCAGCAGACACGTAAATATGTAATTAGTGACAGTGTAATTAGTCACAACAATAGCAACATGCAACGGCTACAGAGGTGATGTTATCTACGATTCAAATAACTCCGGATGTAGATCACAGTTTAATGATCAGTTGCACTGTTTTCTACTATCCACCAGCTTGCCGAAGTAACACTTTAATTCTAATGTAGTTATCTCAGAGCCTCGCTGAACACCCACCTCTTTCTCTGCGGAGCTGTGCCTTGGCTTTCTTTCTCACTTATATTTCTCTCCTGTCCCTCTCTCACCTCTGGCCTCCCCTTGGTGCCGCAGCCTCTCGCCTCTTCACTCTAATTGATAGGAGCAGACTTAGTTAAGATGTCACCTGAACACTTCCACAAAACTCGGACATGGCGACAGCCCACCATTGACAGCCCACCTCGTGCCACACATGCACTAACCGATGGTTAAATTGGTGTTGTAGGAGGGTCAAGAGAGCCCGCGGCCCTCAGGGAACATTTGACCCTTCCTGTCACATACTTGCCAACTCGCACACTTTTACTCTACACCTCAGCTGGAGCCCCGCAATACATTTATTTCCACAGCAGCTCAATTAACAAATACAGCCAGTAGTGCAGGTACAACAGCCTTTCAGGTATGCACATAATTACACATATGCACACTTACACACGGTGCACACATTAATTGTGTGCTGGTAATTGCTTCCTTAGTTCTGACCCAGCTGTCATGATCAATGGGTGTGACCGGGTGATTAGACAAGACAAGCACCCAAAGCCATTGATTAGAGACATCCATTCCATAGGATATAGATTTATGAACCCCATCCACTGCACAATGAGTCAACCCAATGGGATTTATTGTGTAAAGGTTACAAAAGGGTAGAGAATCTTCTCCTAAAGGATTTTCATTTCTAACAGGATAGAAGTGACCTTTTCAAGAAACTTTGTCAGAATAGAGAGGGATGCAGTAATTGCAGAGCATGCATCTTTAAAATTCAGAGTTCATAGGCTTCTGTGTTTGGCAGGGGGGGGGGTTAGGGTGAGAGGTCAGTCAAGACATAAATACATTTTGTATTTATTTCGTTTACTCTGATGAAAAATGGTCTTAAAGTTGGCAGAGGGCCCTCTTGTGTTTATCGAGATGATTAAAAAAAACTACTGTTGTGTTTTCACTGTACTGACCACTGAAAAAAACAAACAAAAGGCCAAATACTGAGTCAATTTCAATTTTTTGAGAATGTTATAAATACAGCAATAATGCGTTTAAAGCATTATTCTGTCAAAAGAATAATTTAAATTCATTTGGAAACATATTTATTACTGTAAAAGTGTCTATTATACATACACATACACAATTCTTGTTCCTACTCCTGCCATTTAAAAAACATTAGTTTTAAGCATTTTCTGACCTCAAGTAATGCATTTCAAATAATGTATAGCTGAATTAGGTGGGATCAATACGCTACAGTTGTTATTGCTGCACAGAGCAAATCAATAGACTGTAATAGAATTGTTTTTGTTGTGTGTTTAAAATGATACTGTCAATGGTTCATTAAAGTCTCTGTGTGTGTGTGTGTGTGTGTGTGTGTGTGTGTGTGTGTGTGTGTGTGTGTGTGTGCATACAGTATGTACAGTAGATGGAACAGGCTCGGTCGGTAGGAAGAAGATGCAATTTTATTACTTTGTGTTGCAGCCAGAAGACATATTCATGAAAAAAAAAAATGCAAGGCTGTGTTATTTCAAGGAGGCCTAGTCTTCTAATTGGATTATTATTAGAACTTAAAATATGGATGCATACTTATAAAACTTCTAAAGTACTTTCTTTTTTCAGCATCTATCTGTATTAAGTTTTTACCTGCATATGTTAACAAGGAAGCCAAATATATTATCATTATCATAGTTTCATTGTAGTTTGACTGCAATAGAACAATGTTTTCATTATTTCTTAACAGCCTTAGCTGATATTTCAGTTTTGTTAACTGCTCTGTCAGGACTGTGTGTGTCAGGTTGGGATAAATTGAGTCAAAGAAGACACAAACCTGAACACCTTCTGGAAAAAAAAAGGACAGCTGCCACTGCACCATTGTCTCACTTGTGCACACTGGAGGAACTCACAGCTTAGATGAGATATGAAGCATTAACCTTATTCCCAAGGAGGATAGCTAAAATTAAGAAAATGAAGAGCGAAAGAGGTATTATAATCCATTTCTATAGTTCTTGGGGAAGGGGAGGAGGGGGTGTCGCTTATCTTATCTAAGGATACACATCCCAATAATATTTCTGTGAACAAAAACTGCCCTGCCCTGTTGTGCCAGTGTAAACAAAAAAAGCAAGACTTAGCATCCCCCCCACTGTCCACACGGTGATCAGCAAAAGTGTATCTCTAGAAACTCCCTGTCAGGCAGAATGGATTGTACTTAATTTCCAATAAGGTGCTTAAGAGCGATCCCTAATCATGCCTTTAATTAGAATCCCTTGGTCATTAAGGGGAGATAATTCAGTGAAAAATAACTCTGCTCTCTGTGGGAGCAGCAAAGCAGCAGACGGACGAACGGTCTGCTCTGTACACAGGCCAATTTCTCACCTATGTCACAGAGGGTCTAACTACGCAGGTTAAAAAGGCTTCATGCCTTTCACAAAACATTCAGCCAAAGGCAGTACCCCATTGTCCAGTGTTATTTTTGAGCAAAGAGACCTTTTAACAAGATTTTACTCTCCTTCTATTGAAGTAGCCAGCAAAAACTGTAAAATCCTTTACTCAACAAGAAGAATGGTTTAAGCAGTTATTTTAAGGCAAGCTAAAGGCCCTGGTTTTAAATAAGATTCAGAAACAGGTGATTTAATGGATTTCTGTGCACAAATGAGGGCATGTGGATCAAAAGTGATGAAGGTGGTTGGTTTGTCAATAAAATCTGATCAAACCATACTCGTGGTGAGTCAGGTCAGCTGGGTTTTTAAGTGTAAAATAAAAATGATAACTTTCTGACAATTTTTTAGTCATGAATATTTCAGAAAATTTCAGAAAAACTCCAGACAGGAAACCAAGTACCAAGGGCCTTTAAAGAGAAACTTAACACCAGCTAAAAATCGTGTTTTGCTGACCTCCAGTGGTCTAATTTCTCACCTAGCTGCAGTGATGTTTCATGCTAGTTTTTTTTTTTAAAAAAGAGCTTGTTAATCAATTTAGCAAACATTTCTTCCACAACATCGTCAACAACATGGCAAGAGATGTGTGTCATCATTTGGTAGAAATATCTGTCTGCAGCCCTCCAGAAGCCAGTAGTGTTAACCACTGTTACAAAAATGACTACAATCACTCTGCAATGTGAGTATGTGTATGAAGGAAAACAGACCAGCAGAAAGACATAGAAACTAAAGGGTGGCTGGCAGAGGCTTACCCTAAGTTAGCATCAGATCTTGTGTACATGAGTGGTGATCTTCCTCAAACATTTTCCAGTTGAAGTTTTGTTGCCGTTTGTGGTTCATCCAAAAATAAAACAAATCTGAAGGTAGTTGGTTTAACAGGTGACAGCCAAAGACAAGAAAACAGGTGTACGTTTTCAGTCCAACGGCAGCTCATCAGAGTCTCTGAGTTAACAGAGGAGGCTGTTGTCCACCAGCCAGCCAAAAGAAAGAAAACAGATAATGTCCACAATCCACCACAACGGTGACAAGAACAGCAAAGCACACTGATCATGCTGCGAGATAACGGAGGAAAAGAAACATACTACTTTTTTTAAAGAGTGTATGAGTACACAAAATTATTTTCCTTTGTCCAAACTGCAGCATAAAAGTTTACTTTGTTTACGTGTGTTTTCAGGTCCTAACTTTCCAATTACATGCTGTCATTCAAAACAAACCCTGAATGCAGAGGGAGGTCGTGAGGCACTTAAACAGTTTGCTACTTTATTAAAAAAACCCAAACATTTCTTTTGCATTCCAGTCTATCAGAAAGTATATGTGGACCAATGCAGTAATGCTCCAGTGTGTGCTCTGTGTTATTTTTGTGTTATGCATTACCTCCATCAGTCGTGTGTCACTTGTTTTCTCTATTACATTGCACTTGTTTGTCTTGTTTGTGTGTGCCCGAGATTCAATCTCTGCGTGTGTTTGCGGATATATAGTGGCGTTTGATTAATAATCTCCTTTCATTACAGTAATCAGGTCTGGGATCGGCAGCGGTGGCAGGGTGACTTAGAACTCGGGGCCTCGCCTCATTAACTCTCTGTGACCAACGAGCGACACCCTCGCGACAAATTGGAATTGCCTCAGCACCCTGACTCAGACTCTTCTTCTACGCAGTGAGTCTGGTGAAAAGAAAGACTATATCCATTCCCTTATAATCTTTTGTCTTCATCATACCTGAGCTGATGTGCAAAATCCTTTTACTCAGGAAGGACAGCCCAGAAGGAGTGATACCTTCCATTTTTTCCTAACCAACATCAAAAATGTTCTTATATATCTTAATAATGGTGCATACAATATAGTGATTTGTAGTCACCTGTAATCCTACTGTTAACCCAGCTCACATCTCTTCTTAGTCCTATTGTTTTCATATAATCTTCTCACATGTCATATTCTTATCGTTTCCGTGAACGGTCTCTAGCCTCCAACAACCCAGTGACAGTGAGTGATTTTAAATAGAGAGGATGAAAAAAAATATCCTGTTTAAATCAAAAACAGCCCCTGGTAAACACAGTGCGTGGCTATAACTGCCTAGAAATCTGGCCTCCAGCAGAGTGTGTTTTTAAACTCATTAGGCATCACTAACTCCCACTTGTACATTTGAAGTGAGATACTTTTCTGAAGCTTGACCCGAGTTTGCTGCAAATTGCTCCAAAGAGAGCTGTGAAAGAGAAGGATATAGTGAGAGTGTCTGTGCAGGATCAATTACTCTATATTTGTTTTCCTGTATATGAAATATTTGTGAAATATATGCGTGCCTGTATGTGCGCGTGTGACGTGTGTGTAGCTGTGTGTTTTCAAATTCACACATTTTAATCTATCTAGATAGAGTGCCCAAGGCTTAAATAATGACCCACTGTCATCTCCATGCCCTCTGAATCCCCACTCTTAATCAGCCCCCTCCATGTGCAGTTATACAATTTAATTAGCTGCCCACCAATGTTATTATTAAAACTAATCACAGACATCCCTACCAGACTCTGATCTGTAGCTTTAGAGTCAAAGATATATTTTTATGCAACTACAGAGTCGAGTCATCATCAAAGCTGCATTCCCGGAAGCATCCAAAGTCAACAGAGCAGCTCTTAACCGCGACAGTTCAATGTTAAGATCCTGGCTCTGCGTCCCTGTGTCGGAGCTAAATAACCTCCATATTTCCCTGTGTGGCTGACACTAATGGGAACCACGCTGTGCCGCCTGTGTGCGCTCACTGATGCTCAACCTACTGATTGGGTTGGTGACTGAGGTCATCTTTTTCTGCGCTGACCACAAGTTGTGAAGCAAAACTTCAATAACCCGCTGGGCTAATGCAATTAGTAGCCAACAACCATATAACTTACACAAGCAATGAGTGTTGCCCAGAGGGAATGAACGCTGCTCGGGTCTGCGTGCGATAAACAATGGGGTCCCCAACAAAGGGGAACAGGGGAGGAAGGTGGGAAGGAGTACTGTTGTGATGCAGCCTTGGTGTTATCCAGTCATCAGCGCGAGGTTAGAGTGAGAGGGAAAGAAAGGTGCGCTATCAACACGGGATGGGATGTTATCTCAGAGAAATTTTGTCAGTTTTGCCCTCACTATCAGCGCTCTGTATCTGATGAACACTTCATAGTTATGAAGTGTTCACACTGCCAGAGATATGGCAGCAGTAAAAGTGTTTTTCTTCCTTCCTTGCAAGCATAACAGGCAGATAAAGAGCTCAGAAACTGGCTCTCCTGTTTCACAAAGAATTATGACCATTTTTATGTTGCGTAGATCATTCGCCAGTGGCTGAAGTGTATATTTGTGTTTTTGCGAAATGATAAAAATATCATAGTATTATACTATTATTATACTATACAAATAGGGGAATGCACAGTGTGTGCAAAGTTCAGTGCATCTTGAAATATTAGACTGGTGAAGTGTTCGTCAGTACCCGAAAGTAAAAATATATAAATTGTTAAAGGTCTAATGAAGTCATTAGATGATAATACTGTGATGATAATACTGCTGAATATTCTGAAGAATATACCAGTGGTGATCATGATGAGTGCATTATACACTAAACCTAGAATATGTTAACACCTATAATAATAAAAAAAAAAAAATGTGGCTCAGCCAGTGCTTTAACATCAACATCCATGGTGTACATCGTCTTGCCTTTCATTATGGTTTGACCTTCAACCTGATCACAATCAGCACCTGATGTAATTAATGAGGTGATTAATTGCTGGATTGATTCATTGATCAATCAAAAGGCTCCTGGGTGGAAATTGGAATCCTGCACCCAGTGTAATTACTGGGAATATCAGGAGTTTAATTGGATCCGGGGGTCAACTTTGCTGAGAATTTGTTTCTAATTTGTAGTATGTTTGTGTGAACTTTTTTAGTAGTTGAGATAAAAGTAATAGTACCAATAATTCAAACACTCACAGAGTGTTATATGTTATTACAGTTTTTCATTATATATTTAGGATAAAACAATGTAACTCTAATTATTATGAAAATGGGGACACAATCACAAAAGACTTTGTCCAAAACAGAAAACTGGAAAAGTTTACTTTATTGATTTTTTTAAATAAAACATCAATTATTTGCACATTATTTGAAGCTGTGGTTTCAGTTGGGGAACCAGGTGAAATATTTGGTGGTCAAAACAAATCCCAACAGCAGTCTCTTAGCTAAGTATTATGAACTACTTTGTGCTCATTTCATAATCTGCTTTTTGAGTTGAGTCCATACCAGCTAGAAAGGATTTGTCAAATTGCTACAATGAACAATCGATGCTTTGATTGTCTCATAACATGACCAGTGGTTGTATTGCCGTATCCGCAACAAACCCTCAAATCTTAGATGGTAACATGGACCTTCGTCAGGGGGGGAAGTCAAAGAGAGAGGAAGAGTATGACAGGTTAAGTGTGGGACTGTGAAGGCATGAAGAAAAACACAGGTAGTAAAAACAGAGAGGGAAACAGAGAGAAAGAGAGAGAGGTGAAATGAGGTGGTGGCATTGGAGGCTTGTAAGCCTGGGAAGGTGACCCTGAGATACAGGCAGGGCTGTTCATTTAGGCAGGCAGGGAGCAGAGCAGTGACAGCCAGCACCAGAGTAGTCGTGCACCCCTGGAGAGAGGCACTGTAGCAGATGGAATAAGAGAATTTAGATTAAACAATCCCACACTGCACAATGTCACCATGTTGATGCTGTTCTCTTATTAGAGGTGATGTTAGACTCAAGTACCTGAAGGAATTGGTAGGAAAGAATTGAATTGCTCTGTTACACAGCTTTTATAAGGTAATGAATTAAAAAAAAAAGTTTTAGGGTTAACAGAGTTGAAAAGTGTTTCATAATAAGGATATGACTAAAGTCTTTTATGTATTGATTGAAATTGTTTTATTGATTAATAAAGCATTGTTTAGTAAAAGAAAAGTGAAAATCATCCTAATAGTGAATAATGACTGTCATAATAATACCCATCCAAATCACCAAAGATACTTAATTTACAATTATGACAATAATAACAACATCTTAAAATCTGGGGAGCTGAAAGCAGGTTGTTTTTGTTGTTTACCATTTTTGTGTGATAAATTGCCTTTACATCACTTCACACACTTTACATCAAAACCATTTATATACTTTTCTGATGACTACCAACAAACTATTATTCAAATGATAAGTTCAGCATTATTTAAATGTAACATTTAGCTGTGCATTTTATTCTAAATGGCATTTCTTACACTCCTGTGTTTAAGGAACACGTGTATCTAACACACCGTGAGCAGAGAACCTGACTGAAATGCAAAAGAAAGTAACAACTTTTCTATCAAAAAGTTGCAGTAACAAACTCTGAACTGTGAGGATTTACTGCGTCAAGGTGTTTCTTACGACACATCGCTTAACTGATCTAATGTTTTCTAGATTATCTGAAACAGTTGCATGCTTTTGTCCAGTACATGTATCGTCTCCTGTGACACAACATCACGCCAATAAGCATGAAAAGTAAAGTATTATATAGAAAGCCAGTTATAGAACATGAATTTATTTAAAACTCACTGCCAAATAGAAGTTGCAGGCAATGTAAAGAAAGAAGTGATGTGGTGAAATTATTAAGAATTGGAACGTTTGTTAGAAAACTCAAGAGTTCAGCTATTTCAGTTTGCAGAGAAGTCATACAAGTCTTACAGTAGACAATGACCCCATGCGAAATCCAATCTGATTATGGAAAAGAGGCAGAGTATGAAAAAAAAAGGAGATCAGATGAGAGTTAGTGTGGACAGGGTTGGTCAAACTCATCATTATTGGGTACTGGACTTCTAATTTTTCCACCTCCAGTCTCATTCTCCATTTCAAGGGCACAGTGAGAGTGTGATTGCAGTGTGGCTGCACCAGTGATGTTCCCTCCATTGTGGCTGGATGGCCAGCTGCCTGATGTATTATATCTTCTGATTACCACCCACCACACACACTGATAAGATCCCAGCTGGAACAGGACAGGGTCCCGGGTGCCAACACTCAGTCTGTATGTCCTTTGTAAGCATGCCTTTGCATATGAGCATGTTTGTCGGGCTACTCAGCCATCAGCACACCTGCATGTACTAGTGAAGACCACCTTTTCACATCTGGGTGGTGTTAAAAAAAAAAAATGCAAAGACACCATCATTCACACATGCATACATACAGATGTTCTCAGGTGCACACAATCTACACACACACAAACAGACATAAAATACAGATGGATGCAACTTCAAAGACTTCCCTCTTTGCAAAAGTGCCAAAATAAATATAAGCGGAGCCTTTGTAGGTGAAATACATTTTTTTGCTTTTTGTCATGTACAATATTCTAATTTTTTTTTCAGGTATTTTGGATCTCTGACAAAATATAGATATTTTGTATATAATTTACATATTTGATGCACTATTGTCCCTGTGCCCCAGCACTTCATTGTACTATTAACTGAGTTTTCATTGTGCACTTTTTGAATTATTCATCGTTTAGAGAAAAGGGGGGAGGGTGAATGGTTAACCACATCTGTCATCATAGAGCCTGTGCTTATTAGAGCTAACCCCATAAACTGGCAATGCCGATATGTCTGCTGATATCCACATCAGTATCAATAAGTAACAAGAAATTGCATTGCTGAAATGCCAAACTAAATTCAAGGTCCTTTAGAAACAAAAATCCAGTATCAGGCTATAAGTAAACTGTATATTGTATATGTGTGTAGAAACCATTTTTGACACCTAAACCTGAAGAACTATTGACTGGGATTGAAAAATAAATTTCAGTCAATGTCATGTCAGTGTTTCAATAAGCAATACTCTTCATTGATGCCAATTTCCAGCTGTATTACACTTACATGTGATGTGAAACTGTTATCACTCTTTTACAGGCATTTTAACTGGTGTGTTAACAACTGTATGTTATTAGATTATAGTGAGTGTCACTTTTAGTGTTTATGATCTGATAATATGAAATGAAATACAAAATAATCCGAACCCCTCATCATCAGGGTTGCCAAAGTTTGGCTTCATACTAAAAACAAAAGGGAAGACTGGCAGCTCCACGTACATTTGAAATAACCAGATGGTCTCATTGTATGCACACTGTTTGCTGTTGCTGCGACTACCCAGGCGGCTGAGATCATTTTGCTTTATTATCGCCATCGTCGTGCCTTCTCTTCATGACAGAGCCATTTCTCACTGAGACGTTCTCTTCTAACTAATTCATTTTCCTGAAACAGAATTTATCTCCCATTACTCCGCACATACAGACATTTACAGACACAATCATATTTTCACTTCAATGAAAAAGGGGGAAAAGGACTTTTGTTGCCAGAGAATGTCTCATCTTTTTTTTTTCCCTCACATGGCGGGTTCCTGATGATCACCCCTGTATGTAAACTGTCTGAATTTATAATGTGGCACTGACGGATGCATTAATTTTCCTGGCCACTTGTCTGATTCTATATAATGCGTTTATCTGAGAGTGCTGCCTCTTCTTCTCACTAGTGGTACAAAACTCCTCCGGGGAAACAATTACTGGGCGAAAATCACCTCAGAAAATTTCAAATAATGACTGAAAATAGATGTACAGATGTTTACCTCTCCTTTCAGTCTGATGTTGATATTACACTTGTCTGTCTGTCACTCAGAGGTATTCTCCCAAAAGGAACACACCCTCCCAGAATAAGTAGGAGCACACACATATACACATACACACATACACACACACATACACACACACACACACACATACACACACACACACACACATATATATATATATACATACACACACACTATATATATATATATATATATATATATATATATATATATATATATATATATATATATATATATATATATATATACATATATACACACACACACACACACACACACACATATATAAACTCACGCACTTAGATGTGCAAAAACATTCACACAAAAAATCAACACAAATGCCACGCAGGTACAGATAGACATTTTACACCAACAGCCCCGTAGCCATTTTTCCCTCATCTTTCCCCTCCTCTTCTCCTTCTTCTTTCTCCTCATCTCACTCCATCTTTTCCTCATCCTTCTTTCCCCCCCATCTCCTGAACCTCCAGAGGGTTTCTCCTGATTCATTATTTCCTGTCAACATGTGTCTCCTGAGGCCTCCGATGCACTGGAGCCCCTTCTCTAACTTTACTTGAGCTGTTAAATGGATCCACATCTCCTCCTCCTGAACCCACTGTGATCGCGCTTTAACTTTTAAACTGGTGATTTTTTATTGAATAATGTGGAATGGTTTGTGCTTTTGACTCCAGGCTTATCATGAAGTGGTGCCCGGCGCATGTAGCCTCTGAGGACACTCTTATAACCAAAAAGTTTACTATTTCAGCAGGTATTTCTCTTGCTGCAGTCTGAAAAGGATAAATAATTTAAATACCAGGCCTTTCTCTGAGCTGTTAAATTGCCATACATCCATTTACCCTTCTCTTCTCGTTGGGCTGTTTGAACGTATATAACCAGGTTGCTATTTAGATAGAGGTTTGTGGAATTCGAGCTCAGTTTAAATTGAATTATTGTCCCCTAAAAGGTTTAGCTGTTATAGAAAAAGAACATTACAAGCAAAGTTAATGCCAGAGTTATGTAAATGAATGGCAAACCATGAAGGTAGGCCTGCATGAGACTGATGGCACTGCCTTGACTTCAGTTTTTCAGTGTTAGTGAAAGGTGAATTCTGAAGTTTGTTAAGTCGCTGTGGTAAAAATATAGAAATGTTAGAAAATATAGAAAAAACATCGGCAACAATGTTATGAATGTAAAGTTGCATCCTCTTTATAATATTCACATAACAAAAAGGGAATAAAAAAACAAATTTTGGTGAGCTGAATTTTATGAATTCGTGCATCACATGGATGGAAACGTACAGATGGGTCACACAAAAAAAAGAAGCTGAATAAATATTCAGAGAAATGACATAAGAAGCCACTGAATGGTTTGATGAGTATAAAAATTATTCAAATAAGAAAGCTATGGCCTTTGAAGTCATCAGATCTCAACCCTGGTGAACAGCGATGGGAGATTTTGGACCTGAATTTTAGACAGATCTGAACTACCGCCATTAAAACACCAAATGTGGGAACATCTTTTGGTCCCTCCACTTGTACAGTCTATGCCAAGGCTATGGTGGCCCAACACTTTTAGTTTTAACGCTTGAAATTAGTCACCCTTCTGTGCCTTTATGCACATCCAGTACACGTCTGTAGAGGGCCACACACAAACAAGGACAAAGGCTTTAATCTGCATCTTGTTTCTTAGCGGGATGCATTGATTCTGTCAAGACGGCATCACTCCATCGCGTCTCTGCCTTTAGTCAGTATTTGTTGTATTTGCAGACATAAGGGGTAGAGAGATAGAGAACAGATCAGATGTAATTTATCCGTTGTCGGACAGCCAGCTAGTAAACTATATGTGCTGAAGAGGATCGGGAGGTCACAGAGGTGAAGGTCACGACTGTATAAATACTGACACAGCAGTCCGAGACATGATTGGTGTGTGAAGACTGGAAGTGGATGTGACTGTCAGCGCGGGAGATGGTTACTTACTGAACCTGTGTGTTAAAAGTTGACACATACTCACCTCGTCTTACAGCTTTTTTTCCCTCCACACAGTATATTCACATACTTCTTCATTCTCATGTTTTAAAAATACAACTTTTCCACAAATCTCAGTGAATATCTTTACATCATGACAACTGAAGCTTTCTTCAGTCACATAGCACTTTGCATCAAGGTGTTAATGTGGTTTCTGTGAGTTATGGGCAGCTGCAAAGCAATCTGGCACTAGGTGATTGGGGTCAGACACCTTAATGATCTGACCTGAGACCCTGGACTGTTAAAAAAAAATAAAATGTTGCAGTACCAGTGTGAACCAGGTCAGTGCAGTGTGATGGGTCATCATCACTGGATACACAGTGATACAGTACTGTTACTGCATAAAGCAGATTAGTGTTACTCTGAATGTGTTTCTGTCAGTCAGTTCTATCATTACACATATTATGTGAGATTTAATCAGAGTGTTTTAATTCATTTATTCATTAAAGCACTGTTCAGTATAAGTTAATTTTCCTTAGGGTTAAGTGAAATCCAAAGAGTACGGAAAGATGGATAATATAATGGACCTCTGATTTGTGTTTCAGGTATCAGACACACACACACACACACAATTTAAAATTTAAATGACTGTCACAAAGGTAACAGTGTTGTGTATTTGGGCAGGAAATATACACAATTTAGTGATAGAGAAGCAGCCAGCTCATGATTTTTCTCTAATAGCTGCCAGCATTTCTTGGCATTTCAACCACGAATTGGAGACCCCTGCCAATATAACATGTCCTGATTCTCAGTTTATGGAAAATTAACCGTTTTTGATTTGTTTCTGGTGTGGGTGAGTGCTATGGCTCCAACTTCTCACATTTTTTTCAAGTACCGGCCAACATTAAACATCTTTATATCCTTTGACATCTGGCACCCAAACTCTCTTTCTCTCCCTATTTTCCTCCTGCTCTGCCTCCTGCTGTGTCCTAGCAGTCCTGTGGCTGTGAAGGTCAGCCTGTCTCTCCTCACAAATGACCCTGACTTGCTGTGCTGCCTTTGGGGCGGGAAACCAAAAGAACGGCAGGTATGTACAGGAGTGTGTGTGTGTGTGTGTGTGTGTGCATGCATACTTAACACACTTACTTAGATGCACATCCTTGTGGGTGCTGGTGCATGTGTTAAACATATCTTTTCCATCTAAGTAGTTATTGAATAAATGGGCAGAGCAAATTAAACATGGGCTCGTTCTAAACGTGCGTTCAGACAGAACAAAATGGCAGATGTTAATGCTGATATTTAAGACTTTAAAAAAGTCTAATGTATTTTTTTATGGTGGTTTTTTTTTTGTTTTTTTTTAAAGAGGATCCATTCTTTTTTTTTTTTTTAGATAAATAATTGCAACCAAGGTACTGTATATTTAAACTTTGTTATAAATCATAGTCATTGTACATCCCATATACAGGAGATACAGCATATCTGAACATGTACTCTATGGTATGGACAATTATTTCCTACACTGGTAACCTTTTTTTTTTTTTGTTTTGGATCCACATCTTTCTGTCTTTCTGTCTTTTTAGTTCATATATAGACATTTGAAAGTTGAAAAATAAACTTGTGCTCTCTGGTGGACAAACTCAACAATTCTTTCTGTGTATTAAAAAAGAGCTAATAAAAAAGCTAATAGTATTGGCAAGCCAATTTATCGTTAATTCACACAACTGGCATTCTGATATCTAAACATACCAGTAAGAAAATGCTGATATAAAAAAAAAAAACTCAAATTAAAACAGCAAATCCTCTTGTATACATTAAAACTAATTATTATCAAAACAAAGGTGTAAAAGTATTAAAATATATTTTGATTTTTGCAATAAAATGCCTTACTATAGGACATCATTCTTTATTTTTGGTTTAACACCAGCTATTAAATGTAAACTAAATATTCTATACTTGTTGTAGCACGTGGAAAGGCACCTGACATTTTGTAAAGTAACCATATGGAATCCAGAGATGGTGTAAATAAGCCAACACAGCCTCTCTTTAGAGGAAACTGTCATCCTTGCACAGGAGGCAGAATTGCCACAAGCGAGTGGATGGTGTCTTAAATTAAATTAGCCTGAGAGAAGAGAACACATTTGGTTACCATGCTGCTCAGGTCCCAGGAGACCTAATGCCCAATGAAACAAATTTCTCAGTGATATCAAGTGAAGAGTCAAACAGAGCCAACAGAGGACTGCAGGGACAGTCTGAGTATAGGAAGGGGTCCCATCAGCCCAGTTTTCATCTATAGTGGTTGTACATGTAATATATCTGTGCCAGGGTACACACCACACAGCTCCATGTTGTATATTAAATGGCAATCATTCCATCTACAGCCACACATTTGTAAAATCAGAATCATACCAACATCTGGCAATACTTTTTAAAGCTACTGAAATAGCTTTACAATAGCTGCACAGCACAGATACAATACCTTCCAACTGAGCAGGCAGCCAGTGTAAGCACAGATCTGAGTGATCCAAGTCATAAAAATTGAATTGCACTGCTGGACCATGACTGACACACACACACGCTTCTGTGCCTTTCACTGCAGTCACTTCCATGAAACTGGATGGAAACGAAAGTATCAAATAGGTACAGGTAAGGGGAAAAAGAGACGACTGTGCAGCAGGCAGCTAAAAAGTGAAATAAGAAAACCCTGCCCTGGCAGAACACATGGTGTTAATAGATTCATAAACCTTGTTAGCAGCTTTTAGGTTAGGTGATGAAGGGAGTTTGACTGAAAGATTGATTCCATACAAGAAAAAAAAAAACACCAGATAGAAGACTTTTTGATAGAAAATGTCCTCCATTCCTCAATTATTATTCTTTCATTTTGAGACGCTTTATCTTTTAAAGTCAGTGATCTGACATGAAGTGTCAACTTTTCCCTTAATCTTCCATAATGTTGTAATCAGATGTTTCTATACATAGACGTTTCTTTACATTATAGTGATCAAACGGTACTTATCATGACTTATTTTCATTTGTATGTAGACTGATAGTGTTATTACATTCAGTACTGTTCAAGGGTGATACCAGAGGAAAATCATGTTGTCACCTAAATATAAAGTTTCCATCCTTATTGTAAATTTTTGTTGTTTATCTTTAGTGTGCATGTTAATCTCAGACTACAGCTAAAGACGACACAAATTTAGTCCTTAGTTTAAGAGATATCCTGTGATAGCGAATGGACAAGACCCTCTGGGGATCATGAGACAAAAAGGCCAACAGGCTGATTAGGACCGATATCCCTAAAGCCAAGCCACTAGTGCGGTTTAAAACTGAGCTGCATAAATCTAATTAAATAAGCCACTGGTGTCTAATATTTACCGAAAGGAAACACCCTAACCCTTGTTAATATCTGATCCCCGACTCACAATACTCATTTGTAGAATCTGAACTGCAAAATCGCTTCCCTCAAGTCTGATTTGACAGTCCATCTCTCACAGTCTGTCTGCAGAAGCCCAGTATATTCTCTGGAGGGTATTTGTTGATCACTGGCACCATTCTGTCATTCAGCAATGCAAGTGATTTACCTGAAGACAAAGACTTGAAACAATACAACCAGTGTCCATCAATCTTTCCCTCTGCCAGTCTTGTGTTTCTTCAAAGAGCTGTGTCTACTGCCACCACTTAAAATATTACAAACAGATATCCAAAGTTTAAAAAAGTCCAGTAGAGAGGGTTCATTAATGCGATGATTTAAATAGAATAGAGACTTCGTAAAAAAAAAAAAAGTGATTTAAGTCTGAAACAGGGAAACTAAATAAATCTTTTCACAATAAAACACAAAACTGCCGAAGAATGAATAGCTGGGAAAAACTAGACTAATGGTCAATGTGTCTTTAATAGAATTGCAAAACATAGATGATGCATTTTGCAACTCTACCAGTAATGTTCACTGGTTTTCAGCTATCCCAACTTTCCATGGGTCTGAATGACTCTGTGTTTTGCAGAAATGCATCATGGTAGTTTTGCTGAACTTTTCTCAAGAGGGGGAAAACTGCTTACGTTCTATTGATTTCTTTTTTTTTTTTATTCTATTCCCCTTTGCCATTCTGCCGACTCTTCACTTTTTTTTCTGCCCATCTGTAAGTCCTGCATTTCCTGCCAGTAGATAACAGTCATCTGCACAATTATCTGTAGTGAAGTGCTGGTCAATAGAGCTAATATAAAATGGTTAAAGAACAAGCAGCCTGATATCCCAAAACACATTAACATAAGTGGGTTTGAATGCAAAAGGCACCAGCATGACTATTAAATGAGATGGGGTGTGAGAGACAGGGAAATGTATGTGGCTGGTGGCATTACCACCTCCACTGCCACCTGTCAACACATGCGCTCGCATTTGCACGCACACACACACACACACACACACACACACACTCAAACATAAACACAACCACATTATACTGAGAGAGAAGAAAATTGCATGTAGTCAAAGCACATACATACACACACCAGTCAAACTGCACTGCCTCACTACCAGTTACTTTACACACCCAACCACTAGTGTGTGTCCGGCCCATCTGCTAGAGAGGACAGCAAACTGAGAAAGAGGAGAGGAGGGGAGAGGAGAGGGGAAGAGAGCATGAGATGAGATGAAATGAAAGACTGACAGTAATGTGTTAGGCTGGTAACTGTCACTGTTGAGATAGCATAAAGCATCCTAATTGAATATAACAGAAGACTGATAAACATGCGGGGGGACATGAACAGCCCTTTTGTGTTCATTTCTCACAGGTGCACACTTTTACTGTCGCACAGAACCGAGCGTATGAAATAGAAGCACACATTCAACACACACAACAATTTGAACATTTGTAAGGAGGCAGAACGAATGCACCCACACACACACAAACAAAAAAAACCCATAACTGATGTATGTAACAACAAGTAGCATCGGGGAACCAGCCTGCATGACAGGAGCGTCAGTTGTCTATGAAACTTTAATTTTAAAACCCTGTTCAGCAGCTACAAGATGGAGGCATTGCTCACAAGCAGGAAAAACATCACTTTGGAGCTGAAGTGGCAGATTAACTGATTAGCTGGTCAACAAATTGGCAACTATTTCAAGCCAAGAATAATGTTTTTTATTCCTTCAAGATAAAAAATGCTTGAAAAATGAACAAAATCCTCTTTCAGTGTGAGGATTTGCTGTTTTTCTGTGTTTCATACCATTGTTAAATAAATACTTGGGTTTTGGACAAAATTTAGAAAGAGCAATGTTTGAACACATGACATCACCTTGGACATTTTCCCAGCCTTTTTTGAACTTTCAAAGACTTAAAGATGAATCAATTCATCTAAAAAAAAAAATAAGCGGTAGATTAATTAATAATGAAAATAATACCTTAATCATTTTCAAACCATCATTTCAGCTGTACAAGACTCACTTTGATTTTATTTCATAAAATGCTGTGAAAAATGCTACAACATTTCACCAGCAATAAATGAATGCTTTCTAAAAACAGATATGATGAACAGGGAAGGAATAGGCATTTTGCTGTATGGGCTGTTTTTTTTTACTTTCCAGTGGTTCCACTTTGGAGAATGAGTAGTCCCTCAAAGAAATGTCAAAACGAAGTGCCGGGTAGGTTGTGCTGACAGGGTGAAGGGGAAAAAATGAGACAGAAATAGAGTTGTTTGTGAGTTTATTTTGAGCTCCATTACCTCTATTACAGATGAGTATCTGCTCTCCATCCTCTTCTAAATGCTGAGGATGCAGGTGGCCCACTGAGGAAAGCACCTATTAATCTCTCCCTGGCCATCTACCTGTCTGTCTGCCCATTTATTCATCAGCTCATCTGATGACAATCCACCCTGTCCATTCCACTATTCTTCTGCCTCTCCCCCATCTTTCAGATAATCAGTCCATCAACACATCCATCTGTGCACCCATCCAGCAATTCATCTACCCATCCATTTATCTCCCCATCATTCATCCATTTGTCTATCATCTACCCATCCATCCATCCTAACACACACGCTTGCTTCCATCAGTTTCCAGCAGCTCCATCAAGACTGCACCTCAGTTGTTTAAAGTGCCACACATGAATACAACAGGCCATATGTTAGCCTTTCAAACAGACAAACGGAAAACAGAGGAGCTTTCTGATCAATAGTCGGGGTGAGCTGTAATCACTCTCTTGACTCAATAGTTCTGGGAAAATGCAAAATACAGCAACAGGGGGAAACAATTAAAAACACTGATAGAAAACAATGTACAGACACTATTTGAAGGCGTGGGTGATAATGTTGATTACCAAGAGAGAGTCGTCTTTGAAATCAATTGACAGTTCAGATATCCTGTAATTGAAATGGATTAGTGTTCAAGGATTATTCTCCCGTGCCGTCTCCTGTCTCCTGTACAGTGAGGCACTGATTGTGTAAAACTCTGTCTAAATGCAGAATCTTTGCAGATTAAAGGAATAGTTTGACATTTTAGGAAATACGCTTATTTCCTTCCATACCAAGAGTTAGATGACAAGATTGATAGCCTGTAGTCTTAAATATGAAGCTAACACAAGCAGCTATTTAGCTTAGCTTAGCACAAAGACTGGAAACAGGGGGAAACAGCTAGCCTGGCCGTGTCCAAAGCTGCTCTTAAGATTAGTAAAGGACTCGTTATATCTCGTTCAATCCATACACTATGCTCAATTTCCACATAAAACTGCAAAATTTGAATTGTTACACATGTAACAACATAACTATAACTTAAAAAGAAAGAAAAATTAATAGTAAAGTAATAAATGGAGACCATAATCTGTAATTATTTTAATATTAATTTAATATTATCATTTATCAATTTACAAAAGAATCGTATCAAGTATATGATCATATTGTGATTGTTTTACAAAATTCTGTGTTTAAGTTAATGTCAAATTGAGCAAATTTGTTAAATATGTAATTTTACATGTATGAATGTCTCTCTCCAGTGTAGTGCGAAATAATGGAACACATTTAAGTGCACTGAATACCAATTTATATTTGTTGTCTCCCAAACTGTTACATATGATTATAATTTTGTATCAATATTATGATAAAAAAATTTGACCCTGATTTGAGGATGGGAAACAAGTTTTAATGTGAAATTATTAGATGAAATGACTAATTCTTTGTTTTTATTCTCAGTTCTAATATTGTTCTGTTTTGATTTGGAGGGTTAGCTTTGTGTGTACAGGCCACCTAGAAAGTTACTGACACTTTTTTTTTTTTATGTGCACCGCATCAGGCTTAATTTAACTCCATATGGATTGAATGCCAATTACCTCTACCTGCTATTTGTCTGCCAAAAAAATCAGCACTTTGATGTTTTTCAGACTAGCATACCATGCATGCACATCAACAGGAAATAAATATTAAGTGAACAACATTTTACCGAGTTGCCAAGGCGAACTGACTTGAAAAATGACAAACTGTGCCAAACAAATACTGTACAACCTGCACAGACAAAAGACACAAGGTCACAAACAGAAAATAACCAACTAAGATTTGATAGACACTCGAAAACAGAAAATCAACTGGACTGCACTGAAACAGCCTGGACAACCTTTGCCCAGTAGATGAAAACCTAACATTATCTTACATTATCTTACCTTTGCAAACACCTTGTGGCCCCCGTAAAATCTTGGCAAATTCTCATTGAGTTTCAGTAAGTTTCAGGGTATTAAATCTGAGAGAATTTTAGCCACTGGAGCACCTTTTTTTTTTTTGCAAAGAATTTAAGTTAAAATAAACATCAGATTTGGTGGCCAAAATTTTTTTACGATGGATTTCACACAAGGAATTCAGACTAATTGTGCAAACTCCCTTAATCTGATCCCACCATCAGACACGCCATTCTTTCTTTTGCAGACGTCACATACCGAGATTTCGACTTGGCTCGAATTAATGATGCCACTGAACATACCATCGATGCCCGTCACTCATTCTGTGCCCAGCCTCTTTGTAATAATGTCGTCTGTATAATGATGTCCCACTCACCCTCTGTTAGTTACAAAGCTTCTGTTGACTATTACTTTCTTTTACTTTCTCTCTCCTCTCCCTTATTTGGTTTTGAAGAAATCTATTTAAATGAGGGTCTCCAGAAAAAAGGGATAATGAAAACTGATACTGAAAATACCTTCACACCTTCCGTGAAGCAGAGAGGGAAGCTGTAGCTCTGTATGACATCACCCTCAGGGGAAAAAAAACAGAACATTTGTTATTTGCAAGGTTTGCTATTTCAGACAATTAACGAATTATTGAATTCTTATTGATTCGTCCCCTCTGTTCTCCAAATGGAACATCTGCAATTGTCTGCAAAGGTGAATCTCGCTGGTGATATTAGGAAGAGGAGAAACAAATGCAGAGGGAAGAGCTTAGCAGCACATGTCATTCTCTGACACCCCTCCAGGCCAACCATTAGCAAGCAAGAGGCAATCACCATTTCATCAACGTTCACCACACGGCCTCTCCCCCTCTCTCTTTTATTCATGTCTTCTTTCTTTTTTGTTTTGTTTTTGCTCCTCCATTTCTCATTTTCATTCTATTTTCATCCCTCTTCTCCCTCTCTGAGCCCTTCTCTTCTTCCCTCGGTTGACAGTAGTGGTGGATGCATCAATTCATCCCCCTCTGTACGCGCTGATGAATGTTGATTTGAGCGAGGAATACAAACCCATTGTGTAAGATTCTGTATGCACGTACGGCGACCGCAGGTGTGTGCGTCTGGGAGCGCGCGTTGATGTTTGTGTGCCACCTCGGGGCGACCTGATGCACCCTGATGGCAGCAGAGGAGAGTGTGGCGCCCAGCAGCGCCGCTGTTATGGGATAATGGAGGATGTATCGCTCGTTTCTCTCATTACGGGTCTCCATCGCTGTCTCTCTCTCTCGCATAAACGCACACCTCTTACCGTTCTTTCCTCTCACACATACTCACACCTGTATCCTCTCCCTTCACTCCCTCTCTGAGAGGCTTCACTCACCACCTTATCGGCTTAAACCAGCTCTGACAGTGCTGGCCCCGCTCACACACACCTTGTCTCGGGGGCACACCACATTATGAAACAATTACTCCCTTAATTGACAGTTAATTAAGCTAAAGTCAATTTGACCTTGCCAGCCTGACCTTGAGATTGAGAGCCGTGGTAGTCGTGACACCGATGCGAAGAACTGGGCTGATGGTGGGATGGAGGGAGCAGGAAAAGAAGCAGGGAGGGATGGAGGGGAATGACAGACGAACGTCAGCTTATCTCTACACCAGTGGAGAAATCACTGGCACTATCTCCTTGTCTGAGTGAAGATAGACCGTGCCTGTGTGGGATATGTTTCTGTGTGTATGTGTGTGTGTGTGTGTGTGTGTGTGTTGTGGCCTGTTTGTGTGCAATATAACACCTGATCAGATAATTGCCAGCTTATTCTGCTGAGTTGATCATTTAGGTGTTAATTGCACTTCTCATTTGAAAACTCTGCAAAGCTACAGTTTTAACTCTCTCAGGCAGCCATTTTGGCTATAGTCCTTGTGTGTGTGCATGTGTGTGCGCGTGTGCACACAAGTTTCTTTATGGGTGAAGGTGCACTTACCAAGTTGCTATCTTATTCCTGTTGCATCTTTATTTTCCAGAGTTTGTCTTCAACCTCTTTTGGGCCTGTGGTTGGAGTTCTACAATAAATCCTACCTACATCAAACACTGAGACAGGTGACATTTAATGGTTAATTTACCTGATGGATTAAGAAGAGTTAGTATGGAAAATATAAGCTTTGTTACATATATTTTACTCTGGGTGACCCATTCATCAAGTACACCTGTAAAGCCATCCAATCCAATCAAGCAGCCCTGCAATAAATCCCAAGTTTCTAAGAGCTTTTAATATTCTGTTTTTGTTCACACTGTTCCAGGGAGGTGTTGATTCAACTGTATGGCTATTTCTAATGCTGTAATTGGTGGTGGTGTTGTATTGGACTGCATAATATTAAACAAAGGTGTTTCTAAAGTTCTCTCTACCCCTATTTACATACATGAGGGGGGTGAATGTTAAACCATTTTCTCAATATAATTCCAAACAATACCACCACTCGCTATAACAAAAAAAAATTACCATAGAGGTTAACCAGAAACCGCAGTGTCAGAAATTACTGAACACTGTAAGCTTCAAAAGGATTCGATTTGTTTTTTGCATAACTAGACTCCATTACATTTTTTAAAACTGGACTGCTTTATGGCAAGATTGGATTTACAAGAAGATTTCCCCATCTGCCTATTTAAGTTGAATTTCTATCATACAACTACATCACGATATGTATTACTTGCAATTATGATATAAATCATGATGTTATCCATATAATAATCCAAAACTGTCATACAGGTTACGGGTGGGAAAAAGGGAACAACTGCTGGTAAATCAAACGTAATCACATCTGTGTGTATTTGCACCAGCTTGTGTGTGTCCCAACCAAACTTATTAGCGTAACACTGAATTTGCATTAAAAATTCACTTGGCATATAATGTCATGCAACTCCAAAAATCACAGTGACAAGGGCGATTGCTTATCCTGCTTCACCGTACTTTACATCGTCATAGCTGTCAAATTAAAAGTTCAAGTACTTGCCATGCAACCAAACAGCATCCAGCATCAAAACGGTATCAGAGCCGACCTCGACACAAAGACCACCTCCCTCCCCCCCATTTACGTTTAGCCCCCTTTTCTTCACAAATCCCTACACATTTTCTGTATCAAAATCTATGGCGCGCTGGATAAATTTGTCTCCACTTTGTGTTGCTTTGACAAGACAGAGCTCCTTCTTCATGGCCGACTGAATTTGTGTGATTAAAGACGACAAGCAAAACCATCTGCTTGTCACATCCATCTGTCATCGCCCAGCGTTCGCCATCAGCCGCACATCACTCAAAAACAACAGCAAGTCATGGAGCGAGAGAGAGAAAGAGAGAGTGAAAAAAAAAGAGAGGAGAGAGACAGGGCCCATACGCTGTAAAGCTGAGAGAGAGAGAGAGAGAGGAGGTGAAGAGAGATGACGGAGAGCTGAAGAGACCAGAGGAGCAAGGATGAGAGTCGGAGGGTGCGAGTGAAAGTAAATGAGGGAGTGAGAGAGAAGACAGAACGCAGGGGTGATAGAAGGGATGGGCAAACACAGCAAGAAGAAAGAAAAGACAGATGGAGATTTTCTGCCGTTTTCTACTGCCCGTCTCCGAGCCAACCTGTTGATGTTGCCCTGTTGTGCCCACAGATTGTCTCATAGTTACAGGAAGTGTCCCGCCAGCACCCACCAGCCAGCGATCGAATCTCACCAGAGCTTTATTCCCTACATTTCCCCTTCTCGTCATCCTCCCTTCTCCACTACTGAGTTTTTACAACAACAAAAAAAAAAATAAATAAATACCAAAAGCAAGCAGACTGCTCAAAGTCCTTACAACAATAACAAAAGTAGGACTGACCTGTTTGCAGGCCTGAATCCCAAAAACAGAGAGGAGGAAGTTTGTTCATATATGAATACAAATACTTGAGATTTGCCTTCTCTCCCTCTCTGCATAAAAAATATCTTAAATGGTTTCTTACAATCATTCAGCGGACAACTTTTATCCAAATCAACATGTATTTTTCTCATGCATGCAAAGGCACATTTTTCAAGATATAGATTATCTAAACCTTTTAACATATGTGTGTTTCATGCTCTGTTGTTGCAGAAGTGTATATAAATAACTATAAATGGTATTTTTTAATCAATTTATTTCTGTAATTTCAGGCTTGTTTGTGATTAACTCCTATTGATGGCCTCACTTAATTTAACTTACTATCGAGTGTTGCATGCTCATTTAAGGTCGTACCACTCAGATGATTGGGCCTCTGCCAATCTTTACTTTATATATGAAACTATGATATGTGACCCTTTTTTGTCTGAAACTTGGGACTCAGAGTCTCACAGGAACGTCAGAAAGTATTGAAAGATAGACAAACACATCATTAGTTGATGGTTTTATGGGTTTTGTTGTGATTAAGAGAAATGTATAGCCGTGATGCACTTGACTAGAAAAAACTAACACCACAGGATCAGCTGCAAAGTGAATCTCCATTTCTAAGCAAGCTGAAATAAGGTTAAGCCAAATCTAACATTTTTTGTGCAGTGGGTTCATTTCAGTGCATCTCCTCTTGCTTTCCAAGTCTTTCTCCATAATTTCTCTGTTTTAGTCATTCACCCCCCCCCCCTCTCTCTCTCTCTCTTCTCTGCTTTCACCTCAACAATGTCCTCTCATCCTCAGATAAAAACACAGTCAGCAAAGGGGCCTTTGGGGGGTTTGTGGGAAAACCAGCCCTCATCTTTCATCTTCCCATCTCTCTCTCTCTCTCTCTCTCCCCATCTCCTTTTCTACTCCTCCACCACCTTTTCACTCTCTCCCCCAGCCACTTTCTCTCCATCTTTCCCTCCCTCCCTCCCACCAACTATCTCCAGGATTATCGATTTAGCGTAGGCTGTGATTGAGTCTCACTGGGTGTAATGCAGGCCCTAAGGTGTCTTCTGAATGGAGAGCATCATGAGTTATGGACTAACTATAGTCACTCTTCCACAACACCTGAATCACAGACAGTCACGGTATGCATGCACACACACACACACACACACACACACACACACACACACACACAGAAACTGCTTTCACTAATGCAAAACAACCATTGTGCGCAAAAACAAGGACACACACATCGATCGTGCTTAGATTCGCTGACACGCACACAGATGATCTGATGCTCATTGTCGACATAACTTAATTTCAACTGACTTAAAGGCGGCGTCTTAAACCTCTTGAGGTTTTGCTTTTGCACATTTGCATTCAGATAGATTATATCCAGCACTGACCCCTGACATTGTTTTTTTTTTTTCATTTTCATAGCAATAAAAATATATCATACACCCTTGTCTAATATTACATCCATGATTCAACACCATGAACAGCCACAGATGTGCATGGCCTATAAATTAATCGACAAGACAACAGACTCACAATGGTGCCAGTGGCAGAAAAAAATTACTTTATTCACCAATAAAATAGGAGAGGACAGCAAGTGTTGGAGCTGAACCATCTTAACATAAAATCCTCTCAGTCATTAGTGCACTTTGTCGCACGTAAGGTTTCTCTCAAAGCTCAGCAGCAGTAAGCAGGCCTTCACCGTCCATGTTTGGTGAAAATAATCTGCAATGTGAAAAAACAAAGCAGCCGTAAGTAACTCACTGTACTGCAAGTATACTCTTTCAAGTTTTCACGCTACTTTACTGTACTTCCACTCCATTTCACATCATTGTTAGTACTTAAATTTAAGATAAAAATACACCAAAAAACAAACATAAAATAAAATTTACTGTTACAGCTCAAATGGTGCAACATTATACAAAGCAAAGTACAGTAACTCTATAAAAATGTTGCACACGTGAATCTGTTAGTAATCATTTGGATTTGGACGTGTCACTTTGTGAAGGGAACATTTAATTATAATTAACGGACCAAACAAAACCAATCAACAATCGAGCAAATTTTCGAACAATCAATGAATTAATTGCACATTTTTCTATTAATTTTTCAATTAATAGAGCTAAGAATGATATGTTATATGTGATAGGATATATATGGTATATGTTCATATTTAAATATTTTATATATATATATATTATTTATATTATATTTGTATTTCCTCTTTACATACACTTTGTAATCATTTAAATAAATAAATAAATATTTTGCTGACGAGATTTACTTTCTTCGGTTGGCCTTTCGACATAACTAAGCTAAGTAAAGGATCTAACAGAGATACTTTTAAGCTCGCTGGGAAAACAAGGTTTCACAAATGTCAGTGAACACACTGAAAGTCAGTGAACGCGGCAAGCTATCGTTTCATTTCAGCCATTTGACCATAATTCATCTATTTGACGGATAAAAACTAGTTTCAACATCTGTTTTAACCCCAGAGTGTGCTCCTGACAGTCTTTATCACATGAAGTCACATCTGAGTTTACCTTTGAGCTTTAGTCCCAACATGAACATCAACATGAGCTTCATCCCACTGCAGGTGTACTAATGGGCACAAAAAAAAAAAAAACTAAATAAAAAAATATATATATATTTTTAATGTTAGCTTTCTTTGTCATTTAACCAGTCGTTTCCTGTTACCAAATGAAAATGATGTGATTAATCTATATTTAAATTGTGCTTTAATTCATTTGAATTTTTACATGTTGTGTAATTGCACATTTTCATTTTACACAAACTGTGCTGTAATTAATGTTAACGTTTACATGATGCTTATTGCAGGTTTTCACTTCACTTTACTGATGTTTTCTTGTTCAGACCATATATAAAATGTTCTTTATATACAGTCTATGGTTTACACATGTAGGTTGTTATTTATTTCTAATTTTGTTGTAACTAAGCAAACACTGCACTGATATAAAACCAAAAGCACTTCTAGGACCAGTCAGCTTGTGAAATTGTCGACTAAAACAGAAGTTTAAACTGGTTTACTGTGAGTACAGTGTTAGAGATAATGTGTCAGTCTAACGGTAACCATTTCAATATGTCCAGCATTACCAACCAATCCTTCTCTACAGCACAGATGTTCTCTGCAAATTGGTGGACAGATTTCTTTTATATAAACGCTCTCTCGCATATTGCATTATAAGTGAGATTTACAGGGGAATTAAATTGGATTTTCTCTTGAACGGGCACGTTCATTTGTCAAAAGATTTAAGGAGATTCAAAACATGCTCTCATGTGGAAAAAGCCACGCAAGCAGTCTAGTTTATTTGTGTAGCCTGATATCCCATGTCTCCATTGCGGAGGCCAAGGTCTCTAAGTAGACATGGACTTCACCTCCAAGAAAAAAAAGGGCAATTGAAGAACAGATTTCTTTCTTTTCATAACAAGAAATTCAAAAGGAGCTGCACTTTAGGGGGTGAATGGCAATTAAAGGCAATTAAACAGAAACAGGTCATAGAAATGCAAAATACAGTGACAGTAATAGCCTCATCTGATCAGTTTGCACAGAAAAACTTTCACAAATTTATATAAATATGCAGAAAGAATATGACTCAAGTGCTTTGGATATCAGCATTGACTACCTGGTCTTGCTTGCGAATTCAATGGGATGCACCTGAATTAGCAGAATTGATTTCAGGGGGTCAGTTTGACTCGGTTTCTTCACACAACACACACCGAACCAGCGGGGGAGGCCGTGCATATTATTGATGATAGTTTGGGAGCTTATAATAAGTCGGCACAGCTGATTAAAAGGCATTTATTTCAGCATGAGCCGGTGGTATTTGCTGCTGATGTCTCCAAATTGCTTTTATACCATGCATTAACCCCCCCCAGCCCCAGCACCCTCCCCTGCCCCCAAAACAAGACGCTCATTGTAATTCGTGAATCCTATTAGGATTGGCCCCAGAGTCGGCCTCTGCTTAGCAAATAAATAATGGTAATGATGATGATCCCTCATCTTGTCACTGGGGCTCTCCCCCGGGGGCCTCGTGGTGCAGGTGGAGGGAGCCTCTCCTGGCCTAATTGGTTCCAACCCTGCAGTCTTCTCTCCAGCCTTTTCCTCCCTCCTTCCCTCCCTCCCTCCCTCTCTGGGCCTCGGGACTCACTCGGTAAACTTGTCTCTCTCTTTTTGTGTGTGTGTCGTCACCACCTTTAATTTATTCTTGCACAGGCATGAAATCACACGTATACACTGGTCCCCCTCTGCACACACAGAGGGATGGACTGATGAGCTGAGAGTACACACACACACACACACTCACACAAAAACAGACATCTATGTACTGTACTCAGGTAACATGTCTGCCAATATCTTGCCACTGTCTACCCCTGCGGTCTCTTTTTGGCAGCCGTTGCATATAACCACCTTGAATTGTCTAATGGAGGTGGACAGGAAACTGTTTCCATCTATCTACCTGCCTGTCTAAGTCCATAACTCTGCTCCCTGACCTGGACTGAGCCTATCTCCAACCATCATCATACCTCATTACATTCCCACTTTAAAAAAAAAAAAAAAGATACGATTTTGTAACACACAAGATTCCAACTCATTTTGAATGTATGAGTAATGGAGATTAATAATCGTACAAATCAGATTAGATAATTGAATTTTGGCGCCTCTATGAAAAATGGAGGGAAATTAAAGGGGTGTTAGTCGGCAACAGTTATTAAAAGAATCGTGTCAGGGCTTTAATCTAACGCTTCAGAGGTTTCTGTCAGGAAATGTGGGATTTGATACCGCACGCTCACACACATGCCACAAAAACAGAGACAGGCAGAGAGCGAGAGAGTAGAGAAAAAGTTTCTAAAAATAAATCCCGGCCCTATAAGCTTTGTAAAAGGTCTACAATGTTTTGTTGCTTTGAGAACTGGGAGAAGAAGCTGCTTCAGCACCGGCTCGTAGAGGAGACTTTCTGAAACGTTCCTCTGAAAATCAATACCTTCTCTGCTAGGCAAAGAGGATCTCTAATATAGTTTTATGTTATTATTTTTCCTCACACACGCTACATTTCTCAGCGGCTGGCGGAGGGCAGATGGATTTTCTCTTCGACTGGATGCTAAATGTGATTCTGAATGTGGCCGGTCAATGAGACGGTGCAGAACCTGCACTCTTAAAAAGGGATGCGTCACTTTCTGCACATCCATAAGTGCAGTTTGACACCTCACACAGTTGTATTGCTTTACGATGCTGCATAACTAACAGTGTGCAAACCTGCAGAAAATGACGTCAAAACACTGAAGGAGAAAGTAATAAGCTGTGGTGGCCTCAATCTACACTTAAGGTTGTTATATTTAACATCTCAGAATCAGATTTAGATTACTTGCATTTGATCTGAATTTAATATGAACTATTGACACTGCCTATTAGATATCTGTATTTCACTGTATGGACATGAAATCACTTTGATACTATGGCAATATGGGGCAGAGAGACCAAAAGAATCCCTCCAGCTTCTCTGCACAATTATTTAAAACCACATGATCATTAGCGTTAAAAATAACAAATTTCCTCCCTCTTGTTAGCCTGTGATCCTTTGGCCTGGACAGACTGCACATCAGCTCCACAACTGTTATTTACTGGGTCCCTGTGGTGTGTGGAGTTGGCTCAATGAGAAGTTCACTGTGCTTTGCGCCATATCCGGTGCAACAGGGACCTCTGTTGGGAAAAATCATCATTACATGCTGATGGTGCCTCAGCACAGCACAGTCAGTATGCGGTATGTTTGCAGCTATTTGTGTTGCACATACACGTAAAAATTTTGCTTTGTATCTTTTTAATTTCGAAAAAGTTTTTACTCTTTTTCTTTTAATACTGTGTATTGTAGCTTGCTGGTTGTAAAGGTACCAACTATACACACTATGTACCTGCTGCAGTGTCGAAAATTGTTTTTTAAACTATGAAATATTACTGCTTGTTATGAAAATCTTTATCTTTCAAGCAGTGATCAGACTTCAATAGGATGTACCTATCCTAACTTACAGATCTTTTTGTCTCTTTTGAGACCTTTTTTTTTTTTTTTGTTATATCATACATCTTTGGCATCATAAAACTCTGCTTCAAGGCCGGACTCCGGCTCCAGCTGTTGCAGTTGTCATGGAAATATGCACGTATAAACTTTCAAACTGTTTCCATGGTTGACAAAAAAAATGCTAGTATCAACATGGATGAGAGGACGAAGGTTTTAAACATTTTTTAGTATGTCTCCACGATAACGGAGCAAACTCAATTAGCTCTTGGGGACCATGTGATGTGGTCTTTAAGGCAAGTGAGTCACAAGTGTTGTATAATTTAGGTTGAGCCCTTTTTACTTTTGCTGTGCTGTTTGTTTGGATTTAACTTGAGCAAATAAATGAAACTCCAACTCCTGGAGTTGGACTCTTAAGTTTGTCTCTTTATGTGGTGTTTCCAATAAAAATGAAATTCCTCTTGAAATGAACAGATTCATTGCCACAGCATCATGCCGTCACCCCCTCCATGCCCTTGCCCTCTTAGACACACACATAAAACCATCCACCCACAGAAATTCACAAACATTTTGGCAACCCTCCTCCATCCTGCCTGTCTGCAGTGGCAGGGTCACGGGGGTCTGGGATGACAACATGGCAGCTGTGATATCCTCCGCGCGGTCCCTCGGTCCAGAGCGGCGTGAAACGAAGGCTGTTTCCCGGGAGGAAGTGACCCGTGTCTGAAAGGGGTGCTCTGTTGTCCAATCAGAGGACCGCTGAAGCCTGCAGGTGCTACCTGCCTGGGCCACGCTGCTCCTCTCCACTGACAGACAACAGAGGAGGAGAGGAGGCGTGACCGGGCACATCATCATCTGCATCCGAACGTGATGCAGAAACAAAAGGGTAATAAATGAGAAAACCAGTCTAATCTAGCTAAACCAATCTATGGCATGATAGAGAGGTTAAAAAAAAAAAAGAAAAAGAAACAGAAAAAGAAACCAAAGTGAACCTGTGTCTGTCCATCTAGGTGTCTTGTTATTCAGGCCTGCCGTCTATGAGGGAATGCCTCTTTGGACCCACAGATGCCATTCCCTGCATTCCTCCGAGCTCTCTCTTTACGTCCTTTACATAGCAAACCATCCCCACAGTGGCTGCTACACCACTCCAGCTAATTACACTGCACTCAGGGCAGCGCCAGTACAAAAAAAATAGCTCTACATCCCTTTGAAGTTCTAGAAATGCCTCCGTGTCATTTGAATCTCTCATTTCTTCCCCTGACATGTGAGGGAATAAAAGCATTCTTTCCCTTGGTATGAATGACACCAATAACTAAGTGATAACAAATTCGGTGCCTCTCCATCTCTTTTTCCCCCCCCTGTTTCATTGACAGTTCTTTTACACGCACGCATATTACAGGTCTGTGTGGTGAAACATACTCAAATAATGTTCACCTCAGAAAGTGTCGCTTCTGCTCTCATGAGGATAAAGAAACCGAGTCCGCCATATTTGTGACTTCTAAATTAGTGGATCTTTCTGTTTTTCTTTCTTTAGGCGGTGTGCTAACCAAAGCACTTTCAAACAATTATGTGACTTTATCTTCTCCCTAAAAGGCAGAAGATAAAGTAATCAAGTTGAAAAGAAAAACACAAAGTTGTCTTTCGATGACAAAAGAAATTACATGTGCTGTCTGTGCAGTGGGTTCAAAGGGTAATAAATTCTCATTTTACATTTATAGTACTATGTTGAGTACTTTTTGTATAAATAACTGTTAAAGGGAGCAGCAGCCCTGCTCGGTCTTGCTGACAACAGCTGAACACTCCCATGAAGGTGTATAAACTGAGAGAAATGTCTGTATCTGTTCAATCAAATCTTTATATTATGATTTATTCTCCACATTAACGCATCTCACCACACGAAAGTAAATAAAAATACATCAAAACATATTCTGCACACAGGCCGTGTAAGGTCACGTGTAAAGTCTACGAATGAACAAAGTAAAATACCAGTGTGTGTTCAATTTCGAGTGTTATTGGAACAAGCATGTGAGCGACAGCAGGTAATGAAGCTGAGATGGGGGCTTTGATGTGATGCCCGCTTGGTCCTCTTCAGATCTCCTGCAGCAGGTTGGCGGGGAAGAAGCCGAGCTTCCGTCCTGTACTGACTTTCAGATAGCCGTTTACCTCTTCACCCTTCTTCACCACAATCTGAGGATGCACATAAAAAAAAAACATGCTTAGACTGGAAACTTTATTAAATGTCTTTTGCAAGTGCACTCAAATTGTGTCATTTGAGCGCGGCAGTGACAGATTTTTAAATGCAGAACAAGACTCAATGGCGAGCGCGAACAAAGATGTGCATGAAAGACATGTTCGGAGCGTGTGGGAGGAATTGTGTCGCAATGTAAATAAACAGTAGAGCAAGCCAGGATCTCCCACCATCTTAGAGACAGATTATGAAAAGATGTTACCCCAACAGCTAGATTTAAGAGTGCCAAGTTGAGATTTCTGCTATGAAAACAGTAAGAGAAAGAGTGAGAATAAATTTTGAAGAGTGTGCGCAAAATGGGGATTTAGCACTTTAAAATTGTTGATCCATCCCTGAGCACTCTTAATTCTTGATTTGCAGATTTGTCAGAGCCACTGTGTGTAAAACTGGAAACTTTCCAACTTTGGCACCACGTGGCGGTAACGTAATAGAGACATGGTGGCAGACAGCGTTGCATGCCGCTAAATAGTTTCCATGTTTTCAAAAGAGGAGCAAGAATTTAAAGTTAGGGTTCAGGTTAATTTACAACGAGGGTTAAATTTAAACACCTGTGAGGTTTTAACAGCGAGGTTAGATGTTAGTGACTGAAAGTAAATCAGTGATGCTGTAACATTTGTCTATTCGTGTCAACATGCTTGACTTGTGACACTGTGTGTATCTGTGTGCTTGTGTCTTTCATAGCTGTCATGTTAACACACAAGGTTTGTACACGAATAACCACAATACACTGTGTTTAACTCCTCAAACTGGAAAGCAACATGTGCTTTTATCTTAATTCACATTTTGAAATTCCCTGTTGTATAAAACTGCACAATTATTTGTTATTTTCACCTTCCTGCTTTGGATCAGTGTTTTATAATTATTAAGGTGTATGAAGTGTGCAGTGTATCTGTACATGCATACTGTATGTATAGGTATGTGTGTGTCTTTCTATGAGGATCAACTGTCCTCACATCCATAAAAACATCATTTTTCAGGTTCTCAGTTCTTTATTTATCTCTGTGTGCATATGTGTGTGTGCATATGTGTGTGTGCATATGTGTGTGTGTGTGTGTGTGTGTTAACCTGGTCTTTCTTCAGAGTGATTTGGCCCATCTCCCTATTGCCAACAAAAGAGCGCGTCACCTTGTAGGCCTGCTCTCCCACCCGCACTCGGATGATATAGTTAGCAGGTATGAAGCCAGTTCTCTCTCTGATCTTCCCCTGGTGGAGCAAAAGCTTTATTTAAAAATAGAAATTTAGATTTCTTAAACATGATTTTTTTTTTCCAGGTCTGGAGATGGAGCCACGACATCACATCGGAACCTAAGCCAAATTTATTTAAAAAGCACCCAGTTGGATAAGCCAACGATATGGAGCGTCCAGATGATATCATAACTTTCTGTCCCCCTATTTAAACAAAATCGTTGACACATAAAAGAACTACATGGCCTGTCTGAGTCAAGGAGACTTATGTTTTTTGATTATGAAAATTGGCAGCAAAGACCAATGGCAGTGCAACATCCATCCAATCATTTGCAGGAAGAGGCTGCAAATGATTCATTTTTATGTTTTTAACCCTAAACTATAAGCTTAACTTTGATGGACAACTCTACTACTTTCAAAACTGGAGCTCTTCCTCTCATGGTTTACATTGATTTTACTACCTACTAATATCTAACACAATGCTCAGAGCCCTCCAACACATGAGTGTGGCACAATTGTTGTCCTGACTCGAAAAAAAAAAAAGATAATCAAGTTGTGGCAAAAATCCCAGAACCAGATTATGACCAAAATCTATGTGATTGATCGTCAAGCCATCTGGATGTTTGTCTGTAAAATTTCATAACTTTTGGAGAGCAGACAGGGTGGAAAATATCACCTTGGCATCAGCGTGAGTAATACTAGAAAACAAATCTTGGACTCACCCTCCACCATTCCTCATTGGAGTCATCTATCACCGTGATGCGGTCACCAGCACTTGGGGACGAACAGGATGTGAGTGTTTTAAGAGATTTTAATATTCACATGTTTAATAATGACACATGGTGTGAGTGAGAAAGAGAGAGAAGCAGCGAGAGAGATAAGGCGAGGTAGGGAAGAGGGGCTTACTGAACATCCAGATCATCTTTCTCTATGGCTTTGAAGCGGTACAGAGCCAGATAGTAGTGAGACTGGCTGAACACACCAATCTTCCCCGGCTGAAGCTTTTTACTCTGATGTACAAAAACAAAAAAAAGGACAGCACTGACTTCACATATCACACTGCATTAAGAAAGTCTCTCCGCTTATTTGTGCTGTTCATCACCATCACTGCTGCCATTCATACTGCGATTGTTATATTTTTCATTGGCGTTATTATCATCTCTGACCTTGTCATCAGCGGGAGCCTTGTCTCCTCTCTTGTCTCCTTCTGCGCTCACTGATACACGGTGAGAACGAGGTAATTAATTAAACAAGCTCAGAGAAAAATCATCCAGCTTTACGTATTATTCATGGCTCAGTTGCTGTAAAGAATGCACCTCCAAAAAAACTCCCACAGGTGCTGGATCAAAAAAACAAAACAAAACAAACCAAAGGCAAAAGATCTGCATGTTGTAAGGATGACTTCTGGGAAATTGAGCAATGCTTAGAGTCAATTTATCAAAGAGTAAAGAAAAACAAAGCAAAAATAGAAACATAAAGCATGACGTGCAAGGAAGGTGGCGTGTAGCTTGGCATGCACTCACCTCCTTCACCTTCTTCACCCTCCTGTTTGGGCTGGGACTCGTCTTCCTCCATCATCATCATCATCATCTGAGCAATTTAACAGTAGTAATACATTATACATGCTCTACCGTACATACATAAAACACACATTGTTGATAGATAGATAGATAGATAGATAGATAGAGATAGATAGATAGATAGATAGATAGATAGATAGATAGATAGATAGATAGATAGATAGATAGATAGATAGATAGATAGATAGATAGATAGATAGATAGATAGATAGATGATAGATGCTGTAAGTGATACCAGAGCATCCACACTCACATTCTTCTTGTCCTCTGACCCTTTTTTCCGTTCCTTGTTGGCCATGATCACACCAATGCGCAGCGTCTCAAACACGGGGTCTGTGCGGTTTGACTGTGCTGCCAATCAAACGTCACTGATCAATCAACAAGAACGCAGTAAAGGTCTCCTAAATCTGCATACAGTTATTCCTACGGTCTTCCCTAGAGACCTCGTTTTCATCTGCACATTTATGTTACTGTGGCACCATAAATCATAAAGTCTCTTTTAGTTCAGAGAGTTTTGCACATTCTGCTGATCGATCTACGTACGTTATATGTAACATACAGTGTGTGCTTCTTTCATGACAGATTACACACTTTAACATCTGGCTGGGAAAGAAATAAAAACTGTCCAACATTAAGAAAATGAATGTTGAATTTGGCTTTGACACAGAATTTCTACTTATGTGCACATATGTTGGACTCACAAAAGGGCAGCAGTTGTGAGACTGTGGCGTTCTGCTGACTGCTGTAGAGAGGAGAACTGTAGGCTCTTCTGAATCCTGGAGGCTAGAAGAGCAGAGGAGAGAGGCGTGTACACTAAATATCTGAGAAACAAAATCTCCGCAGCTACTTTGGAATCAAAGCCTCTCCACCATGAAGCTCACAATTTTTCCGAAACACCTCTGGAACTCGACGTAGGACTGACACTGGTGGTGGATGCTGGTTTTGCAGTTCTTACATCGCAGTGCAAACTTATTGTTTACTGAAGGAGGAGAAGAAAAATAAAGCAACATTACACGTTTAAAGAAATGATCATTTTGTCATGCAGGAAACAAAAAAAAGGACACAAGATGGACGTACAAACTATCATGCGCGCGCAGACGTCACAAAACTTGGGTTTCTTGCAGTAGTGGTCCTTGAACTTGTGAGGTCTGTCGTTGATCGGTTTGACTGGTTCAGGAGGTGGCTCATCTTTCTCTTCTTCTTCCACCTCCTCATCATAGATAAAATATACCTGGTGACAGTTGAGGAGGGAGGCTCAGAATCACAGCAGAGCAGAATAAAAATGGGCTCATGCGTTCACAGTGGGACTTGGGTGTGAAAGTAAAGAACGGCCAACGGTTGTGTGTATCATGAAGCTATTTGACAGCCATGTTTTCAGTTAAGCAACGTCTAAATAAACTGAATGAATCCTCCACTGAATCTTCTGTCTGCCTCTTTTTTTAACCCAAACAGTCCCGGTATCCACCACCCACAGCCTGACAGATTCATATGAGAACGGTTCTATTAATACTGAACCAGCCTGCAGTCTGAGTCATATGGAGTCTGTCTGCAGCTCACGCAAACTGTATCTTCTCAGCCAGATCCACGAATAATGCCATCAAACACACACCTGTCACGACTACTGTATGTCTTTTTTTAACTGGCTAAAATTCAGGAAAGTAATGCTGCATGATACTGGGAGTTTTTTTTACACTGTTGCGCGCAAACACACACACACATGAACCACAGGTGCAACAGTCCAAAGGGTTTAGATCTCAAAATAGCCTGTTTTTTTAATTCCCAGCTAAATGTAACAAAGCTTGACATTGCTACTCTTAAATATACTACATTCTAGTCAAACAGAGCCATAAGGATGTCACACACACACATTCACAGAGTTGTACACACACACACAAACATACACTGTGGGATGCTTGACAGACTGAACTAGCTCCGAGTCTCTATCATCGGCGGGATTAGAGGCGTCCTGCATCCGCCAGGCTGTGGATTTACTCCACAATAACCGATAATACCAGGGATAGTTCACACATTACAGCACCATCACTCCACAACTCTATTTAGCTGACAGGATGCCTAAAACAATCCGCAGTGCTTCACTACATCCGCTGACTAATTCAAATTCGCTTTCACAAATCAAGAGAGCAGAAAAACAGGTGATGAGATACCTGTCCAGAAATCTTGTACAGTCTGTATTAAGTATGAAAACAGATTAGAATAAATGAGTCGAAATGAATACTAATAAATATGTACTAAAGGGTCTGTTCACATATTAAAAATCTATTCCTCCAGTGGTGTCTGACTATCCAGGTTTGGTTTATTATCAAACTGCTAAAACATCAAATTTGGATTAAAAGATTTGTATTGTCTCTTGTTAATGTGGTACTATACCTTGTCTACCAGCAGCAGAATTTTTTCACATTTATTTGTATTTTTCAGCAAATATTTCCAGAAATATAAAGGACGTCATGCAAAAACATAATTAAAACAGATTTCTTTGTAGAATAACATTACTGAGTAAAAGGTAGGGTTTTTTTATATAAAAATAAGAACAAACAATGCATAAATAATATACATTTTAGGTTTTTAGGTTCCTATTCCTGACACAAAGGAAATAATTTTTTCACACTGGAATTAGTCTATTAGAGTGTTCCTGAGTTTGATGATTATAGACCGAGGTTTTGAGATATTTCTCTCAAAGATGGAACACAATGTGTCAGTTTTTAGTGGAACTACTTTTTACTGAATAAACATTTTTCATGTCATCTGTTGACAATGTCCTCTTGGGATTATCAAGAGCTATTAAACAGGGACACTGTTTAAACACAGCAGTCACTGTTTTTAAATGATATTTTAAACCTGTAACCACGTTCACTTCCCTTGTATATGGATGGCTGCAGACATTTTCTGTCACAGAAACCTCAAAACTTGAGCAACTAAATGCAAATTATCTGCAAATATGTTTTTGTTGTTATTTGTGTCAACCAACCCTTTAATTGTACGTACACCTATAAAACATAAACTCCAACACTGAACAGATATGAATACGTCCTAATGCCACGTAACCCTTTTTGCGTTACTCCTCACTGATCAATCACTTTTCCGGATATCTGGCTCGTAAACAGCCCCTTAATGTGAGTGCCACCCAGTTAGTTGTGGATATTGGATGTCTCACCGTGTTGTCCTCCTCTTTCACCACATTATCAGGGAGTGGTGGGTTGTCGTGAATATCCACAGAGTCCTTGTCATCCAACCTGTCATCATCGGGCAGCAGACGTCACATCAGGAAGAAGACAGATTGTGACTAAGGTGTCTCATGTTCATGGTGGTCTTACTGTATCAGTGCTGACATTCAAGTTTTCATGGTTTTTAAATAGTGTAATTGTCTATTTTAGGATATGAAAAGATGACTAGTTTCTTTTCTTCAATCTGATAATCTCTACCTTCATTCTTCTGTTCTTTAAGATTATTTTCTGATATTAAAATGCTCTCCAAGCCTTGAAAAGTACCTTTGTGCAACAGTTATCTGCACGTGAAACTTGCTCAAGTGTTTATTCCTCTCTTGGTCCCCGCAAACTGAACTTACGAGTCATAATGAGACATGGTGCTGTTTGGTCAGTCGAGGTTTTGCTCCTCCAGATATTCAGAGTCCAGACCAGCAGGAGGTGCTGTAGATAGAAAACAACAACAGCATCACTTCAGCTGCTGCAAAGGGATTCCCAGAAAGTGCTCTCTGAAATCCCTGTAAATGTCTAATAATAATAAAGCGACTCCTTTCTGCTTGGCTTACAGTTAATGAGCGGACAGCAAGATTAGCTCTGTCAAAAATTGCACACAAATTTCACATGCTTATTTAATGTTAATTCACAGTTATTCCCAACATTTTTTAGCATTACTTTAGTGCAGCAGTTGCTCTGGGGAGGCAACTTGATATTAGCAAAGTTAAAACAGGACTCACTTGTAACCTGGTACAAGGTATATGGCAAACACATCTACGAAGTATCCCCCTTCTCAGGTTGCTCTACAAGTTAGAGTACATGTTTAGGACATAAGCAAGAAAACACTGACTTAAGAAAACACTGACTTAAGGGCCCAGTAAGTATCAGTAATGGGTTAAAAATGACTAAGGGAGGGTAGATCATTACTCTGGATGCACATTCATGAAAAAAAAAAAAAGACAACTGACCCTAGAACTTGAATTCCACTTCTTCTCAAAGCCTTTCAAACACTCGGTGCCGTCATGAGCCGTCAAACTTCTTGGGACTCTTTCTGGCTTTTTCTGCTGGCCCTGTTGTCCGGCCCTTTACATGCTCAGCTTTCCAAATGAGGCTCCAACAGGTGGGAGATTGGGATTAGTAATGCCAGCAGGCCAACCCAGCCCAGCCCTGAGTCTGCATGTATGTGTATGTGTGCGTCCATGTGACTGTTTGGGACAGCTGAGCACTTTAAATGCCGAGAACCTCTCCCAGCTGAGCGGTAAAAACCCAGAGTGCGCTGCTCCTGGTTCCTCACTGAGTAAAGTGTAATGTTAGAAATACAATCACACCCCCAGTGAATTTGTGAACTTTGCCAGTTGTCTTGTTTGGGGTTTTTTTACTGAGTCAACCAACCAAAGTATCTCATCTGGATGCAGTGGTGGAACTGAAACCTCTCCTGTCAAATTATTTTTAACCCAATAATGTAAATATCTTGTTTAGTTACATCAACCTGTCTGAAAAAATGAAAATTTTCCCTCAGAACATATCACAGTGTTTCTTTTTTACACCAACTCTGTCTCTAAAATGCAAGTTGAGTAAAAAAAAAACCAAAAAAAAACCAATAAAAATATCGCTATTAAGTAGTTTAAACATAATCCACTAACTCTAGAGCAATGGAAACAAGAGGTAAATGACTGAAGTAAATTACAGCTATTTTGCAAGTAAGATGCATACTTATTTGGAAAAATGAGCCCCTGTAATGATGTAATAATATGCATAAATCTGACTATATCATAGGATAGAAAGTAGTTTGGTTTATTTCATGCTATGTCAAATCTTGAAGTAAATTATGTATGAGCAAAACATTTTGTGAGAATATGACTTCAATCTAATCACATTAAGTCACATATGTTTGTGACTTTTGTGATTTTGTGTGAGGGGGTAAAATAAAGTAAACATAAAATGTATATGTTTGTGTGTGTGTTCGTGTGTGCGAAACAGACTCTATGTAAAATATTTCAAACAGCGTCTCTGCAGGTGGGAATTGACATTGCAAGGTTATAACAATAAGAAGAGGAGATGCATTTTTGTACATCATATTATACGTGAAACGGGCAGTTAAAGTCAGTTATGTAAATATCGGTCGAGAGGTGTGAAAAGACAAACTTGTACCTTGGATGATCCCTGTGCCATGATATGAGTTTAAAAGTGGGTAGAGCAGTGAACGAATAGAGCTTAAAGAGTGGCCATTTTATCCAAATATCCCGGTGTTACATCAAATTTTGTGATCACCATTAGAAACCATTAGATTTGTTGTTACGTCCTGGTGCTGTTTTAGGTGAATTGTTCAAACTGTTCTGATTAAATAAATAGAAAGCCCATCTTTGGCCCAGGACTTACTCTCCACTGGCATACTTTGTTCCTGTTGCCCTGTGGTATTGGGTGTAATTGTTGAAGGTGAAATGCCTCTGATATAGGTCTGCCTTTGGTGAACAACTTTTCAGTAAATGTAGAATATGTCAATGAAAGATGCCCTCATCGGCTGTAACATTACTAACAGCAATGCATCCGCTCATTTGGAGGCAAGATGTGATTGGTCAATTTCACTGCGATTTGAACTTAATCTACCAATCACAGAGCTGAAAGAAAAGCATTTTCCTCAACTGCAGAGGCAGCAAAATAAATCTTTCACTGAACCCTTCACATTTCAGAAAGCAGATTTGAAGGGTTCACTTTCAGAAAGATTTTGTTCAGATGTTCATTGTCAAATTATGAAGTGATTAAAAGTGTATATGAACTGAGGACTTCTTCATTTTTCTTTTTATCTAATTATCTTTGGCACTCTTGCTTTGATTTTGGCGAGGTGGGCTCTTACTCCTGCAGCCAGGGCAGAGTCCGGCAAGAGGTGATGACAAGTGGCGATGGAGAATATCTTAAATAGAGGGGAAACATTTCCTGGCAGGAGGTGGTGTCGGTGGGCGTAGACACCGCTGTCACTGGATGAATTAAAGTGGTTGTCCGACGTATGCATCAGCTGAGATGCTTATTCAATGGCGTGCAGCCTCCGCCTGCACTGTGCTCCGCAGGCGTACACTGGGTTGATAATGGTGCAGACCCTTTCAGAAAACTTCAGCATCGGCTTTTATAACAGTCAAACAATGAACCACATGACACAGATGTTTTGATAGATTTTTCTCGACTTTTATATTTTTAAAAACAAACAAAAAATAACAGATTAAATAAAATTTACAGTAGACATATGCATTCATTGTGCACTTTAACTACTTCTTCTGATACGTTCTGCACAGCTGTCAACGAAAAACGCAAACACAATGGGGAAGTGAGAAGGGCGGGAGCGGAGGATGTGGGGCAATTGTGGGAGAGGACCAAAGAAGTGAGGTAGAGGGCAGTTAGGAGGAAATAAAAGTGGGGAAGAAGAGAGGGGGATGAAGAGGGAGGGAGTAAAGGATAAAAAGGAAGGCCTAAACTTTTTCACTCAAGGGGAAAGAAAGAAAAATCACTGAATATATAGATTTCTTTTATTCCTTACATCACTTATATAAATATACTGAATCCCAAAAAACAAAAAGGAGGAGGAAAAATAAAACTTGAGGAAAAAAAAAAAAATAGCGCAATACAGAAACCCACAACAGCAGTAAGGCAAACAGAAAGCAAGAGAGGAGAGAGCAAGTACATGAGAGGAGAAAGAGAGAAGAGGATGAGACATAGGAAGGATAGGAGAGAGAGAGAGAGAGAGAGAGAGAGAGAGAGAGAGGTGGGGAGGGGCGCGATGGGGAGAGAAAAGCAGAGAGAATGCGCAACTGTGCGTATGAAAATTTATAAATATGTGAGATTAAGAGAGGACTGGGTGACGGAGGGTTGAGGAAGGAGAGAAAGCGTTGGCAGAAAAAGGAGGGGGAAAAAGGAGGAAGGGTTGGAGAGCGGAAGGAGGAGGAAGAGGAGGAAAAGGTTTGACTGAGGTCGACTGTCCAGTGTGTTTTTGTTATGTGCTACGTGACCCTGTTGCCTGCATTTGTGTGTCTGTTGTGTGTCTCCTGGGGTGTGTGTGTGTCTGTTGTGTGTGTGTGTGTGTGTGTGTGTGTGTGTGTGTGTGTGTATAATGGCGGCACACATCCCACGGCAACAGTGAAACACATGCTCGCGTGTCTTGTGTGCTCTTCTGCTATATAAATACAAAACAAAAACGATGAATAAAAACAAATGACAAAATCATATTTGCAACCAAACACCAGCCACCTCACGATTCACACCTTCTTCCCTTTTATACATTTGACACATTATTTAACTCAAGTTTTTTTTTTTTGTTTTGTTTTGTTTTTAAATTGTACACTAAGAGCAGCCCCCCTCAGTCCTCCTTCCTTTTCCACCCACTCCACCAAGAGTCTTTCTTTCTGTCTCTTTCACTTTCTTTCTTCCCCCTCTCGTTTCCTTTCACTGAGAACTGGCTCTCTCCAGCACGCGCAGGTCATAGTTCTTTTTGGCGGCCCTCAGTTTGAAGAGGCTGGCCCCGCTGTTGTTAAGTTTGAAGGAAGCACTCTGGGCAGCCATGGTGCTGGGAAACACTGCCACTACTGTGTAGAGGTGAGCCGGGTCATTACCGTCGCCCTTCGATCCCCCACCCCCCACAATGGGCCCGGGCCCAGCGGTGGCTCCTGGCCCAGAAGGCCCCACACCGGGGCAGGGGCCACAGCCTGCTGCTCCTCCTCTGCCTCCCTGGGGCTCCTTCAGCCACTGGATCTTGGCACCGCACATTGACAGCTGGTTGAAGAGCTTTTCAGCCTCTGGACGTGAAATCCCCTCCGGCAGGTCCGTTACCTCGAGTACCCGACTCACCACTGGACAAAAAGAAGAGACGAGGAGAGGCTTTGTTTGCTCAGAGCATTGTCTTTAGAGACTTGGAGCACCTGTTTCAGGAACATGCCATGTGCCTTTACCCATCTGTAAAGACTTATTACAATGTGCAGTGCTTGGGATAACTGTGATGTGAAAGGCCCCGGGGCCAATTTGAGCGTATTTTCAGTGGCTGTAGAACTACACTTGAATGCAGCGCTGCAAGCACATGTCAAGGTTTATTTGAAGGGGGAATGAGAAAAAAAAAAAGAAAATCAGCATTATATGCTACCTATAGCTGAGAACAGTGATGTAATGTCGGCACAAGTTCTTTGAAATACAAAACCACATGGGAGCGTGTATAATATCTGCAGAAGAAAGTTATGCCGGTGTGTGATGAAGCATCTCTAACTTACCAACATCAGTGGTGCCGAGATCTGTTGATGCAGATTTGAGTGTTTGTTTTTTCCCTCGTGCCCCGTGTTTCATTACTCCTTGGCCCTGAGCACAACGCAGATATTATGAGTATTATTATTACAGTGCAGTTCCATGACGAGGCACTAGATGGGGGTGTAAGCGATCAGTGGAGCCTTAAACTTGGCCTTTATAACATACACTAATGGGCAAAGAGGAGAAAATGATGACCAATTCGGTGCTTTATGGCTTCCATTTAAAATGCATTTTACTTACTACCTCTTTGTTACACAGCATGTGGCAAAGACAGATTTCAACTATTTCCAAACATTCCACATTTTGACTGTGAGTGATACCAAACTTAAATATCTTCAATCACAGAGCCAAGATACTGTGGTGGACAGATACATTTTCACCTTTTTTTTTAACTTCCCTTTTTCTCCTATAACAACAAATGCAGACAATGTTTTTTTCTTGAGTTTTTGCATTAAAATAAAATGTAATTGAAATGCTTCAGAAAAGACCACCTCATGAGCAACCAGCAGGAACACAATTTGAACAAATAATTTAAAAGTGAGGTGTGGCAGCACTGAATAACAGGACCTTTGAAGTTCCTGCATCTTCTTTAGGAAGCAGAACTTTGTGCCCGGTGGTCTGTTTCATTCAAAATTTGGAGTGTGGAATTCATGATTGTTGAACTCAAGCAAGAAATAAACTAAATTTCAGAAGCAATGCAGTAGATGTTTAAAATGTCTTGTCAATACATTAAGTTTCAGACAATACAGGGACTTGTCAAGTACTAACCTGATGGGAGCTGTAGGAGGACTGGCCATGCATGAGGGGAGGAGGACACAGGCTGTACTGGAGAGGCTGTCCTAACAGGGAGTAACGCCCGTCACCTAAACAACAACAAAAACAACAACAAAAAAAAAATAATTTGAATTAAAATTATCTGAAAAAAACACCTCAATTTAAATATCTATTCCCCTGGAAGAGACCAGGTGAATCTGGAGTAACTAGGCCTGAATGACAATGACTGCCTGAGACTTGACAGAGAGAAGAGTGTTTTAAACAAATAATACATTAATACACAGCTGGAAAAAAGATGGCTTTAATGAGGGTTTATGGAATTGGAAAAGATTTGCTTTTCACACAACTTGCAAGTTGAACCTGTGAAGCAACCAAAGCCATTAGAAAATGAGTCAAAGTACCTAATGTAGCTCTCTACTACATTATTTTTCCATTTTAATGTTTTAATGCTTAAAGACCAGTGTCATGCTGATATTACTTGGATCTTACTTGCATCTGACTGATGCAAGACTGCTTCTATGTGTCATCATGCATCAAAATAGTGGGTCTATTTATCAGTAAAAGGTATTGTGGCCCTGTGTGTAAATATAGGTCAGAGGACAGGGACAAGGTAAAGAAACACGAGGGTACAGGAGGTTTGACCAGGTGGCATGATGCCAGTCACGTGATTCTGCTGAGGTGAAACGATGGTCTACTGGCTCAAGGCCAAAGGACACCTAACAAGGTTTAGAGGGTCGCTGTGGAAGTGGGTGAAAGAACACACCGCTATAAAAGGCACTCATGTTAATCTGCCTTTGAACTAAGAGACGAAAACTTTTTTTTAAAACCTGATTCTTGTTTTTGTTATTTGGGCCATAATTTTTGATTGTTCCATACATTTATTATCTATACCTCTTATCTGGAGCTAATATCAAAAGTACACACCTGAAATGTTGGTTGTTAATTCCAATATCAAACTGACCTTTGACAAAAAAAACTAGCTTATGGATGTTCACAACAGACAGGTCTATAACAATTAAATCTGTGCTTTTATTTTCTCATCCAAATACCATTGTTATGGTAAGACTTTTTGATCGTTTGATCTCATGTTACAGACCAAATGGACGCACAATGTGCGTGTCCATGTATAACTCCATATATGATTGATGATGATGTTATCTGTACATGTAGGCATCTATTGCACGTCTGTCCTGTCCCAGGGAGAGGGATCCCTCATCTGTGGCTCTTCCTCAGGTTTCTTCTTTTTCCCATAAAGGGCTTTTTTGAAGTTTTTCCTGACCTGGTTCGAGGGTCTAAGGACAGAGGGTGTCACAACTGTACAGATTGTAAAGCCCTCCGAGGCAAACAATGTTTTGTGATTTTGGGCTTTAAATAAATAAACCTGAAACTTGACAAAGCTGAGGATAAAAGTGTTACATTACAAGACTGAAGGAATGACGGTCAAAACTATAAAACAAGCTAACATATCTTGTAACAGCTAGAGTCTGTGCTGAAGATTAACTAAAATGTGTGAGCACAGATGCTTATAGCTGCATAGGTGTGATATCTGACTGCATATGAACAACTTCCATTGTGCCGTTTACATTTAAGTGCATTTTGTTTTGTAAAATAGTTAAGAATAGTGCAAGATTGCTGAATATTTGTGTGTAAGATATCTGCGCATCTATGCACCATCACCCTTCTTGTTCATTTGTACCTTGAGTCGGTCCTCCTGGCCGGGGAAACTGGGATATGAGGGGCAATGGTCCCAAGCCCGGACAGACGCTGCTGACACTGCCGGAGGGAGACGGGGTGGGAGACTGAGTGGGGGAGGCCAAGGGACTCGTCAGCTGTGTACTGGCCTGGACACAATGACGGAAAGAAATCATTTAAAACACTGTGACACAGGAATACCAATGCTCATGATCACAGAACATTTTCAGCTATGCATGACTTAAATGAAACACACAGACTTCCCAGGAAGACTTCATTGTGTCAGCTAAAAATATTCCCACTCCTCGTGTTGGCCAGGAGGGGGCAGACAGGCCGATAAGTGAATACATGTACATGAATGACTGCATGTGTGACTCATGAGATCCTTTACATATGGCCCTTTTCCACTAGTACCTGCACTCGGCTCGAAACTCGACTCAACTTGACTCAGTTTCGGTCGTTTTCCATTACAATAGAGTACCACCTCAGCGTGGGTGGGGTCGTAAATCGTGGCAACGCAGCGGCGAAACTCCAGCGCGACGTCATTTGCTATGTGACACAAACACGAAATGACTATGGAGCTATGGAGGCCACCAGACAAAGAAATGTCTGCACCTTTCCGTCGGCTGCTCAGCGGGTTGATTTCTGTGCAGCCATCTCTGATCGTGTTCGTTGTTGTTGTTATTGCGTTTTAAAAATGGCGCGGTTGACTCTTATGAACGAGTCGCTCTCCCGACGCATCTAGTGACGTCGTCAGGCCCTGGCCAATCAGTGGCCTGCCGCCGTTACGTCACATTTTCGGCTTGACTCAGCTCGCTTGGAACCCCAGCCGAGTAGGAATTTCTACGAAAGTACCTGGTACCAGGTACTAACACGTAATGGAAAGTCGAGAGTTGAGTCGAGCCGAGTGGAGTAGGTACTAGTGGAAAAGGGCCAATATTCACCCACATGTGTATGAGGCATTGTTTGTACCTGTGGAGTGTTGTCAGTTTTGTAGAGCTCTCCCGGCTTGCTGGGTCTCTGCTCTATGCTGTAGTACTTGCATGGGTTCCACTGGACCAGAGGAGGATTCTGGGAAGGCTGTGGTCCATTGGGGACGCTGAGCTGCATGACCATCACCCCAGGCCCAGGAGGCGGTACTCCTGAGAGGGCATACGGGGAGAAAGGTACACATGTAGGTCAGCAGGTCATTTGTGACATTTGTTACTGAGTATGAACACTGACAAGTCACTATGGCAGCTTTTAGTTAACACAGTTTTGCTGACAAAATATTTCTTCCTCGTTACATTAAGTATTGCAGATCTGTGTAATGGTAATTCATGTGTTTGTATCATCACAAAAAGTTAAACCATGAGGAAAAATACCACTAATGTTTACATAATATAAATTAAATATAATTAATTATTAAAACTAATTGAGAGGATACTGACTGAAATGTTTGTACAGAGGACTTTTTATAGTCAAGTGTGAAGATTCACTTGGACTTCACTTTTTCTGCTCTGTGACTATAACATCTTGAACAACAGGTAAGGACAGCAGATTCAACGTAAGCCCTGAAATCTAAATTAATGATTGAATGATTTTAAGGCCTGATATTTGAGAGATTTACCCTTTTTACTGACCTACAGACAACCTGTAACAAACTCGTAAAATGCCTTGTTTCCTGGTTTACGATCTGAACTGCCTGCCAGTGTCACAGCTCATGCTATCAAATACCAGAAGATGAACTACATTTATTAATCCAAACATGTAAAATAAGCTGCAGACAACATATCTTGTAACATAAAATGGGTCTCATCTATTTCTGGGATGACTAATTGACCAATCAAATTACGTTTTCAACAAATAAACATACACCTGAGTAAAGGCACAAACAGAGCAGAGGTTGAAAGGATAAAGTGACCATCATTACGATCAACATTTGCTTAAGGCCAAATAGGAGCACAAGACCTTTGTAAAGTTTAGGTTTTACGTGACATCATCAAACATTCCCTTTTTAAAAAGCACATTGATTTACACGTTCAGCAAGTAAACCCTGTGTACCTCCGCCTGAACTTTTGCCTGAATACTTTTCACCTGATTTTGTAAATGACAGTTGTAAGTTGCAATTCCACTATTAGTCAATGTAGTGTTTGTATATACAAAGCAAACATCTACGTATTGGTGTATACTTTAATGCATAATCTGCCCAGTTTGATCATCATGTTAAGCAGTAGTCATTTACAAACAAATAAAACAGAGTAAAACACAGAAAACACAGTAAAGACGGTCCCAGAAGAACCAATTCCATCACTAATTTTTTTTTTTTTTTGGGTGCAACACCAACATTATACAATAATAAAATACATTTATTCTAGATATCACTAAAATTCAAAATACTCCAGTCATTAAATTATGGGAAAATAATCCCCAAAAATATGATATAATGAATAAAAACATTATCGAGTGGTCACACTTTTCACTAATGGCCACCTTACAACACCAAGTCTCACCTGAATATTGCTGCTGCAACTGTTGAGGGTTGCAAGGGGACGGCGACTGTGTGATTTGATACTGCTCAGAGCTGGGGGGCTGCAGGTATCCTACTGACGGGCTGCAGGACAGCAACAAAGGGGGAGAAAATAATTATATGGTGAAAGATAATTCTTGCACATAGTGGATGACACACACACACACACACACAACATTGCCAGAAAATGATGAAGTGCATATATTTACATATGCACATATTTCTTCTACAGTTACGGTGATCCTTTGAAATTCTTCGTTCCTGTCAACTCATTTGTATGAATATGATGTGTTCATACATACCTTGTGCTATTCTGCTGTGTGGGTGTGATAACACTGTAGTAGACAGGCATAGGCCCCTGTACAGACTGGCTGACTGGTACCATCACCTGCTGCTGGTACTGCTGCTGCACCACCTGCTGATTTTCATTTCCCACTGGTACCTGGGAATATGTAAAGGGTATAGAGAAAAGACACTGCTTAGGAAAAACTAAAATTGGAGAATCAAAATCAAGACTAACAGAGAATGATAACCTTGATTTTTTAAGTATGCACCAGATGGAGCTGTTTAACCTGGTAAGATAAGTCACATGTCGACGGACACTGATGGGGCTCAACTTTGTTTCAGTTCATAAGACATGGTTTATTCACCCTAACAATATAAATAAAACTATGTCCTTCAACTGACTTAAAACTGTCCATACCTGATACGATGGCATCTGTGGGTACTGAACCATTATGCTTTGCATTTGTCCTCCCATGCCTGCCCTCTGGGAATTGAGCAGACCAGGGTTTTGGGGCTGCTGCACACCCATCATACCCTGGTAGCTCGGCTGCTGGCTGGGCATCATGGTCTGGAGACCTGATGATGACAGTCAGAGAAATTAGAGTGGGGTGACAAAGGAAGATTACAGTACAAGGAGAGGAGAAAAAGAGAAGAAGCGTTAAGCATTTGCCTTTCAGAGGAAAATCATTGTACAAGAGGACAGAAGTAGTTGGCTTAAACTAACACAGAAGTTCTAACACAGAAGTTCAAAGATGGTTAGCTTGGATGACGGCACACAAAAACACAACAAATCTCTCTGGACTCTCTCTTTAATTCTTAGGTTATACCTTGTTTTTACAGAAAAAAAAACAGGATTTCAAGTGGTAAATTATTTACACAAAACCAATGGTTTCCCAAAACAGAATTATGTGTAGAGGTGCTCAGAAGCCAAAGAAGCTTTATACAGATTAATTCAGTAACCAGAACTTGAATACATTTCTGAATTTATTCCGGTTATATATGTTGGTCTCATTTTTTTACATTTCTTTAGGTATAAATCTTAAGCACCACAAAACTCATATTTCAACCCAGGCAGCGGCCATGGACTGATGCAATGTCTCATTGACCCTATTGTTTCTGATCCAAGTGGATTTGGCAATCGCCACCATGAGCCAGAGTCCTTTCAGGTTGTTTTCTGCCTGTCATGTACTGTATAAACACACAGCCAACCTTCACACTGAGGGATAAAGCTGTCAGGGTTTTCCAAGAAAAAAGTAAAGAGCTCTATTTTGAACCATGAATATTTGACTTGGCAGAACAATACAGGGACAAGATATAAAATCGACCTTTCACCTGGTAGACTTAAAACCGACTATGATTTAGCAATTTTTTTTTCTGAAGGACAACAAATACAGACACAAAATCAGGTGGACTGTACCTGTGACTGGGTGCTAAACAAATGTGACCTGCTGCTCCAAATAACTTAAAAAGAAAAAAATACATGATTCTGATTTCCACTGATAAGCAGACATATTAATATAAATGTGTGTGTGCCATCCATTCCTCTATATAGAATTGAGGTATGTCCATTTATGAGATTTCAGCTGATAAGAAAATCAGTTCAGTTCAAGACAAAATGCACCAACCTGACTGCTGTGTAGGCTGAGGCATGGGTTGTGTGCGCTGGGCAGGATAAGACACCTGGTGGGACATGGGCTGGGGCACACGGTACTGCTGGCCTGAGCTGGCATACTGACCCGGAGGGTAGTATGACACCTGTATCTGAAGAGAAACAACAAACAACTACTTAGAGAATGATAAATATACAAAGAAGAGAAAAATGAAGACTGTGACTTATAATGGCTGTCTTCAGCCTTGTTTAGATGTGGCACAGAAGCAACACTAGGGAACCCCCTCCTATATTTCTTTTCATGGCACTGAGAACATATTTTTGGATTAATTATTATTCAAGTGGTGAATTAGGTTGTGCATTATTTTTGCTACAAATATTCCAAGTTGAAGTTCCCAGACTAAGATGGCCAGTAAGGCACAAAAAAAACAAAACAAGAAAAAAAATGAATTTTTGTTTCTGAACTATTTCTTCTTCTTTTTTTGTTTACACACATTTAAACTGTAAAGGGTTTACATGGCAATCAAATAGTCCCATACCTTTACTATTATACTAAATATACACTTAACATGTTAAACCTGTAACACCTCAGTTTTTGGCCACTTGGGGGCAGCAGAAATATGGCAAATTTTTTACAGATGCTTATTCACACAACTAGCATGTACATAGATAGACATTCATTTGGAATCATGTTTCTGTCCCCCTGATGATTTTGAGTCCAACACCCTTTCAGCTGCAATTAACTTATCAGGAGAATATCTGGCTCTTTAGCTTATTAATGCTCCACTGTGTTCACCAGCTGGCAATTAACTTTGTGCATAGGTCTAGTGCTGTCACTTTTTAGAACTGTTTTCCAAAAAAAAAAAAAAAAACAGTTGCCTGGTAAAGTCAGTGTAGAAGGTGTGAGACTGGTGACTGTGAACCAAAACAGCAAACTGCTGGACCGAGAAACTAGAACAGTGAATTGAAAGTTGCTTTAAAGCTGAAGATGAGAGGAAGTCAAGTGCTAGGTAACAATCATCTGTTGGTTCTTTGCTCCAAGCCATCTCTTTTGCATACAAATAGTCCCGGGAGCCACTGTTAATATAAATATACTGATTATAGCAGGTTTAAGACATGCCCAAACAATTCAATCCTATGGTTCCTTCAGCACTCACACATGTGCACAAACAAGAATGTTCAATAGAAAGTCTCTAACAATGCACAACAGTTATGGGGGGATAGGTGTCGAACACTGAAGCTTGAACAACTTACAGCTTATACAACTGGACTAAATGTAGCATAAAGAATTTCCAAACGAGACATCAAATGGACAAACAGAGGGGAAGTTGAATGGTAGGAGGATCGATAGTTCCTGCCTCCACCTTCATCTGCATACATGACAACATTCAGCCCAGCTAGAGGCTGCAGCAGTGTCAATATTTGCACTCCTGTTACACTGCTGACCGCCCACACATCGCACAACACAGTGCATCTTCCTTTCCCAGCCAATACTGTTTATACAACTATGGAGATCTAAGAATGAGGCTAATATAGGATGGTGTGTAGGGCGATGAAAGGCTTGAAAAGAGGCTGTCTATGTGGGTCAGAGCTTGGAATTACAAAATAAAAGCGCAAAAACATATTAATAAATACAAAAATAGGTGCAGTAATAGGTGAAAATTATTTTCAAGGTTGTATAAAGATTTACTCAATAATACAAAGTCCCATAAGCAAGTCTATGTGGGGAAAAAAAGAACTGTGCACCTGATTCCAGTTGATGCTCTTTTCTGCATCATATGTACGGTGAAAAAGTCACTCTGACCCTGGGATAGTGTACTTCATAAAGGTTTTGTAGGCTCTAATTGACAAGCTGCGTTAAGTGGATACTACTGACCCCCGATTCCCTTCATATGAAGACAACACTATTGCCAATTAAAAGAAAATTAGTCACTTCAGCTATTAAAAACTCTACTAAACACACTACCTTCCTTTATAACTTAGCCCCAGAGCAACATTACAGAGTCTAATGTCTCCCACAGGGTGTTTAATGGCCAGGTCAATTTGGTTCTCTTTCCTCAAATGAATTATAATAACTACTTTATGGATTCAAGTAAAAGCCCAGGGGAAGGAAAGAAGAGTGTGAGTGACAGAGAGTGAGAGAACTCATTATTGTCACCGCCTCTGCAATTGGGAGAAGGTGACAGGCTAGCTGACTGACTGAGACCGAGCTTGTGAAGGTGACGCATGGTGCTCTGAGCGCCAAAACTAAACTCCTCACTTGGTGAATCCTGCTACTTCACAGGAATCACATTACTGACATGTCACATAACTCTAGCAAATTTACAAAAAGGAAAATCTTTTTCAATTGTGATATTTATGGCATTTATGTTTAACTGGATTATTTTTACAGTTACTATTAAGGCTATTTAATTTTGCCAATGCAACCTACTCTTTCACTCAGTGAACAACAGTTCAGCTAAACATACCAAAGCAGAAAATGTGCCTACAGGTGTGCACTGCAGATCATCATATATTAAATATTAAGTTTCCAAAAATAAATAAATGAATATTTTCCTGGGGTTTAAATTGGAGCAGTTCTTTCCCTGAAATAAGAACCATATTTCATATGTCTATATAATATAATGTGTTAAATCACTAAGAAAATATTCAGAAATGGACTTTCAAAATAAAGCATTACTCTTTCTACAGGGGAGACAAAGACAGTTGGATCAGGATAACTGGGCTTCTATTTTAGTCATTCATTGACACTGTGTACAAAAATCAAGGTTGTGAAAACACATTTTTGTTAATTTTGTTGCAGAGTGAGGCAAGTGGCTTACTTGTGCCACAGCTGGAAACATATGAAATAGAGATGATACATAGTGTACTGTGAGTACAGCTGGCTTGAGGGATTGTTGAGATTAAACCAGTTATTATTTCCTTGTACCAGGGATACTATTACTCAACAGTGTGACATTGCTTAACTGTAAAGGGTGTAAATGGCACTGGTTCGGGGGCTTTGTGATGTGTATCTCATGTCGTACTACAATAAATAACGCTAGTTACTTCCCTCTACATCTTTGCTGTAGAAGGAGATGACTGAATTGGGCGGTTGTGTAACCTTTCGTTAATCCAGCTTTGGAGTTTCACTGGTTATGCACAGCTAAGACCGGGATCAACGATGACTCTTGTTGTTAAGCCTATAATGGAAAACCACCATTTGGTGTGACATAAAAGAAAGCAGTCAAGTTTCATGTCTCTGTATCTGTATGTTAACAAGGTGCAGTGATGATCACACTGTGCACTCTTCTCTTCCAACAAATCTTTACATTATCACTCATTAATATGAGGTGTAAGGAACACGATTCTCCACAGTGGCAAAAATTTGAGGAAAACAGGAACAGTGTGATATAAGGAGAGATTCGGTGAGCCTGTTTGAAACTAATGATAATAAAAAGGAGAGTGAACTGTTAAAAAACCTTTCACACATGCATAACATTGATAAAATAAACTACTTCAATTCTTCCACTATATGGTACAGTTCCCCCATAAAGTCAACAACACTCAAGCCCTCCCTTGCCAGAAATAACAGGCACCATGTTATCAGTTCTTTATAGAATCGTGTTTGGTGTCCACAGCCTTGATTTAACAGGAGTATAGTGAAGTGAATGTTTAAAAGCGTTCTCAGCCATTTTGGATGTGAGGACAGGTGGGGCTGAGGCTTAGACCAGACTGACTTTACTTTAATAGAGTCTTTTTCCAGACATATTTTAAGAGATATATGGAATAGTCTACTTAGCATTACATTTTCTGTCTGTCCACATTTTTCATAAAAATATGAGGAGACGCTAGGATTTTATTTCATTTCTTTCATTTTGACGTAAATGTAAATCTCCAATACTGAAAACATAATAACAGGTAGTACAATGTGATGATACAGTTATCACTGTGATGATATTTTTGTGTATATGGTCAAGCCATTCACCCTATACATTTACTGTTAAATAGGTAAATGTTGGTACTGAGGAGACGCTGCATTAATAATTCCTCCACACATTTATGTATTGTATATCAACACCACTGCAGAGTAACATGGCATTCAGCTGTGATGATACATTATCAACTGCTCATATATGTGCTCTCCTGAGATTTACTTTACTGTTACTTCCAGGTAAATGTTGGTACAGTGACATTAATAATTCTTCAAATTGGCTCTGACACAGATTTGATGAGATCCACAAGCATCAACACTGACAACACCACTAATATTTAAATGCAGAGTAACATTCTCGTCCTGATTTCCCTTGACACATAACTTGGATTTCTTCAATAAAAATCGAGCTCTCCTGAGAGCACTCATCCAGAAGTAAAGCAGGCCTCACTGTTCTTCACCAATCATTTCAACTGGCTCTGAACAGATTTGAAGAGATCCACAAGCATCGAAGCAAGACCGTCATGATAATATTTAAATGGATTATTCTTTCGTCCTGATTTCCCTTGACACAAATTTGGATTTCTTCAATAAAAATCGAGCCATTCCTCATCAGGATAAAGCAGGCCTCAACCAATCATTTCAACTGCTAATATTCATTTTAACATGATGGTCGAAGCAAGACCGTCATGTCTTTCCTAGGACCTCCAATTCCTAGGATCTTTCCTTTCATGTTTTATGCATGCCCAGAGTGAATCCTCAATGTTGTAAATTATTTCTTAGGCTCATGAAACATTTTGAAATGTCTTGCAAAACAAGGAATGCTGCCCCCAATATGTGTGTGGAATATTAAATAACCACTTTCAAATGAATTCAGTTGTCCAGTACGGCGTACCTAGAACAACTAAGTTTATTTTCTGTGTTGCCTCCCACGTATCCTTTTTCTCCCATTACATGACTCCCTGTCAAGTCTGCAAGGGTGACACATCCAATACAAAATAAGGGTACAGTATTACCATTTTTTTTGTTAACATGGGGCCAAACAGCATTTTTGTGATATTATAAAATTACATTTATCATATATTTAAGACAATTAAATGCTAAATGTGGGGTATTCACCACACAAGAGAATATGAGGCAGATGAGGTCCTGAAATAATAATAAAAATATGTCACTGTTATGGTGTGCTTTCAATGCTTTATGAGAGATACTCATTCTCTCTGGTACAAAACTTTAGAGAACTAGATCATCTCATGCTTTTATCGCAATCTTGTAGCATACCTGCTGAGGTGGAGGAGGCTGCATGTAGCCTTGTGGGGGCGGTGGGGCCTGCATGACGGGCTGGGATGGCGGAGGCGGTGGAGGTGGAGGATGTGGGTGTCCAGTGGCAGGCTGGTATCCAGACGGAGGCGGCATGGGCTGTCCCGTGGTAGCCATGATGTAGCCGGTTTGAGGAGGGGGGTGCTGGGACAACACCGTGGGAGGAGCCTGATACATGGGGGGAGGCTCAGGGTTCTCGCTGGAGCCCTGCCGACTCAGCGTCATCTGGCTGAACTGGGGCGCCAGCTCTTCTCCCTGGGAAGATGGGGAATTATGTCACTAGCAGATTTTTGCTGCCACTACATGAAATTCAAGGTTGAAATTATTGGTATGAATCTAGATTACACAGTAATGAACAGAACATGTTTGACACAATTAACAACAGCTCAAAAGCGGCACTTACACTATAGTAGCATATATATATATATATATATATATATATATATATATATATATATATATATATATATATATATATATATATATATATATATATATATATATATATATATATATATACACACACACACACACACACACACACACACACACACACACACACACACACACACACACACACACACACACACACACACACACACACACACACACACACACACACACCACATTTTTAGATGAAGTTACAGGTCAGGCCTTGAATATGTTGCAGACAGGTTTGTTGCTGTTATCGCGCCATATTAGTGCCTCTTGTGAACTTTGAAGTTGTGTTGTAAGATCTACTGTTCTACAGTAGGTGAATGAAGACGGGTAACAGTGTGATCACAAATGCCATAATTCTACATCAGCAACCGTGTGAGAGCACTGTGTGTATTAAAAGGAACACAGAGACATTTTGTCAACCATTTTACAAAGAAGCAGACAGAGTCAGAGTGAGAGGATGGATAACAATTCCATATCTTTGCACCTGGTACAATAAGAATGTGTTATCCTGCTATCCTGTATAAAATCAAGGTAACAAAGTTGTGTAGTTGTTGGATCTTGACATTTGACTGTGGGTTTTACAGAAAGTACACATATTTCCAAAAACATTCAAGGAGAGTTCCTTTGGATCTATACAAACATTCATCCCATCTAATTTGGATTAGAGCATGGTAATTTCAATAAATTTATGGATTTACTTGAGATGTGAAAACACACAAACAGGAAAAAGACAAAAACACATTTATACATAATGTAACATATATAAATCTAAATGCACCGTACAGCGTACTACAAAGTAAAACTTAGAAACAAAGACATAATTCTTATTTTGGTTGAAGTTAAATACCAAACTAATGTGAAGAAGAACAAGGTATGAGTGCGAGAGTGCAGAAAACAGCAGAATCTAAATGCAAAGTGCGAGGTTGTCAGTAACGCAGTGCTTCACTAAATTAATAGTGATGAAGCTTTGAGAGGTGTCAGTACCATTGTGTACTGCTGGGGAGGAGAAACTGGCAGGAGAACCTGGGGACAGGAAGGGCTGGAGTAGGAGACAGGCTGAGAGGGCTGCAGAGATGCCACCGGCTATACACAGCACCAGAAAGAGGGAGGAAACAAAGATTCAGAGGAAAGAGAGAGAGTGGAGCAATCCAGCGAGAGGGAGCGTGTCAAAGGCAGACGGATAGAAGGGAATAAAGAAAAATGAAGATACAGGAAAGATGTAGGTTAGAACACAGAGGAAAAGTTGTTAATGAACAGATGGACAGAAATGGAAACCAAATAGTTTTTGAGTATTATACCAAAGCAATAAAACTGAACACAATTAAAGCTAAGCATTATTACTCAGAGAGAAACAAGGAAATAGTTGTCATTACATGTGTTATTGACTGTAAATAATTCATACTGTTGCTAAAAGTACTTTCATCTTACATATCACCCAATTCAACAATAATTATCAAACCATTTAGAGAAGAAAGGTGGACACTGGATCGCTAAAGATGTTCAACTGACTACCTGATTCAGTTAGCTCCTCTGTAACTTGAAAGTTTGTCCTCATTTTTACTGATATGGCTGACATAAATGCAGGTAGTGAAGGTACATACCTGAGCGATCATGTGGTTGCCCATGGGGTGTTGCTGTGGGGTGGGCAGCAAGGCAGTCTGCGGCGGAGCTTGGGGCTGTGGCTGTGGCTGTTGTGACGGGCAGGGAAGTAGGCTACGGCTAGACTGGGAGGCTGCAGGTGGGGGACACACATCAGGACTGACTAGAGGCAGGCCTAGTGATGCACAGGAAGACATGATAGATACAGGGAAGGATTTTGCATTTTAATTTTTGCTCTGAGCAAAATAGAAAACCCACAAAAATGTCCTCTTCATATATGCATGTGTGTTGTTTTTTTTGTTTTGTTTCTTTTTTTATTATCATTTATTTAGCAATGCAGCATGACTCGCTGGACCACTACACTTGAGTTAATATTTCTGCAAGAGGTGAAGCCTCTCTAGTTTAAATATTTTGGGCCTGAGGTCAATCACAATAAGAAATTATTATAGTTTGTTTGATCCTGCAGGGAATGTTAAATAAACTCACAAACAGTTAAAAAACAAAACACCATATTACACTGAATATATGGTGATATTTGTTTCTGGATATTTTACATTAGAAAAAGTGGCCATCACGTTATATTACTACTAGATAATTATATTACTAGACTAGATAATTACACATTCACAACAAATTATCTTCTTGAATGAAGACAGTGCTGGTGTAACACCGATTCATGCAGATTGTGTTGCATTACGGGTTGCTGTCTATTAAATGTTGTTGCGAGCAGGTTTATAGAGGTTATAGGTTTATATATAGTGAATTACGCCAGTAGTATACTGTCACAATTGCTTGTCAGACAGCAGAATAGCTTTGGAAATGGCTAGTGTAATAGAGGAAATAAATTCTTAATGAGTGAGAATGAGCCAAAAACATCTCCTGACGTCTTTCCTGCAGAAACTGCAAGGAATGAATCATCTGTCAGGCAGCCAAGGGTGATCGGTGTCATATAATTAAATAATGAGGAGCTCCAAAACAAAATGCTACCAGTTAATGAAAATCATTCTGTGCACTTCTACAAGCTTGACAGACGAGTATGCAAGTATGTAAGTATATGCAAGTATAAAAAAAAAAAAAAAAAGTTGGATTTGTCTCATGTTTTATTGGAAGTAAATCATGTTTAAATTTTTAAAATAAAAAGGGCATTAAGATTAAGTTTATCCGCTCTTTGGAACTGTAGTGTCTCATGGGAACGTTGCCCAACAGGACTAGACCAAAAGTGTTTTGTACCTTCACAAATTGCTTTTACAGAAACTAGGGGGGTGATCTTACTTAATCAGTGTCTTTTATGGTCACTGTACTTCACTAATAGAACAAAAATGGTATATCCTGAATCCCATCATTATATCTACATGTAAAATGTAACCTCTGTGAGTCAGGGCAACACATTTCTTTATTTCATTCTTTCGCTTGCCTCACTTTAGTAGCAATAATTACAATGAATAGAAAAGATAGTTCTCCTTTTTTCTCTTTCCTCCACAGTTCTTACCAGAGCGAGAGCCTTTGCAGCTTCCCTGTGAGCCTTTGTTGCTGCCAAGGCTATCCCCTCTAGTAAGAATGGAGATGCCAGAAAAGCTGCTAGCCTTAGTGACGGGAGGCCGGAGGGTGCGGTTGGAGCTATCGGAGTCGGTGCTGCTCCAGGGCCGTGGCTCCAGGCACTTCATGTCACTGTCTGTGCTGCTTTGACGACTGCTGGATGCCCGGCTGGAGCTCTCACGGTTCCCTCTGAGAGATGACAGAACAGAGAGGAAGGAGAAAGAGACAGAGATGAAATGAAGGGGAATAAAATGGGGATGGACCCAGGAAAAGGGGGAACAGAGAAGGTGACAGGAAGTTGAAGACAAAGAAGTCAGAGGAGGAGAAAGAGAAAAATGTATATATGGGTAGGGTGAGGCATATGTAGAAGAAGAGAAGATGTGCACATAGGCAAGTGTGGATGGAAACAGAAGGATAGTCAAGACAAAATAGGACAGAGGGGAGAGCAGAGGAGCACAGTAAGGTCATCGACAGGTAGAAAGGACACATAGTGTGACAGGCTTTAGGATGGGGCATTCAACACAGATGCATTTTGGCTGGTTACGTGAAACCACAATACAAGAGTCAGGCAACAAACCACCAAACAATATTGTTTCCAATTTTTAACATATGACCCCACACATAATCACACACACAAACACACATACAAACCCATCCACAAAGGAGAACAGACATGCAGGGAGAAAAGATGCTCCAGACAATCAACTGGGGTGGAAGAGGATATTACAATGACAGCTGATGAGACAAACCTCCATAAACATAAATTCAACACACAAACCATCCAAGACTGGACACAACATTCACATTAAGGACTTCACAGGATGAGTACCTGTATACGTTATAAATTTGTACACAGATTTAAAAAAAAAAAAGAAAAAAAAAGAAAAAGGTAACACGTGCGCTTCAAATTTGTTGTATCAAAAACAAGAGATAACATAGAAACAAGACACATACACCTGAAAATTAATACCAGATGTACATCAACACTCAGACAGTAGGAGCAGATGCACATCAACACTCAAGACTCACACACAATATCTACAAAATAACAACTTGCTATCACTGGATCACCACTATGGTTCTTTAAACTATATTGCTTTATACACACTCATTGTGTTGCTGTGATGCTGTCACCCTGGATAAGGGCAGCTGCCAAGAAAACCAATGATCATACTGTAAGCGTAACCACCACTCTTGGGGAAACCCCTCCATCACGATTGAATGGCTGGGTCTACCATTGACATGTCAGCACTGAGAATATCAACGTTACATTTGCCACATTTGTACACGCCTTAGTGTACCTGTGCTTTAAAAAAAAAAAAAAAAAAATTTAAATAAAAATTCATTTAAAAAAAGAAAAATGGGCTATACATACTGTGATGTGGTATTACTTTAAATGTAGATAGAAAGCCTTGCAGCTGCACTGAGGACAGCAGAATGGGGAAAAAAAACAAACAAACCCAAAAAAAAAACTGCCATGTCTGCTGCAAACACTTGCTTTTTTCATCCTCTTAAAGCTGGAAGAGGGATATAAACAGACTGTGTCCGTGTAGAAGGAAAAAAAACATGTAAGGCTTATTGTGGGAATCTCCATGACGAGAACAGGGATGTGGTATGGGTTGTAAAACCCTTGTGATAGTGAGTGGTGTTTGAAGGTGGCTGTGGCTGATAAATATTTCAGAAAGACTGTAATTAATAGAGGATCTATTTTGAGTGCTCTCTCCGCACAGCCTATTTTAAGGAAGGGTGGGTGCTCTGCCATTCTCTGTAAAGGGAGGCGCACACTTGTTCGCTTCGCTCTGCAGACAAAGATGAGAGCAGGATGAGCGGGAGGGAGGAAGAGGAGGAGGAGGGATTCTGCTGCTGATCACGTGATATTTCATCTCCACTCTCTCCTCACGACAGCCTTCTCCATCACACACACAAACGGGGGAAGCAGGGAAGCGAGGCTGCTGTTGTTATTATGTGCCTCCATCATTCTCGGTCTTTATTAGACTGCTCAATTAACCCATGTCTCACAAAAGAGCTCCTTGGTCTGGTTAATTTTAAAGTGAAGTCGGTGGTTTTATGGTATTCTTAGTTTAACAGCATGTGTTTTGTAAAGGTCGACACCTAAAATGCTTTACATGAATGCTGAGCTTTGGGTTTTAGGCTCATTTTTAAGTGAAATGTAAAAAGCTTCAGCTTGTGAAATTTTGTAAGCTGCACAAATAAAAGTGATAATAGACAAATGAAACAAGAGTCACCAAATAACTGGAAGATGACAAATTTAAGTCTTAAAACTACACAAGAAAATAATTTCCATATGAAGGTAAAGAAAAGAAAGTAGGAAGGTGGGCGATATCTAAAAGATTATCCCAAAGGCTCTTAATATTGTGCACACAACACACAATGTTCAGAAAAATGTATTTTACAGAATTATATATGACAAATAGGAAAAAAACAGTACGTTTTTGGTAAAATAAATAATAAAATGTGAAAACCGTGATGTGCATTTTTTACTACTGTATGATAAGCTGAACACCAAGAGCTTAATCAAGAAAATAATCAGGGAATCAAAGTTTAATCAACAATAAAAATAATTGTTAGCTGCAAAACATGATAACATTAGTTTCTTTATGGTCTCATGCTTCTGTTTTTTTTGTCAGCTGAATGTCAGTGTTCGCCAGCACTACTACATGTATGTAAAGATTACACATTCACGTCCTACTATGCAACAGGTGACATGTTAACAAAAACTACAAGACTAAGTCAACCACAAAACAAACATGTTACTGTGGAAGCGATGCAGTTACTTCATAGAAAAAAAAATGTAGTTGACGGTGAATGGGTAGAAGGGTAAGTAGGTCAATCAGTTCCCAAGTGAAACCACAAAGCAGCCATGCATGGGCCATGGGAAGCCCCACGGTGCAGTGCTGGTATAGCCATCAATCAGCCGACTACGCCAAGCAAAGATATATATAAAAAACCACCACAAGTCACCACTATCATCACCAAACCACTTTCAAAAAATGGGCATGGCAACACACAAGTCAAAGTCAGCAGCACCCCAATACCTAAAGATCTGCCTCCTCTTTTGAGAGCTAGAGCAGTAGCCCTCAGTGGAAAGTCTGTTGGGGTTAACATTAGGAGAAAATGCTGGGGTTACAGGACTGGATAGGAAAACAGGAGAGGGTTGAGGGGAGGGTAAGGATAAGGAAGGGTGGGAGGTGGAGGAAGAGGAACAGTGTCGAACTTTTACCCCTGAGAACAAAAACAAAAAAAACTAAACCAAAAAAAAAAAAAAAGACCTGCACACAATGCAGAAACTTTGACTGTTGAAAAGCCCACGTTTCCTCTTTCTCTCTCAGCATATTATGTCCTAATCTTTCAACCTCAATGACCAGGGTGCCTAGGGATGGAGGCTGAATGTAACTGCTGTGTGAGCCAACTTATTTCTAGATAACATTTGTGCCACTACCAACAAATCTTTCAGAGACATTCATGAGACAACTAAATGTTGTTTAAAGACTTTTGCAGGTGCCAGATTATTGAAAGAGGTCAGATTTGTACAAAGAATCGAGATATGATCTATAAAGGTTGTTGTTTATGAGTCTACAGCGCACTACCTTTCATAACTCAGACCTAACCAGCAAACTTGTAGCTTTCAGGGTAAAAGTGGAAAGGACAGAGTCTTACAATTTGCACTCAAGTATCCAGATGGATCATCTTACCTGTTGTCGTTGATGTATCCATTCTGAGAGGACTGTAAAAAAAAGGACACCTGCACATTATGAAATGCTTCATTCGTCCAGGAGCACTCAAGACCTTTCATACATCTTTCAAATTTGACATGATGTAAATTTAGGATTTGATAGGTCACTTGATGCAGTGGCTCCCAATCTTGGGGTCGAGATCCCTTTCAAGGGGTCGCAACATGAATGAAAGAATGCTACCAGCAGATTATCAGCATCAGAAATAAGAATAAACAAAGTTGTGTTATATTGAATTTTTTTTCCTGAAATCTTTGCTCTTTTCTTGCCAAATACTATATAGTTTTACCCCTTCAGGCCTATAAAAGCTATTCAAATTAAATGGTCTGAGTGGGTATATATATCACTCATCAAATGGACTGTTTAAAACTCACAGAAGTGCACCATGTAAGGAATGGTTGCAAGTAGAGTTTGGTTCAAATTGAAGAGTCACAGGCAAAACAAGTTGGGAACCACTGACTTTAAATGTAAATATAACCATGTTTCACTACAACAGTTATTAGCAAACAGTAAAATAAAAAATACTGACTTCTCATTAGTCAAAAGAGCTGGAGGTAACTGATAATGACTGAGAAATGGAATGTGATTTAACGTTAATCTCTCCTTCAGCGTTTGTTACCCTGCCCAGGTCCAATACTTACTTCTCGGGCAAAGATCCGGTCTCGTACCCGCTGATATTCCTCCTCTCTCTCTTCAATGGACTTGCTACGTCGCCCATCCTGCAGCGGCACACGGATCTAATATTTGGGAAAACAATCATAAAAACTTACAGTTACAATCAAATATGCGCTATTCACAAATAATATGCTGACATTTGATGTAAATGCTTATATATCCACTGTGACCTGGTGTAAAGATAAGTAGCAAAAAGTCACATGATAACAAGGGAGAACAGCTGCCTGCCATCAAAACAAAACAACAGAATGGAAAGTGTGCAACTGTGAGTGTTTTGAGGGGCGGAATAAGCGTGGGAAGGTTTAACACCACAAACGTGATAAAACACTTGCAGAATCATCATACAAAATGACAAATATGTATGAGCGTTAGGCGCCAAAGAAAAGTGTCGGTGCTTAAAACAAACATTGTTGGAAGTGTGAGAAACTTGCTTCAGACAGCAACAGAACAAGCAAAATTGATTTAAAAAAAATCTGATAAAACTGTTTGTGTGGTGGAAAATGTGGGGTTTCAAAGCTCAATGGAAAACATTAGAAGTTACTGTTACCCGTATGTAAAAGCAACGCATTAAGTTTCTGCTATAGCCTAAACAGTTTTGAGGCTCACACACAAAGGATCAGCAGAAATGGAGAAGATGTTAAATGCATAACTGGATGCAAAATGCAAATTGAAAAATATAAACTGTATCATTTTTAAAGACAGTACAAGCATGCAAGTTACTGCGTAGGAATAGCCCATCAATAGATTAGTAGACTTTCAATGTTGGTGGAACAGGTGTTGGAAACAATAAAGAGGTATCACGTCTTTTCTAATTCTAACCGTAATTTATCATCACCAATTTAATTAAGAAGCAAAACTATTTTGCATACAGGAGACCTTCCATGCTCAATCAGCATACTATCTAAAAACCCAGGGAGCAGGAGCCCACAGAGTTTGTCATGGTGTCGACCTTAACATAGCGTAAAAGTGTGGGCTAACAGATCTCCTTCCAGATGTCAATTTTCATCTGTATGAATGAATACTGTCTCACACTCACCCGCCACCTATGTAAATTACAATACTGCACAGTAACAACAAATAAACCCCTCTATGCTCGTACACAAATTGATAAATCAATTAAGACTCTTTTCTCTTACTTTATTAACAAAAAAAACAAACAAAACAAAAAAAAGACAAGCTTGTGAATGTCTGATTCACAGCTTAGTTGCCATTTAAAACAAGCCTTCCATCTGATCTGGAAAAGTTAATAAGCAGTCATTTCATCACATCCTGACTATTGTGTCTGTACTTCTGTTGAGGCTACAGCAAATTCAACTGATGCAGCAAGATTTTGCCAAGGCTAAGAAAATGTGCTTAAATTGCTGATGTAAAGGTCCATATGAAAAAAATGACATTAGACAAGCCTAATTTTTTTGTGACTAACACATATGATGGTTGTTGCTATAAGAAAATTCCCGTATTAGGGATTATTATATTCAAATGCATGTAGTGGGAGCAATGAAAAAAATAGATGGTGAATAAACTATCTCTGACAAATACCACTATACACAGTGCAGCCTACCTGATTATCATCCTTGTCCATACTAGCGTCATCTCTCTTAAGGATGAATTTCTTCTGGAAGTCCATGTTTCGCTCATCCTTAATGTGTTCAGAAAACCTTTGTTCTGGGCTGTAGAAAAGGAAAAAAAGGACATAAGACCTTAAAAAGCGGTTCAGAATACTAAGTCTGCCCAAATTTTGTTTGTCCGTTTCTGAATGTCATTATTGCTCACTGTAGGCCTAACAAATCCTCACACATTAATTTGGCAAATTCTAACTGTTAAAGTGCATCTGGCTGCTGTTAAAATGATCAACACCTCAAAAACAACAGTCTATTGTCAAACTCATTTCAAATTTTAACTCGCTTGTCAGCCTAGAAAAGCGCGACTGATAGTAAAATTGATTCTTGATTTGAATCTTTTAGTTCTTGCAATGTGATAAAACTACATTTTTTACTACATGGTTTGTATGTCTCAGGTGCAATGAGAAATTCTTGGATTTGTAACCAAATGGTTTGCTATTTGTTTTGGTGGTTTTCCCATCATCCCCTGAATGCTTCATAAATAAATGTTATTTTTACTGTTCTTAATTATAACTTTAACATCTTCCTTTTCTGGGTCAAGCAATGGTTCTGAATATTTGCAAATTCATTTTGCAACAGACATAAAAGTTCCCAAATATGGAAAACTTCTCAGAATAACTGCTGCATCACCATTCCCATTTGAAAGAAGGATAAGTTGCCCAAAATACAAGGAAAATATTTCTATTTAGCAGGATTTTTCACCATTAATATTCAAAGTAACTTTTATTCTTTCCCATACCTTAATTACCAGCGATACAAGATGTTTTACGTATATATTTCTTGCTTAATAGCAGTAGCTGTGGGGTATCACCTAATTTAAAACAGTTTACAGGTTGCTACATTAAGAAGTTCCTTTCTCTCTGTCTTAAGTGCACACACAGTGATAAGCACACAGTTGTTGCTATTCACTGGGCTGTTGTGTTGAATCAATGAGGTGCATGCACAGTGATCTGCTTAAATTTCTCAGGTGTGCTGATACTGCTTTCAACAGAATCAAACTTTCCATTTGCTTACAAGTTGCTGCTCTGTAAGATATTCCAAACCGAGCTCATGGCTCTGGGATTGTTCTGTTATCTTCACCCGGTGGTTCCTTTGTTGTCACAGCAAACTCAAACACGTGGGTTTGTTATTATTTATTCCCTTGAGGTTGTTTACATGATTTATGCAGCGTTCTGGATTTAATTAGCATAATAGCCCCCACCATAATCCTTATTGACACCACTACAATCCTGGCATCTGCCAAAGTCAGAGGAAAGTTTTAACTCTTATTGTTTTTTAACTCTTATTTAATGTTTGAGTTATCTTATTACATTCTATACATTTGGAAAGCTGTCATTCCAGATCAAGTTTCCTGTAGCTTCAAGACTGCTGCTGCTCAAGTCTGGACCAACATCAGGAAGTGCACTTACATGCGTGTGTTGCCCGTCTTGTTGATGATGACAGCCTTTCCTGTCTGATCCACATTGTGATCCATGCCGAAGTAGGCAGCCACACGGTGCAGCAGCATACGGTGATAAGAAGTCATCTGAGGAAACTTCTTATACTGGTTACTGCATGGGCGCAAAGTTGCAAGCAACAGATATAATTTCAACACTGTGGTGCAATAAACTACTAGATTATGACAAGTTTTTCTTTTTGTTGAATGCTGTAATTATTTTCCCCACAAGAATGAAAGGTTTGAGAAGATTGTTTCTAATTGACAAGTGACTGATAAGCAGGATGTGGCACGGTGGAAACAATTCATTTGGCTTAATTGCACACAAAGCAATTTACTGCTTTCAGATAGACTTCAAATCATAAAATTAAAGTCTAATAACTCTATTCTGGTTATATTGGAACACAGAGTCATAGACAGAAATACTATCAGCCTAAACTTGTTCCATAATATCAACTACAACTTGCCATATTTATCTCATTACCTCAGCGATCTATAAATAAAAAGGAATGGATGTAGACGGGCTAAATTTAAATACAAGAGTGGTTATGAAGAACGTGGCTTACTTGTCGTCATTAATGAACTCCAGGATATCTTGTTCTAGTTTGAGCAGCATCATTCGATCCCTGCTGGGCCAAAGGAGGAAGGGGGGGAAGGGAGGAGGGGAAGAAGAGAGGGAGAATAAGAGAGATCAGAGAAGGGAGCGGGTCAGTAACTAGAGTGCAGCGAACATACCAACACGAAAGATCAAAGGTATGACATTTGGCTATAAGTGTTTCCAATAACGGCTTTATCACTTAAATTACAAATGCTCAACCACCTGACATCTATTTTTTTCAAACTGTATTGTCCTTCAAACAAATGAATGCAACTTTACACTTTTAGAGGGGGCAGAAGAGGTATTGGACACATACTACATATCAACAAGTCGTCTAGAAACTCCTGCATCGTAAAATTCAATGCAGGGACCCTCTTGCTAATTGCTTTTGCTAGTCGCTGGAATTCATATTGCACATTGTTATCGATGCATTTATTGCAGATCATCTTGCTTTATGCAAACCTTTGTGCATGCTTGTCTTAATTTTAATTCTGTTTAAAATACTTACACTACCTAATGAACTTAAAGAACAGATGTAACATCATGGAGAAAAGATTATCAAAGATGTACTATTTTAATACCTAACTTTGTTATCAAATGTATATCACAATATTTGTTTCCAGGTATACAACACATTTCTAAATGACTAAATAAATGAATACAAATGACCAGCTCTATCCCATCTAGTCAATTTCAATTCTATGTAAATTTTCAGTTTTGCTCTTCATGTTGTAGTGTGGTACTGATTATGAGTCGACCTGTGGTGGCAATGTCACATACCTGGGATTGTTTTTCAGTGTGTTGACCAGAAACTCATGAACATCAATGCCCGTGGAGTCAGTGTATTCCTGACTGGAGTCTAACAGAGAGAAGAAAGAAAATTAAATAGGCAGACAAGAGGAAGAAAATGTTGAGAGACTGGATAGGAAGAAGGGACATTTCTGTAAAGTGAAGGGGAGATGGAAAGAGTTAAGTCAGAATACTGCTAAGCATTGCTCCTAAAATGGCACCCCAACACACCAGCAACGACATTCCAGGTTGTTCAGGGAGGATAAACATTAGAAGCAGATAGCCTGAGACACCAGCTTGCTGTTGTTCTATGCTTTCACACACACACACACACACACACACACTCTTCAAGGGATCATTTTCCACTATTTTCCACTACACTAGACAGTTGGGCTGGCCATTTCATCTCTGCTGTTCTCAGAGTCTAATGACGCCTGAGGGCCTCTGCAGAGAGAAAGAGTGAGGTGGGTAATTAAAAAAAGAAGAGGGAGGGATCCCATTATCTTCTAGAGAAATTAGCTTGACATCACATTAGTTTGGGTATTAATAATAAAGTGGACATCATCCTTACATGCAACAGTCACGACATGACAAAGCCTTTTAAAAATGATTAATATGGGACATCTTAACTGTGCATTTGTTTTATTCGAGTAGGGAGAATAATTAAAAAAAAAACAAACTCCACTTATCACATATTTGACAGAGTTATTAATCTTGTCTTGTGTAGGAATAAGCATGATGTTAATGCAGCTTTGATTGGAACTAGAACAACAGGCATCATAGTTGCTTCTTACCGCGTGACAACATCTTTCGCGGAGTCTTGTCCTTCTTCTCCTTCTCTTCATTTTCATACTCATCCTTTGAGGACTTCTCCTCTTCCTTGTCTGATGGACAGCTGATGTGAAGCTGGATGATATCCTGGAAAACGACATTCCACTGCTATGAGAAAAGATGATAAAATTTTGAATTCTAATTTTGTTTATTCTCTTAAGCATTGTTAATCCTATAGAAACTGTAGTTGCATACAAAGAATTGCAGGCTAGGCTAACTGCAGGGCATGGGCAAGTGTTAGGGTGAGGGGTTAGGGGTTAGAACAGTACCGATTCTGGAGGTCCATCATTGGAGAACGGACCAGAGGACTCCTCACACACTGCCAGACTCCGTACCAGCTTCAGTTTGGCATTAGACTGAAACAGAATCACACATATATTACCTGTAAGGCTCACTGTGTTTATTTCTTTAGGGAATTTGATTGAAAAGTGTAGTGTTTTAAATGCAGCAGATCAGTTTTGGCTGCTCTCAATCCTAGTTATGTGTGTGACATTCACCCAAAACTTGCTGTTTCTTACTATAACATAGTGTTCAGTGTAGTTTACAGTAAACAATATCCTCTCACAGCAAGCGCAGGTCAAAAACAACTGCTAGTGCTATGAAGTTATGAAGAAAAACAATAAAATGGGGAGAAAATTAAATTAAGATGCTAATTAAGCAGTGCTGGCATCATAAGAATTATCACTTTTTTTTCAATGTTGTATTTTTTGTATTGTTGATTTTCTAAAATTTTTCAGCATTTTTTTAAAATCATATTGATTTTGTCTGAAAATAATGTAACTAATGAACCCTAATCATGTGTAATATATCTCTCAACAATGGAGATTAAAATATGAAATAAAGTTGTATATTCTGTAATGTCCCATAATGTGTAGCAGTGTGTAGCTATTTTTTAACCTTTTATGTTTTGACATAAAGAGAAAATCCCCTCTAATTTCAGAGGTTATCTGTCTTTTGCATGACATTCAAGAGCAAAAATGTATATTATTCCCTGCTGACAGTATAAAACATAAGACCCTGAACAATGACTGATAATAAAGTTCCCTGAGGAACGGGGGAGGAGCTGAAGCAAGACATGGAGAACACACAGAGCTTCAATACAACATAGCTGATTAGAACACGTTCCTTTGCAGATTATGCTCTAAAACCAAGAGGGAAATAATGATGATGATCCAACTTCAAGAATGTTTTCACTGTGATAACAGCATTTTGATCAGATCCTTGTAAGTGGCATTATAAGCACGTTAAGCGTGGGAAACTAAAACACACAGTGAGAGGGTTGAACTGTCATGTCCAAGTATAACCGACCACTGCAGAGACATTTTTAGAGATGCACACAGGCCTAAAAGCTAACATTCATATCTTCAGTCTATTAATACAGTTGTTCATTTAAGGTCAAATGACAATAACCTTAAACAATGATCAGTGAGCCGATAGTAACACTGCAATGATACAGGGTTCGTAGTTCTGTACATGTTTATTTATTGCTCCAACGCCTGTTTTTGGTAAAAACCAGCTGTTTGTTTTTAACTCTTTATTTTTAATAATAAATACAAATAATTTAACAAAAAAAAAAATCAACTGCTTAGATAACTACAAATTTCTAAAACATAGCAAATCTGACTAACTGACTTGATTTGTTTTTGAGATTTATTTATTTATTAAACAAAAAAATATAAAAAAATGTATATGGTTATAGGGTTTATCAACTGTCTTATGTGTATGCTTCTCTTTCATAGCCTTACTTAGGTCACTGTAACATGCATAGTTTTAACCCTCTCATGAGATTTTAGGCCAATGATAAGATGAAGGTGGTCCACTGTACAGTAGCTGAGAGGATTAGAATGTTAATAATGCAAGGTCATCTAGTACAACAAACCAGCAGGGTGTTATTTCAGGGAGTAGGATTATGAAGTTATTTAGGGGACTTTCAGAAAGAAGAGCATCTGGTTTCGAAGTCAAAGAAAAATAAAAATTACAAGTGACTTACCTTGGCCCTTTTCCTGCCATGGCTATGATTAGGAGCACGTTTCTGCAAGAGAAACATGTCATTTTAGAGATCTTTAAATACACATGAGAATTCACTTCCCTGCAGATTATAATACATGTAATACAGATAAGATATAAATCTCAACGAGATGCACTGTAGTTCAGTTACAGAAATATGAGCTTCCCAAACTCACATTGTACCACTCAATATTGAAACAAGTTAAATGACTTAAAAACAGAACACGATGGATTAAAATAGTGCAAGATAGATGTAAGTTCTTGCTACTGCAGTTCAGTCATGTCCATTTCCAAAGTCTAAGGCAGCCCCTATAAACAATTGCACAAACTTAATCTGCTCTGGTCAGGTGTATACAGTTTTAAAATTCAATGTGCCAAGAAAAAAATCCTTTTAAGTCAAGTGTTATGTTGCAGAATGTGAAAAAGATGCTGGAGAAACATGATCTTTTATATATGCCAGAATGGTTTCGCAGGACGGTTTTCAAAAGACGTATACGCATTTGACAGATTTCAGATCGTGATGTGTCAATGTGACGGCAGCACGGTGGGCTGACGGGGAACCCTCTAGCAGTGTGTCCTAAAAAAATCCAAAATAATTAAATCTAAAATCTGGCTACAACTCAAAATGAAATAAATCTTAAGAAGTCAGTTTCTATTTAAAGGGCTGGGTGAGAAGAAAAAAAATGATTGCATGTTCATTAGTATGGAGCATGGCCTCTAAAAAACTCCAAATATACCAGCTTTTGCAGGGAGAAGGAGGAATACATTGTATTACAGACTAGCTGAATCGTTTTGCTATAGTCAGGTTATTGCAGATATGCAAACGCACAACAATTTCCTGCCTTGAATTCGTCTTATTCAATTACTTACAAATTTACTGTTGTAATACATAATGTAATAGTCTATAAATATCCTGCTTTCACTCTTAAGCTGTCACATCCTCCCACCTGTGCATCCTGTGGGGAGCTATCCTCAGGCTCCAGGCCATCTCCTGTACCTTCCTTGGTGCCCTGTGGTTGAGGGGAGGTCTTTCCTCGACTGCAGGGCTCGATGAGTGGCCCACTCTCTCCCTCCTGCTGGATGTCTGTTGTCAGGCTCACTGACATCTTCTTAGGGGAGGGGGAGAGGGTGGGAGTTGGGGAGGGGGTTGGGTGGAGAACCCAGGAGTGGCTGAGAGAAAAGAAATGTAAGAATTTAAGAACTAAAATCTAAGGGCTGTACATCTCTGACCAACAGAAAGAGATGCATACAGTGTATGTGATAGTGTACTGGTATGACATCTACCTGTAGGTGGTACCAGATCTGTGCTGGACTCTGTACAGTGAGTCTGGATGGGAACCACACACAGGAAGATGAGGGGAACCCACTAAGGTAGTGTATCGGGTTGGGCTGCAGCAGGAGGCGAGGCGCAGTCCATAGCAAGCCTTAGCCTTGGAGTAGGGGCTGTGAGGAAACAACACAAAGATGAAAAAAAAAAGTTAAATGATTGGTCTTTACAGCATAATTAACGATGTCCTGCAGAACAAGCTGCCTCATTTGGGGAAAAGGATACAGAATACAGTTACTCTATTGTTGGTCACAAAAAAAAAAAATTCTAATGTTTCATGTTAATTAAATCTTAAATAACATGCCCATCTTAATTTGTAACAAGTAAAAATAATTATTTTATTTGTAATGCCAGAACACACTATATAGCCAACTGTCTACCAATGAGACATTTATTTTGCTTACACTGCCTTTCCCAGTGACAACTCAACTTCATTCATTCAGAAAGAATCAAGAGTTGAGTTGTCACTGGGGACAGTGTAAGCAAAGTAAATGTCTCTTTGGTACAGTTGGCTACATAGTGTGTTCTGTTGTGTGTTAATTGCAGGTATGTTTTTGGACCTAACTTCAGTTTCATTTTTAACGCCTACATTCATTGATCATTAATTGGCCATAGTAACAGTTTAGTGACAATGCTAGTGGAGGCCGGAAATAAATGTACGCTGCTTCATAAACAGGTGAGTTGAAGAGCGTATCTGTTGCATTAAAAGCCTTGTTAAAAGCCTAACTGTGCACCACTTTTTTCCAGGAAAGGTTGCTGTCAACACCTGGTTCATAACACTACAAATGCAAGAGCTTTCATCAGTGGTCGAAAGGATCAGTCGACATTGTGTTGCATCATTCAGCAATAATTAGTGACTTTACAGACATTTATTTCCATGAAAACCTCCACAATTATATATTTAACTTTGCCAGTATGGTTACAAACTCTCTGAAAGGCGCATCTTTAGGAAAACATCATTACAAGAATATCAACATGCACAACAAAAGAGGCAGCAATATTTACTGCGATCAGGTGAACTGAAGACGGAGAAGCTAGCCAGCCAAACAAGGGGGAGGGGCACACTACCTCAGCGGTCACTGGGGCCTCTCTCTTTTCTCTCCCTCTGGCTCAGTGAAGCAGCATGGTCTGTCCTCCAGTCAGGAGCCCTGGACGCCAAGAACAGAAGAGGAAGACACGGATGACGTCATGTTTCACACACTGAGTGACTCATCGCTGCTGCTGCTGCTGCTGCTGCTGCTGATTGTAGCAGGGAGAGAAACAAAGCAGCTGAACGCACAGAGCATACTGACACACGGGGCTTTTAAATGAGCACCGCAGGTCAGGCTTAATCTTCACAAAACTACTAAAATTGTTCCTTATTGTACTTTGTTGAAAACTGTATTTTGAGCAGTAACAATGTGGTTGTATCTATTTATGAATGAAAAAGACCAAGTCAATTCAAACTAGCTGCAAAATGTCTGATTATTTTATTTCATTTGGCAAAGCTGTAGACCAAGTGCAATGAAAGTTATTGTCTTTTCAGCTGGATGCCCTGTATAGTGCCATTTTGTTGTTAAGACCGAAATTTGGAGTATTTGTTGTCTTTATGGGCAGCACAGTGGTGTCTGTGCCTGTGTGGGTTCTCTCTGGATACTCCAGCTTCCTCCCACAATCCAAAGACATGCAGGTTAGGTTAATTGGCAACTCTAAATTGCCCCTAGGTGTGAATGTGACTGGTTTGTCTGTCTGTCTTTCTCTATGTCAGCCCTGTGTGAGCGTCCAGTCCAGAGTGTACCCCGCCTCTGGATGGACGGATGAATGCTGTCTTTATCCGGTTGCACAAAGAATCTCTGAAATAAGCTGATTAATAAGTCAACTATCATACTGGCAGTTCTCCAGACAGTTATGCAGGACTAGAACAGTTTTGCAGTCATTTGTCTTTGGTTGACTTTGGTTGAATAAAACACAAACACGCTTTTTTAAGAATCAACCTCATCTTCATCTTCCAATCACAAAACCCATTTAGATTTCGGCTTTTATAGCTTCATCGACAACAAAACTTAGTTTTGTTACAACACCAGCAGTAATCATATCCTATCAGGACCAGTATTCGCTCTTGCCCTTGCTTACTTCCTCTGATTTACATCATTAAACCCGTTTTCCTAGCACGGAAAAAACACGACACAGAACCGCAAACAGCTTTGGGGTGAATTCTGGCTCCAAAGCAGTAACTCTGACGTCTTAGGCATTACACACACAGATGAATAACAATCCATCTGTCCTAAAAGCCCATATCCTCTGGTATCACAGGGTCAAGAGCAGCATAAGGTCTGTGTGCTTGTTCAAAGAATGGTGTAAAGTATGCATTAAATCCCACTGGCATCCATGCATGCAGTAGTGAGATGAAGTGCGAGTGAGGTAAAACTCATTCGCCATCAGATGCTTGATTGCCAGATTGTATGCGTGCAGCGTGGATGGGTGCCATTCATGAGCGTCCCTGCCTATACTGCGGGATAGATGAGACAAGCGAACAAACAAGGCAGGGATTCCCAGTGCGGGGAAGACCCAGGCAATGCAAATGCAAAGGCAAAGGCGTCAGCAGGCGTCAGCAGCAGTGGCATCAGCAGCATCACACCACATCACTGACCACGACACCCACATGCCCCAGAAGCACTCTGCTTATACAAGCCTCCCATACAGCAGCACAGAATACGGCCACACTGTATCTTGTAGGCAGATGCCTACCACAGTCTCTTAGAAATAATCTCCTCCTTCTGCTTGCTCACACACACAGTGTATTCTCGCACAAAAAAAAAGAATGAATGGTTTTGGATTAGAAAGCAAAGATAATCATTCATCTCAAGTGTCAGTCTCATGGCTGAGCGGACAGCCCCGCCATAATAGCATGGCGGGGCTGCAGAAGACAAATTGTGAATCAGAGCCAGAAATGCAGCGCTTATGAATAAACCAGCTTTACCTATTCACTCCTCCTCCACCCATCCCTCTCTAATGTTCGCCCAGCTCTCTCCTCAACACTCCCCCCTGCCTCCTTCAACACACACACGCGCACACACACACACAAACCGGCCCACAGAGTTGCCAAGGAGATGGCAACGTCATTCTCAACTGCTGCCATTTGTGTTGAGCGAGTACCAGTGAGAAGGGCAGGGAGAAGAATGATATTAAAAATAAATACATGGATTGCAGTATGCACAGACTGAGACGGATGGACAGAGAGACAGAAGCGAAGAGAGAGGAATATACAGAGAGAACAGGGCAAAACGAGATGACGAAAAGTGAGAAACCAGGATGGGCCACTGCTGGCGCTCTAATTTATAATAATTTATAATAATAATAATAATAATAATAAGCTCCACTGATGAATGGTCACTGGAAACAAACCTATATGAATCCCATAACACAAAGATCAGGATATGTATCACACCCTACAAAAAGCCTGACAGTGGTTAAGTGGTGGTTTAATTGTCACAGGACACATCAACACAAAAACTTAAATTCCAGCTGACCAGATTAGATGAGGAAACAGTATTTGTCACTTATATTGTTCCATCAGCTCAACACAGTCCATGTTACCACAGTACTGAGGTTACAATTCCAGCCCTAATGCTATTACTATATGAGTACTAATAAAGAGCATCCTTATTCTCACTATGTGTCATAATAAAAGTTGCACACTGCAGACTCAACAACTACAAAACCAGCAGCAGCACTAATCTCTTCCTCTTGTGTCCCAGTTCAGTCAGCGTGTCACTCGGCCCGATGTCGGTATCTCTCTGCCAACTGTCTGCATCATAACATGTGGCTGCAGACGTGCAGCGGGGCAGCTGATTCACACAGGACGCTGGCCAGTTACATCATAGCGAAAGGGGTTATTCGCATCACGCTGGCTTCATAAAACCACTTTAACAGGATGATGTGATACAGCAGGAAAGGGATGCTTTGATCAGGCATTTAAATATTGATAAGCAACTTAACATCTTTAAAAATCGGCCACTATTTTCACAAAAAGCTAAACCAAACTAGGGCAACCTGTAAAATCCAATACTTTTATATTATCAATGCAAGGTGTTCTCACTGGAGTACAGTATTAATTTAGTCCTATATATGAAGGTGACAGGGCATGTCTACATGTTTTCAAGTGAGATCCTGAATGAGGAAATAAAGTTCTATACCCCACTAACCTTCCTTGTGGTAGATCTGATTAATTTAATCATTCTGCTATAACAAAAATCAGCATGCATCCTTCTTAACACACAAAATTCTTCACAGGTCTACTTCCGCTGCATGTCACCCTGAATAATCACTAATTTTACATTTCTTTCATTACTGTCTTTTAACTATGACACATCACAGTTCGCATCGCAATTAATCTGTCATTAAAAATAGAAACTTTGCTCCCCCGTTTTCTTTTACAAAAGAAAAAGAAAATTATCCATTTTCTTAGCTTTGGATAAAAAAGAAATACTCAACTGTTTTTTGAGGACAATTATCAGTGTAAAATGAAACTTTGTTAAATTACTATAATCACAGTGACAACTTTAAATCTAAATGACAGGGGAAACAGTTTAAAAAAACCCATGACACCTACACAGGTAAGCACGTAGATGAGCCACACACAACAAAAACAAACAAAAATCACCATGATCTTCATCATCTGTCATTACGCAGCGTAGGGCACTGTGACCCACTTCACACACATTACCGCCCTTGCAGCCTCTTACATGGGCCCTCCTGATGACAGGCGACCAGCTGAGACACACAGATCATCCACTGCCCTGCCCAACTGTGTCAGGTTGCAACACCAAAGACTGCCAATGGGAGGGAGCCCGGAGGGAGCCAGTGACTGAAGGAGACAGAGAGAGCTGTCCACTCTGGTCGTCACTCTGGTCGTCACTCTGTGTGTGTGTGTGTGTGTGTGTGTGTGTGTATGTGTTTGAGAGAAGGCACACAGAATGTACATCACCACTTCAGACAGTGGGCTAGCCGCACTAAATATTTCGTGCAGGTATGAGCTCAATGTCAAATTTAGCTGCTCTGGGTCAAGCTGGGTCAAGCTGGGTCAGGGTCTGAGCAATAGTTAGCAGCGGCGCAAGCTAAAGAATTGAAAGGAATTCTACTGTGGTGGATGGTAAGAGTGGAGAGCTCATCTGTCTTTGAACTGATCAACTTATCAGATAATGTCTGATTAATTGGATTACAGCTCTTGTTAAAGAGGCTCAATATATTAATTTGGCAAATTGTGATTTTAAATAGATGGGAAAAAACCTATGCTGTTGAGCTGAAAAAAAATGTTTATCAATTGGTGGAATCAACAAAATTAATCAAAACAATCTTAATCACTAATTAGCAGTTTTAAGTAGTTGCTAAGATAAAAAAGCCAAACACTGTAGGTTCCAGCTTCATTCACTTTTGTTGACACAACATAAGCCATCACAAGATGATACCTTGGACTCAAGGAAGTTATAATGGGCTTTTGTTCTTATTTTGTAACATTTTACAGATTAATCAATTGATTGATTTATCATCATAAGAGATTAAAATGTAACCGTATTAATTCAAAAACAGGCACAATGTAACTTTCTGGAAAAAAACAAAGCAATGAAACAGACATGTGCAAGTAACACATAAAAAAGAAATTACAGTACACTGTACGGTACAGATGGACAAACAAATCTACAATGCATCTAACAAGCTCTGAGAATTCTTACAGTTTTGTGTGGGTAATGATTGAGAGCTGCTAGTATTATCAATCATTTATTCCATTCATTGCGTTATTTCAAATTCCGTAATGGAGAGGCGTGCGTAGCAGATATGCCTCTCCATTTTCTCTGCAGAGGCTGAATGAAAGATGAAGGTGAATGAAAGCGCAGAATGCTGCAAACGGGAGTGAGCAAGCACGCACAAACCCACAGACAGCAGTGGGAGACACACACACACACACACACACACACACACACACACACACACCTCGACCCAATTCAGCTCCTCTGTATTCAGCCGTGCACCTCGCCCATTTGACGTCAGAGAGAACCCATTTCGCAAAAGGCAGCAAGGTTATGCCTTCACAGAGCGGAGGCTGATGTGTGTAGTAATGGCAGAGTTTGTGCAAGCTCAGTGCCTGCACATATTATATATCAGCAGCGCTCGTGGTGTGTGCGTGCACCAGTGTTTGTCTATGTCAGAGAGGATTCCCCTTTGCGTCGGTTGCACAATCTCATGCAGGGAGGGGACGAGGGGGCTGACAGAGCAGAAGGGACTGTGGAGGAACCGTCCAGGCAGTAAAATAGAGTCTGTGCTTCTCACAGCAAAAGAATCACAAAGACACACAAGGCAATCCAAAACGCGAAGCATATCTTCTGTAAAAAGCAGCTAAGGTACTGGTAATCGACAAACAAGGCAAAAAAAAAAAAAAAAAAAAAAAAGAAATAAAGATGAAGGGGACATGAATGGTCAAATTGCAGCGGAAGACAGGGTTTCTCTTTTTCCATCTACGTCTCTTTCTGTCCTTCTCCCTGCCACCCCCTCTCTTGTTTCTCTTGCAGTGCTATGAGGATACCCCTTTCTGCCTTCCACCCCCTCCACGTCAACCCCTCCCATCAATCTCTCTCTCTCTGTCCACCCACTATAAAGTCTTAGCTCTCCTTCTCTCTTTTTCGTCTTCTTTTAATGTGTCTTCTTAAATTGTCAGGCCTGCTGCTGACGCCATCCTCCTCCACTCAGCCAGCCCACTCAGTCCTGTGGGACGAGCTATGACTCATTCTCTCCCTCCTTCCCCCCCTCCCTCCCTAGTTACCTACCTACCTACCTTTCTGCAGCTCTCTCCAAGTCTCTCTCTCTCTCTGTTGCTCTCACTAGTTAGAACCTATGTATAGTTCTCTGCTGCGAGTGGGGGAAACGTACAGAAGGTGTATGAAGAGAAAAGAAAAATTTGACTGAACGATACAAACACGAGGTGAAAGTGGGTGATAGAGAGAAGGGGATGTTGGTCAAGTGAACGTCTTCCTTCTGCATAATGAACGACTACCAGCAGAGACAGAGGGGATCCTGATCTTGCATGCATCATTGATTAAGAGTGTGGAAATGTAGGTGAAATACAAAAATATGGACGTGGGCCAAGATTAAAGACGTACATAAGAGTTGTGAACAAATCACATTAATTAAAGAAATGCATTTACAAAATGCAAATATCAAGACTCCATTACGCCATGTGAGAAACTTCACACAGACAAGTGGAGGAAGAAAACAAATCTAATGTGTGAACAACCACAGCAAAAGAAAACGCTTCGGAAAACAACTGAAGAGGAAAAAATGAGTCACAGTTAAGAAAACCCCGTCGGTGATACTGAGGACCAGGAAATAATTTCGTCTGAAATTAACTTTGGGTTTGTGCCAAATTAAAGGTTACAGTCTTTTGTGGGAAATTTCATTTGGATTGAATAAAAGATGATAATCGAAAAATATTGTGCTGCAGCACGGGACTAAACTGTGAAATCCACACACGTCACAACAAAATACATAACGTGCAGTTATCAAGGCCGTAATTGTGCACATTGCTATGCTACTTAATTACAATAATACAGTAATACTGTAATATTATGTAGATTGTTGACTGTGGGATGGGTGCCTTTCCAAAAATAAAAAATAACATTTAAAAAAAAGTATTAAGATATTAATCCATATTGAATGTGCTAACATTTTACACTTTGCTAGTGTGTTGGGATGCAATAGTACAAAAGAATACTAAATTCTTGGAAGACTGAAATGCTGAGATGGGAAATGTTCAAATAAAATAGTGCTCTGCAGCAATTTTTAGCATCAGCGCTGAGGCAGTTCACAAGCTGCTTGCTGAATGATAAGACTGACAACAAACCAAGAGAAAGAGTGTGAATCAAATGTCTACACTACTACAAAGTGTTGGACAGACACTAACGTTTTACCCTAAAACATAGCCAATGGTGAATAAATCAGCTAGTCTTTTAAAAAGCTTGCTTGTCCAAAAGGTGGGCATATCTTAAAAATAAAAAAAATAAATAATAATAATAAAAAAAGGTCCTGTTAGTCAGAAACATGCTTAAAAATTTTTGACTTGTCTTGCCTGTCCAATAAATATATATATACTGTGGGATTGTGAGGTTATTTTACACTGAAAAGATTCTGCCTGCTCAACTTGAGCTGCTGATGTAACATGAATAACTGTGTCAAAATTAAATTGGGTGGCAGCTCCTGCACTCATTATAAACCTTACGTAATTTATCAGCTTCCTTTACTGTGAGAAGAGGGGGTTGGGGGGTGAAGGAAAGTGTAAGAGAGAGAGAGGGAGAGAAAAAGGAAGAGCAAAAAAGATGGAGAAGCAAGGGGTGGCTAGTGAGACAGGAAGAGAGGAAAAACTTCTCAATGATGAAACAATCTGTGCTGTTAAGCGATTGGACCAGACTTCCACCAATGGGAGGACCAGCTCCATGGCAACAGGCTCTGTCACCAAGAGAAAAGCAGCCATATCCCTCAACACCCCCATATTTTTCTCTCCCTCTCTCTCTCACGACCCCCCTCCTTTCCCCAATTACAAGGCCCGGTGTATTTATCACTGGGTAAACACAAATAAAACAGCACACGCACACACGCAAAACACACAGCAGCCTCTAGGTTACTTATAGCCTGAAAAACACCGCTCAATTGCACAGACACAACAAACATGCACAAATGCAACCAAACATGGCTTGCATGATGTACACACAGACTTAATGGGGCTTGCATAGTGATCAGAATGTGAGTCACTCGCACACAGTTATTTAAATGTGCGGACTGACGACAACGACGACTCCCCTCACACACTGTCTGACTGCACACACTTCTGCTCTGCTTCGTCCTGATGAGAGCAGTGACTAAATATCAGGTCTGGTGGAGCTGAACCTTGAACTAAACAGATTGAGCTCACGGACACAAGAACAGACCTCCAGAGTAAGAGAACAGGCCTCAGCAGATAGAAAGAAAGAAAGAAACTTCCCTTGATAGGCGTAAGGTGAAGTCAACGAGCACTCAAAGGGCGGCCCGGCTTTACGCACTAAAGCTTGCTGATATGGGGCGGTGCACCACAGGACACCAGCCTTCAAATTAGCCCTAAAACCTTACTGGAAGCATACATAATGCACAGTCACCATTGATGCTACACCAGCAGTGCAGGCTGAGAGGTAAAGTCTCCCAGAAGCAGTGAAATACCCTCAGGTATACTTCACCTTATTTTGTTGGCTGCAGCATGACACACAGATACTGTTGGGCAGACTGCAGGCAGGCCTGTGTTGACTGGAATAAACTTTAGTTTTTAATATGTGACAATGAATACTAAATATTGTTAACGTAACAACTTAATTTCCCTCTGGGGATCAATAAAGTCATCTATCCATCCATCTAAAAGATTGTTAATATAATTAGAGATAATGATGCAATTCTATTATAAATATTTTTTAATCTATATTGCCTATTATTTTGTACTTTGTTTTTTCATGTAAGTGTTGTTGTTTGCCAAGATGAAACCTCTTATTTGCCATTGAATTTACACAAAACAAGAAATAAAACATTTATAACTCAAGTCTACAAGGAGAATGCTGTATTTGAAATGTAGAAAACTTGATTGCATTGTGTCTGAGCCATGTAGAGGCAAGAGCCAATCTGTTGTGCCGGCTGAGTATTTTCAAGTGTTTGCACTTGTGCTTGTGACTTGTGGGTGCACTCCAAAACTTGACCGGCACAGTACCAGCTAGAGCTGGTTGGAAGTGGTTTCCACTCCATTTCAATACAGTACACCAAACACCACATGCCGTTTTTGCATACTTGAATTGACAGCATGTAAATACCATGTGTGCAAAAAGTATAGCAACCGAGATAGACTAATAACACACATTTCAATGATTCCAACTAAAACAGGTTTTGTAATGTTTCCACTAACAATTAAACTGTAAAAAGATTAAACTGAACTTCACTCCAGCATCGCTCTACCTGTAGTATAATGCTAACATACTTGTGACTTGAATGACCAGTCACAATTGTTGATATATTACTAAGGAAAGCTCTGGCCTGACAGAGCAGAGCGTGAGCTCAGTCAGTGGGCTTTCCTGGTATGCCTCAACCAGCCAGGTAGGCAGGGACTCTGGCCCTGAGGGAGGAATCATTAGTGACTGTTGGAGCGTAAATCAAGCTCGAGCAGCCACACAACTTTACTGGCACGCTTGCTCTCCTTTGGTCTCTCTCCTTGTCTCTCTCTCCTTGTCTCTCTCTCTCTCTCTCTCCTGTCTCTCTCTCTCTGTCTCTCTCTCTCTCTCTCTCTCTCTCTCTCTCTCTCTCTCTGTAAGGCAGCTTCCTCCAAGTCACACCTTTGTACAGCCAGTGACTTGGCCCCAGGTATGACAATGCAACTTACTGTTTGCCACCAACTGTTACTGTCTCTTCCTGACTGTGTCTTTCACCCAAGACCTATTATTTTCTGTCCTATTCCACTTGAGAGTGAAGTGGAGTGGCAGCAGTTTCTGCTCCCCCTCAAAGCATTTTGTAATCACTCCACTCCCTGTCTCCTGTTTGCTCTCCGCTTGCACTAAGAGAAATCCAGCTTCTTTTCTCCCCACTGCAAATATGGTGAGTCTTGTCTTGCTTACACAATACAGTACAAAGATCACTTGAAAAGTCATCACAAATGATTACAAAAATAGTGAAAACTGTTTCAACCAGAACAGAAAATTATACTAAGTTGTAGGATGTCATGAATACACAGTGAAAGGAGCAAAAAACACTGTGGAGGAAGATAAAAGAAGCAACTGGAGTTCCTGGCTAGTTTGTCTGATCTGTTACACACCGCACAGAAGTTGTTACAGCAGACCTCAGTAAGTGAGGTTTCAAAACACTGGTCAATTTCCCACAAACAAATAACAAAATTTTAGTCTACCTATCTGAATCCAGATGATCGTGGGATGGATCAGTATCTTGGAGCAAGAAAGAAATCCAATGTTCCAAACCGCTTCACGTTTCAGGCAAGTTCATGTCCCTCTGCTCCCACACCCTGTTCCTATCTATAGTTGCTTATGTCTTAATCCCTCTTCCACCATCGTGTCGTCCTCATGCAAGGCCTGGAAACTTTTGTATTTTGTCTGAGTGGTTCAAATTATGCCTGATCTGAGAAACACACCTTAAATGTCTGCTTGAATAGTTCTGAAAGCATCCAGCTAATTAGTCTCGTTTAGTTTGGGGTATCTTTATCATTAGGGTGCACTTAACTGTGATTTTTTATCTTTTATGTCATGTCAAAGCTTTTGAACTTCCCACCAACTTTTATAAACATGGGCATACACTCAAAGGTCCTGAAATATGAATCACTTTATACAAGTTATTAGTTTATCAAAGCATGGATCAAAACAGATCATGAATCAATACATCAATTCACAAAATTCTGAAACTTGTAAGCGTGCTGTTGTAGTAGAAATGTACATTTAAAAGCTCTGTTAACGAAATGATTAGCCACACTCGGACACTGTTGGGAATTCCCCACTCTTCAATACTGCAGAGAGCAGATCAATACAGGCTCAATCAATTCCCATGATTGACGTACATGCTGTGGTATAGTCAAGTGTGATGGATGACCTACTGACAGAAACTAAAAAGAAAAAAAAAAAAAAGGGAAAAAGAAATTACAAGACAACAGCACTTCAGTAACAGAGTAATGGCAGGATCCTCTATCTTTAGAGGGCTGGATCAGTGGACACAACTACCCACAACCAAGGGTTTCCCTGCGTTCAGTATTAAGCCTCCACCGCGTAAATGAAACTCAAAACAACAAAGCATCAAAACACTTAAAATGCATGGAGCAAGGGGAAACAACATGATCCATGACCATTTTGCCATCCCCTCTGACATTATTTAATTTTTTCACTACAGTTTAAAAAGCCATAAAAGCCATAAAAATTTAGAGTCTGTGCTTTACTCTAACAAAGTTCTGCTGATAAATGGAAAGCTCTAAAATATATTGAAATATAATATCTAAATGAAGACATTTTGTCCAGCTTTGATTAGTGTCCAATTCCAAAGTGTCCAATTAACTGGTAAGAATTGGCAGCATGTTAAATACCCAGCCACCCTCCTATTCTAGCTCAATATACCTGTGACTAGCAGTGTGTTGCAAGACCTCTGAAAGAAAAAAACAAACAAACAACCCCCCACAAGGTTGGACTGCAAAAAGTTGCATCTGGCTCAGGTTTTTACCACAAATCAATGCAATGTCATCCATTAGCTGAGTTCCATGATGTCATGGTGCCAATTTCCTTGTGTTATTTTTTAACCACAGTGCTATTTTTGGTCTGAACACCCTGAAACCCTTTGTCTAAATCAGGAACAAGACAGCTCTTAGTTATAATCTGAGTAAGTGTTAAATAATGCACTGGCCAACAGCTGGACGTGTCCAGATGGTGACCAATGTCCTCTATGGTCTGCACAAACACCTCCATTTGCCACAGACACACTTATGCCCCTTTTCCACTAGTACCTACTAAACCGGCTCGATTTCGCCTTTCGCCTCGGTTTGTATTAACGTTTCCATTACGTGCAGTTAGTACCTGGTACTTTCGTGAGTACCTACTCAGTCGTCGGGGTTCCAAGCGAGCTGAGTCGAGCCGAAAATGTGACGTCGGTGAGACGGCAGGCCACTGATTGGCCAGGGCCTGACGTCACTAGATGCGTCGGGAGAGCGACTAGTTCATAAGAGTCAACCGCGCTATTTTTAAAACGCAATAACAACAACGAACACGATCAGAGATGGCTGCACAGAAATCAACCCGCGCAGAGCAACGACGAGGTGCAGACATTTCTTTGTCTGGTAGCCTCCATTGCTCCGTAGTCATTTCGTGTGTTTGTGTCGCATAACAAATGACGACGTCGCTGGAGTTTCGGCCGCGTTGCATTGCACGGCGACCCCAATTCCACGCCACGCTGAGAGGTGGTACTCTATTGTAATGGAAAACGACCGAAACTGAGTCGAGTCGAGTCGAGTCGAGTCGAGCCGAGCCGTGTAGGTACTAGTGGAAAAGGGCCATTAATGACAGCTGGCTGGCCGAGCTGCCATGCCGAAACAGTGATGGAGAATTGAGCGCTGCCAGCCAGCCGGCCTAACCCGGAAGTCAGGCATCCAGCCAGTCAAACAGCCAGGCTGCCTCCGTTGGGCCAACAGAAAGTGTGGTCTCTTACAATGTGGCTTGTGCACTCCAGAATAGCCAGCAGGAAGGCAACATGCCAGTCATTCAGACATCCATCCAGCCGACCAACACAGCTCAGTCTACCACCCAGCATCCTCTTCAACTGCTCTTCAGTGTTTCTCCTCCCTCCTTCGTCCCCCGGGCACCTAGCCAGCTAAATATAGTCCCCTCAAATCCTGCAGACCCACAAGGGTCAGGGTCTGCAAAGCAAAATGCACAAACCCAAACGAGATGTCTCCATCAAACACTGGATGAGGTCTCGTCCATCAACACACAGGGCATTAAAAGCAGCAGCAACCATGAAAGTAAGTCAGCACAGACAGATAAAATGTGGCCTCTGTCCTTTTTTGCATTACCATTACACCAGGCATCAGGCAACTGCAACGCTCCGACTATGACAACGCTGTGCTAAAATAGAAAAATAGAGGGATGATGACAGGCCTGCTGTTGCCCGAAGAAGCTGTGGACACTAAATGACATGCATACTGTGTAGACGGTTTGACAAGACATGTAAGATCAAAATAGTAGGACTGAGACTATATTTGAATGCCGCTGTGTAAATCTTTATCTACTTGCCAACCTCCTACTTTTCGAGATCCAAAATACTACAATCCTACAATGCACAATTATGCAAGAGAGGTGTGACTGAGTCCATGAGTCCTCGTGTAATAAAACTCTTTACTATGACTATCCAGGGTCGATGAATTTAAATGCTTCCCCTCAGCATATCCTATACATGTTAGACTAACAAAGTCTTAACTCTGTATCTGAAATTTGTTTCCATTGTTAAATCCATTAGATGCTTTGCTCTTTGCTCACCTAATTCATGTGGAAGAGAGTGAGTGTATGGCACTGGCAACACTGCGGCCCCAGCACAGATTAGGAGGTAGTGTTAATTAGAGAAACTGCACACGGTAGCGAGCCGCTAGATCACGTAGCTGACCTGACAGCGGTGGCAGGTCAGTGTCTCGCTGCGCTATCTATGCCATCTGTTTACCTGTAAAAGCCAACCACTCCCTATACCTCTGCCTGCTTAAGGATAGCAACTTATCTGTCCCCACCTTCTTCTCGTTTTTCTTGCCTCTCTGTCCCTCAGTCTCTTCATCCATCACCGCAATCATTTCATTACGTCAGAAACAACCACTCCTAAACTTGTTTTGGTGTAAGTATAGTATTATCCCAGTATTTCAATCAACTGTCATCTGTTAATAACATATAATAATAATAATAAGGGCAATCTACTGGCTTGACAGGCCTCTTACTAACATGCGCTTTGTAACTAACCTCTTTACTAACCTCTTACAACACGCTTTGTTTCAGTTACTACCTCTTTCCATCTCTCTAAAAACTTCGACAAGTGTGTATTTCTCTTTGTCAGTGTTATCTTAGCAGAAGGTTAATAAGACATTGGATTGGCCTAATTTGCAGCACAGTCATTCCCCCTTCATGCCAGCCCTAAAGCAGTCTCTACAGTAGTTTTCTCTACATTATTGTTAGACACATATCCCTGCTAGCTACCATTAGCTCGCCACCTGCATGTAACATATTTCCATTGCAGTAATTTCCAGTTCTGAGGAAAGTAAACTGAAGAATTAACTATATAAAAAGGAGCAGGGATATACCGAAATATTCAACACACACATACATACAAATGAGTGTTAACACCATAAAACTTGATAGTGGATGTCCAAACAAAGAGAGAAATGCAGAGAGAAGAGGCTGTGAGAAGGGACAAGGGAATGGGCAATCTCTGAAAGAGAGTATAGAGCTTTTCAAGCACTTCTGTACCTGTTACTCTAAACCAAAAAAAATGTGAGGACTTTTTAAGAAAAGCTCCAAATGAGAAAGTATGCACCCTCTGACTTAAATGCAATCACAGCAACAGTTACTCCAGGGGTTGCTATTGATTTTTTTTCCTCCCTTCCTCTACCTCTCGTGCTTCCTCTCTTTCGTACTCAGTCTTTTTCCCACGCATCGTCAATTAGTATGCAGGAGTGAGGCTGCAGGAGCACCAACTACCTGGGGAGCACAACTCCAAAGTCACAAACAACCAACAAAACGTAATGGCACAGACAAGGATGCACATAAACAATTTCTTAATGTGAGGGGACTGACTATACTAGCAGGGCTAAGTAGCTAGCTTTAGCAACTTGAGCTATTCGTGTATTTTCTTGCTCAAGAAAGGGGCCAACATGTCCACTGGCAGACATCAGGAAGAAAACAGCATTAGCTCTGGCAACCTAACACCAAATGGGCGGCTTCTATCTAATTTGGGGGTTGCTGTGGTTGTTGTCTGTCTTTTGCATTTCTAATTGACAAGAGGGTAGAATCATGGGATCATTGTCATTTTATGAGGCAACATCAAGCTAGTTGAATTAGGGGGCATCGCTCAGGACACTGATGCATCTTGATTTATTATAATGCTGAAAGACGTGCACATATGTACACAAACAGGCAGTCATTACATAAACAGCCCATATCCAGCACAAGACAGATCTGGGCCGAGTGACTAAAAAGCAGGAGAAAAGGAGGAAGTAATGGGGAGCATTGTTGGTCTGATTTCGCTGGGCGAAATAACCATCAGAACGGTGAAAGAGAGGGAAAAGCCGGGTCTTCTAAACCTGAAACAGTGCTGAGGCCATAAGGACGGCTTGCTATTTATAGCGACAGATTTTTTATTCAAGAGGGCTCTGCCTCTCTCACGCTTGTGCTGCCTCTCTCTCTCACCTCCTCTCCATTCTATTCCCTGTTCCTGCACACTGTGTTCCACAAATAAAAAGACAGAACACTGATATACACAGGTGTAAACGTACATCATCTATCCAAAAGAACATTTTTAATTTCTAGTGCGTTCATGAGCCATCATAATCACAACACGAGTGCCTTGAAGCCAAGAGGATCGTTCAAGATAAACTTCAGGGTGTCTTTAAACAGGACTTCCAACATGCAGTCTTATGTAAGCCCATAGGTTGTCCTTCTTCCCTGCACACCCCCACCCCTCCTCAGTATGACAGTGTTGCAGAGTGACGCCTACTTCTCAGTGACTCTCCACCCCCACCAGGCCACCTCCATCCTCCTCCCTCCTCCCACACAGGGACACAGTGGAAGGGAATTCCTCATTACCTCAGCTTTTGCCTCACTAAACACATTTTGTGTGAATGTCTGTGCAAACAAACACGAACTTGAGTTGACCACTTGGCACCCACACACAAACACCATTAAAGTCGCCACAAATTTGACATAGACGCTTTAAGCCTGTGATGTGTAAAATCCATCAACAAAAATCCAAATCGGGATTCTCCTTCCAGGTTAAGATGATAATCTGATGTACACTATTAAAGGAAAAAGCCATATGCAGAGTATATCAAACTACCTTCCAGCAAGTCCCATTATATGATTTTCGCAGGTCTTACTAAGGCATAATTAAATAAATTACTGCAGGAACTTTACAGAGAGCAACAATGAAACGTGCCGAGATAAGAGGCAATTATAACACTGGCATTGCCTGCATGTTCAACCAAATCTCAAGAGTTGTGAAAGGCACAAGAACAAGCTCCATCTAACCTACAAATTATTAACACCCACCGACAAAGACGCACACACGCACAGACACACATACAAAGCACATGCTTACTGTATTTAGAGTTCAGCTCTGTGGTTCTCCAGCCAAGTCGGATCAGGTGTCTCACAGATAAAAGCACATTATCGCATGAGAAGCAGCAGCAGCTTTGGAGCAAGACAACGCTGACATTAGTTTTATCTTGCTAAGTGCTACAGATGAATGAATCCCATTTCCTGCAGCATGTAAATAGCGGAGTTTCAGGGGTGTTTACCTCTGTCACTCTCTTCAGCTCATTCTACTCTCTCCATCTTCAAGCTTGCTCTGTTCCCTTTCCTGTCTCTAGGTACCAACAGCTCTGTTTGATTAGTGGCTTTCATGAAAATGGGCAGAAAACTCTTTTTTGACTGCCCCTTGCTTTTTTTCTGAATGAAGCACAAGCACTACAGGGAAACAGAAAACCTTGCTCGTTTGCTGGCTCCCTCTCTCCCTTCTGCTCTTATGCTATCATGCGCACAGTTTTCACCGCTCCCTTCTCCTCCTAACCCTCCCTTTCGCGTGGATTCTCGCTCTCGTTCGCGCTCTCTCTCTCTCTCTCACATATCTTGTTTGCCCTCTGCTTCTGTGTAACAATATAATTGCAATGGCAGCCAACCCAGGGATCGCAAAAAGCCCAGCTGTTTAAAGGGCTGCTCGGATCAGCCAGTATGTCACCTGATACAACAGCAGGACGCTTATATGAGAGGTTACAGTAAATACATTTATTATTTCACTACAACAACGACCAAAGTGTTTGTACTTTTTCTTTTAGCAAAATAGGACATAAGCCTACATCCACAGGCAGGCAGAGGAGACAGATCAGGCACTCTCCATTCATCGCTCTGCATTTCATGGGAATACATGAAGTCATATCTGTAGCCAGTGTCTGAACAAACTGAATGAGCTTAAAGTACTGACAGCTGCTGGTGGAACAGAGCACTGCTGCAACGGTTGAAAATAAATAATAAAAACAGGAGGGTCTGAAGAGAGGATAGTGTGTGCGGGGGGCGAAATAATGAAACCACCTCATTAGCGAGGAAAAACCTTAATCCCACAAGACAACATATTTGTACCTTCTCCCTGCAGCCCCCCTCCCTCACTGCAAATAGCAGCTGAGAGTCGCAGTGGAAAAAAGGTAGTCAAAAGTTCATCATCAAAAAGAAGCGTCAGCAAAGAACTCTGGGTAAGACAGCATAAGTCTGTCTTATAGATAGTTGAGGTCTTGAGTTGATGGCACATAGACAGACTTTATTGGAGACTCGGGGGGGGACATCTGAGCTGAACAATGTGTGGCCAAGTCAGGCGGAGTGTGATGCTGTGTTGGGTGGATGCGGAGTGTTGAGTTCAATTAGTAGCTGTGAATATTTAAGCTGTGACCAGGATAACTCTTAACACTAGGTGCTCCTCAGCGCAGGTGAACATGCTGCAGCAAAACATTTTCCAGCCTTGACACTGATAAAAGCTTAAGAAAAGTTGATATACTGTAGCCCACTCTACTGGGCTACCGAACATCAACTTGTCCTCTCGTTGGGTGATAGCACATCTTTCTTTTTTGGTCTAACAGCAGGCACAGTAGAGAAGGAAAAATCACTTCCTGGAAAATCATAGTTAAAGGGCTGGCTCTTGGGTAGGAAATTGAGGGAAATGACACACAAAAGACAGGAAGCACTCATATTCCCTTAGTGTTCCCTTTGAACATGCCTCTGATTCAACCTGCCTCCAACATGGCGGTGAATCAAGTTATTAGTCAGGGAGCCACCAAGTCGAATCACATATCAATCAGAGTCAAAGAGACTTCTGCAGACTGAAAGTTTGTTGTTGTGCTAATGACATAAAATTAATGTGCAAATTATTTTTACAGTAGTCAGATTTTTAAATTAAGCTTAGCCTTTGCATGAAACAGCAGACAGTGTTAGATTTGGGTGCAGGTTACAGCTTTCCACCAGCCAAACAACGTATGGCTTTTAGCTTCCTGTAGCTTCAGTCAATGTTGTGAGAGAGCTGTTAGAATCTCCTTGGTACAATAAGTTTATATTTAAGTATACATTTTTAGACAATGTTAGTGATTGATTTTAGATATAAAAATATAGAGCTAGGATAAGCTGATTAGATGGAGAGCTATACTCAACAGGTCCTTAATACAGGTTAAGTGACACTTTTACTGTTTTTGCTGTACAGAAAACCACTTGTGCTGTAAACCTTTTAGTTACACATTCAAACAAATCTAGTCCACCATGCATATGTTGAAACATGCATGTACCATTGAAGTAGATGGTAGCAGAGCGGGTCGTAAAGTATGCTCAGCAATCTGTTTGTAGGAATCACTAAGTTGCTCGGAAGGGCACATTTCTAAGCAATTTCCCCATTCTCAACATCCAACCCTTGTTATAATTTGTTTGAATATGATGTCACGACACAGTGTTGCTGGGGCAGGTCTGAAAAGAAATCACTAACACAAGCTCTTAAAATTCTAGAGGTGTGCATCGTTTACAGTTGCTCAAATCAATCAAACAAAAAAAAAAACACAAGGATTTTATAGTAGTAGTCTAGAGTATTAAAAGCCTTTGACAGAAAAATGCAGAAAAAAACGACTTGCAAATCTTCATCTGTGGTTGGGAGAAGAACAGATGTCCCACTCTGCACCATGTCTCATTCATTTCTCACTTTTATCTTATTCCAACTATTAAAATGTATTACAGGTGGTAGTGCATCTCTGGTATGACCGCCTGGTAGATGCACATGTGTGTTTAAAAAAGTTTTGGCTCTTCCATTGAAGTTACACCAAATTCTTGTTTTCTGAAGGCCGTGTTTTCATGTGCTAGGGCCTAATACTAATACTTAATGGCTGAGCGTGTCAATTTTCCAATTTTGTCCAAGAGCACTATACTACTCTAAAGCACCACAATTCTAACCAAAAGGCCTTCATCCCTGTAAAAGCACCTTGGGTATTGTGAGTTTGTCCACAATGTCAGTCTGCCACTTAAATTATCTGGAGCAAATCTTTGACTCTTGGTGATAACCAAGGCCATGTTCTCCTTCAGCTTTGGCATAGAGTTGTTCATGTTGTCACATCTGTACAGGCTCCATTAAACTGTCTATATGTATTCTGTTTTGTCACCTCACAGCAAGAGGGTCTTTGGTTCAAATCCACAGACACAATCTGTTGATGCTGCACAACATACGCAGGTACAGAACACAGATGTATGGACATTTAGCTCATAACAGGCATTTTATTGTTTCTTGCTTCGAGTCTGGAGAAAGATTAGTGATATTTGCACAAATGCCCTCTCTTCAGTGCTTCTCCAGAGGTCTTCACCAAAAAAAATAATGGACGTGCATTGCCACAGCACTAGGCTAACTGAAGAAAAGAGAAATTTGACAAAATCCGGAGCATCTGCTGCCCGAATGTATGTTAGCCTCAATAGGTAAGATTACACAGGTACAAGGAAACAGTGTGAGGTCTGCCATTGCAAGTAAAATATGTTCACGTCAAGTTGGCATGCTAATAAATAAAAAAAAAATAAATAATAGAAAACAAAATCACAAACGCCAACTTAGCATGGCTGTAGCCAAAGGTTTTGTCTCAGTTTGGCCACATGACTGGGATAAAGGGGGCTGCATGCACTAATGCCACCTAATGCCTCAAACCAAATCCAGCAGCTTCTTCTGCATTCAGGCAGCCAGGTGGCCTCTTTCACAGGACAGTAAGAGAAGACAGTGACCGGCTTAGAAAAAGGACAGAGAAAGGGGAGGAGCTGTGAAAGGATCAGGAGCCAAAGATACCACAGATAAACCAATAAACACAATCAATGAACTTGGTGCTGCAGTCTCTACACACAGTATATGCATGTGTGAGGTAAACCTATGGAGGGAACACTAGAAAAATCATTGTTTGCACTGCAAACATACAAACAGACCAAAAGAGGGCTTTACTAAATACAACTGTGTTTGACCATTACCAGTTTCTCACTTCTGAATTAACATAAGCTCAATGAGGCCCAAATCTCTGAAAACATAACACTATACTTGCTTTAAGACACCCATTGTAAAACTGTTTTTCCAAGCAGATTTACTAACAAAACAGGAAACTTTTCTCAACTTTGTCAGTCCCTGCTTGCATCCTATGATCCAATGGTAAATTTTAACATGTGACAAATTTGCTGTTTTCTTTCCCTTTGAACTATCATGCAAAAACCCTTCAGCTTTGCCGCAACTATACTGAAGTCAGTCAGGCAGCTATACCCAATCTGAGGCCAGACTTACGGCCATGCAACTAGTCGCCTTCCTTCTGCTCTGATCAATAATTTACACCAAAGCAAGCAATAAAGGAAAGATATGGAAACGGTAGGACTGAGAAACAGTGAGAGGAGGAGGAAATCAAGAGAGAGCGAGCTCAGAAAACAAAGAAAAAGAAGAGGGTGCAAATAAAAGATGGAGAGAGACAGAGAAACAGAAGCAGGAGTGGTTAAGAGAAGAGAGATAGATAGGAGCAGCAGCAACAGCACCACGCTTGGTGCTCTGGCAGAGATCTATAAATAGCTCTTCAAATCTCTCTAGAAAAAGCCACTCTTCTGCTTATGCTACTGCAAACAGATTCAGAGACAGAAGAAGATATGGATATCTGGCTGACAAATAAAAACAGAGATCATGTCTTGTTGAATAATAGCTGCCCATTCCAATTACACCAGCGCATAAAAAACACAGCTTTAACACCGCTTTGATGACGACCATCTTGGCTTGTATAAATATTTGATCGCAGGAAGTGAATACTGTTAAATGGCAAATAGGTTGCCTCTAACACATAAAATCACATGTTCCACTAATGTATGAATAAAGACTTGTTTATGGCACGTCTTGCAAACCAAAATGAATGACCACAATTCACCAAAAATGAGTCTGTAATAAATTAGCATCACATTATAGTGAAAGCACAGCATTTTATAAGTAATGCAACAGGAAGATTTGTAAGTTATAGGATATAAAGGGGGTAAACATGTTGACAAGGAGAAGGGATACGCCATCTTTCTCATTACCGGCCTTAGCAACAGCAGACTGTTGATTCAATGACTCACCTCCATCAGATCTTACTATGGACAAGCCTCTTCTCAATGATACTGACCGTACAACAGCAACTGGACTCATTTATTATTTGGAAAAATAGGTTCCCAATGTAAAAAGTACACATAAAAGGGCTGTAAAAGAGTCATGGGGTACAAACACAATCACTGAGCATACAAATGCTTTAAACCAAAAATATTTAAATTATTTCAGAGGTATACCTATTTAACCTGACTGATCTCTCACTCAGAACAGTTACAAAAAAAAAAAAAACAGACACTTTGTAATATTTTCAAGTCAATGTCAATATCAAATGTGACCACACTGGCAGTTCTTGCCTGCCACTTGCCAATTCTCACCGTCACATGACTGGCCAATGCCAAAAGATATGAATATTTATGTTTTCAGACACACATGCTGTTTTCCCAGAGCAGATGTTTGAATCACAGCTCTGACAGTCTGTGCTGTGATCCCACCTCGTGTCGACACAACGGTCTTGCTATCTATTTTCAGCTCGAGTGTCAAAATGCGGTGCTAAAGCCAAGACACAGCAACCAATGACCATTTGTCAAGTATTTCTCGCCAAAACCCTTACTGTTTTACAAAATATGTGACTGGAACACAAAATTTAGTGGCATGCTCCTCTCTCTCTCATCTCAATAAAATCAGTGAATTATGCCTCTCTTAGCCAAGGCCTAAACCAATATGTATTAACTCAGTTTGAGGGGAAAATGAGTAGATATGCATAAACTTAAAACGCAATAGTGAAATAAACGCAGTCCAGCTGTTGTTTTTAGACCAATTTCTAAACTGACCCACGTCAATTCAGCCTCTTAACTCAATGAAACGCAATAATTTGTACAAACTTTGGCTTGTTATTACACTTACACCCTGTTTGCAATCTTTTCTGACTATCAGTGGACACACGCACACACACCAGGGTGTAATGGTATAACACCTTGTTGTACCAGCTAAGGTGGGCTCTGAGCACGACTGCAATGAACAAATCTCCACTCACTTCATTCAAAATTAACCCAAACATCTGATCACCTCGTTCGCCGAGTTTCAACGACGTACCTTGGCTAGGATTCAAATGAAAATGTTAACATCAAGTGTCAGGCACGGGGGACGCGGACTTTAAAGATGGTGCTTCACGTTACATATCTGACTAAAAAAGATCAGGGATCATCGATTACAAGTCACCTCAAGTCATCTCAGAAGGCTGCAGCTCACCGTGTGCTTTGCTCGCCGTATGTTTTGCCCGACTCCGCGAAGATGAATCCTCCAAGTTGTGTGCCTGTTGGGGAGCAGATGGCAGTACGGTCAGAGCCGAGGCTGTGCAGTTCACTGAAAATGCATTAGCTCGCCCCACACACACGCTAACAATAGCTAGCTCACGGCATTAGCTTGCTTCCTCCGGCGAGTATAATTAGCCACCTAGCTAATATTAGCCCGCTAGCTAGCCTTTTCTTTCCAGTGAACGCTAGCGCCCAAACATCAACAAAACCAAGCATTTTTAACACAGCTGGCTTGCCGATAAAGCAGCGTATGTCTACAATGAAACCAACCTTGTTTTCAACCTGCAACGGCGCTGTCGGGTCTCAAAACAGGAGGTGTTATCTGCCTTTCCGAGTTACTTACCAGTGCTAATGTAACGCTGCTGCTGCTAGCTTCGGTTGGTTCACCGCGAGCCCCGACTGTCAAAATAGCGCCGCGTGAGGGGAAAGCGGCGTGGACGTTAACGGCAGAGAGCACGCGCTGAGCGAGGCGAGGCGAGTCCGGTGCCGGATAAATAACAAACAAACAAACAAAATAAACAAAACGCCAAAGAATAAAAGGACAGAAATTAAAAGAAAAAAAAAGAAACAAAACGCTATTCCCCCCGTCTCGGCTCGGCTCCGGCTTGTGTGTATGTATGTGTGTATTTGTGTGTGTGTGTGTGTCAACGTCACTTTTTTTCCCCTTCACCGACAGCTTACGTCAGCGGCGCACGGAGACGTTCATGATTCATCAAACAATACCGGCCGCAAAATGTTAAAAAGAAGTGCGAATGATTTACTTTATTATTATTATTATTATTATTATTATTATTATTATTATTATTATTATTATTATCATTATTAACACATGTTATTAGTGCGCCATGTTTTTTCGCCACTTTTTTTAAAATGTATTTTTCATTTCATTCATCACAATGTTCATCTTTTCTGTCTTTATAATCACTGACAGTTTACTGGAAGTATTAAATGTAGTACTCACATCCTTTATTTAAGCAAAAGTACCAATACCACACTGTTAAAATGCTCCACTTCAAGTAAAAGCCCTGTATGCAAGTATAATCAATAAAATCAAATGTACTTTGAGTATGAAAAACAAAAGTACACTTCATGTAGTAAAATTGACTTGGATTAATTAATGGTTAATTGATTAATGTTACTGCTGTGTATGTATTAATGTGTGTGTCGCATTTTACTGCTAGATGTGTATATACTGCAGGGTAGTTTAATCTACATTACTGCATCATGATCAGTAAGATCATTTTGTCAACCCATAAAGGGGGCATTTAAACATTCAGTTTTATATATAAAAAAAGGACATATCAAAATGACCAAATCTGGAGATACATGGTTGTCACTGGACAGAAGGGGTATGTGAAATTGTAATCTGAAGAGTAACTTGTAAAGCTTTGAGACAAATGTAGTGAGTTAAAAAAGTACAATGTACTGAAGTAAGGGCTAAGGTTGCAAATATAATATACTTAAAATATAAATATTCCAGTAAAGTATCACAAATATGTACTTAAGTACAGAAGGGTACAGAGTAAATGTATTGTAAACATACTGTAATGTAATTACATTCATTTTATAAAGGCACATTTTATCTACAAGATGATATCTCCTGCATAGTTACCAGGTGTAATCCATTTAATAAATATAGAATATACATTTAATGATTATGAATTACATGATTATTTTTCCTGAGGAAATAATGTATTCTCATTATTAGGTGGCTGTTGAGTAAAATACATCTTTTCTCTAGTTTTAATTCTGTACACCTGTATATTACACATTACTATTCAAAGGCACCAGTAGGTAAGTAAACTTTGTTGTAGTTCCTGAAATTCCCCACATGTTGGCAGGCAAGTACTTCTTTACCACAGTAAGGTCTCGTCTCAGCTGTTCGTGCCAGAGATAGGCTGCAACTTGCACATTTTAATGATGCACTCACAGTTCAGGACAAGACTGTTAATACAGCTTGCCCCCACAACACAACATAAAATGATAATAAGACAGTTAGTTAAGAGTTGAGAACAATTCTCAGTGTGGTCGGGGCATTCCTTAAGATCATGTGGTATTTCATGACATTATTTCACATTATGTGCATATCATACATTTGAAATTATCTCTATATTCATTCAGTTTCCTGAGGTGCATGGCTGGAGGGCTCCTTACCCAAGCTTCTACAGTCAGCATGTTAATTTATTGGAGTGGCTTTCTTGACACTCTCACTACATAACTATATGGCCATAAAACACATTATCTATGTTATTAAAGGTATAGATTGTGTTTCAGCATGCGTGCTGTAGGCACGTCATATATGTCATATACCTGTGTCATTTCAGCAGACTCACAGCACAAAGATGCTGCCTTAAGGCTCATCTGCAGCCGTGCACTTTTGACGAAATGGTCTACTTTGATTGTTTTTTAATGCATAAAACGCCATGGGGAGCTGCGAGACTAAACTTGTGCATGCAGTGACATGACAGAGTCATTCTTCTTCCTCTCTCTGTCTGTCTGTCTGGCTGTCTGTCTGTCTCACACACACCAAGCATCAGTTTTCAGGTTCTGATATTGTGCCACCTTGCAGGGAACATGCCGGAGCGTGTTTCAAATACCGCTCCTGCCGTCCACGCCTCATCGCCTCCAGCACTTCTGCAACCACAATTCAATTGTTCTGGCGGGTTGGGAGCCTGTTGTATTCGGCAGGCTAAAACTGGGTTAAAGGGCACTCAATTTCAACTTTGATCGGCAAGAGTGACGGCAGGTTGCGTGTCCTGCCCGGTTGCCCCGCAGAGGACAACGAGGCACAGAAAGTACCTGATGCAACACGCGCATGTGACGACTTTATTATATCCCGTTTTATCAGAAAGTGTCGTCATATTCATGCATGCAAAACTGCGAGCCACGTCCCGCACCGGGAGGGACAGATGAGTCCGCTTTGTCGTTTTTTTTTTTTTTTTTGTCGGTCATCGTGAAACTGCGTGTGGGCACGTGTTTTGTGTATGTTGTGTGTGTGTGTGAGAGAGAGAGAGAGAGCAGGGCAGACGGATGCTTTGCCAGTAATTTTTCAATTTCTCGGTGCCCCGATGCGCTCATTGGTGCGTCCCTCCAACGTGTCACCAGTTTTGGTGGATTACCCCAGATATCTTAACCATCAGGAGGACGAAACACCACTCATTTCTCTCAACTCCGGTCTTCACGGTGTCCAGCTGCCAGCGAGGAACTCTGTGACAAACTTGTGACTTCCAAAGAACAACTAAGGGGAAAAAAGACTTGAAGATTTGTTTTTTTCATTTGTTTTTTTACGCACACCGAGCACTAAAATGCATTTATTCACTTCAGTTTCGAGGATGACGCCGTCTTTTTCGTTCCTGGTCCTTCTGTTTTTGACACCTTTCTTGATGAAGGGTCTCCTTGTCAGGGGCTCCCCGGGCTGCGCGTCCTGTGGCTTTCTGGGCATGGAGAAAGACGCAGAGGAAAGGCTGATGATAGAGATCGCCAAGCAGCAAGTTTTGGACAAGCTGCACCTGAAAGAGAGACCAAATATCACTCAGACGGTGCCCCGGGTCGCGCTCCTCACTGCGCTGCGCAAACTGCACTCGGGGCGCGTCAGACAGGATGGTACTCTTGAGCTAGAAAACAATATACCCACCAAAGACCAAGGCTATGAAATAGTCAGCTTTGCAGATATAAGTAAGTTTGGTATTCACCTTTTACACCATAAAGCTGTTTTCTCCTGCGTGGCATTAAAGCACCACATAAGCCCACTTTGTGTGCGCATTGCGCACGGCGGCGCGTAAAGCGCACACAAACTGGTCAGGGTTTCCGCGTACCTTGTCATCTATTTAAGATTGTTGCACTGTGCCATCAAATGTGGTTGAAGTTCACGATTATAATATTTGTCAGACATTTTTAGATTTAATCCTAAGTACAATATTTCTGCAGGCGTTGTTGTGAACTTATATTTGGGATCAACTATAACAACGTGATAACAATAATTGATTTGTACTTCATTTTTACATGAATCTGCAGCTTTACTAAGATATTAACAATATGTTTTTTCTTAAATTGTCATTGATCCATAGATGAGACAGAGATTGGTGATAAGGCCAGCCTCAGTCTTACCTTCCAGTTTCTGCAGGAACGTGGACAGAGTATCCAGGTACTCCAGTCTTCTCTGTGGATCTACGCCCGCTCCTCTGAGGACCCTTACCGCGACTCCCGCCTCCGTGCCCGGGTTTTCCTCTCTGCAGATGGTCAGGCATCAAATTCTAACCGTACCCTGGTCATAGAAAAGATGCTGGAAGTCCAGGAAAGTAACTGGCACACCTTCCCCATCACCAGCACCCTGCAGGCTTTCCTGGACGGGGGCCAGCGGCGGCTCCGGCTGGAGGTCAGCTGCTATGAGAACGGGAAGAATCTTTGCTCCCTGGACGGTTCTGCTGACACCCCCTACCAGCCCTTCTTGGTGGCCCAGGTGCGTCTCCGTGATGACCACTCCAAGCACTTACTCAGGAAGCGCTCTTTGCGTTGTGGTGATGATGTGACCGTGTGCTGCAAGAGAGACTTCTACATCAAGTTCAAAGATATCCAGTGGCATGACTGGATCATTGCACCCGAGGGCTACCATATGAACTACTGCATGGGTCAGTGCCCCCAACACCTGTCCGGCTCCCCAGGCATAGCATCCTCATTCCATGCCACCGTCTTTAGCCAGCTGAAAGTCAATGGCATCAACACGGCCGCATCTTCATGTTGTGTTCCCACTGAGCGCCGGCCACTCTCCATGGTGTACTTCAACTCTCAGCACAGCATTGTCAAAACAGACGTCCCTGATATGATAGTGGAGTCCTGTGGATGTACATAAAGGACAGGGTATGAAGGAAATGGTACAGTTGATGTAGATTTGTTCTAACACGGGAAACTTAAAAGATTCAGGTGTGCATTGTAGACATGCATAAAGGTACAAACACACTTGAAGAGAGGAGTTGAAAGTATGTTTCTGTGTCTGGATTACATTAGGAAAATAGTAGGGCACAAAGAAAAAGAGGAAAATTAGGATAAGCTATTACAGGGGCACTCAGGGATAATCTATCAAAAATAGACACAAATTTCAAGATTTAAATCACCAGATTTTTTTCATTACATATTAAGAAATCATACAGTTTGTCACTCATCCTACTTTTTTCATCTCATTCTTAAATTTTATTTGCAGTATGTACAGACAGAGCTGGAGAGAAAATGTTGAGTGCCTAGAACCAGGTGAGTGAATCGAAATGAGATTATAGTCTGAATGCAGACACGTTTTTTCTTCCTTTCCTTCCTTTCTTTTTATTTTTGTCATATGTAGGTTATTTATTTTGTATTTCAGTTGCTGCTGAGATTCAGTTCAAAGTAAAATGTTTAGTGATCTCAGGAAATTGGGAGTAGAACTGACAGCACTTCTAGCTTTTTCAAAACATAAGCTACAGCATGTTCTCAGTATGTTTAATTTAATCGTCATGGTGTCCACATACATCAGTACTATCACTATTTATATATATATATACCAATATTATATATTATTTTTCTTAAATACTATTTTAAATAACTATTATATTTCCAGGGCTTATGTGCACCTTTTCTTAGCTGTCATTTTAAAGCAAGGCTTTTAAAACAATGAAAGAGATCCTTGATTTAAAGTGTGCCTTCTTCATTAACTCGTAATGACAAAGTGCAACTTGGACACTGAGTACCAAGTCATCCAAAGAGATTCCAATCAGTATTTTACTTCTATCATTTTATATGGACCTGTGACACAATGTTCACACAGACTGTTAATTGTATTTTCATATTATGACTTTTTCTTAAATGGCTTACAACATAAGAAACAGATTTTATTACAGAGAGAAAACACTGAACTGAAACGGTTTGAACAGGTACAAGCTGCCTTCAGTCCTGTCTGGGTACAGCCGATGCTGCGTGCAGGTTCCAATATGTTTGATCAGCATCTCCACTGTATTATTTACACAATTGGCTCATCAGTTGGGTAACTAAGGCTCTGACAGTGTATGAACCCAAAGTCACTTCTCAGCAGCGTGAGTAAACATTTAGCTATTGCTTCAGTGTCAGGTAATGTGAAGGTCTGTGAGGCAGATGGGTCATCGAGCATGTGCTGTTGCACGTTGGCATTTATACCTCCCAAAGTCTAAAGTTTTCAGGGGTTGTGTAAAATTAGAAGTGTTCCAACTACAGGCATCTGCTAATCATTTTCAGGGATTTGAAAATATCTTCCTGGCATCCCAATTGTACAAGTAATGGTTCTATAATTCTAATTCTTGGCTTGAGTATGTACTGTACTGTGACCATCATGGGAAGTCAAGTATATTTCATGCCAATATCTAAACTAAAATTACTTAATTTAAAGTGTTGAATTGATGGGCAACATTGTTCAAAATGCAACACACAGTAGAAATGGAGGATTTACTTGGGCAAAAAAATGCAAACAATAGTGCAACAGCTTGCAAAACAAAGAGCCATGGCAACAAATACTTGGGAAAACGCTTTAAGCAACTTTTTAAAAATAAATTAGCAGTAGTGGTACAAAGTCAAAGTGGATTTCTGTCAGCACATGCTTGGAGTCATTTCATGCAAGGGACAATTATATAGCACTATAACCTCTTGGATACCAAATACAAATGTGTCATACTACAAGGACCAAAGAAGTTTGTAGTATAGATCTGAAACACAGGTCTAGTCTACTTCTCGCCTATGTTTACACCAAGAGGTGTAAAAGTGAAAGATTTTTTCTGCTTTCTGGATGATGTTTTACGGGTTTGTCTTTTCTAATGCATTGGTTGGTAAACTGTGTGATTTAAGGAACTGTATTGTAATATCATGATAAACAGGAAATATTTTGTGGTAATAAATTGGGGCATTTTGCGCAAAGATCATGCAGGCTTTTTCATTACAGTTTTGTTTAAATAGCCCAAAAATGTTTCACCTCTCTCTGTTGCCTCTAAACAATGTACTTTTCTTGTTTCTACTGTTCAAACCTGTGTAAAGCAATTTTAATACCAGAGTTTATTGTATATTATTTTATCTTGTAAGCACCCCCTGTCACAGGGCTCAATGTGACATTGAGGTGCCATCATGACATAACTTACTAAGCACTTTATCACCCTACTGTATTTTTAGAGCAATTTTTACTTGTAGGTTCTACTACTTGTAACTCAGGTGTGCACTGCCTAGAAAATGTAAATAGGCCTACAGAAAGCAAATGTCAATTCGCTTATTTTCTTAAGCTCTAGTTGTGTTTAAATGTGTGGTATTGCATGTGTTTGCAGAGCACACAGATGGTGCAGAAATTTCTGCATACTGTAACTGGTGGGAATTGAGCCAGGATTTGAATTTTGTGTCAATTTAATGTTATGATTATTGTCTATTTTTTTATATTATAATGTATTTTGTGCATAATGAATGATTTGTAAAAGCAATTACATGTAAAGCATCTCAGCACATCACAATGTACTCAAAAAATATGATTACAGTATATTTTTAATAAATTAATACATATTTTAAATCACCAAGCCAAGTTATTTCTATTATATTTCTTTATCACTGTGTCTCTCTTCTTTAGCCACAATGACCACATTGTGTATAAAAAATTATACAGTTTAGACTGACAACAGCAGAAAAAATAGTAGTAAATAGTAAATAGAAAGTATCTATAAACATAAATTGTGGTGGTTCTAAGATGTATTAACTGGCACTACTTTTCTGCGTAAGAGTGGGAATATGCTTTGATCTCTTCATGTAAAAACACATACATCAATTTTAGCCAGCATGAGAAAAAAAAAAAACTAGTAACTGCCATGTAATCGCACTGGCACTGTCTGTAAGGCGAAGGTCGTGTTTGCTCATACAAATAGTGGAAGTGGCTTTATGGACTGTCTGTGTTTGATGTGCAAACACATTCCCTTGGCATGTTGTCATTTTCACATCAGGTATCGGCATCTGGGACTGATCAAAATCTACAGCATCTATGGTAGACAACAGTACCGAAGCAAAGAATCAGTTTTACAAAGAAACACTTATGTATGACTATTTTATGTTTCCTCTTGGCAAGCTTATCTAACTGTAAAAAAGGCACCCGACTAAGGAGAATATGTGTCTACTATTATATGATATCAGTACAGTAGCTAAAAACACACACATCATTTTATTGTAAACCGTGATTGTACTCTGACTTCTAAAGATTCTATTCTATGTGCAAGACATGAATAAGATATTCATTCAGAACCATCATTTTCTGTATTATATACTTAGTTCCATGTTTAAAAACCATTGCACAGTGACTGTCCTAAAGATCAATTTCTAAAATCTCCTGCCAAAATCTGTCAACTCCCCTTCTACAGCCAACGGCGGTGCTGATGTTACACCACCCAAAATGGGCTATAATCAATGTCTGGGTATAGTTTGGCACTAGAAATGTTTTTTAGATTTTAGAATTTGTTCATACTTATTCCTGTCCAAGTCACTGGTGGCCGAATATGTCAAGGTCTTCTGTGATTACTTAGCAGTTACATGCTAAAATATTTGTACTGTGGCTGCTCCTCTTAGTGGATCCTGTTATCAATTGCAATATTTATAACAAGAAGAAGACCACATTGGCTAGTTCTGTTGTCACAAATCAGTGGTATGCGTACTTAATCACAAGCATATCCTCACCCACTCTTATTATCTGGTCTTGAACGGAGCAGTCAAGAGCCGGTCCAGAGTGTGGAGAGTCAAGTGGAGCAATACCTCAACATCTTGTACTCGTACTTGAAACCTGTACTTGAAAATCTACATGCAGATACAGAATATACAGAATATAAATGTGGGTGTATCATGTCGGTGTCAAGATGTTTGATATTAGGCTGCAATGATGTTTCTGTAAAGTCAGCTAAGAACATGTGCATCACCTTCATCACACCTAATGGACAATAATGTGAGGTGGCATACAATACCTCTACCTCAAACATCACAGCTGCACATCTACATTAGACATACTAACCTCTTACTCGCTTAAAGGATTGGCTTTTTAGAAATTCGAGAGTTTGAGAACAAGTATGAAATGATCGTGTGTTGTGGTAAGGTAAACGTAATGCATATCAGAATACACTGCATAGTGCAGGGTGTATGGTCTATTCAGCAATGTAGTTCTGTTGGAGTGGCCCACCCTGCTGCAATATATTTGGATGGGAAATGTGGACCTTGAAGGAGGCAGCCCCTAAACCGGCCAGAATGAATGTATAAAAGGTCACTTCACCCAGATAACAAACCATATTTTCTCACTTACCCCTGATGGTTTCCTATTCTGCAGAAATTCTGGGTCTGGATTTTGAGATTTTGCCTCGCTGTATTTTCTGTCACCACACGAATAAAAGGGAAGTTTATGGATTTTCGTTTGTGGTGCTAAAAGCATTAAAATTCAGGTAAACTAAAGATGTCTCTCCAGAAACACCTGATGTAAAGAGTTTTGATAATGGCTTCTTTCTACCAACAAAATATCACATCCTTCACTCCTCTCACACTGTGATGCATTTTCCTGCCAAAGCTAAACATGTATTGAAAACTTTCCACTGTAATGCCTGGAGATTATTCAGAGTAACCAGGACATTGTTTCTGTAAAACTACATAAACTTTAACTTCTTGTGATACAGATGAAGTGACTCTTTCATCAGCCTCTGCTCACTGGTTGCTGCTGGTCTGGCAACTCCAAACATCTAAGACTGAAGACAACACAATGGGAATCGCTCACTGGGATGGACAGCACCATCCAGCAATTGTAAGCAAGTCACTGGATATCTGACATGTCAGTAATGTCAGTGAATAAATGAATGAATAAGTAGATAATGGCATGACAATAAATGCACTTTGTCAGCCCACCAAAACCCACAAAGAAAGCAAGCTGTTTGTGATAGGAGAAGAACATGGGAAAAGGCTGAGCGTTTGGCTGCACGTGTGATGGTTTCAGAGCATGAGCATGAGAACCGTTAGTTGTTAAGCATGTTCACATGATCTGGAGAGTACTCTTTGACACCAGTGATAATTGCATTGGCCTTGCTAATGGAAAGTAGATGGTTGACCTACTCTAGGAAAAATAAAAGCCTACTGACTCACTGATATACTGACACACTGACCCACAGACCCACTGTTTGTTGTGTGCCACTAAAACCCTAATCCTTCACTCCACTCACAATCCCACAAATCCCCTCGGGAGGTTTAAGGTGTCAGTCTGACTCGTCCCCCGCTGTATCATGACAGGACAACATGAGAAGAAACTGCGCTTACACTCTCTCTTTTCCCCCTACAGTCCTCAGGTGATCTGTAAAGAAAAATTACAGTTCCACTGGGTGTTTAGATAGCACAGACATGCAGTGATGATTATTTAATATATAGTAATCATTCCATGCCATTTGTCCAAAGATTTATGCTATTACTATGTACAGCAAAAAGGGAACATTCTTGAAAAGTGAGCCTAGTTTTGATTGCAACAGTACTGTCAGACTCACTGTTTGACTCGGTCAAGTCAAATCCCTAAGCAGAGGACAGATCAATTATTCAATTAAAGATCTTAGACGTAGGCAAGCAAACTAAGTGGACTGGTACAATGCACTATATAAATACAGTAGTTTGTTATAAAGTATAGTTGACTGCTGGAATATTTCCACCAATCTCACATAGAGACAGTCAATGCTGTTACTTAGTTTGAATGTATATGCTTTGTGTCAGGATTTTCTTCAATATTTATCTACAGGTCAATGCAATATTTATATATCATTTCGCTATGTGTCCAGTACTGTATGTATTCAACCTGTAAAAGGATAGAAAGTAGAGGAAATATCACGCAATACAAAATATATTAATGATTAAAGTAAACCTTCACTTTATCAATATATATCAAATTAATTAATTAAATTAATTAAAAATTAAACAACACTTAGATGTAACAATATGCTATTTATTTGGAAATTTAAAGCCTTTCATATGTGAAGAATCATTTAAAAAGGCGTGGATCTATGATGTTGACTGCTGTCCTCCACTGAAGTACATGGCACTTCAAATAACTTTTAAATCCACAGGATGATCCCATTACGACAGACCCAGTTACCTGTTATATCTCTGTGTCTTACATCAGAAGTACCTTGTTACAGAACAACATCCGGGATCCTTGAGGTGAACTCAGGCTTTACTTTGGTCATGGCATCCACTGTTAAAGAGGTCATTCACTTTCAATTTACTGGTCTTTAAATTATGAAGAAAATTCAAAGTGGTATAAATAATCATATTAATGTGAATATACTGGAAAATGTTAGACACACGTGTATAAAATTGTCAAATATGGATTGTAGCAAGTAAGCTAGTAGAAAACTAGGATAGTACGCATCCAGCATGACCAGTCCAACAATGATAAATGTAAAAAAGATAACACTTAAATATGTATCAACATGTGCTGTGGAAATATCATATTATATGTATTACATATATACTGTATTTAAAATCTCGCTGTTGCTTCTCATTTACTGAGAAAAATAAAACTACAGATTTAACATTAACTGGTGCTGATGTCATATTTATGAAATATAAAATTACTGCTAACCATCAGAATTATTATTGATATTTTTCTTAATCTATAAAATTTATTAGATAGCCTGTCTACCAATGCCTAACAAGCAATTGTAAGTACATTTGTTAATAAACTGTCAGTGTTCATAAACTCAACATAAGTCTCAAAGTTCCTCACTTCACCACATGGTGGTGTCGTTCAAGTAATAAGCTTGAGGTTCCCTTATTGAGATTTACTACAGGGAAAAATCCAATTAAATTGACACCTACTTGACTGTGATCATGCCATTTACTCCATCACGTTTACCTCCAAGAATTTCGAAAACCAAGAGTATTCACTGCTTGAGACCAGAATCGATATCTGAGTTGAGGACTTGAGAACACAGAGCACATTAAAGATAGTAAGTTAAGATAAAGATAGTTTCATAATGATCAGTTTGTTCCCTGCACAAGAATTTCATATCAGGTAAAGGAAACATGCCGTATCTGGGCCAATATTTGTTTAAGGTGTCATGGATGCTGTATCAGCTTCTTGCGTATCACAGTTTTAAGAAGTTCTGCAAAGAGAGAGGTACAAATATGGTGTTTTTTTGCAGATGCTATAGAGATTCATGATTTGATCAGCAGAGGGCACTAGATTTACTGTTTTGATATATGCATCAGTGAAAACAGCTGCCAACAATAACTGTGGACGTGAAGTTCCACATAATATGAAGCACCTCTCACATACCATGTATGATTTGTAATGTGAGGACTGAACTCTTCACTGAGACGACTGACACTTCAGGCTACCTATAATCACATCTAACAGCATATTCAATAGCAATGTTAAACAGTACCCATAATTCACAATGGTTCAAACATGTTGCTGAGCAAAAATAAGGATGTTTGGGAATACTGATCAGTGTATGTACTGAGACTGCTGTTGACCCTGACCCCTGTGCCAACACTGTATTACCATTACAACTAAATAACACAAGCCTACTTTGATCATGTACATGCAATTGACTGTGTACATTCAACTCATTGATTTGTTTCTGAAAGGTGTCATGAGAAAACTGTTGCTAGTGGTGAGGCAATAGTCTTTGACTTTCAAGCTTCTGCTTGTTGCTAAAAACTTAACTGGAGTATTTTTCTGCTGTCTGGCCTCTGCCTTGCAAAAATAACATGTGGTTGTAAAGAAGGCAGAGAAATTTACTAGATCAGTAGAAGAAAATCAAAAGGTTCTGACATTTTCAATGCACAGTATCCCTGCAGGGTGGCCTTACATATATCTGTACTCTCAAGTTAACAGAATCTTGTAGAAATAGGTATTGTCCAGAGTTGACTAGTGAGGCAAAGGGCTTATAAATGGTTGGAGCAGGTAAGATGTCAAAGATGGTACTGTATTGCAGGACCTATTTACAAGTAAGCTATTTAGTGAAACTGAAAAACTAGGCTTAGAACTAAAGGTGCAGTAGATCAAAAAACACCACTTTTGCTTTGTCAAAAAGACATTAACTTCCCAGCTTCCTATTTAAGTGGTTTAATTGGATGACTGGATTTCTACAAGTGAGTAGATTTAAGAATGCTTGCCCTCTCTTGAAAGAATGAAAACCCAACTTATCTTTGGCCTGAAACAAAATGCTGGATACCAAGAATCTTTGGTAAACCCTTGGGCAAGTCAGAGTTGGCATCTGTGTCTGTTGTTGAAACACATCAAAACATGCACATTTTAAATCCCTAACAGCAATACCATACTGCACTATTTAGTACCTGCCATCCTGAGTGATTTATGCTATTTGGAACTAACAGCACTTACCTGATTGCTTAGGTGTTTAACTGCAAAAGGACACCCAGTTTCAAGAGACAGTCCCACACTTTAGATTGTCCCTGGCATCATACAGATCTAAGAAATATGACATGACAGCAAATAGATCATTGGTTACAGCACACACCAGTAAAAAGCAACACATTTACAGCCCAGTTCCCCAAGAAAGACATGCCACTTGAAAACACAGCAAGATGAGGATGCTGCATAAATAAGGTATCCAAAGAATAGGGTGTACCTGATTACTGCTATTGGGAAACATGTTCTGCTATGATCATACAAAGTGGTATCTTAAATTATCTGTTAGCTGTAACTGTGGCTCCTGGTAAAATGGCTGTTTACAAGTTATAGATAAGTTCACAAACAATCCAAAAAAAAAAAAGCTACAACAAGTTTAGTCCTGTGCTTTCTTGTATCCTGCATTTCTTCAATTGCTTGAGATGAAGCTATGAATCTTGGACAAGCTAACTAAGGAATTTTGTAGTTTTCTCACCAGAAGTGACTTTTTCACCTATGTCACCTATGACACTTTGATTGACATACATACCTTTACTGAGTGTCTCTCCAGCACACAGAGAAGTACCAATTTGTCAATATATAGGAGGAAAAAGGAGGTATTGACATACCTGTTGATAGAATCTTAGATGAGCACTCTGGGAGCATCCACCAAGACTTTCCCGATATAGTTTGAGGCACTACAAGAGTCAGAAACAAGGGGGAACATAAACATGCATTTTAAAAAACACATCAGATGTGCCTAACACTGGCTGAAGAATGATATGCCTGAGTTGTCCTTGGTACACTGGTCAGTACACTGGTTGCATCCCAGGTGGCAACACTGCCCCAAACCTAGTGCGAATGCTGCTGAGGAGAGTTCATTCACAACCAAAACTGTGCTCAGTTTGCACCTCCAGAATCTTGCAAAATTTGGCACCAATTCTTGCTATGTGTCTGGATTGGCTGGATTGAGTTTGGGCACTGCAGATCTCAGTCAAGTGTACCAGCCACTTGGCTAGCCACATGTCGCCACTTGGTAAGACATGCAGACAGTCAGAAAGATCTTTTTTGACGTGGCAAATTGCAGGTCAACGACCCTCTTTTATACTTCCCACATGGAGAAGATGTCAAGCTGACAGGATTGCTAGTAGAAGTAGCTTGTAGAAATGGTATGGCCACGTCTAACACATCTCAACAATGATACCACTGATTTCAAGTATTTTGACGAGCGAAGAAGAACAAAGGTAATGAAAGAACAACAAAATGGTACTACATTAAATAATGTGAAAACACAGATTACAATGTGCCTCCTCCAATACAAATAGTGTTGTCTACCCCTTATCTTTGCCTGACAGTGAGGAGCTGTGCAATTAACACCTACAGAAGCTCAACCATACAGACATCCAAACCAACTAACCAAACAGTTGGAGTCAGAGACAGACATGATTTCTTGCTAACTTCCCACCCAATTGTGTTTGGCTAACCAACTGGCCAAGCTAGAGGCACTGTTTTGTATAGTGCTGCAGTGTTTCGTGTCTGTGTCACCTGGGAACCCAAGTTACGCCAAATTGCTGTCCGGCAAATTACTTACGAGCAGCAAAAATCATGGTAGGACATGCAGTCCTCTCATATAATGCTACCAAGCCTGTACAGACTTGAATAAAAATTCTCCAGAATTATACATAAGTGTTACAGCACTGATGACACTGTACAGATGTCACCTGCAATAACAGATTTACTTTGGCCACTTGGGGGCAGCAGAAACAAGATGTGAACACACACCACTGACTATCAGTGGTATCTTTTGCAAAACCATTGGCAAATAGTTGCTTATTTACAAATCCAGAATTTACAAAGCAACATTGTCCTTCAGTAGTTCTCTGGTCTCCTGGCAGTCTAGGTTAAACATTCATTCTCCTGATCTGTTTTTGGTCTTTACCATCTCCTGAGTAAGATATCTGACTCTTTAGCTTCTGAATGTTTCACTTTGTTTACCAGCTCATTGCTAATTTGGTCTACAGTTAGTGCTGAGCAGATGGCTGATGAGAACAGTCCACAGTAAGTGAAGTTGAAAGCCAGAAAACCAAAGCTGACAGCCACTGTAAAACACAATAGGGCTTAGGGGAACTACATACTTGTGTAATAATTCACTATGATGTAAACTTGTTACTAGTTTATCTCAATGACTGAATCTCTGTGTGGGAGGAAGATGTGGGATAGGTCTGCCACAGTGTATTTTTGGCACTGACATTAGAGGGAGCAAAAGATTTTTCTTCAAGTCACCACAGTGGTTTAAAAAAAATCTTAAAATCTGATCAGAAAAAAACCCTTAAATATTAAGAAATGAAACTCTATGATAGTTCTCTATAATAATTGTTGACCATAAGGTCTTAAGATTAATACTCCTTACTTTGGACTCTTTAGTGTTTTTGAAGCACAGTATCTTTAAAAAAAGGAGGTTTTCAATGAGGACAGGGGCTGCTGGATTTAAAAAGCTTATGATTCAACAGGAGCCTGCATCAGCACTGCTCAGGGAATTAATGTCAGAGTCCTTGTTGTTCCACCTTAACCCTCACACAGGTCTTACCACACACAATTTCCTGTGGGGACCTAATTCTGTCAAGGAAGACTAAACACAATCCATCCAATCAGGTTATTGTATGCCAGCTACTAATGTGACAGTTTACAGATGTAACAGCCAAGACCTGCAGTAGAGCATTGAGTACATACTGGATAAATAAACTAAATACAGAGATGGATGTTGCTTTGGTCTACATGACCTAATTATCAATACCAAGTATCATAATCAATAATTACAGTCATTTATTAATATTACTTGGCGTACAAGCATTAGTTATCTTTAAGAAAGTTCAATACAATAACATATATTTTGTTAACTAACACTGATTAGAGTAGATAAAAGTTTTCATTTTCGACTGCAATATAAGAGACAACAAGGGATCTAGTGTGAAGGTTCTTCACATTAATTTTCTTTTAGTGAATAAATGTAAGTATAGAAATATAAAGTATGTGATACAACTGCTCATATTTTTGTTCCTGACCATAGCTAAATGGCGCAGAAAATATACTTCATTTAGTTAAAAATATTGACCTACTTGGTACACTTACAAAACTATATTATCTTAACATAAGTTTACTGTATTATGTTGTGTATAAACTCACAACATAATATTGTATATGCACCTAACCCAAGATATAAAGAGTCATTAAATAAGTCTCTCTTATCACATAACACAGAATTTGCTCAGATGATGTGGAATCTGTCCAACTGATGGAAGCTGCAGGTCTGCAATGGACACATGGAGGGTATTTCTGTAAACAGAAATAAATATATGTAAAAATGAGTACATAAAACATTTTGACATCGGACTAATGATGATAATAATGATATGTTCTATATGAATGTAGCACATGTTTTATATTACATTACAGTTGTGGTTCTGTTTGTCGTCAGACTTCATTCAGCTGTCAGAGAGAAAAAAAACAGATAAAATCATGAGGTGAATGCTTCAATGTGCCACATGAGAAACAGTATATTTGTAAAAGCATACAGTATGTTTCTGAAAATATAAAGGTACTCTTAGTAATTTTATCAATATAGGTATGTAGACAGCCCCCTCTTGCTGCAGGACTGTATTGGTTTCATGATGTTTTGGTTTTCCCTGTTCTCAGGCTTGTATTATGCTGCCCTCTGGTGACAGTGACTCAAAAAAATAAATTCCCTGTCCCACTTTTAAAATCCCATTTAAAGAATCAGAATTCAGCATTCAGCACTCAGTATTTACATGATCATTTGCACTGGCAATCATAACATAATGTTACTAAAAGTATTTACTGTATGTTGAATATATCTAATGAATTTACTATCTGAGCCACTTTTTCTGCAGATTTTTTTTGTACATCTTATGAATATTCAGCCAAAATATCTGCATCTACAGCTGCATGCATTTTAGTAATATTGACAAATACATTTTTAATCAACATACTGATGACATAATTTTTTTGTGTTTTCCCATTTCCCACTATATGGCACACAAGTAACATGATAGAGATGACTGTAAAAGACAGTGGGAAACTATTATATATCCATTGATTGAAACAATATGAATATATTTGGTGTCTTATTTTACACATACTCAACTGTGTGATATTTTTATCAGTTTCTTTGCAACACTGCTCAGTTGCAACAAATGCAAATAAAAACCAAAGTGAAATTCAACATTTTCACTGCATTAAAAACACTACAGGTATATTCTTATTAAAACATTTTTTGTTACTTCATTATTAAGTCATTAAAAGGAAATCAATAAGAATACCCTTACTCGACCAGTCTCTTGTTTAAATTGTCTTACTTTCTAGGGTGCATAATCCATTCAAAACAGCACTGTGGATTACAATGACTCGTGACTGGCCAGCCTGTAGTACTACTAACTAACAGATACAAAACACCTAACACCCATTCCATTTAAGACCTATATTTCACAGTCTTGAATGCTCTTGATTATTATTGTCTGCTTATTCAAAGTACAGCTCCCTTTGTAATAAATAAAATGTTCCACCACTAAACAAATTTAGAGAAGCTTTTCAATGTAGGGTAAGTTCACTATGTAAGGAGAGGACGAGGTGCATCAAATGATAGAGCATTTTAGGAGTGGATTTTAAAAACTCCAGGCCATTAATCACAGTGTAAAGTTATTTATATTTATTTACTGAGTTAAATTGGAATGAAAAAAACAAAGCTGTGATTTGTTACTTATACACCCCTACAATCTTGTTTTCATCTGCTGTACTTAGAAATGAGTCGCTATGAACATTCATCACCTCTCAGACAAATATAGAAAGTAGTATGTAATGTAAATAAAAAGGCACAATGCATTGCTCACTTTTGTTTTTGCATATATTGTTCCAGTTACAAATATGTTTGTCTACCATGGTATAAGTAAGTATAAGTTTGTTCTCTGTGGAAATTTTGCTTACAATGCAATAATGTCAGAATGCAGCTGAGAAAGTGCATGGCAGAAATGGTTTAAAACTGGACATGGCTGCACGCTGTAGTTACCACGGGCAACCCCACTCTGTAAGATGTGCATCAAAAATGCTGTACATGCTGCAACTATGAAATGACCTTGATAATTTCATACCTTTAAATTTGTGCATGCATTGCGAAAACAGTTGCACAAAATGCACGATGCATTCGATTCCTTGATAAACTACTGTAAGATCTTTGTGCAGCCCTTACCTTTCACTCTGCAGTGACTGAAGATGCAGACCTGGTCCTCATCTTATATTGTTAAGCCTCTGTAGTCACTCCTCTCCAGTTTCCTCTCTGCAGTGTGCACGATCTGAGGTGAAACCTGGTGCCTGCAGGGAGCACCCTTATATGTAGTACCTACAGAGCTGCTACACTGTCAGCCTGGGACCCCGGACCAATGAGAAGAAAACATGTGCAAATGGCCATCTGCAATGGAAAAACAAATCCTGTAAAAGATTTTGTGGATTTTGCTGCACGAGGGAATGGTGTCCAGCTGCCATGAGTCTTAGTGACAGATGCTTTTTCTCGCTCTCACTTGGCAAACATGCATGTTCCTCTGTATCCTCCAGTGGCCTTAAATACTCTAAACCTGGATACTCCTTCAGCCTCCACCCATACAACACTTTCAGTTGAATAAATTTAGCTTTCCTTCCTGGTAAATACTATCATGTTTAATTTGGCAAGCTACGGCACTGTTTATGCTTCATGTTAAGTGACTATTCTAACAAGACAACTGTGGGGAGGTCTCAGCTTATCATATCAATATAACATAAAATTGATAAGATTAAGTAAAAGTATATTTACGCAACATGAGCAGTCACCAAAGCCACCTTCAAGGCTTCTTCTGATTAAGAGCGGTGAAAGGATTTCGATAACATGCTTAGGCAAGGTTTCAACAATAAAAGTGATACATCTCATTTGCAGCTCTGAGATGTCATGTTCACTTGAACTGAACTGACTGTCAGGGCCAAAAGCTTTTGCTCTGACTTATCTACAACATTACTTACCTTGTCTTTAATCCCTCTAGCGCTGTAAGCCCTCTATGAGCTTTGGAGGCAGACATCTTTTAATTCTGTCCATTCACCTTTCCTCTCCAGGCTTCATTGAGACACGTGCTTGATCTTGTCTATGGCATTGAAAACACACCAATATAACTTAAAGGTCATTACTGAAGGAAGAATAGCTGAAGATGCTGTTTCTGAGTTTCCCTTTTCACTTTAAAGCTGCAGCAATCAATATTAATTAACAATAGATCAACAAATAAAGTGTAACATGAAAGGAATGACTTACAGTGTCCAATCTGATGAGAATTAGTTCTCGTCAGCTCTTAAGAGACTTTCAGTCTGTTTCAGTCATTTATTTTAGTTTTCTGATTTTCACGTTCTATGACCTGAGTTTCAACTATGCTACTATTGCATTTTTTTTCAATCACATTTTTTCTGTCAGATTCTGTAACACTGAAGTATTAACTTCATTAAAAAAATAAAATAAAAAGCTCAAACGGTTGAACAGTAATTAAAAGGTGTGGGGCTGGTGCTCTGCAAGGCAGACTGGCCCACAACTTCACCGTAACCTAATTTGCTCCAATAAACCAACTGTACATCACCTGTCCGGTACCAAACAGCAGACAGACAAAGTTAGCAGTAAGCTGGTGGACATAATGAAGCATCTAGCAGCTTAAGACTGAGACATTTGCTACAGGATTTGGAGTTGGAAGAGTTGAAAAAAAAAAAAAAAAAGCTAAATTGAGATTAATTTTGTACTTTTGTCAAAACAGAAACACAGCTTTAAATAGATGCTAATGGTGCTCCAAGGCTGATGGGTGTCTAAATGGACAACTGTTTGCTAACATGTAGATTAAGAAAGGCTATAATTCACCTTTCAGACAAAAACTATACATATTAAGCCTCTATTAATTACTTTGAAAAAGATTTCTAATGTAAACATTTATTTTATTCACATTAATGTAAGTTTATATACTCATGTATTAAGATATTACTTGAATATATGTTGCAGATGTTTTCGTGTTGGCTATTTGATGTGAAAATGTTAAAAAGTAAATGTCTGACATGATCCTGTAAGACCATCTATACTTTGGCTCACTGGATTTGCTGCTTCACCTTTAATCTCCCGCCATTTATAATCTCGAGCGAAGCCTGTGTTGGATCTCTCTGCAGTCAGATGAAGCATATGGCTCCAGCATCTGTGGGCCGATTTACGTCCAAGAATTCCCTGCTTGGCCACTACAGCAGCAGCTATATTAGGACTAAAGCCCACGACTTTCATTGACAAAATCTGATTTAACCATTGACCGTATGTTCTCAATGGACTCCTGCCTTGGTTAAGGTCACCAACTGTTCAGACTTTGACTCAGCGTTCACTGTTGCTTTAAAGTTAAAAATGCTTCATGCCTATATATCTGTTATGTTCTGACATATGTAGCTATGGAAGCAAATGCTTTTAGTAACAAAATCAAACCCTTTGTTTTAAACAGCACGTTGACTGGACTCACCTGGTTGCTCAGGTTGCAGAAGCTTCTGTTACTGAATCTCTTTTTTTTTCCCTTCTCTGGTTTGAGATGTTAATGTGCATTTTGTCTTCGAAGCAGTACTGTTAGATCTATTTAGATTTATTTTAACAATGTGTTTTACAATGTATGTCTAATATCATTGGATATAAACAGCTGTTTTATTTGTGGTCCACCTTGTGGTCCATATTAGTATAAATATTAAAGATGCTCCTTTAGAGATTGTATTGTACAGAAAGTTTTTACTAAATGTGCCGAAATTTTTAGAAATTAACGTGTGATTTCTACCAAAAAATTGTCCCTATCAAAAGTGTCACAGAAGTGTGTGGATTATCCTGTGTTAAGGTATTTTGTATATTTTTGTTTATATTTTGGACCACACATTTCATCCCAGTTGCCATCATTGTACTGGGATGATGGCAAAAAATGTCAGTGGTGGATATCTTAAAATCACAGCCCATAAAGAAAAAAACTATCTGCATAGCTAAATATTACTTTTAATTAGTGAATCCCAAATATGAGATTCTAAATCTATATATTTTTCTCTTTGTGCAGAGCGATATCTCCAGATATTAGTGGATGTGGAATTGTATGTTAACTATAAATTAACTGCACGACCTCCAGTTGAAGTGCCATAACGCAGACAGAGCTAATAAAACCAGATCCTGCTAATGTCTTAAACCACAGTCAACCCCAGTCTGGAAAACAAATTACACATGAAACTGAGACAACACATTAGAAACACACAAAATTTTCTTAAAGTACTGTCTTACCTTGGGATGAACTTGAATGGAAGTCATCCAGCCGCAGACAGTCGATCATTCAAGACAACAATAATTCATTGATCTACTGACCCATAGGAACAGCAGTGTCTGACACACGCCATCATGTGGGACAAAGCTTTAGCAAACAGACACAACACCGATCACCATGACGGAAAACAATTTCAGGGAGACTGGCTGTTATCGATCTCCGCTCTTGGCAAATGAATTAAAACAACATCCAGGGGCCACGGGATGTCTGACAGTATAGTCACATTTTCCCATCAAAGATAAAGAAAAATTATATATCGTCAATGTGAGAAGACATGGGGCAGATTACAAGCTCAGTGGCTGGGATAACTTAAAACTCGATCCTGGGCCCCTGCTGACCTCCAACCTGCCACCCTCTGTACAGTGTGTGTGTGCCGCTGCCTCCAAGTTCCTGTTAAGTACACACACAATGTGCACAGGAGAGGACACATGGCAGCATCATTATGTACACAGAGACTGGGAAACCAATGAATTCTCCAGCTCTGGAATAATACTAACAGGCATCAGGTTCCCCTAGTGTTTGTCATAATTACATTAGACATCAATGTATTGAAGAATATGCACCATACTGCAGGACACAGGGCCCCGCTACAAGTTTTATTTGTACTTCAGAGGTACAAATTCTCTACAAATTTAAAATGAATCAAATTCGTCATCTTCTTCTTCTTCTTCTTATTAATATTATTATTATTAGCAGTAGTAGTAGTATTGTGATTGACTGAACTTTAGGACCCTGGAGGTTTTAGCCACCAGTCTCATTAAATCCAGCACTAACTTTATGCACATTTTTCAAGTAGTGGACTAACTATGGCACCTCACTTGTATCATGCGATTAATATTCTTTATTTTTGCATTTCCCTGGCAATAACAATAACTTTTTTTCTTTTCATGCACATGTTGCATGAATGTAGATTCTCAGTATGAAACACACATGAAATGCCTGCAGACCTTTTGGGCGCTGGTCCTGGTCCTGGTCCTAACTCCAGTCCAGGTTTTTGTGGTGGACCTGGGTGGCAAGGCGCAGCAATCTGCAGCATCCCCACACGTAGCCAGCCAGCCAGGCAGCCACACACGCCGCCCGAGAGGCTGCTATGAAGTTACACCATTAAAGTAAACACAACACATTTATAGATAGATTATCCCAATTACTAGATAGGAACGCACTTTATATAGACGCAGCCCCCGTCCGTGCGGGCATTTTATAAACATATGCATGCTGTAATGTCTTTATATAACTTCGACATGTCGCTGAAAATGTGTTTGGGAAGAACAGAGAGAAACTGGAAACGCATCAGCTCTGGTGGACAACCTGTGGTGCGCGCTTAGTTTTGCGGGCGAAAAAAAAGAGGCAGCAGCGTGGTCCCTTTTTTTTTTTTTTTTTTAAGAAAAACAAAAAGTGAACTTCCTGTTTCGGGGTGGTCCACAGACTGTGGAGAAAGGGAGGGAGCGGGGAGGGAAGGAGGGAGGAAGGGAAAGGGGAGGGGGGGCGCATTCCCACATTGGCTGCGTGCAACCAACTCCGGGGCGCTTTGCGGGACTCCAGAGCCGAACATGGGGTTCAGTTTTGTCACCGTGTGCGTGCGTAAAGTGACTCCGAGGAAGTGGGGGGAAAAAAGAAGAGAAGAAGGGCCATGGAAAAGCGCTCCTGAGACGGGATAAAGTGTTTCTGTGCAGAATTCAGTCATCTCCATCCGAGCGCGTCTGCCAGGGAGTAGAAAGAGAGAGAGAGAGACAGAGAGCGAGAGAAAAGGAGAGAGAGAGAGAGAGAGAGGGAGGCTTTACTGGAAACTCAGACTTTCACAGTCCTTGGACAATCTGAGCTTCCTCCGGGAATCAAGTCAGAAAGTTTCATGCTGAATATCCCTGCACTAAACCTGAGGTAAGCTGATGATCCTTTCACGCTTTTGAAATCGCTAAACAAATGGCAAAAATATTCGGTGCTATCATATTTATATGCAGTGTGGGAAAAAAAAACATGCAGTTGTGTCAGACGTGATGTTCTGGTAAGTCCACTTTTGGATGATTGTGCGTGACTTTTACGCGCTGACTTCGCTCCATCAGGCTGCTTCAAATTTCCTGCAGATTTTAGAAAACGAGCTGCGTAATTTTGCTACCGGCCGAGCACAAAAATGTGAGCTGCTCCAGCCGCTGTGATCCTCCGTTTTTGTTTTTTTTGTGGGTTTCATTCACTTGGTTGCTCCTCTGCGCAAAGTAGAGCTGCTCACTGCCTCCTCCGAGAGGCGGCTGGCCTGACCGCAGTCTCCTCCGTGCCGTTTGTGGAGATGTGAAAAAAAAATGTGCTGGTACGCTCAAAAGTTGGTAAGAAGTTTGAGTCTGAGACATCAGAAAATGCCACTTTTCCTGCCTTCCTGTGCGTCTTGTTGGAAGTGCCTCTTTCAGGGGTCTGACCATACAAGCCCAGTTTAAAATCATCTGGCAGAGCCCAGGGTCGCAGGGCCACCCGGGAACAGCTGTTTCTTGTAACCCTGAAATGCTTGAGGTGCCAATATCTTTTCCAAATGTGAGTTTCTGTCAGGACACTCATGGAACAACATCATCACTGAGCACCTTGTGAGGCTTCAGGGGGCAGAAAGCTCCTGTAAATGCCCCATCCAGTGACCGATGACTGTGTCAGTAACTCACTGGTGTCCTGGCATGTGCCGGCTGAAGGTTTCCTTTCAGTCTTTTAACTTAAAAAAAAAACAAAAAACATTCAAGCCTCCCATAGTCTATCTCTAATCTGAGCTAGATTATTGAATCTAATCTAATTATCTCCGTTTGAGGTGACTGTAGCTGCTAATGTAGGAAGATTAGGCTGCTGGTCTTCATGTAGTGGCCCTGAGACTGAAGAGCGTCAACACTGGACTCAATAGGACAAGCCAAACACTTATTTATTCCAAAGTGACAGTGAGAAGTGCTAAGCACACAAACTCACAACCTCCCTAAACAGTATTTGCACAGACACACTCACATACACATACACATACACAGAGAGTGTATTTGCAAGTCACAAAGGCTTTTAAGTAGATCTCCATAAACATGAGAGGGAAAGACAACGATTTATTAGGATGAATTTTAAGGAGAATTGTGTATTATCTCTTAAATAGTTGTTCAATTTTGGGGGGGTTTAAGTGATTATTGTGGACAAGAGGCAAAAACTATGGTCAGCAGTTATGATGTTTTGTGAAATTGTGAAAACTTCAGCTCAACTTAACTTTATAACCTCCGCTTGTTGAGGACTACTTTGTGTGAGCTGGACTAAAAGCGTGTGAGCACCTCAGACGTTTTGTTTGATTGCAGGAAATCCGAAACCACAAGTAAATTATTTTTTTTTAATTCAGCTTTTTGAATGCAATCCATTACAGAGAAGCACTCGGACCCTTCTCAAGGTTGAGACGAGGGGACAGTGGGGGTGGTTTCGAGGAAGGAAAGTGCACTTGTCCTTTGGCCACGTGTGAAAAGCTCTGCAGGGGTGCTTCCTTGCCCTCCCTGGTCTTTATCAAGTGTGTTAAGGCCAAAAGGCTCCGTAATGGGAATGCTCTTAAACAAATAGACCATACAGGAAGCAACTGTCCTCTGGTCCAGTCACAGGAGAGGACCGATGTGGTTTATCACAGCCATATCAGAGGGGTGATAAGTCTCTATTAGGCTGAATACAATTGAATTTAGTGGGATAAATTCCTTCCTAAACAAATGTCGGTGGAGGATATTAAGGCTGTTAAATCTGCGCTCCTCATGTAAGCAATATGAGCGATGACAGTTCTTTAAGAGACATGTAAGAGCAAATCACAAATAAGAAGTGTCTCAGCATTAATGATGTGGACAGGCAGTTACATGACACATGGGTACCCAAAGGCAGGCAGCAACAAGTGGCGTGTTTTTGTCCAGATTCCATTTTGGTCCGCTCAGCAAGAAACATGCGTCACGTGATGCCTGCAACAACCCCCCAACAACACACACACACACACACACACACACACACACACACACTCCCACCCCAACAATCCTCCTCCCTGACACCCTCCTCCCACCTTCCAGTGAGAGGGAGGTGAGCTGGGGAGGGGGTGGGGGGGCTGAGACCACCCTCACTGGGATCACAGCCCCTCAATCAGGCTCTTTCACACCCTGTGAACCTGAAACAATCAGGGTTTAATAGCAGCTGTCTGTCTGTGCCGGCCCTGGCCAAAACCGTGTAGGCCCACAGCGCAGAGCCGATCGGCTTCGGCCGCCGAGAGAACAGAGGATGCTCCAAAGGACACATAAGCAAAGACACACACAGACACACACACAAACTCTCTCTCTCACTGTCTTTATCCCCTGCTACTCTTTTCTCTCCTCATCTTCTAGCTTTCCTCCAACACTTCAAGGCTCCCTCAGATCACCGGTGTCAGGGTCTGGTATTTGAAGGTTATTTTGGGTCACTGGATTGCGTTTGTGCCGTTTTCAAACTGCTGCGAGGCTTTATCCGTGTTGTGTGTCGTCATTCGCGGATGTTGCTCGCTGAGACCAGAGTGAATGGATTTTCGGTCGTGGTTGTTGTTTTGGTTATCATCATTGAGCCAAACTCTATCCCACCGGAGCCGCCCGAGTATCACAAGAGGCCACAGCTATCATGTGCGGCAGTAATCTGTATTCACTGTTGAAAATAGTTGCGTAAGGTCTGATTGCACCAGTGATCTCACTGAGCTCCCTGTAGAGAATCCCTCGTCCTAGAAACGTAACACTGAGCACATCAAATGGTGCTGAAATGAGAATGAATGACACCAGAGGGCAAAGGCATTAGACACTTTACAAAGCTTGAATTGCATTAGCCAAAGGGCACACATAATAGAAAGGGGAAATGTTGCAGTCATGGGAAATATTCTGAAAATCATTGTTCACAGTCACTTGGCGCTTTCCCACCCATTAGAAGGCCTCTCAGACAAATTGCTGCAGTGGAGATTAAAAAAAATTATCTACAGAGACAATCGGTTCAAAGCATTAGAAAAATGAAAGGTCAGCTATATTAGATGTAATTATTTAAGTGGATGGATGAGGGGAAGTTTAAGCCACGGTGTTGACTGGAGATTCAATACTAATGTAGCTTGCAGATAAACTGTGGTTACGGTATAGTTAGGGTGAGGCAACTAAAAGACTTGGTTAAAGTTAGTGAAAGACTGTGATTTTGGTTTAATAAACCAACAAAGTCTGAGTCACTTTTTCTTTAATCCACAATCTTTCCCCCAACCTTAACCTGAACACCCAACCATCACCAAAACTTCCCTCAATTGGATGAACATTGCCACAAAACTCAATAAAAGTAGCAAATATGTTTTCTCTAAAAATGTATTTGGCATATTACATGTATGTATACAAACAAATTTTATAGGAGGCAGGGTTGCTGATCTCCTTGGGTGGAAATCATGATCCGAATCGTCCAATATGAACGCAAGTCCTTAGATTCCATCTTGGAGAACAACACACAGTGAAACAACAGAGGGCCAACCTAACAAGGTGGTCCTAAAAAAAAAGTCTCATTTTGGACCAAGTGACCAGTCGTTCTGTCTTTTTTGGGCGGGTCTGGCCCATAACGTGGGAACACTCCGGTTCAGCCATTAACTCACTGCTCCAATGTCTTAATACTAGACATGAAAGGTCAGGTCACATGTGGAGCAGCAGGCTACATTATGAAAGATGCTGCTTGTACTTTAGATCAAATGCAGTGTTCTTTAAGCCTCTGCCTATGGGAACATGTGTATATGTGTGTGATATAGATTTAAGCACGCTGCTGACAGTAAAAGGCAGTCGGTCCCTTCTCCATCGCTCCTCCTCCTCCTTTGAACGAGGGCAGCGGTTTTTGATACTTTAGATACACATTTGTGTGTGTGTGTGTGTTTGTGTGCATATGTGTAAAAAAGCGGCTGGGCATGCTGACTATTAACTATCGTCTCATGTGGTTGATATTAGGAATCAAACTAGTGTTAATAGGATCCAGGTGAGATTGTGAATGGCTTTCATATGCACAAACAACCCACGCTGATACTTACTCATTTCCCACTGTTGCATTAGCTTGGTTTGTAACAATGGGCTCGTGGTTGGGTTTTTTCTTTGAGCGATGGTGGCTGGCTGTGGATGACAAGGGTGAAACATGAGCAGCGTCTGTGGAGGAGGCAGAAAAAAATAGATCTTGTGATTTTTCAGGATGAGATGTTAGATAAATCACACTGCTGCACGTTTAAACAGCGTAGGAGTGATAGCTTGATGAGTTTGTTGTTTACAGGTGTGTACCTGTGTGTGTGTGTGTGTGTGTGTGTGTGTGTGTGTGTATTTGAGCACACAGGGTCAGTCGAGTCGCAGAGTACGTATATATCCTTACATGATTTTGCACCTGTATGTGTGTTGGCTGTGCGCGCGTGTGTTTCACTGTGTGTGTTCTCAGCCACTGATGACTCACGGCGAGCTGTCCTGTCGGCAGGCAGAAAGCGAGGAGGAGGCGGTGTTTTGTTATTTCACCAGGTTGCCATAGCCACGGTGCATTCGGGTGCTGCCATCATCAGTGTAATTACAACGCAGTGTCTGACAGTCACCCTCCTCGCCGACTGCGTCTCCAATAAGAAACAAACTGTCAGACCAGTGCTTCCGTTATGCTGTCAGATAGTGGTAAGGGTGGGGAGTGGGAGGTCATCCTTGTGATATGATGATTTTTTTTTTTGAGCTCAACTTAGAAGACCAAAAAGAAAAACATCTGGGTGAAACCCTCACTTTTTCTCTCCTGCTCTCCAGCAATCTCTCATTTTAAAGTAGAGTTTAGGCAGAGAGGTTAGATTACTCCTCCTTTGCAGTTTGCATGTAAGTCACTAAATTTCCAGCGCCGTTTTATGTGATAGGCTATTACATTTTACTGCTGGAATAATTATTTCCGACTTCTGCAAAGCAAGAGAGAAAGAGGGAAACGGTTTGAGAGACGCTGAGTTGAGAAAGAGTGCAGAGGCATGTCCATGTTGCGTGTGTTTATGATGAGCCTTCTGGACAACAACTCTGTTATCTGAGATGAGATAAGGTCCTAAGATCCTTGGCTCGGCAGATGTTCTTGGGCAACTCGCTGTTCCACATACCGTACTCTCTCATTAATGTGTACAGCAAGTATCTAGGTATTAATGTATAAAGAAACATGGATTTATGTGATTTATAATGTAGCGGTATGTATAATATTTCACATTTTTTTAGGTGCTGAATATGCTCCAAGGTGCAAAAAGATGTAGCTGCACATGACGGCTGACAGCTTCTTGGTATTTTATTATTTGGTGTAGCACCAATAGGCATCAGTGATACCTGTTTCAGTACTGACAGTAAAGTAGTACTCTTTCATTAACTTAGTTTGGGAAATACAAACAAGAACTCTCCGTGAACAAAATGAAGTCTGATCTAGTTCTTTTAGATCAGGAAGTTTCTGGCCAAAGAGAAGATAAACAAATTACACATTTTTCCAAGCACAATTCCAACGTTGGATATTTGACAATTTTCAATACTCAACATTAAGGACACATTTCAGTAAAAGCCAAGTTTGGTACACAGCCTCGGAGTTCAGAGTGTAGAGGAGGTTTGTGTGTTTTAACCTCCACCTCTGCGGTGGATTAATAGCTGCTCAGCGATCATGTAATGATCTTGTGGAGAATAAATCGAGCAATCCCCAAAATTTTCCAAAATAAAGTGCGAGTGAGTGTGAGTCTCAGCCGTGTAACCTTTTCATAAGATCTGTTTAAAAAGCCATTTCGGAGTTTGAAAAGTCAGTAAATGGAGTTTAAGTGCATTCAACCTAAACGACACATTTGTATATGTAAAATATGTGAAATAAATAACATCTTAATGTGCTCCATGTTTCTAAAGTTACAAAATCTGAATTTTAAACAATGGATGACCCAGACCACATTGGCGTTGTTGCTTTGTATTGTATGTTTATAAGAAAGGAACGGTGTGGTCAGAATTTGCAAAACCACAAAAAAAAAGATGAAGAGTCTTTCTCTTTGTGTGTTTTTCTTCTCCTATTTTATGGTGACGTCTCTTCCAAATGTTTCCAGTTCTGTATAAATCTCCCTCCTTTGCCTCATCTTTTTCAACATTCCCTCTCTCCCTCCTCTCAGCCTCTTGCGTCTTTTTCTATTCCTGCTTCCCTGCTCTGTAAGTACGTGACAGTAGTGAGAATCTACAGTGGCTTGCTGATGCCACGTTAACCAGATCAGATGCCATAACAGGAAGTCGGTCCACATGCATGGACGTAGCACAGTGACACGCGCTCATGACTTACTACCTCTGCAAGCCAAATGCAGGCCGAGCCGTCACCGATACGCCGACATGAATCTGTTGTGGGTCAAAGGTAATTGCGCCCTCAGTCAAACAGCCTCATATTTACTACAATACATTTGAGACGACATCCAGTCTGCTGAGCGCTTTGATCAGACTTCAGGCTCTGTATGGAGACTCACAGACTCTCACTGATGATTCAGAAAAAACTCTGCACCTCCGTTTCAATTTGTAAGTAACATCTGCTGATTGTTTTCGTAGCAGGAACGATGATAAATCCTCCTTCAAAGGGACGCATCTGCTACCAAACCGAGGTCATTTAGGCTGAAGAGCTCCGCAGCACATGATTAACAAAAGTGATGTGGTGTGCTTGTTTGGTTGGTTTTGTGATAGCCTAAACTGAAGTAGACTGACTGGATGTTTTCTTCTGTAGCATCAAATTTTGTTTACAGTCGTGTCCGCTGTGGTCCTGTGCCATAAAACGTAAATGGAAACTAGCCGTCTGCTTTGTGTCGAAGCTCTTATTGAGAAAATAATTCTCCTCAGGAAGCAACAAACTATCGGAAGGTTGTGTTTTGTAAGATGTAATTAACTTTAGGTTCAACAAAACTTTTACAGTAGAGAAGAAGAAGAAGACGAGGAACCCCTCACGGAGATTGTACAGTAACGCAGAGGAATACGGCTCGGCTGCATTTGCTGCATATTTGCAAACTTAATTAAGCCTTTAGAAAAATAATATTATTGGCACGAGCTGAGAAAGAGCTTTCCATTTTCATTAACAGCGGAATTTGTTGGAAAGGAAAGAAGGGCAGAAGAGAGTAAAGGGTGCACGAGAGAAACATTTCATAGCAGTGAGTGTGGAGGAGTGAGTGAGAGAGAGAGAGAGCGAGGGAGAGAGAGAGAGATGCAGAGATTGTTTTAAATCCGCAGCGAGTCAGGCTCTCAAATTTATGCCCATGGGCTGCTTCTTGGGTGGGCTGCAGGGAGGGCGGTGCGCTAGCTGGAGCAGGGGAAAGTTGCCGACTCCAGACTGCTCGCCTTGCTCTGAAGCTTGGCTTTTCCTGCTGGAACACATTTACAACTCAACCGTCCTGACTGGCTGACTGGTTGCCTGGCCCTGCCCCGCCTGACTTGACTGCACTGACTGACTTTTCTGCCGCTTATTGAGCAACCACGGTTTTAGATGGTATATCTCTCTCTGTTGTTTTTTTTTTTTAATGGCTTGTTTTTTAGCTCTGGAACGCCGCTGGTAGCTACAACGTAATCGCTGCAAAGAGAAAAGCCGTCGTTTTCACAAGCAAGAAACTATTTTGTATCTTGCAGGCTTAAACTGATTTCCTCTGAGAAGTAACAACAGAGACATTTCACATCTCTACAAAAGAACTTGGATCAGATAAGGCATAATTCTGGCTCCTCTGTATTTCATGCCAGCAATGGCTGTTTGTTTTGCTCAGCAGGAGAAAGATCCGGGCCCACATCTAGCCTTCGAATAGATTCCCTGATGTTTGGGATGAAGGAGAGTAGCTCACTCAACAGCCGACTATCAGGCAATTTTTCGCAGTAGATATTCAGCGCTGGGGAGGAGCCGCCCAGAGTGGTACCAGCTTGATATAAGTTAAATGTAGAAAGACTCCCCTTTAGTTAAAAAAAAGGGATTTCTAACTTGAGACTGGACATTGCTTAATGTTTAAAGCTCTCTGAACTGGTCAAACAATATACATCAGTTTGAGTTCTCTCTCATGTCAAGTTGTACTTAAACACTGAGAGGTCTGTGCAGTGCTGAGTCTCTGTAACCTTTGAAAAGAGGGAGGTTTTCTCTGCCTCGGTAACAGTCTGAATACACAGCGAGGGGATGACATCAGCAGCATGTAAATCAGCTCACAGCAGAGCAATAATCTAAACTTCAAATTTAGAGGCTGGTCGGTTGGTTCGCCACGATAATGTGCTGACACACACACACACACACACACACACGTCCATGCATGCACACACACTACAACAATAAGAGGCCAGAAGGAAGTAAACAAGTGGTTGTTTTAGTATGAGCAAGGATCATTTATCCTCAGATTTACATTTTTGTCAAAGCTTTAATCATAAAATTGTGTGTCTTTTTTTTTAAAAAAAGCAAAGTAAAACATACATTTTCCTCATGGTTAAAACATAAAAACTCTGCTTTCAAAAAGAAAAGAACTCGGTGTGGATGGTTTTCCTTAGTCCCAGCAGTCTTGCATCATTCTAGCCTGCGTGTCTGGCTGCTTTGCGAGCTAATTCGCTCTGAAGGTATTATGGTTATTGGAAGGCTTGTAAACCATTAAGTCTTTATTTACAAGAGAAAGAAAAGAGGGTCTGGGTGAATGTGTGGGGGCGAGCTAGGTCTTGGTACGGGCGCTGACCCCACTGTAAGTGATCAGAACAACTGCATTTCTTAACCAGCAGGCACGGGACATCTGGTCCTATTTGCAGCAAACTGCAGACCACTCCTCAATTACATAATTGTGCCCATTAATTACATGAGGAGGGCCTTCATTTCCTGGTAGCCAATAACTAACGAAAAGAGAGCCTGTAAAGAAGGACTCTGAGACACACGATTATAGTGTGTTTGGTGAAACACGAAGCATGGCCTCCCATGTATAAGAACAGCCCAAGGTTAAAAAGCCACATAGTATATTGTATTTCCAGCCGTGTGCTGAGGAGAGCATGTGTGTGATCATCTGTGAAGCTCACATACATTTTATACGTTAGAGTCGTATTTCTGAGTAAAGTAAGAGTGAAGTGACGTGGCAACACAGCTGTTAGTTAAACACCATTCTTGATGTTAAGAGCTTCAGACAGTTTGTTGTTTCTTCAGCATCAGTAGCCGCTGTTTTTGGCCACACACAAAGCTCCCTGCAGGTCAGCTCTCCTGGAGAAGACCCAGCTCACCTTCGTGTTGTGACTTGGATGGGTGCAGGTGTGGTGGTGGGTTTCACGCCTCGACTGTGCTACTGGCAAGAGCTTGTGTTTGAGGAATGTATGGTTACGACAGCGTTTCAGCAGTAAAGTTTCCCTTTATGTTTTCAAATGCCCAAATCTCAGTTTTTAATTTGGCAGAATTCAGCTCACTTGAAGAAAAAGTTCTTTTTTTTTTCAAGTTTTAGAATAGTTGTAAATGTTCCTCATGTCTACACTAACTATAATAGGCTACTTTAATAGACCATTCTTGGGCTGAAACGAACAATTATTTTCATTATTGATTAATCAATTAATAGTTTTTGTCCATGAAGTGTCAGAGAATAATGAAAAATGTCCAAGTTCTTCAAATGTCTTGTTTTTGTGTGACCAACAGTTCAAGACCCAAATATATTCACTCTGCTGTCATGTATGACATAGAAAAGCATGAAATCCTCACATCTGAGAAGCAGGAAACATCAAGTGTGTGAAAGAAATGACTAAAACTATTATTCCCTCATCAAAGTATTTGCTGATAAATTTTCTGCTAATTGAGCACTCGTTGCAGCTCTAAACAATATTTGACCTCTCCTTTGAGATGAAGATGCAAAACGGCGCGAGTGAGGATGCAAAACGGCCCTAGTTCTGTGGTTCCCATGCCGTGAGCTGACCCACTGCTGCACTCAGCATGAAACAAATGTTGGGATGACAATGCGGCTGTCGCAGCTGTTGTTTTTTCAGGTCCAGAGCTGTTGTCCTCCTCCTCCTCCTCCTGTACTTCTTTCTCCTGATGCTCCTCTTGTCATCATCACTGTCTTCAGTGCCAGGGGGTGCAGAGCGGGATCAGCCCGGAGGACAGGAGCTCACACAGTGATGCACCTGCTAGCAGGAGTTTGAGGAGAGCGCGGGACAACGGAAGAGTAGCTGGTGGGGGAGAGATACTGTCTTTCTGTGAGTGTCGGAGAGAGACAGAGAGAGGGCAGGGCACAGTGAAAGGAGGAGGCTGTGAGAGTGAGTCTCTTGGTCTTTGGACTGCGGGGAGGACTGAGGTACCATGCTGGGCATTTATGCCGGGGCTTATGGGACCAGACTCAGTTGAATACACAGAGGGTCAACAGGGATCCACGCTCACTTTTCTTTTCACACAGTGAGCAGCGCTGTGTGTTCGCACTGTGATAGACTGGCGACCTGTGCAGGATGGTTCCCTGCCTTTCGCCCAGTGCATGCCGGGAAAAACAGCGGAGAATGTATGAATGAAAAATGCTGCCAGAAATCACCCTTGTTCACAGTCTCTATGCGCCACACAAACTGGAACTTTATACTTTTAATATTGTCTCTAGAGTCCTTAACGTATACGACTTTCAACGCCCATTGTTAGAAAGTTGACCAAGTTTCAGAAGTTGTCAAATTGGAATGGTAGCTATGAATAATTAGTTGTTCTCACAGACCTGTGGGTCGGGGCCTCTCCACGCAGTCTCAAGATAAATCTGAGGGGACGTGAGATGATTAATACGGTAGGAAAGAAGAGAAAACAAATCTCTCTGTGAAATGTTGGATCTCTAAGGGGTCAAAAGAAGAAAAGGTTGGAAACCGTACAGCAGAGTATGTTATCTGTCCTTTGAAACCAGTCTGCTGACAGTTTTATGATTTTTAATGCCTTTTGTTGAAACCATATGTAGTGAAATACTGAATGTGGAGCACACTGTTACACAGCCTAATGATCATGACATTAACTTGTGATCGTGGTCATGTCATTTATGTGAAGTTGGTGACAGAGTTCATGTAGTTCAGTCAGGACAGCCAAAACTTAGTTGGTTTATGTTACAAAAGGCACAACTTTTTATTTCATGTCCTAAAAAAAAGTTTTAAAGTTCAGTTTTATGAGTTAAATTTGAAAATAGTGTCTCTTTGTCTCAGTTATTGCTCCATGTACGGTATAGAAACACTACTTTCCTGTACAGTCTGTATCAGTTGTTGATCATAAAAACTATACTCTCACCTCGGTTTCTCTTAAAGTGATGACTCCGCAGCAGGTTGTGAAGCTGTTGGACTTTCCTGACTGCTGATTGTTTCCCCAGCAGTTAAACCCCCTTGTCCTTCACTCTGTTCCCGTTATTTCTATTCAGGATCGCCCGGGCAGTTGCTCTGCTGTGGCGCATTTATTGGCCCTTATTAGCTCGCACCTGTAGTCCATTAAAAGCCCCGGTCTGCTGACGGACTGACAGATTCATACTGTCTTTGAGTTCCCGGCGCGGTGAGAGCTACACTTCATTTGGGATATGAACAGATACTTGTTGTGCTGTAGAGAACAATCGCTGGATGTTCAAAGTTTCAAACACTGAAACCCGCAGGATCCCATTCAAAGGGGTTATTTATCGACTCTTGTCTTCTCGCGCAGCTGTGGAGCAGAAATGTGGTGAGCACTTGTGCGTGTCGATGTGTCTGTGTGAATGTCAAGTGTTGTGTGCATGTGCTCGGGCGTACAGTGGGCGAAGGGTTCCCAAATGCGGATGTTGTGCGAGGAGGGAAGTTGTTGGTGATGTTTGGGTTCAAACTTGTACAAAGTTGGTGCTCGGTAATTCTCACATCATTTGCTCAGATAATTTCACAACCAATGTCTTAGGTAATGCTATTACACAATAGCACTGCTTTATTATTTGCTGTCTTGGCTGTAGAACAATGTGCGTAGCTCTTGCTTGTACCTTGGTCTTTCATCATTTTAGCTGTTGAAAGAGCCATTAGAAAGAAATGAAGGACACACCAAGCAATGCACAAACTTTGTCAGCAACTGTGGATATATTACGCAAATTTTGATACCAGAAAGTAGCCTAACAGGAATCAGCTTCACATGTTATATATACAGTCATTTCTTTTTACGTGGAGCCGATAATGACTCGCTTATCTTTTTTTTTTACACTTTGTTTTTTTGCTGATTAATATTTAGAGAGCAGATGTGTGAGTCTTCTTATGTAACTCTAGATAGATCTTATCTATCTTTGAAAGAAAACAAATAAACATATTTTTTTCAAAATTACAGCCGGCATTAAAGTGACTTGAGTAGCACCAATTACTAATCACAAATAAATCAGCAAGTGATCAGATCCCTTCTCATGTAGTTCCAGTCGGTGGTGAGTCGAGTCCTTGTGGCAGCCACCCCCCTTCTCCTCCTTCTCCTCCTCCTCCTCCTCCTCCCTCGTCTTGTGTGTGTCCCGGCTCACACTCCAGCTTCCTGTGGGATAGAGCTGAGCCTCAGGGCAGGGGATGTCTGTTTCCAACCAACGAGCTCTGTCACACATGCTCCGGCTTGTCAGACTGAGTTTGTGTGAGGGTGATTGGGTGTCAGAGTGAGTGTATGCATGTAAGCGCCTATACTGTATGTCTGCGTGTCTCCGGCCGTCTCCCTGTGCAAGAGTGTGTGTGTTTAGATGTTCAGAGATACGGGTGTTTTCTCTCTGTGGGTTTAGGTGACTGTCTAGGACATGATGAAAAATTCAATTAGCTGGAGTTCGCTGCGGTCCAGGTTCAGCTCGGGTTGCGCAAACACAGCCTTGTCTTTTGTGAGTTTTATCTCGGCAACGGCAGCAGTAGGAATTTAAAAGCCTCTGTAAAACATTTACTGTCTCCTGTTGCAATGGAATATATATATAATATATATATATGTATATATATATATGTATATATATATATGTATATGATACTTGCACACAAGTACGATGAAGTTGTTAGTGTTCTACCGTTCACTAACGTAGAAAAGGTTTCTGTGAGCCCCTAAAACCTGCTCTCTTATGGCAACAGTTCATAGATCAAAGATGTCAAAATTGTAGTTTTTAATTGCAGTTGAACAAGCACAAGTTGCCAAAAAAAGTTGCCAAAAAGTACATGCCAGGAGACTGAGCCTGCTTGTTGTGCAGCTAAAACTTCTGAAGTTTGATGGTGCAGATTTACTTTGTTTTTATCTTTACGAGTGCTGCAGCTAACTAATTTACTTCACCAATTACTATAGAAATCATTTTCTCAATTAAGTGATCATGGTCTATAAAATGTCAGAAATTGTGTTAGTTCAACACTCTGAAATCCAAAAATTATTGATTAACCATCACATCAGACAAAGAAAAACTTCAGATTTGTTGCTGCTTTTTTTGTATTTTTGCTTTTAAAATGGCATGAGAAATAATCATTTTTCTAATCTAATATTTACACAAAATCCAACTTATTTCAGTTTTTCATCCTCTGTAAGACTGAATCTGAAGGCAATGATGGTGTTCTGCTCAAAAACAAGTCGTCAAATTAAAAAATGTCCTCAATCATATTTTATACACTCCGGAAACTAGCTCTGTGGTTTTCCTTGAAACCAAACTGTTCAGTACTATAATTTCACACAGTCAGGGTTTTGCCGTGTTTATGTGGTTCCACATCATGCCTGTATGTTAGGAGACAGTCTGTGGTGTACAAACATCAACGGGATCTGTGTGTATTTCCGTGTAAACGAAGCTGTGTGTCTTTAAGTTGAACCTTCACACACACACGGTGGCTTTCTTTACCTCACTACTTCTTCCCCTGCTGGTTGGCCATCAGAGCAGACTGGTGGTGTGTCTGAGGTGTGTGGCTTACCACCATGTCATTGCCTGGAGGGCTCTTGCCGTCTGTTATCACCTATGCACACAGACACACACACACATGTTGTGTTTCCCTTCTCTGATTAATTCAGGACCCTTTAATCCCCGTCATCGGCATTAATGTGCATAAATACAGATACACGGTTTAACAACACACAACCTGGTGAGCAGATTATTCTTAGTTTTATGGCTGTTTATCATGCAAACTGGGGTCTGTTATGTCAATGAGCCTTACAAGTTTATTCAGACACGAATGTTTGCTGCTGCCAATTAAATAATTTGATGAATTTGAAATAATTAATCTTTTTTATTTGTTTTATTATTATATATTAAATATTGTTTTATTTTAGATTTAATTCCTGCTACATCCATTTTTCATGATATTCACCATTTCAGCTTTACAGTTTGTCTGAGTGACAATAAAAAGCATAGGGAGTTCATCCTGGTCTGATTATTTTTGTGGTATTTTGTTTTTTTTTGGATTCTTTGGATTTTTTTGGGGTTTGTTAGATTTTATTTTCTTTGTGCAAAAAAGGTGATAAGTGTCCCATGTTACTTCCTTTCTGTGCATGTTTTACCTTGACCCAGCAGCACTGTCGTAATGTGACATGTTAATTAATCACATTTTCGTAACGCGATGCATGTCTGTCTTTTTTGCATTTGGCACATTTGCTGGAGGGATATGAGTGGTTCTTGCATATCCCACAAAAATGCCACATTTTCCCAGACTCATTCGGGTAAGAATATGGCCTTTATGTACGCACACACACACACACACACACAGTCACACACCTCCTCTCTCCTTAATACAACCTCTAATACACCCACCGGTCAACAAGGGAGTTGTTGTAACCTGAGCCAAGTGGGGTTTGGAAGTTTGAGGGGAAGTGAAATTAGCAAGTAGAAGATAATTCACTAGCCCATCCCTCTCCTCTCCTCTCATCCTCAGTAAACACGTTGGAGAGCAAACGTTTTTAACTTGGAGTGTCAGCACCAGAGCTCTTCTGCTAACTGACCCGGGGCTCTGAAGAGTTGCACATAACAGGCGCCCACATTGGCTTTTGTGTGCAGGAGGGTCTTTACATAACCCACGTAACCAAGCACATTGTCTAGCAACCAGCCGGCCACTGAAGGGCCTTGTAAATGGAGGAGGGGGTCCGCTTGAGTGGAGGCCAGTAGCGGCATTGAGAGGCTAGTGGAGCTAAGCTAGGTCACGACTAAAGGCTAGTTTGTTAGCCCGATAATGCCCCGAGGGTACTGATGCAATGAGCTCCCTCTGCGCCAACGGGGGCGAGCAAAAAGAAATCTCTTGTTGCAGCGTCGGATTCGGTTTGAATCCAAAACAAAATCGGATTTTAAAGATGAATTGAGGCTCACTTGTTCGCAAAATTCTTGATGTCCTCACGTAAGAAAGTCATGCCCTTCACAAAAACGCCACACTTTTGCCAGTGTAAATCACGTCTTCGTTCCCTAACGCCCCTCGCCGTGCTCCCTACCCCGTTACTCCACAAAGCCCGGCCTTCTTCACCCTGTTTCCACTCTTTGGGTCTGAGCCAGAATTCCCTTGGAACTGCCCAGGATGTTGAGGTATATTTTTCCTCCCCACTCCCGACGATTAGTTTTTTCAAGATGTTTTCTTTTGGCAGGAGTAAAAAATGTTTGCATGTCTCTCTCGCTGCGCCGGCCAGATCACACCCAAGAAGATTTTCATTAAAAAGAACTGTCTGGAGTCATGTTTAAACATTTCAGTGCTGGGTCTTATTAATAACCTAATTAGGGGTATTATTATAAAGTATTTCTGTCTTATTAGATGTGTAAGAGGCCTCAGTGGATAATGGAGGAAATCATTTTTACTATAATTGTGCATATTCATTCCCATCATCCGGGTTTTACAGAGTCAAAAACGTAAGAAACTTTGACTAACACCAATTGTCCCTAAACAGTTGCGAGAGTCACTTGAGTGGCAGCTCAGCAGGCTCTCGCTGGCGACTGCGATTTTGACGTGGCGGCTCATTATCAGCTCCACACTTCACCTTAGATCAGATGATAATGACCCATTTATCACCGACACTTGATGCCCCTGTCATTCCTAACAGCTCCCTGCCAGGACGGAGGAAGCTTTTACTGCCGTTCCTGAGATGTCGCTATTGTCTTCCAATACACAAAGACAAGGTGTCTTGATGGCCCCCGATATTTGGCCCCCGCGTGAGTCCCCCGACGGCCCCTAGTTGCACCACTGAGGTTTTTTCTCGCTATTGTCACACTGGGCTGCAATCACGGGGCCCGGCCAGAGTGAGGGGGCGGGGGGAGGTGGATGTGGCTTGTATGGGTGCTTTGAAAAGATGTGTGAAATAGGAGTATGGGTATTAAGGGTCTTGGCTCGGTTGGGGGTCCATTGTGCTGAATGCTGAGCCCCCTACTGGCATCCATGATCTCCTCCATTGACACAGAAGATCTGCTCCGCTCCCTGTGTGTTTTTTTTTTTTTTCCCTCCCTCGCTACTTCATCTCCTTCGCCTGCGCCCGTTGTCTCTTAGCCTCCCTTCTTCAGCTCTTTTTTTGCTCTGAGTCAGAGCCAAAGAATCTGGAGAGTCCTCCTCTCTCTCTCGTTCGAGTTAACTCAAAGTTCGTACTAATGCCTTTAATGGCTGTGAAGGGCGATGACGACAGGTCACAATCACTGTGTTTCACGATAACGTCAACTGCTACTGTGTGCGTATGTGATGTGGAAAGTATACGGATGCACACATTTTAAAAACACTGAAATTAGCAAAAAAATTCCAGCATAATACCACCTATCCCCAGCCAACTCTGTGTAAAATTAGTATAAAATTTGAGTATTTGAAAGACAAACTTAATACAAAATTTCACATTTTGTTTTCCATTTTTGAGTTAACTACTCAATTATATTTCTATTTTATTTGACTGTTGTTCCAAAGCCCTCTAACCTCTCTACATCTGTGCAATGCTGGTGGAGAAAATAACTGTAAACCCCTTGTTATTTTTTATGTTATTTGATTTTTAGTTTTTGTGTCCCGAACGGCTTTAGAATGTTTATCCTAGAAAATCTCAGAATCAGTCTCAACTCAACAACTCATGTGTATTAAATATGTCATTGTAGAACAGTTAATCCTCCTCATATCAGTACACCCCCCAAATTCTTAGAAATATGACAAAGTTTTAGAGGTTAGTGGTACCTTTCAGTTTAGTGAAATATGGTTGTATGTATGGTTGCACATATGGATGTAACATTCATGTGTGTCATTCAGATCTTGTTAAGACATCAGTTGCACAAGCTTCAAGCGTTTTCTGGCTGACATTTGTTCATACATATACATTCCAGCATCTATACTCATTTGTCTTGATATAAAGTATGTTCTTCTCTCTCCGATTGATCTTTTCTGTCTGCCCCCCCACACTGTGCTCTGGGCGATTCAGACTCAGGTTGCGAGCGTGTTTCGGACAGATTGTGAATGTGAGTGTGTACATACACCTATTTGCACAGCGTTATCCAGCTTGTGTGAGGCCAACAGGAGTCGCGCGATTGTCAATAGTAGAAGTCAATAAAAAGCCGTCATTGACAAAGAGAGAACAAACAGCTGTGGTTTGTTCAGGATTTCCTAACAAACACTCCACAAGGAGGGCCGTGCATGGTGGAGAGAGAAAGAGAGACAGAGGGGCAATGAGGACTTGACTCTCCCCCGTATAAAACCAAATCCAACAGGTTGCTGTCTCACTTGTGAGATTGTGATCCAGAGGCTGGATGCTGATATAAGTCTACACATAAAATCAACACACAGTGGTTAAAGGAAGTATTCAGATTATTCACTTAGTGTAGCAATATTTAAATTAGTTTTTTAAAAATAAATTATAAATTGATGGTTTTTATCATCAATTCTCAAATGGTCACAAACCCCTCTCCTGATCCTAAAAACTAAATTGCATTAGTTTAAACTGAATCAAAAAGTAAATATCCACTTGAAAACACCCAAATAAATTAAACAATTTGATGGCTCAGGTCAAATAAGTCTCACAGGTGATGACAGGTTTTGTATATAAAATCTTACTACAGCTGTCACATAAAGGTAGTGACTACAAAACTGCAATATTTCCATCTGAAATGCAGTGGTGTAGAAGTACAAAGGAGGAAGTGGAAATACTTGAGTTAAGTACCTCAAAATTGTAAATCCACACTCCTCTGCAAACGTACTGTACATGTAACCATAACATTACCACAAGGATCAAGAGTTCACGGCGTCTCCAGGTCAGTGAACTTGTTCCATAAGTTATTGCACTTGCGCTGCCATCCTGACATCACCGTAAAGAATTAAGAAGTTGTCTGACCCTCCCATGTCCCTTGTAAATGTCCCCAGCTGGTGCAGAGCAGTCAGACTGGGACAAATGTGCAGGCTGACCGCTTGTGGCCTGCGGAGAGAAAACGAGGATGGACTGTGGATGTTGTAAAAAAAAAAAAAGAGAGAGAGAGAGAAAGAAAATGTGTCACAGTTTGGCTTGTTTGGGCGGCTGCACGTGTTGACTTTTAGTTTTTTTTTCCTCACTTTTTCTGTAATTACTTCCTTTTACTTCTTTTTGCACTCTTGCGATAATACGCTTTGGCTCTCGCTTTTTGTTGAGAGTTGTGTTAATGCACTTTGTCAAACTGCTCTTGTTAAGAGCACCTGCTAATAAGTTAATGTGTGAGATGTGAATGACAACAGTGTCCCCGGCTTGCACTGTCCCTCGGGATAAGCCACCACAATGGGAGCACAACAGTAGAGCCCTTATGCAAACAAAGTGTCCTCCAATGAAGGAGGCATTTAAAAATGATCGCTCTCCACAAACAGAATGCGACCCTCCTCTCTCTGTCCTGCTGCCCCCCTCCTCCCCTCCTCACCCTCCTCCCTTTTTTTTTTTTAAATCATTCTCCCCCTCTTTCTCTCTCACTTCTTGTCTGTCCCCGTGCCTGTTAAAGACATTTGGCCTGCGCTAAACCTGGAGTGACAAATACTCCCTTCCTCTCGTCATCAAAGGGCTACATCTGTGTCCCTGTTTTCCCACAGCTTTTGAAGGGCTGACCAGTGCAGGAGTGGTAAGGGGAGAAGGTGCTGCGGTGCTGGATATAAGTTGGAAACGGGCAACGAGTGGCCCGGCTGAGGAAAGAGAGGGAAAAAAAAAACGAGGGGGGAACAGAGATCGGAGGTGGAGAGCGGAGCGATTAAAATTCATCCCACGGTGCAAACAAAAGGAGGAATGAAAAAAGGGGGAGAATGCAGGAGAGAAGGGAAAGTGAGTGTTGGGGGGGGGTATGGGGGGGGTAAGTAAGATTTGGGGTGAAAAGAAGATTGTAAGCCTCAGCAGATCCCTGAGCAGAACCCCCCCACCCCCCCGTTCCACTCTCTCTAAATGACTGCCTTTGACTCACAGCACAATTATCCTCTGAGACAACGGAAAACAAGGGAAGGAGAAGGGGGGGAGTGAAGAGGAGTAGGAGATGGATAGATGAAGAGCAAGAGCGAGAGAAGGGGAGAGAACATTAATTATTCGGCAGGCTTTTCCTCCCGAGATTTGCAGAGGCAGGATGAACAGGGGGTCAACAATTGACTCAATTACAAGACAAACTCTCCAAGGGCCCTACACCGCCACTCACCGCGGACCCGGCAGCTCTCGGGCAGGCTGTTGATTTTTTTTCTCCCCCTCTTTTCTTTGCCGGTAAATGTTTGCCCCTCTTCAGGTGCCCCTGGCAGACGCAGGAGCTCCAGCCCTCGGCTAGACTTTAACCTTTTCAGCCTCTGAATGATTCCCCTCTCTGTTCTCCGTGAAGAGCCGGAGGGAGAGAGGGAGCGAGGGAGTGAAGAGGCACAAGAAGGGCTAGAAGCTTTCTCTTTGTCAGGCTTTATAGCTGGTAATGAATAAGAAACGTCTGGTGACCCAAGAGGAGAGGGTTTCTTTTCCATCACACAGGTGGAATTTTCTCTTTCATTGTGGCTGGCCTCGAGTGATGTGGATAAAACTCTTCGGGACGCTGAAGGAATTCAAACAGATTCAACTTATCTGTGCAGAGTTTATATGGGATATTACATAAAACGTAACATTACATTAGCCACAGACTATTGTTTCTTGAGGTATTTTACAGTATTATTGGGCAGACAGTAGGTTTTTATTGTTTTCACCCTGGCACTTTCATACCCTTGTGGTTGTCCCGCGAAAAATGCATTGCAATTACAAAGTATACACACTTTTATCATTTGTTATTTGGGAACATTTATTGCATTAATAAGGACATCAGTGCATGGAGGTTTAATGATATGATGTTGTAATTATGAGTAATTTCTTTAGTGGTTAAATAAAATACAGTAACTGACACGGAAAAGGATTCATTGGGCTTATAAATCAAAAATCTAATTCTTCTATTTAAATACTTTTTAATATACAGATAAATGCTCTGGAAGTTTTATTATCATAGATAAAGTCATCACCAAATAAAGAGAAAATAATAGAAAAATTAACTTCAAAAGTCAAAGTCGAACCAGCAGAGGCCAAGATGCTCTGACTTTTCATTTTCTGGTATGGGTAAGCTCCAAAAACGTTGGATCCTACGTTTCCCACAATACCATGCAAACGCATCCTTCATTAGACACATCCTGCCTCATAACTGTCCACTTCTTTCAAACCCCACAACTCCAGTTTGTAAGACAGGCTTGTTAAAAAGTCTCAGGGTGATGATACCTGTGAAGAAAACTCCTATTTTTCAACCCTGGAAAAATATTTGCTCAGTGCTAAACTGAGCGAATCGTACTGTTAACATTGGCATAAATATGTGAGTGCCAAACGATATCAAATACTTCTTCTTGACTCCCTGAAAGGTTTTACAGATGCAGCACCTGCGTTCTCTGTTTGCAGCGGGTAGCGAGAACTTATGGGAGCGTTCACTATTGTTCCTGGTGACCCCGCATTGATAAGGTCGGACAATACAGTGAGGAATGGGATTTCAACAATAGGTCTCCAGTCCCTCTCTTCCCAGTCAAAAGGACTGCTCAAGCATAGTGCCGCTCAACACTGCTTTCTCTCTCTTTCTCTCCCTCTCTCTCTCTCTCTCCCCCTCCCTCCTATTTTGTTTCTGTCTCTCTTCTTCCATCAACTCGCTTTTTCTTCAGTTGTTCCTCTTTGTCACTCTCATTTTCTCTGCCATCTCTGTCTTTCTCACTCTTTTTCTATCCCTCCTGATTCCCCCCATTCCTCCTCCTTTTGTGAGGGAGAAAGGAGAGCATGAATACCACACACAGACTCTGAGTCGCCCGCTGCACAGCAACATTACTGCCGCCAGATTTTTTCCATCTTAAGTGAATCACTCTACCTCCCTTTTTTTTCTCTCTCGACAGGAAACAGTGGTAAAAATGTACTCTCCTTTCCCTCCTTTTATCTTTGATTCCCCCCCTACGTCATGTCCCAAGGCTCAATTCTTTATTGAGTGTATTATTTGTTGAGAATTGTATCCCAGGATATTATGGACACATGGGTCCCTCCAGCTAAATCAGTGTGTGTGTATATAAACATTTCCTTTTTTTTTTTTTTTTTTTTTGCATGTCTCATGGGCAGTGTAATCATCAAATAATCTGTTTAAATGTTTAAATGCAATTATACTCAGTGATAGAAAGATACTAGGTCAAGTAAGTTTGACTCAAAATGATTAAAATGTCATAAAAGACACCCTTATATCCCAAACCGAAGATATTTATCAAGAGTTTTTGTCTCACACTTTGTACATTGACTAAGATATTTTAAATAGTTTGGCGGTTACTCTTTTTAATATAGTGTACAGTGAAGAGGATGACATTTGACAGTAAATGGATGGGGGATTTGAACTTGGGATGTTCGTCATCCCGTCAACGTCAACAAGTGATTCCATGTGTTAAAGCAAACATACGTAGCTTTTAAAAGGACATATTGTGTGTGTTTTTTCCCCTGATATTACTGAGGCAGTTGACTGACTTTTGCTATTGTTGACACCATGTTTTAGCATGTCACAGATAAATCTTGAATTTTTTTTTCACCACAAGAGTAAAAGAAGCAACAGCAGAGCACAAAGCAGTCTGACATAAAGACACATAAATGTTTGTTTCCTGCTTTTGGTACATTTCCACTTTGCTCGTAGTTATTCATTTCATATGTGAAACGTTGCAGTCTCAAGTGGCAAGATGGTTGTATGATTGTATGAGTTCAAAATTCTGTGCATTGAAAAATATCCTGCAGTTTTCAGCCTGATTTGGCTGGCATGAGGCATTTATTAGACACCAACCCAGGTATATCAGCACTCATAGCACTCATAATTAGGACATGGGTGTTGAGGTTAACTTTAACTGATTTAAGGACACTCCTATATGAAATTAACGTGGCACTGATTCTTCATTCAAGTGAGTGACTCAAGTGAAATTTGGGAAAAGATGAAACATTTAATGCTGTCAGTCAAAAGCTACATAGACTGGCTTTGAATCTTTAAAAATGTGTGTACTGCAGTCGTCACTGTGTCGATGTTGGCCACATTATCTTGTACAAAATAAGTAAAGAGAGCTCTGGGGAAAATTCCTAGAAAATAAGATGGCCTTGCCAAGAAGGGTTGTTTGAAAAATCCTCTAGTAGTAGAGCAGGACAGACACAAGGTGTGTGTCTGTGTGTGTATGTGTGTGTCTGCGTGTCTTTAGTGAGCCATTCACTTCAGCTAGCTGCTGACGTAATTATTGTGCCCTTCTTATTGTGTTTGTCACATCAAGTCCCTGGGTCATCAGGGCCATTCGCCACCCTCTCAATTCCCTGTGTACGTGTCTGTTTGTGTGTCTGTGTGTGTATGTGTGTGCGTTTGTGTGTCTATATCTGTGCCTGTGGGTGCATGTTCACCTCTTCTCAGGCAGTTTATGTGTAAATAAGTAAGCTCTGTGTACAGTTTGCCTCTCTGTGCCCCAGTCAGTGCATCAGAGTGAGTGTTTATATGTGTGTGTGTGTGTGTGCATGTGTGTGCATCCCTGCTCCCTGCAAGCATCACTGAGCACTGCACGGAGATGCAGACTGGAATTTAGGGCTGAGACGCAGTGAAAGGGAGCCCCTTCCTCATGCATGAGATAGGATCAGTGTTTACATGCACAAATAGCAGAAAGCCTCTGTGATTACAAAACATCTCCTACATTTCTCTGATGTAAACTGCAGAATTTGAGACATTTGGAGGTCTTTATCTGGGCCGTCTCTCTCCAAATGCAAAATGAAACCAGTAACACTGATTAACAATGACTGTGTGTGGACATTTTTTGTTCTGTTTAGTAAAAAAGACTCTTCACAAGGCAATGAATGGATTTCAAAATACAAATAGGTCGTGTTCCCAATATTAATATAGACTATGGTAACACAAACCAACCGAATGTGGGAGATTTTCAACAAACATCATGGCATCGAAACAAACCACAGTGGATTTCACTCTATATGTAAGTAAAATCCAAATAATAAAAGGAAATGGTGAAAAATTAATGAAGTATTATCTTGAAGTATTGTCTTGTTGCTGTTGTGCCTATATTTTGCAGCGTTTAATCTCAGATTCGAGCAATCTAATGAAGAATTTACTCTAGTCTCTGTACCGCGCTGTTTGTGTGGTCCCGATGGTCTGCGTTAAGCTTTTCAACCTGTTGTGGCTCTGGTTAGGGGTGAAAAGTGTCTCAGTGCACACCTTTGCTTCATCACTGGCTCCATGGCTGGGACATGCGAGTTTACAGTGCCCCTGGGATAAAGTGGTTTCTCAAGCTCGAGACATACTATGAACCGTTTTTAAGATCTGACGTGGGAGCCGGCACTCGTTCTACTTTAAATGCAGATAACTCCCGTGTCTGGCGCTCATTCTTGCACTTATCGTTCTTATGTTAAATGTACCTTGCTGCGTTTTCATTGTAAACAAACACAATTATGCTCACGTTTAGCATTTTTCACCAGGGCATGTATCCTTGAGGCCTACAAAACATGTTGACTGCATTACAAGGAACATTTGCAAAGGTTCCTTTAATGCTTTGAAACCTTGTCGTTTAAGTGTGGTTTCTTCTTCTCCTCTTTTTTTATCATGTCACTTACCTTATACGTAATCTCACTGTAAGTCAGGAAGAATGAATAACACATCACACACAGGCTTATGTTTATACAGCGCGTGTGAATGAAGAGCTGATGAATTGTGGAGCAAGATTGAGTACCAGCTTTGGATTCATACCTTGATATGTGTAATTTTTTTCTGTACTCCCCTTTTTTGTAATGCTTACTGATCCAACAAACACAAACAGTCCCGCAAAAGCTGGCAAATCGCGCGTATGCTCACCTCCAGTTCGCTTGCTCACTCACAGCCAGATTATGTCCTCCATCCTTTTGTTTCTCGCGAATGTCTAGTGGCGTGCACTAAACGAGCGATGGAAGACGTGTGCACAGGCAACAAGTGGCTCCTCAGAAGAATCAAAAGAGAAGTTGGAGTGACCGAGTTCAGTAGGAAATCTTGCTGTTGAGTGATGATCCGCGCTCGCGCTTCAGGACACATACAATACGTGACAAAACTGGTGAAGACATTTTTTATGTGTGGGGTCTTCCCGCAACTACAAACTAGAAAGTCTTGTAAAATGTGTTCCTAACTTAAGAATTTGGTTTCACAATGAATTTAAATGAGCAACAGTTTAGATTGTTGAAATTCCTCATATGTTGTTGATCTCACGAATTGTGTGTGTGTGTTAATTTGAGAGCAAAAATCTAAAAATGTGGCTTTAAGATGTGTATTTTTTTTATATGTGACCGTGTGTGTGTGTGTGTGTGTGTGTGTGTGTTTTAAGCTCCTCAGCCCTTTCCAATTCACAGCCAGCTGATTAGCTGATTTGTTGCCTTTTAGTTATGTTAATGCCACTTAATTACAGCTCTGGTGGGAACTTAAGACACACTCCCTCTCTCTCACTCACTCACACACTCTCACACACACACACACACACACACACACCTACAGACATGCACAAACTAACAATCACCTTGCTTTTGTGGATGTGCAATTTGTGACCAAGAGACGTATTGTTACAGGATCATTCTGCCAATCTTGTTTTCTGATCCTCACCCCCCACCCCTCCCTCCCCTCCTCCTTTAGTCTCTCTCCTTCTCTCTCTCTCTTTTTCTCTGCCTGTCTCTGTCTCTCTCTGTCTTTCTGTAGTACGCAGCTTTTTATTTCACGCTATAATAATCATCCCGGCAGATATCATGGCTGCTGCTTGGCGTCAGTCAGTCCTGGGATTTCTGAGATGTAACTCTCTCTGTGTGTATGTGCACGTCTGAGTGTTTATGTGTGTGTGTGTGTGTTGTCTGTCTGCGTTTGTTTAGTTTGCAGACTCCTCTGGACAGCCATGACTCGTCTCTTTTCCTGACAGCATGCAAGCTCGCCGCCCTGTCAGAACCCGGCCGAGCCTTTCATTCATCCAGGGAAAGTGTGTGTATGCATGTGTGTGTGGGAGTTTTTGCCTGTGCGTATGTGTGTGCGTGTCCCTGAGTCACATGCTAAGCCCCAAACATCAGCTCAGGGATCCCAGCCAATTAAAAGCCAACGCAGGCCCGGATGCCTTGCTCCTACCAACATCTGGGTATTAAACTAAACGCCTGCGATATATTAGTTATGAAGTCAGCAGCTCAGAGAGGGACCACACAGGAGAGGGTCACATTGTACCAAATGTCTCAGTGTGTACGATCCGAAGAGAGGCTCTGTAATTTGCTCGCTGTGTAAATTGATGAGGTTTGTTTAAGTAAATGGCAAGCAGAATGAAAAAGAAGAACATCATTTCCATCCCTACTGTTTTGCATCAACAAATTTGCCATCAGATCGCAACAGTCATCACTTCTCACGTGATTTATAGTTTGCCAGAGATTCCCAGTGGGCACACAGGGGAGATGTCGACTGAGACAAATTGGAGCTTATTGTGCTTGTGTTTTTTTAAATTTCAAAAACACAGGCAAGGCATCGAAACAAGGAGGCAACTGTAAAGCTGTAAGAAGTATTAAACTGGAGTGAGCAGAGGAGGTTAAAAATGGATGTACAGTCGGAGGGAGAGGAAGCGAGTTGAGGGAAAGCGCAAGTGTGAATGTGATGATATAACAGCGTATAATAATACAATGACCCTTATCAAGGGTGTACACACACAGATGCACACATGCACGCACGCACGCGTGCACATTTAGTCATACAACTGAGAGCTGATGAAGACAAGTCGCCACATGTGTGTTCAGCTGCTGGGACAAATTTAAGTGCAGTTTACATGCTGAGGAGAGACGGAGAGATAAAAACAGGGAGAGAGAGAGAGAGGAACTGAGGAGGGGAACATCGTTTATTTTATGATGGCAACAAAGTGCTATTAAATGCATGAAGGTATCTGAACCCAGAAAGAAATCCCTTTTAATACCCGAACTTTATGTTTGACTGTAGATTTACTCCAACAGTATGGTATACTTTAGTTTGTGGCAGGTCAGTGTGTGAAACCAGGTTGGTTATTGGACCTCTAAATACCAACTAAAATGTGCCAGATAGTATTAGTATTGAAATCTGCCAAACACAAAAGTTGGCATTGAGTGCTTGGTCAGATTTTTAGTCTTGTCTCAGATGGTTGCTTGTTAGAGGATTGTTAAAATTTTGTTATTAAAGTAAGACAACATTTAACACTAATGTATTGAGAAGGTTTCTTACATCAAATTATGAACATTGTTTTAGCACTGAAATGCTAAATGAAATTAAGATATAGATGTCAGTTAATTATATATTTGACTTTGGGAATTCACCTGGATCTCCATCAGGCAGTTAGTCTGAACTTCTACCTCTTTGTCAGTCTGTCTGCCTAACCATTCGTTTACCTGCCAGTCGTTGCACTGACAGCACCTGTCTCTCTGAGGTCGACCCTGCCTTTTTAAATCTACACGTCCGCACAGCATCTCCCTTCCTATCCACCCGTACTGCTGCGATCACATGCCCGGCGAAGAGAAATTAGTGGTCGACACATTCCTCGCGGTTCTCTCTTTTGATTAATCCTGTCCAGTCGATTTTTATGGTCATGTCGTCTGTGTCATATTTCTCCCCGTTTCCCTTCTGTGAGAGCCTCTCAGGACTGTGGTCACTGTGTTCGTCTGGTGGCCTGCAGGCCTCATCTGCTGCCGTCGTCGTCTGGAGGGACTGCGCAGCAGGTTTCTCCCACACACCGAATACAAACACACACACACACGCACACACACAAACATGTAAAAAAAAAAAAAAAACACAGCTTCACAGAGAGCACACTCTATGTCTGTGTCTCTCTTTCTGCCTTTCTTTGTCTGTCTTGCTCTTCGCCACACACATGCGCTGCGTATCCCCCCACACACACACACACACACATTCTCACCCTCCATCCCCTGGAGCCCCTCCGTCTCTCTCTCTCTCCTCTGTCTCTTTTTCCTCACAAGTTTTCCACCTCCTCTCTCTCCTCCCTTACTTCCAGCTGTGTTATACAGCTAAGGAATATAAGTAGCAGCAGGCTGGCTATAAATATCACCTGCCCACCCAAGACTGTTAGGATTATTATTTTTCTTATAATCACTGCGGTCTTTCTATAAACCGAACAGATTATTATCTGGTTTTTGTTCTCTAGTGCTGGTCCCTGTTTCAGTGTGTGGCAGCCAGCTCCAGTGAAAACCTGCAGGGGACATTTTCCTTTTGCTAGTGTCAGGGAGATGACTGACAGGAGAATATGTACAAGGCCTTAATTTGTACTTTAACTACCACAGTGACGACCTCTGCAGCGATGAGTAGAGTGGACAGAAACTGGGAGGAAAAATGACATAGAGCAGCAGACAGGATGAAGGAGGAAAAGAGCAACAAGCAGTCGTGACGTTCAGGAGTGCTGGCGAAGGTGAAGAGGAGCGCTTAGCTCCATTTACAATGACAAAGCTGTTCTGTTTTTTTTTTTTCTTGAAGATGGGGGTTGGGCTCCTCGTTGTTTATAGATGGAGCCTCGGCCTACAGCTGTGAGCCAGCTGTGTGAATCAACCTCTCCTCATCTGCTTTATCCATCCATCCCTCTCTCCTTCTTTTTTCCTCCCCCTGTTTCCTCCGCTTCTCCTCCTTAAAAGGAGTTCAAAGAAATATTTGCAGTCGGGGCATTACCTGCCTGATACACACACGCGCAGAAGATCTGCAGGAGCAGCAGCAGAAGAAGAAGAAGGGAAGAGAAGACAAGAGTTCGATGTTACTTGGTATATAGACAGAGAGGAGAGGAAGGTGTATGTGTTGGGGGGGAGGAAAAAAGGAGGCTGGAGGTAAAGAGAGAGGAGGGAGGGGAGGAGAGGAGAGGAGCGGGGTACAGGAAACCACAGGTATGCGCTGGATGGCGGGTGGGTGGCCTGGAGAGAGGACAGAGAAAAAGTGGGATTGTAGAGGAGTGAAGGAACAGCTTAGTTATGGCAGGCGGGGGGGACTAAAGAGAAAACGTGTCGGTAGCACCACGTCTGTCCTCTTGAGAAAGTTTCAAATCCCTGAACTTGCCAAATGTTCAAGATCTGACTGCATTTGAGAAAGCTAAGCGGCTCAGTTGCCAACAGCACAAAACTGTGCTTATGCAGGCAAATGAAAACAAGGAGAGGTGAACCGCTCCTAATCTTAACATAAACACTATCAAGTCACTGACTGATCAAGCCAATAGTTACAAAAGTGCTAAAACAGTAATCATGACAAAGGCAGTGTGTTGCTGTACATGTGACTTCAAAGCAGCTAGAGAAAATGATGGTACTTTTTCCACCTAAATTGATCATTTGTCAGTATTTTAGCCAGTATTTTACCCTCTTTGCTCTTCTCTGCCTAGCCCTCACCCTAACCCACCCCTCATGGTGGTACATTATGTGCATAACCATCTTTTCCTCTGCAACTGCTTCTCTGTGCATAACTTTTTAACAAAGGTAAGGCTTTTAGTTTGTTTAAACATACATAAAAAAAGCTTACTGAAGGCTCAGCAGGTACTCTGTTTGCTCTACTCTTTTTTACTGTGTTTTAGTGGTTTAGCTCAGCTCCCGCTTCTACTGTTTATAGTCATGTCGAGCTGCCGCGCTCGAGCCGTCCAGTGCCCTGATGTCTGTCATCAGTCACTGCGGCTGTGTAGCAACAAGGGATCAACATTTCATTCTGCCATTTCGACGAGGTGAGAACCCCAGCAGTGCCACAGCTTCCTCAGCCCACAGTTTACAGTACAGGGATACATGAGGTGTGAATCAGTGGGGTTGAAACCTGGGCTATGGTGTTGACTGTATTAAACCACAGTGCTAGTCTAGTAAACATTAGTTTAGGGCTTCAGGGATTCTTCTTTCTCAGCATTGGTGCCAAATGACAAGTTTGTAGTGTCACGTGAGAGAGGAAGAAGGTTTCTGATTTATTTAAGACATTTCTGTTCCTCCCATATGAGATTATATCACTAGATTTATAAAGACATTTTCCTGATGTACACATGAGGTACATGAATTTAACAGTGTGCAGGAATTCGCTTCACTCTTTTATTTTCTTTTTTTTTCATTTGCTACACACCACTCTCAGTTATGAACTTATTTCCATCTTTGTCCCTGGTGTTTAAGATGAAGACAGGCAGCCAATTATCAGTAAGATATATATAAAAAAAAATAAGGTGCAAAGAACCAGAAAGTATATTAAACATTTTCAGAAAGTAGATGAGTGTTAGGATTAGGTAAAAAAGTAGGCACCCAAAAAAATAGACAGAAAACAGAACGAAATAAATTGTCTATGTGGCGTGGTTCAAAATGCATTAAAAATTTCCACTGTTTACTTGGATCTGCCAATTAGGGCAGCACAATGTTGTATGATGCTAACATGATACCATCGCTTTACAGTCATGCTTATTTTTTTGCTCTGCATCTTTTGAAAGTCACTTTTTGGCTTAACAGGAATGAAAGCTGTTTAAATGAAACTCAAAGTAGCTGTTCAAGTAGGGATGACATTAATCTCGCCTGCAGCAGGTCAATGAGTAGGGCTTATTGTACATTACAGTGATGTCTCCGGCCCGGTAGCCTTTCGGTGGTCACACCACTGGCCCCCATCGCATTACAGCAGCTGTGAGGAATTCATGGAGTCTGGGTAAAAGGGGTAAAAAACACAGGGGAGGGAGGTGGGGAGAAAGGCAGGGGAGGAAGGGGAGAGTCTGCGTTGGGTGGAGGGGTTACAAAAACAAAGCCAGAATTTAAAAACAAAGTTTACCACTGAAGGAAAACAACAGGGCTCGAAAAAAATTGGTGGGTGAGGAGAGAAAGAAAGAAAAGACGAAAAAAAAAATGAAAAGAAAATGAGGCAGAATCTGGACTGTGGTTGGCTGAGGGCCCAGGCCCCGCCTTTGTCCCCCCCCCTGCCTCCCTCACTCGCTCAGTCTCCAGCCCTAACACAACAGAATCCCCCACAAGCCCAGCCACATCAGGAACGGCTGGCTACATTATAGCTGCCATTATCGTCTCTCAAGTCATAACAGCCAGAGAACACCCACCTCGACTGCAGCTCCGCCAGGAGGGGGAGGGGCGAGGGAGAGGTCGCAAGAGCAGGAATGAGCCGGGAGAGAGAGGGAACGAGGGAGAGGGTGGAGGCAGCGGGGGAGAACAGGGAGAGAGAGAGAGCAAGAGATAGTCAGAGATAGAGATGCAGAGCAATAGAAAAGGAGCGGAGAGCAGCAGGGAATGAGGGAGAGGGTGGGGGAGAAAGACAAAATACTCTCAGATGGGTGTTTACACTGCAAGACATGCTGCAAGGATGTGTGTTGGGTTTTCATTTAGGCGGTTTTGCGTTGTCTGAGTAATAGATTATCTAGCAAACACACAAACGAGAACACACACATGCTGCATACTCACGTTTCCATCTGAGAGCAGAGGAGAAATGAGGTTAAGAGGAGAGGCGCTGTCATTAAATGCCGGTTTTTACATGGCTGTGGGTGGAGGGAGGGGGGGTGTGTGTGAGCCCCAGTTTAGTGTTACACCCAAGAGTAGAGGAGTGCAGAAGCGGAGGGGAGCAGGGCCAGATCAGGCCTTTTGTCTGACACGACCAGTGACCTGTGGAAATGTCTGTCCTCCCCGGAGACTTCCTCAGAGAGAGGAGGACCAAAGTTTTATGGGAACGTCACAAATAGCCAAACCGTGCAAGACAAAACAACGTTTGTCTTTGTATACTGCAAACACAAACTATCACCTGAGAACTTAAGTTTGTGCACAACCTAAGACTACTAGAAAAAACTTCACTGGATGTACCAAAGCCCTGCGACAAGTAGGCTACTACATAAGTGTTGAATTGAAGGTGTTGAATTGCTGAGTAACAGTTAAGGTAATGTTACAGTTTAATGTCAGCAGACAGCACTACAATAACATTAACATAGTCGCTGAGCCATGTTCCTGTCAAGTTTGAAATTGAATAGGGCTTTTATTAAAGCGAGGCTATTTGACATTTAAAAGAGTAAATAATGCATTCTTCCTCCCTCTTAATCAGGAAAAGTTGAGTTTGTAAGCAACAAAATGCACCCATACTGAATCCAACACACTCAGAGGGTTTGCTGCTACAGCCTTACTTGGTCTGGTATGACCAGCAGCTTATGGTGGCTAATGTTAGCTGATGTTAGGAAAGCATCGTATGAGTGGTTAGATTCTGCTGTGAAACAGTCAGTTAAATGACTTTATGACTCTTTTTAACTCATGTTACTGTTACTGCATCTTTGCATTTATTTTGTCCTGTAATTCACTCCAAGTGAGATAAAGTTACACATGTATGTAATAGATTATTAAACCTGAGCTAAATGTTGCAGAACAGTCACATCTGTGGCCACAAGTGACAATTATGATATAACAGTTATGCTTACACATAGTGTAAACATCTACCTAAAGTTTGCTTAAATTAACTAACATTAGTCACTATCAGCTACCAGTCTGACCAAACCAAGACAGACTGTCAGATTAAAACAGCTGAGTGTGTTAAACTGAGTAAGGGGGCATTTTACTGCTTGAGTCCAACTTTGAATGTGTAAGAGGCAGAATATGTTGGATCTGCTGTTGTAGTTAGTGTCAGCTTTTGCTGAATGGTGGGTCTTTACAGTGCAGAGGTTGGGTTTCTGACAGTAAATGAGTAATAGCCCATTAGGGATATAAAACCATATTTTATGTATTGGTGGTAAACTGTGTTTGGGGTGGTGAGTAAGTAGGTAAGCTGGAATGGAAATTTATTAGGCTAGACCACAGTCCAGACTTCTTGGGCTTGTTTAAAAATATACAGAAATTGAGGTAAGCTCAGCTAATATCATCCATCCAGGATGCCATCTAACTTCAAGCAGGGAAAGACATCCATCCGTTTAGTCCCTCTGGAAAAATAGTACAGTGCTTCCTGAACTTCCCCTTGATGGGCGACACTTCTTTATATACACTAAAGATGTGATCTTACAGGTGTTTTTTTTTTTTTTTTTTTTTTTTTTTTACAGCAGACACTGAAATAATTAGTAGCTTATTATATTGCTTAATTAAACCAATGTCAGTCAGACATTAATGGGGTCTGTGATTTTGATTATCTTTTTTACTCTTATGTTTTAAAATTGTACATTACTCAAAAATAAAAGTGTTTTAGCTGCATTCCTACAATTATATACAACTCTTTTTAACACTGATGTCATCATGTTCTTGTGGATGGTTGAAGATGTTGAGGAGGAAATAATTGTGCGTGGTTAGAGGCGTCTGGCTTTTAGGTGTGGCTTACTCATATGGGGTGGTGATGTTACAGGGTTGTGAACCTGGAGTGTCTCAATGGAGAGGTTTTGGGTGTAGAAAGTGGCTGGACATCCTGTCCTCATCCTCAGCTCACTGGTTACTGCCCAGCTCTTGGCCCTCAGATGTGTTTAGTTAGCCGTTTGATTTATGGCCTTGGGGTTTTTAATATGCTTCTGCCCCATCCCTCTAAAACCCAGCACCACAAAATTACACTGGGGAGCAAACTCCCTCCGAGTTTCTCACAAAATATTGACCTAAAATAGTACAATGCCGCGACACCTGTGTCAGCACCGTGAGTATATGGAATCATCCGTCTATATATGCTTATACACATACTAAGTACATACAGCCATTCATACACGTACACATACAGTAGATGAGTGCACATATATACGCACGCTTTTTACGTGTTTATACATGAGATTTATTGTTGTCATCACATCACATAACATGCTGCATCATATAACATGCAGCCTGTCATGTCATAACAGATCACAGAGGAAATTGGTACAATGAACTAGATCATCCCCTTAAGCAGGTTATGTGAAGTGTGAGAAAAATCAATATTGGCAAGTAAGTGTTATTTCAAACAGTAGGTGTGTAAGTATATAGAGAGAATCTTATATGATGATGGTGCTGTCCAATCAGGCTTAGTAAACATCTATTCTGATGCCTTATTTTATGTTTGCCTTTTTACAGTAATTCACTAGATGAGAGCAATGTGCCATGCAAATTAATTACACAACACACAGTTTAGTGTGTGTACGCAAATGGATACACTCCTTTGCCCCCTTGCTCTCTGGAGAAGAACTCTCAAACATATTTTTGGTGGTCTCATACATTATTCGCTCTGACTCTGAGATCCACTGTCACTGTTTATCATGTCAAACACACTCTCTCTTAACACACACTCACATAGACACACCCGCTGCACTGCAAATACACTTGTCTCCAAAACTGCCTTTTCATACACACCTGCCACTGGGTTTACACAGTACAAACTGCTTCAGGTATATTCAGTCACACTCACTCTTTCACACACACACACACACATTCTCTGTAGACATGGTGGCCACTGGATTCTTATGCTACCCCCTGGCGAGACTGACAGGTGTGTCAGCGTGTGTGTGTATGTCTGTGTCAGGCAGTGTGGCGACCCTCTTCTCGGTATTTATTAGTTCTGGACAGCTGAGGTGCTCGGCAAGATCTCTATTTAGCACTTCCGGCTCATTATCATACACACATCCAAAGCCGGCGCTGAGTATGTGCAATTAGCCCCGGACTGCCCACATCATTTAGACACTCGCTAACTTTGCGTACCAAATCCCCCCAGTGGCATGCGGGCTTAAATAGGTCCCCATTGCCCTTTTAACACTTGTGCTACTACATAACAGGCCCGGCAACCCGTTACACTGAAACCACAGAGCTTTCATCTGCAGTGGACAGGAGCTCTCCCAGTTTGGGTTTGAACATTTGTCACGTGAATAGCAGCAATGTGATATTTTGACTCCACATACATGGCAAAGATTTAAGCACTGAGTTAACTTATACGTTTACTGTCGCATTTTTAAAATATCGCTACAGATCACATCCAAAAGAAAGATAAGACGGCATCAGCACAAAAAAAAATCCTGCCAGATTTTGATGTATATTTATGGGTTAACACTGAAAATAAATGTGCGATATATTTTTTTACAGATTGACAAATGATCCAGGCTCACACCAACACATTATTTGGCTTTTCTCCATTTGTGGTGGCTATGACATCAGCGTGTACAGTCATTTTTTGGTCCTAATTATCTCCATGTAACCATGTAACAGCCCACAGTCCCGGCTATTAGTACCTGCACTGATGTGGTTGGATGTAATGAGCAGGTGCTTGTTCCAAAGATCTCTCAGCTAGAATTACCTTACACATGCGCCCTCGCTGAAAGACGCCATCCCGGCATGAGTTTCACACAAAAGGCTGCTTTGTTGTGCTTTGTTGCTTTCATTTTTCTCTGTTTGTGTTGCCAGCATCCCTTAACTATTTTTTTTGTCCTTTAAGCTGTGAGACAAAACTCTTTTTCCGCGTGTCTCTTTTTTAACGTTTGCCCATTGCATCCTCTCCAGGATGGGAAGGCGCAGCAGGTTTTCGGCGTCTGTCAGCAGTGTTTTGAGGTACACGACTCTGTTTAGAGAAGAGAGATTATAGCCAAGCCTACTGTTCATGTCACAGGGTTTTGTCTAAATCTGTGGGTGTGTGTCAGGGCGCTTCAGTACCATTAGATAACCTGCCTTTAAAGTCTCTGTAACGTATATGTGTCCAGATTCCAGAGCTGAGAGCTATCCTTTTGTGCAGATACTCCATTTCTCTACCTCTGTAATGGAGGTTGCCTTCATTTTGTTCATTGTCCTCCTCATCAGGTTGATGTTTCTTTGTTTTGTTTTTCCAGATTATCTCAATTATATGAAACATTTGATAAAACATGAAACATTTTTTGTTTTGTCTTTTTTTATTCATATATTACTGACTTAAGTTATGAAACAAAGATTTTACTTTCCAAACATACAACTAATCCAGTAAAATATGATAAATTGAAGCAGGTATAGCATCACCTGGACCATCTACAAAATGTAAATCTATTCATGCTTTAACATGTTGTTCTGTATGAGTGCTTTTACTTTTGATGCTTAACAAAAACTGTCTATATTTTACGTACTGTAATACTAATTTAATATACTTTATTTCTGGTGGTCTTTTCTACTCTTACATAAGTAAAAGATTTATGACTTTGTGGCAGCTCTGTTTAAAATAAGTATGACTAACACTTTTCAGAAAGAGCTTATTTTGCCCTTGAACTGTTTTGCTTGGTTTGGTTTGGTCTGTTATTAACATCCTACGTATTCTTTTTTTCCCCCAACTGCAATTGTTTTTGTCTATTTGCCTTTTTCTTTCTGGTTTAGTTTAGGTCGGTTGGGTTTGTTTGGTTTTCCTCTCTTCGCCCTAACCGTGTCCTTGTCTCTGTGTGTCAGGTCCAGGGTGAAAGGGGAGCAGTAGGTCTCGGAGCTCCAATGCCAGTGGACATGCAGCCACACCAGGGGCTGTATCACTACGAGACCTCATCCAGCCAGCCCTCCAGAGGGTAAGACCGCAGTCTGCATGCGTTACCACCTCACCCATTTACTCTGTTAACATCTATTTGTCACGGCGAACTCCACACCTGTTTAACATAAGAGAAATATAAGGGATAGTTCAGCATTTAAGAAAATATGCAAAATGAAAAGATTGACATTATTCTCAGAGCTTAAGTGAGGACATGATCAGCCTAATTTAGCATAAAGAAGGGAAGTGGGGGAAAAAAAAGCAAGCGATTCCCTGGCCAAACTCTAAGCTAACTTTTTTGAAACCTATACAAAATACAAAAACACAAAACAGAAAGTTTGTCATTTCAGGGGGAGTTACTTGCTGAGCCCAGCCAGTGCTTGATTGTTTAGGTTGATTGAACGATATAGATGTCAGATAGTCAAAAGAATCCAAGAACAATATATCGATCAATATTCTACTTAAATCCTTAAATTTGTTACCAAGATCCAAATGTACAAATTGTAACATTTTATACTTTTAAATGGTGACTTTCTGAGTTACCCTAAAATTCTGTACCTCGATTTCTTTTTTACTGCAATATTGATATATCTTTGATAGCTAATATCTGTCATTATATGGGCCTAGCAGATTAATGCAGACTGTCATGGTGGACCTAATTAACAGTTCATCCATCTGCCCAGTGCCTCCATTTAAGTTGCGCCTGGCTGTTGTCTACCAGCAAAAAGCTCCAGCACAAACTATTAGCACTTTAAAATAACGAATAGTTGTTTTCTGGTTCTGTAGAGTGGGGTCGATAAATTTATATATCATATTTTCTAGCTTTAAGTCTTTAAGTTCATATCAATCTTCTCATCTTACTGTAAAAAAAAAAGAAAAAGAATGCAAATAACAAACAATAACTGTTTGATTATTTCTGTAAATATTTCTCACGTCTTTCCAATTTTACTGCATTACCACCAAGGATACTCCTCTCGCCTCACCCTTTTTTTTTTGCCAATAGGCCGTTTCATTAACAACCAACCAGCCTCTTTCCAGAACGCAGGGATGATACTCAACTTAAAGGCTCAGAAACTGTTCCTATTTTAATCACACAGATATTCTGAGGCCGCTGAAGCTCAGGTCTCGCTGCAATTGTTATGGACACAGTGCTAGCTCAGCCCCTCACTCCTCCTCCCTCCCCCCTCCTCCCTGTCCTCCCTCCTCCCTCCCTTCCTCATGCCACCCAGGTTGCGGGGTGGACTCGGCCTCTCTCTGACAGCTGCTAATTACAGGCTGACCAGGCCCCGCTGCGCTCTGCATGACTGCCTCGCGCCCCGCTCAGGTTACCCAGAGTGAGGGAGAGATGGAGAGAAAGGTGGCTGGGCAGGGACAGAGAAAGACAGAGGAGTGAGGAAGAGCAGGAGGAGGAGGAGGGAGGAGGGAGGAGGAGGAGAGAGGAGAGAGGAGATAGAGAGGAGAGAGAGAGAGAGAGAGAGAGAGAGAGAGGAACAGAGAAGAGAGAGAAGAGAGAAGAGAACAGAGGTAGAACAGAAGGGATGAATGGGAGAAGAGAAAGGGAGAAAGGAGTGAGAATGGGAGGGAGGTAGATTCGGGGGGTTGGGGTGGGAGGCCGGCACAGTGGATTAGAGAGGACAGATTAAGCTCCTGTGTGGAATACACGTTTGTGGTAAAAGAATTAAAGAACTGAAAGGACGACTTAGGAGAAGGTGGATGGATGAAGTCTGCCCCTTTAGGAGAGGAGCGAGAGGGACGGAGGGAAGGAGGAAAAGAGCAGGCGTGACAGATTTTGAACTAACCAGTGAGACTGGAGGAAGGTCAGAGAAAACATTGAAACTCATGAGACAGCTGGAAAGTTCCAATCAAGCTTCCCTTCTCCAATTGGGTAGGGAAAAACCCAGATCAGTAAGTTTCCACAACTTAGACCAAGATGGGGGTTATACCCCATCTAGTGGTGAGGATGAGACATCACAAGAGATGATGATTTTTTTTCGTTTTGAGTTCAGCCCCTCAGAAAATGTTGCAGGCTTTGGACCACCGTTACAATACAGTTACTATAAATACTTTAGCCTATAGATAAGGTGCTAATTGTATAAGCTTTGCAGTTCAGATGATCTTCTCCCACCCTTTTTGGCTCAAAAGTGACACCGGAAACACAGAAAAATCTTCTATAAATTTTTATTGCCCTTTCAGTTATTCATATTTAATCAGATTTCATAGAATTGTGATTTATTCATTCATTCCTAAGTGTATAATGCACATTTATCAATCAGTTAAGCAGTTTTTTTTAATTTCCCCAAATCTACTCATATACTGCTACCAAATGTTTTTTTGCCACTGCTTGAATGATTTCTGTTTTGTTATATTAGTGAAAGTATAACATTTCAAGCCCAAATTAGCTCTTCATCATGTAGAAAAGAGTGGTAATTTTTCGGAGAGTGATTGCTGTTGCGAGCCATTGAAAGGCAGAAATCACAATAGCAGAACACCAGAAACAAGCAAACACATTGTATTCTACTAGTATTACATCGCTCATTATGACCTTTTCCAGGGGGCATTTTTTTTATTTTTCAAGACTATTTCTTATAACTCATGACTGCTTTTCTTTGATATTTGCAGCCTAGTCCCATCAGACCAGTCTCCATACAGTGATGTGTCCCCGCTACGTGCTCCCCTCCTCAACGGTCCACCCCAGGACTGCCGCGCTATGTATAATCCCATGACTCCCAGTATGACTCATGGATCAGGACCAGGCCAGGGGATCGGCCACTGCATGGATCAATACATGCGGCCCCCTCAGGCCCCACCGCCACACAGTATGATGGGCCACAGAGGCATGCCGCCCACAGAGGGTGAGTCAGAGTATCTTTTACATCTCCTTAATCTCACAGCTGCTACTGATTTGGACTTAAAGATACCTGAGAGACTGAGTAAGAACAGCACAGATTTCAACAATAGGAAAGATCGGATGTCAGCAGAAGGCAGGTTGTACCGCCGAGGCATAAACGTGTCTGTTACTCTGCAACAACTTGGACTAATCTAAATTATGCAGTTATCTTCAGGTGAAATGTAGAGAAAAATAGACCTGGTAAATATAAAATATGTTAATAGCAAATCTAAATATGAATACGGAACAGATGACCGCTGATTACTGAAAAAACTTAAAGGAAAGAATCTCGAGTATGAAACCTCCAGGGACAGTTATCTCTCTTTCAGAAAAGCTAGATTTTACAACTGCTCCTTGCAGCTGCAGTTGTTTTGTGGCCAACACCCAATGCAAGTAGCTAATCTTTCTTGCTCAATCTGTCAGCATTTATTATACGCACCAGACTGCAGGTCAGCGTGGGAGTTATAATAGCTGAAACCATTTGTCTGCCTCACTAAGTAAAAGATCTTTGCAATGGTACGTTTCAGTGTTTCTGTCCTTAATGTCTAACAGGTGGCAACAGCACCCCCTACTGTAATCAGAATGTGATGTCCTCTCATCATAACTTCTGCCAGATCCAGCCTGCCTCTGATCAGATTGGCTCAGGCGATGGTAAGTTAATCTTCCTCGTTGCTTAGTTTCCATAAAAATCCTCTCTCTAAGAGATTTTGTAATATCAAAGCTAACCATCCTCCTCTTGCTGTCCTCTCCTCTCCATTTAGGCTCGAGGTTCTCCACACCTCGGTCCATGCTGAAGCTGAGTAAAAAGAGAGCTCTGTCCATCTCTCCTCTGTCCGATGCCAGCGTGGACCTGCAGACGGTGATCCGGACATCACCTAACTCCTTGGTGGCCTTTGTTAACTCTCGCTGCAACCCCAATGGGGCCAGTTCTTATGGCCATCTCTCTGTGAGCGCCATGAGGTCAGACTAATTTTATGTGAAGCACAAAAATACATTCATATCCAAAATATCCATATTTAATACCTCAGATATCTCATATTCAAGGTATTCGATTCAAAGAAATCTGCTGCACATTTCCTGATTTCAAAGTAGCCTCACAATATGTAGTGTTATTAGTTCTTTTTCTCCTCCATTGACCGCAATACCAAATCAGTGTTTATTATCTAGTCTGAGTGTGAAGTAACTGCATCCCCAAAGCCACCACAGGTTGTTAAAAACAGACAGCAAATGCAGGTGAACTCCAATAAAACAAATAAAATAAAAACTTTAGGTGTTTACACACAGTTAGATAAATATAAAAAGGTAAATACGTAAATATACCAAAGCTAAAATGATGGGAAAAAGTTGGCAAAAAAAGTTCTATATTCAAATATTAAAATGAAAATAAAATTAAGAAATATCTATCTGTTGATGATAAATGCCCACATTCAGCTCTGGTTGTATTGAATTTGATTTATTAGAATACCTCACCAGAGTTGTCATATTTTTGCTCTTTCTCTTACTCCACAGCCCGTCCCTCGGCTATTCCAGCAATATGAACTGTCAGTCCAGGCAACAAGGCTCCATGTATGGAGGAGGCGGGGGGACGCCGCTGGGTGGACACACACCAGGTCCCTGCCAAGCTTCCCGCTTACCACCCCACAATCCTCGGCTCCACGCTCCGCCCAAGCACGGACATGTAAGGGAGCTCACTCAAATTTTTTTAACTGTGTGATGACAAGTGACTCTGAGAGACAGAAATAAAATGTGATGTGGTGTGTGTTTTTGTAGCTGAAGACAGAGCCAGGGCTGGGAGGTGTGCTGGATGGCATGAATGTGAAGAGCCTGGAGGAGAGGTCAGAGGGAGACGTGGCCAGTCCTTCTTCTACTGGCACTCAGGTACAGAAACAGTCAAATTCTCACAAGTAGTTTTCACCTTCACACATTTACATTTCAGTTTTGGCACTAGATCTGTCAAATACACAAGCATGACTATAAACACATCTGTCTCTGTCATATGTCAAAGTGAAATGGAGCCGAGACAGCAAGTGAAGGACAAACAAATTGCACTTTGTAAGCATATTTGACTGATATGGGCCCAAACTGCATGTTCTTGCTAAAACAAGTACAGTCACAGAATGCAAATGAAGGGCATTTTTTGCAAAAACCTCCATCGTATTAGCAGAACATGACTGGCTGATATATAATATATAATTTAAGGCAAATGTGGCCCTCTATGTGTCAGTGGAAACATGATGAACACACGCGTAAAATTTCATACAAGTTTGGTAACTGTTTTGTTGAACTTGAGCCATGAACCTCTGGTCTATACCTATGATTAGGACCCTCTCCTGGGTCTACTGGATGGCAGAGATGATCTTGACAAGGAGGATGGGAAGCCAGAACAAGAGGCCATCTATGAAACCAATTGCCACTGGGAGAGCTGCAACAAGGAATTTGACACACAAGACCAGCTTGTTCATGTAAGAGATGACTGATACTGTAGAATGGGCAGACAAAAAAAAACAAGAAAAATGCAGCATTTTTAGCAAAAAGGTGTCTCCAGTACACTACTTTGATTATTTATTTGTCTCCCTCTATTTATTTGTTTACTCAACAGCACATCAACAACGAGCACATCCATGGAGAAAAGAAGGAGTTTGTGTGTCACTGGCAGGAGTGCTCTCGAGAACAGAGGCCTTTCAAAGCCCAGTACATGCTGGTGGTTCATATGCGCAGACACACAGGAGAGAAGCCACACAAGTGCACTGTGAGTGTATCTTTAGTCTCTGTCTGTGTGCTTTCTGTCTCTCTGTTTCTGTTTTTGGCTCTGTGATCTAGATTTTTACACTTGACACTAAATTGCATGAAAGCTGCCATCACATTTTACGTCTTGCTACAGCAGAAAATGACTTATCAGCTGTTAAATTTTCAGCTTGTGCTATAAAGTGTTTAATGCGACATAAGTGAGAAGGTTTCATTTCACACTGACATTGAGTTTAATGATATTTTTAGAACATCGAGCTTAAAAAATACTGCCAATGTAGCTTCACTACCAGGAGGCAGGTCTGACAAACTCAATACAGAGTCTGTCTTCAGATGCTATCATACCTTGCTCATTTATTTCACCAAGAAGTGTTATGCAACCTCTATTTCCCCTGTGACAATGTCTGAATTTTAGTTTCAATGTTAAACTCACTAAGGAAAGGCTTTCAGGTGTCACAAGGCTTGCTCATCATTAATACATGGGGGGAAAATGATAATTCTTTACTAAGCTCTTGCAACAACACTGCACTTACTGTTAGTTAGGCCAATCAGAAGTTGTTCTCTTTATTGCAATTTTACTGTTAGTAAAACCGTTTTGTATATTTCTATTTTAGTTCGAAGGCTGCAATAAGGCCTACTCTCGCCTGGAGAATTTGAAGACCCACCTGCGCTCTCACACTGGAGAGAAACCATATGTGTGTGAACATGAAGGCTGTAACAAGGCTTTCTCCAATGCCTCAGACCGGGCCAAGCACCAGAACCGAACTCACTCCAATGAGGTACCGTACTCCACTGAAAAATATTTAAGTAATGTAGTTTGACTTTAGCTTTGTACATTATCAACAGTGATTCTGAAGTAAGCTGGAACTTTGCAAGGCTAGTGGTTTATGTTTTTTTTATTAAATGAGTTATTATAAAAATAATTTGATTAATATTCAAATTAATATTGGAGTCTTCTATAGAGTCTTACCTCTGCAAGTATTTTGGATGTCCTTAATATCTGACGTAGAAAAGCACAAAAAATACACTGAGATTAGTGTGTAGTGCCAAGTATGGTAGACTCCATACATATGTGAGACCAGTAGCACTAAAGTTGCTAAAAAGTTGCTAAAGTTTCGGTATGTATGACTGTGTACACACAGAAAAGTTTTTTGTATTGACAGACACTTTGCTCTTTTACAGAAACCTTATGTGTGTAAGATCCCCGGCTGCACTAAGCGGTATACAGATCCAAGTTCGTTGCGTAAACATGTGAAGACTGTGCACGGCCCTGAGGCCCACATCACCAAGAAGCATCGTGGTGACACAGGACCCCGACCCCCTGGTTCGTCTATGACCCCTGGAAGCCAGAGCTCTGAACTGCTGCTGGAGAAAGAGGAGACACGCAGGGAGGACTGCAAGTTGTTGGCTCCTGAGACTGCTCTCGTGAGTGATGCATTTTATTTCTGGCCTGCAAGGTCCTTTAAAGAAAATAAACTAAACTCTAAATGTTTTCTAGTCCATTAGGTACAGATCACACATCCATTTCTGCCATTTGAAAAGGTCAATTTCCATTTGTCAGTAATTTAAAGTATATATGATGATATATTACTTTTTTGCTTTTTTTTTTTTTTTTAGAAATCCCAGCCAAGTCCTGGTGGTCAGTCATCCTGTAGTAGTGAACGTTCTCCACTTGGGAGCGCCAACAACAATGACAGTGGGGTGGAGATGAACCTGAATGCAGCAGGCAGTCTGGAGGACCTCACAGCACTGGAGGACGGAGTTGCAGGTGGAGGAGGAGGGGAGCCAGGAAGTGTAGGAGGAACAATGGGAATGTCAGCACAGGCTTTGAAGAGGCTGGAGAACCTGAAGATTGACAAGCTGAAGCAAATCCGCAGGCCAACCCCTCCTGCCCGCTGTACCAAGCTACCTGCACTTCCTGGTAAGTTCTGTGATGAAGTAACAAATAGTCCAAACGCTGTTGTGGTCATGTTCTAAGTCTATGTTGGTGAAGTCTGAATTGTTCAAAACTTTTCAACTGGCCTGAAGAGGGCATTGTTACAACATAACTGATCTATGACTGATAAAGGATTCAGTGATTGTTTAAATTCATTTCTTGGTTTGTACTGATGAGTTGATTCTAAGCTGTTTCTTCCTTTTGGATGTTCATTTTCAGGTCCAGGGGAGAGTATGGGAATGTGTGCACCTTCCCCACTCCTCTCAAATCGTCGAGTTATGGAGTTGTCCAATCACGAGTTAGGAGGTGGCACATCAATTGGCTGCTCTTCTAATGACAGGAGAGGAAGTGGCACCAGCAGCCTAAGCTCTGCATATACTGTGAGCCGTCGGTCCTCCATGGTGTCTCCTTACTTGTCCAGCCGGCGCTCCAGTGAAGTCTCACAAATGGGAGGAACAACAGGGGGAGGATGTCACCTCCTTGGCCCAGAGCAGAATGGGGGAGACCCCCTCTCTCCTGAGACCAATCGCAGAGGAGGTCCATGTCCTGGAGGAGGAGGATTGCCAGGTCTACCCAATTTAACACCCGCCCAGCAATACAGCCTAAAGGCCAAATATGCTGCAGCAACTGGTGGCCCACCACCTACCCCTTTACCCAATATGGAGCAGACAGGCACTCCAGGCAGAAGAGGAGGAGTTTTGAGTGAGTACCAAGGGCAGCCTCTGCCTCCTTTCCTTCAACACGGCGGTCCACGCAGGCACAGTGCCAACACAGAGTATGGCACTGGTGTTATCTACCCTCACCAGGCTCCAGGCAACAACAGCAGGCGAGCCAGTGACCCGGTTCGATCAGCAGCAGATCCACAAGCTATCCCCAAGCGCTTCAATAGCCTTAATAATGTAGCCATGATGGGCCGAAGGAATGCACTGCAACACCGTGGCTCAGACACCAGTCTTTCCCGTCACCTGTACTCCCCTCGACCTCCTAGCATTACGGAAAATGTAATGATGGAGGCTATGGGTATGGAGCCCAACCTTTCCCCTGTTGATGCCAGGGATCGTTCCATGATGATGCCCCCTGGAGAGAGGAGCTACATGGGATACCAGCAACAGCATCAAACTCTTGGAGGAGTCGGAGGTGGAGGTCCTCTTTCAAACCAACTGTCTCCAAGCCATGATTCTGTGAGCTGCCCCGACCAGGGTTACATGCAGGGACACTATCAGAACCAGGGAGGGGAAGTCACATCCAGGGCTGGTGGAAATCCATTAGGTCAAGCAAGGCCTATTCACCCAGAGGGCATGTCTAATACACTTCTCCAGCAGGCAGAGTACAGTATGAGCAACTGCCAACTCAGCCCCTCAGGCCCTCATTACCCTAGCATAGGCCAGGGTGGTGAAGCTGGAGGCCCTTGGAATGATACCCACAGTCAAATCCAAACTTCTAGCCATCCTCTCCAGAACCAGCGAGGAATGCAGTATTCAGATCCTAGCCTGCAGCCTCAACAGACACAAGCCCACTTCAACAATCAGACTGGCCTCTACAACAGCCCTGATGGCACCCACAAACTCATCATCAAGCCTGAACAGCAGTTCCACCCAGGGTTGGGAGGTGGAGATGCATGTCAAAGTGCTAAGCTCCAACAGCAGCGGATGCTGCTCCAGCAGACTCAGGGTTACCCACAACAGACAGGCCAGGTCATGATGAGGAACTCTACCAACCCCAGCTGTGACTTTCAAGGGCAGAACCAGAACTCTTTCCCCAGTGGAGGGGGCTTGAGTTTGGGCTGTGCTGGCTCTGCACTTTCAGATGGGCAGAGGTCAGAAACCCCTATGATGCAGGTGAAGGAGATGATGGTGAGAAACTATGTACAGTCCCAGCAAGCACTCATGTGGGAGCAGCAACAAGAACAGCAACAGCAGCAGAGTGGAATAAAACCTCCTCCTGTATCTGATAACTTGGATATGAGTGCCCAAACAGCTTTGATGCAGCACAGTCCACAGCACCAAAACCAGAATCTTTACTCCAACCAGCCCTATCCATCTTACCCCAACCAGAACCTGGTCATGAGCCCCCCGGCCCACAGCCGAGGGCCCAGCTCTGTGACCCCAAAAGACCAGCAGCTGACAGGTCTCCAGGGCTCATGTTATGGCCAGGAGATGGTGGTCCCCAGGCCTCCTCAGGGACGGAAACCTCTCAGCCGCCAAAACAGTCTATCACAGGTAGGAGGAGTCTACCTGGGCAGCCCACCACACCTCAGCCCTGTCCACTCCAACTCCAGTCCAAGGCGAGGGGTCCGACTTCCTCCAGTTCAGCATCCACAGCATCCACAAAATGAAATGTTCTCTCCATCCACCAACAACAACAACATGTACTACTCGGGTCAGATCAACATGGATTTAGAGAAACACATGGAGCCCCAGAACGGACCTTGTCTCAACCAGCAGCACAATATGGGGTCCAACCTGGACCCAACAGGCAGCACAAAGACTGCCCCTATGGCTCCCTATCCTGAATCTGGCCCCATCTCCAATGCCTTGGAAAACCTGGACCTGGACAATGCTCGCATAGACTTCACCTCCATCATTGATGATGCTGAGTCTTCCTCGTTCAGCCCAGTCAACAATCCCCTTCAGGGTCAGCCAGGGTCTTCCTCCCAGGCCTCATCCCGCCTCACCACGCCCCAGACTTCTGTCAGTCTAGCTGCAGGCTCTGGCCTGTCCAACATGGCTGTGGGCGACATGACGTCTATGCTTACCTCGCTGGCTGGGGAGAATAAATACCTGAACACACTGTCTTAGAAGAAAACTTTGGGGCATCTTTTTCCAGACTTACAATCAAGTGGCCTTAGTCAGTTTTTAATGTAAATGTATGTAGCTCAGTTACGATGGGCAACCAGCCTGGGGTTTAAAACACTTAAATCCTGTTGCTTATAATGATTTTCCCTGGTACACCGCAAGAAAGCCCAGCCATGGTAAGGTAGATAAACATTTGAATGGATCATTATCATGCAATGGATCATTAGTCTGGGCTGTTTTATACATACTATAAACCTGTCTCAGACTGGTTAGGGGCCTGTTGCTACTGGATACCTGGATACCCAAGTTATAGGAATAATGATGTGTTGTAATGTGTTTCAGTTGCAAGATGAGACTGAGCTACTAATGTGATTCTTATCACAGGTTTCAAAATTGTAAGAATCCCTACCCAAAACCTTAAAACCAAAGGTGCCTGATCAACCTCCCTTGCTGTATTGTTCCTTCGCTGCCTTGGTACTTGGTATTTTTCTGTGCCTTACTATAAGACACAGAGCTTTATGCCTGATATGAAACTGATACTGAACTTTTTCCAAACAGGCATTCCAGTCACATAGGGCTGTGGCAACAGTGGAGCAGAGAAGGATGCATGTAAATAAGTTTTATATACATTTATATATGTTGTGTATATGACAATGAGACAGTGGATAAATCATCCTTTGTCTTGTGATAAACTGCTTGGATTCTGAAGGCCAATGTTGTGACGGGAGTTTCTAAGCTGGTTGTTCAAAGAGCTGAGTGAAGACTAAAGGTGTGCTTTTAGTGATTGAGAAATTATTTCTCGGTGCTACTAATCTGTACTGCTAGAGATTTCTTCCTTGTCATGAACAACACACTCTGTAAAGTGGCGTATCAGTATTCCCACACATGCACAAATGCAGTCACAGACACAAACATAGCCTACACTCAGGACTTGTTGGTGTTTGAATCTTCGGTGTTCAACTTACGTGTATGTTGTAATTGCCTTTCCAGACAGAGAGTTTGCACTCCACATGTTTACTGTAAGTGTTCCTAAAGCAGCTGTGTATTATTTTTTTTTCTGTGGTGTTTATAACTGCAAAACAGAGAGTCCTGCTCTTTCTAAGGTACATACATGGGGGATTATTAGTAAAGCTTAAATATAATATGTTTATAACAATCTTCTCCACATTACAGTATGTCTGATATATGAAAGCATAATGCATTCGCTCAACATTAACATGTTATTTGTACACTGAGGTACTTTTGTGCGACTATTGAGCTATATCATACAGAAGAAGGTTGCAGCTTTTGGCAGGAGAACTAATTTTACACTGTGGCTTTGCACTGACTATAGCACTGTGTACAAAGGTCTCTGTCTCTTATGACTATTCACATGAACCTCATTTTGATAGCGATAAAGTATCAACACAGTATTTTTTTAAATAGTCAGTTAAGAACACATCTGAGCACAGCTAGACTCAACAAGGCCACATTAAAGCATTGCTGAAGCATTTCATGTGACTTTTGGGAACAAAATAATAGCGTCACTTCACCCTTTACCAAGCATTAGCAGGAATGAACATTTCTTCATTTTGGAAAAAGTGTACAACCTACCAAAGACACCTTAAAAAGATGCACAAATAGTCTATTTTAACACAACACTAACACTAGCAATAAGGATATGAACATTGATGGATAGTGCTTTAGAATGTATGATGAGATGTTTTGTATAAAATTATCTTTTTATATTAATGAACTTTATGGATGTTGCCTTCTATGTGTGTGTGTTGTTTTTTTTGTAACTGTCATCCTTCATTCTGACTTTTTTGCTGGCAAAAGAATATCACCTTTAGCAACAGAAAGCTATAATAGTAGCATTAACTATGATAGACAAAAGCCAAGTGTTATATTTTGTGTACAATTTTCTACATTTTTATACAAATGTGCTATATTTTACCAGTTTATGAATAAACATGTTCAGTGAGATGGATGCAGAAATTTTGTCAAACTTTTCTTTTCATGCATGTTGTTGTAAAGTCATGCCAAAACACACTGATACTATTCAAATGAGCCATACCTACAGGGAAGTTAGTTTGAGGCCTGTGCTATATCATTGTAATTTGAGAATGAGGAGTCAAAGATTCATAAAATGTGTTCTCAGGTAAGGGCACAGGTCCAATCTTCTGGATAACATTTGTGTGTATGTTGATTAATGCAATGACTCCTTTCCTCCAATAGAGTGCAGCGCAGCCTGAGAACAAGCACAGATAGCCAACAGTATTTCTCTGTCATTCACAACAAATGAATCCCCCGCAGCATAACTTGAACAGTGCTCGCTCTACATGGACTACAACCCCTGCAAGCAGTTAAACTCTTTTCTACATAATTGTGATATGATGCCATTTACCTCCCAAATTATTGAAAGTAAAACTAATTGACCAAGCAGGGAACATTTATTTTTAAATCAACCCTCCTTTTGTCCTGATGCTAATTGGAAAATCCCTTGTTATGTGTATGATTTAGACCTGCCTGTCACAGCAGCCTATTATGAGCTACAGTGATCCGCTAGGCCGCTACAGTAAGTAAGTGAATTAGCATTAAAAATGGCTGCTCTTGGTGACATCAGTGCCTGGACGGGCTCTCTGTGGTCAGTGGGGACTGGCACTGTGGGCTGCTGAATGCTGTAAGAAAGAAAAACTACACAAATCTTGCTCATAAAATACTATCAACATGACATCTCTGCTTTAAACAACATCAAATCAGAGAGTGGTGGGAAATGGAAGTAAAAAAAGTTCATGCTTATGGTACTGTTTTATATGATACTGCACACCAGTGGTTCCCAATCTTTTTGGCCTGGGACTCCTTGAAATGAAGTCATTTCTATATATGACCTCACATCACTGGGTATGGTGGTGTGGAAGTGAGTTATGAGTAGTGCAACCAAAGAGTGATTTTTTTCCCCCTTCAGAGTAAAGTAAAATTAGAGAAAAGAAAGAAAAAAATAGTTTCTTTTTGTGTATAAAGAGCTCAGTTGTAAAAACAAAAAACACGATTTAGGACCTTAATTTTCTAGAATCAGATAACAAAAAAAACAGCTTCAGTGCTCCTTGGTATTGATTCTCCAAGTCTCTGAACTCTACTGGAGGGATGAACACCATTCTTCCAAAATATATTCCCTCATCTTGGTGTTTTGCTGATGGTGGTGGAGAGCACTTTCTAACACATCGGTCCAAAATCTCCCACAGGTGTTCAACTGGGTTGAGAGTTGGTGACTGTAAAGGCCATAGCATATGATGACTCATCAAACTAATCTGTGGGCATTGTCATCCCGAGAGAGACCTCTTCCATCAGGATAGAAATGTTTCAACACAGAATAAAGGTGATCAGTCAGAACAACTTTGTATAGATTAGCAGTGGCCCCTCCCTCTAAGGGGACAAGGATGCAAAGAAAATGCCCTCCTCAGCACAACAGAGCCACTGGATCTATATTCATTACTTTTCTCCACTCATTTATATCAGTTTTTTTTGTCACCAGTCTGTGTTTTTGCAAATAAACCTTTCATTTTTTACCCTCTCTAAATTTCCTTAATAACCTTGTGACCCCCCCCAAAAAAAATATCTCTGCACTTACAGAAGTATCCCTCCACTGCTGTACACTACCTATACTACATGACAACAAAGTAAACCAGATAGCCTGATAAAATAAAATAATTATGATTAGAAATGTAGGGGATTACACAGTGGCCACTACAAATTTGAACTGTCTTACCAGGCAGTAACAAACATAGTTCTGATCAATAATCACTTTTATCAATAAGTCTGCAAGCTGCAATTAATCGTCTGTAACCATAGCAACGGTGTGTGGCCTTCATCTGCAGCGCCATCCATTCAGCTCGACCCGCAAAATGTCACCTCTTAATGAACCGCATCAGGGTTTAAACTGACTATAAGCAAACTTTTAAAAAACTCCCTCATGCCTTGAGCACGCCTACGGTGAGTGCCAGTACACTAAAATACACACAATACCTCCATTAAATGAGCCTGATGGCGTATATAAAACTAATGGTGCTTTATTATCGTCACTTTGGATAACACCTCGTCTTGTGTCAACGCCTTGCTGTGTTTGCTGGGTTTATAAATTTGATAAATGTGATATTTTTATAAAAAACTGTATCACAACCATTACTTTTTACAGTGTTTGGTCACTCTGGTTCAGGGGCCCCAGTGTGCTTAGACTATATTGGCATTGTGGTGTTGTGGCATGGCACAGTAGACTCACGGCGGCCGCTGCAGCCTGGCAGGGAGGCTGAAGTTGACTCATTTGCTCCAAGGCAAGTCCTCCTGACAGACTACTGATTTGCAATCTGGCATATCCAGATTTGTTATTTGAAACAATAGCTGAATCTCCACAACAGGGTCAGGCTGGGTGTTTGCAGGAAGTGCAGCTGGTGTGAGATGAAAGGGGAGAGAATAAACTTTTTTGTGTGTGTGCCCTACAATTTTAGGGCTACACGTTTGTGGAAATATAAATGCAAGAAACAACTAATGTTACAGCACACACGCACACAAGAGGTCACCCTTTAAATGTACCAAGTGTAAAATGTGTACAACTCCTCAGAAGCTGTGTTCACTCAAAAACGTGATGCACAAACTAAAAGAAATTAGAAGTAGGCTATTCTTTTTCAAAAACTGAAGATTGTTGTGAATATTGCACAGGCTTATTATATCTGTTTAGTGTTTGGACTCTAACTTGATGCCTTTTTTAAACAAAACATTTGCTAATTCTTTACATCAAAATGGACATTTTGGAAACATTGTCTTGTCTCCTGCCTCCTGGCTGAAGTGATTGTTATGCAAAATGTAGCTTCTTTCTGACAAACTTAAAGAGTGTTTGTGTGTGCATGTAAGTATGTATATTTTTAAACTAAAAACTTGAGCGGGTTTGAGTCAGACTGTAACATACAAAAAAAAAAAAAAAAGAAAGTTAGACAACACTGATGCAAAGATCGCGTTGTTGACTCTCCACAGTGTGATCTCCTCTTTTCTGTAGAGTTACAAATGGAAATGCCAAAATAAGAACTGAGTTTTTCAAATGCAAAGAAGTGGGCAGCATAATGACTTTTCTCTTTTCTTGTCTTGCCATTCAGAGGGAGGCTTTTCTTTTCCTTTGTCACTTAGGTTGGCATATAATTAACTCCTGCTTAATATGCTGTTTAAGGGCTCTCCTCCCCATGCAAGAAGCTTTGAACCCATAGACCACAGTCAGGGACAAAACCCCAGTGGGACTGCTTCCTCCATGCTCCTCCGTGTGTGTGTGTGTGTGTGTGTGTGTGTGTGTGTAGAAGTAGTTGTTTTAACAAGACAGTAGAAAGCTCAAACTATACCACCGCAGCATTGCTGTGTGACCTTATTTTACACCGCTCGGCTATTAAACCAAAATAAGTCTGTGCACAAACATTTAATAAACCAATCTTAGTCATCAGTCATCAACAGAATAAGACGCATAATTAAGTGCATCTGAAAGAAGTGAATTAGAGTTCAGTAGGTGCTTTTTAAGTTTTTAAAGTAAAGTGAGAGGAATATGCTGCAGTTTATTCATTTTATCTTTGTTTGGTTAAGTTAAGCCCATCAAAAGAAGTACAGCACTTTTTTTTATTTATATATATATATATATATATATATATATATATATATATATATATATATATATATATATATATATATATATATATATATATATATATATATATATATATATATATACACACACACACACACACATATACTACACGTTTCAACAAATCAGACCTGAGATTATAGCTGGACTGAAATCAGTTTGAAATTTTGAATGAAAAATGTTCCCAGTTAACCTGACGCAGCAATATATTAAGTGGACGTATATGAACATGACTTAAAAAAAAAGAAGCTCCCAGGACCCCTGAAGCACCTCTGCACCTCTGTGACCCTCATCTGCAGCAAAGTTTATTGCCCCCTTCTCGTCCACCTCCCTCTTTTTTCCTCCTCCCTCTCCTCTACCCATCCCACCACAAAGAGCCGAGATGACCCTTCTGTCCCTCTCTTTCTTGGGCCCTCTGCTCCCTCCCCGTCTTCAGGATGCTTTCTCTTCCAGAATCCATTAAGGGACAAAGTCGTGACGGGCGCAGGAATGAAGGGGGATGTATTTTGGGGTTTTTTTCTGTCACCACCAGATGAAAATGTAGGGAAAAGGGTCTCAATTCAAACTTTAAATGTGACCTTGAGCTGCTGGTGCAGTGCATTAACAGAGGTGCAGCTTTAAGGCCAGCTTTTGAATTATTAAGTTTATTAAATTGTTTTATAATATCAAATATATGCTATAATGCTCATGTTATGTCTTATGACTAGTGCCCAGTTGTCCATATCTTCTTTGATCCTAATCTTACAGGCACTATAAGTAATGAATTTGTAGTGACTTTTTAATACCAAAATGGTATGACAGTGCTGGAACAGGCCTATTTATGTGTAGTTAACACCTGAAATCACTGTTTAATAAACCCTGATTTGTCCTGGGGGGTTTTGGGGGTTTTCACTTGAGCCACCAGTCTCTAAAAGTTGCGCGCAGGTAATCTCTCCTTTTACTTCTCTAATCCCTTTTTTTACTGTGTCAGATCCCCCAGTTTGTTTACTGCGCACAGACTCCATAGCTGGGCACATTATGCGCCGTGAAAAGCGACCCGGCTCGCTCTCATTATCTCGCACTGCCACTGAGAGGTGGGGGCACACCAAAAAGCCAAGGTGGGGGTCCTGAACGCCGCGTTAGAGTTTTACTTCGGATGTTTTTTTCAGTTGCAAAACAGATTACGGTCCAGATTGCAACACAAAGGGCCGTCAATGCACCACTTCCTACAGTCATCCAGGGGTGAATGGCCTCTCAGGACGGGGTCCACTCCGGGGTACTTGAGCGCAGGTGCGACGTGCATAACAGTCGGGCAATAAAACAGGAGGTGGGGAGGTGGTGCACGGAGGGAGAGAGGGGGAGGGTGTGCAGCGCATACCTGTTGCCATTAACCTGCAGTCGGTGTAATCTCTGCGTGGTGGAAATGGGTTAACAGGCCCGTTTGCACCTCGTCGAAGAGCCTGCAGCAGATTCAGTTTAAAAGACGCCTGTGCGCACTAAAGGCTCTCCGTGTGTGTGTGTGTGTGTGTGTGTGTGTGTGTGTGTGGGGGGGGGGCACAGATGAGATGATGCACACTTTTAACAAGTTGGCAAAGACCTTTTTCTGCGCAGCGAGAGCATCAAAATGACACTGTTAATAAGGGACAGTAAAAAATAATAATAATAATAAAAATTATCAACAAGTCAACAAGTGGATGAATCGCCTTAATTTCTCTTTAACTCCTTCTTTAAGTGCAGACTAATTACGCAGAAGCCAGTGAAGTTAATATTAATATGACGTTAATATTCATAAGTTCAACCACTCGGGTTTTTTAAGGGTTCAGATGGATGGACACACAGCCGAGTTCAGATGGAGTAAACGCTCTCTGAAGAAGGAGGTGCGACGAGGGCGAATTGGGGATCTCCAAAGACAGACGACTCTTACAGCCTGACTGCTGTTTTGTGCGCGCGTGTATTGTGTGTGTGTGTGTGTGTGCGCAGGTCCCCCCCCCCCCCCAAACATCGAGCGGCACCGTCCATGGGGAAGGTGCGCGCCCGCGATGCCAAGAGTGACCTCAGGGCCAACCTCTGCCGCTGACATCACTCCTCGTCGCCTCCGCTCGGAGTCGTCTCATCAAGGTCTGAGTCTCCCGCTGTGACCGAAGGCGATGCCTCATCACCATTCATTCTCAGGCAGACACTCGGGACAAACGCACACTCGCGCCGCCGCCGCCCCGGACCACTTTTCGCGAGCGAACGCAGCGCGACGATGACGGAGGAAAGCCGGGGCAAACGGAGGAAGCAAGCCAACCCCAGGAGAAACCGAGGTAAGGAGCGTGCGGCGCCGGAAAGTTTGAATAAGTTTGGTGAATGATGCGGGCAGATGTTGGCCGCAGCGGACGGGAGCTCTCAGGCGGAGCGCGTCGATTCCTTCTGCAGCCGGTTGGAAGAAGTAATAATAATCGCAACGGTGAAAATAATAAACTTTAAACTGTGTTGCACTTTGCTGCAAACAGCTTACACAGTTTCAGACGCATGTTCGGGGTTTGCGGTTGTTCGCGCGACATAAAGAGCAGGGATGCGCAGTCAGGGGTTACTGTTCTTACCTGTGCGCATACCTGGGCAAATTGGTGAAAAGTGCAAGAAAAGCCAGCTGCATGAGTTTTGTAAAGTCTCTTGTATATTTTCTGCATTCTTTTAAAAATTTCTTTTCTAAATCATCAGCAGCTGCTGTCTGAAACGCAGCTTTAAGAAGTCAGAACCTTTTTTCTTTGTCATGTCATGTGTCTAAGAAATATTTTTTTGTCCAACAGAAAAGCTTCTGAGACTCCACTGTTAGTGTTGCGGTAGTCCAGTGCAGCTTTCTCTTACGCGTTGTAGGCTGTAGTTTTGTTGCTGTTCACACTGAAAGCTGAAGCAGCTCTGAGACTGAAACTTTCTAGGATTTTTCCCCATGTTATCTATGTTCTGCACCCTGCTATGAAAGGTATTTTGACGTTTTACATAAAGTTTCATACTGTTTTCTTGTATCGACATTTCTTTTAAGTAGATATAATATTTCTTGGTCGACTGCTTCAGAGATAATAAAACAAAAATAGCTTAGGTGAGATTTTCAACTGATTACTAAAGCTGAGGCTTTTTTTGAATTACATGTTATACGTTTGATGGACTTTTTTCCCCCCAAAATCACTTACAGGATATAAATCTACTTTGATATAAAAACAGTAAATCATGTGTAAACTAAATAAACACAGATCACTGATTTTGGTAATCTAGTTTTTTCAAATGTAAAGCATTAAAATTTGCAATTGCTTAAAGCAGCCCACCACATGCACATGGAATTACTTCTGCTGCACATTTTGAGTTTTCAGTCTTTCTCTAATTCTCACATGACTTTTAGTCACCTTATCAAGAATTAGTGCAAGGCCTCACTTGATCTTAAAACTTTAGATTACGTCAGCTGTCGCTCCTTGTAACTGTGCTGAGATCAACATCTTGACAGTGTGCTGAATTTAGACACTTTGTTGAGACTTTGTTCTGCATGCATCAGGTACTGTTTGCGTGTGGCCCTGAACTCACAAACACAAGTGAGGATACGCACACCTGTGCATGCATGCACATGTAAATATTTGTTCTTCCATCCTGCTGATGAGGGATGGAAATTTATGTTTGAATCAAATCCTGCTTCCAAAACAAACCAAAACTATTCAAAACAGTTAAGGCTCCTCTAGCTCAAAATTTAACTTGCAACCCTCCTTATAAATAACCCATATGTAAACCCAGCTTAAATTAAATTCAACCTAAATAAACCTTATTTCAAGTGATTTTAATTGTAATGGCGTTTATGGCGTGCCAGCCAGTGTCTCGCTGCTGGCTCTGTATTTAATGCAAAGTTGTTGGATGATGCAGCAAAAGCCATGAAATATCCTAAACAAACCTAAGCATTACCTCAAATGCAAACGCAGCCATAAAACCCAGAAAAAACACAGGATTAAGTTGGTCACTACAGCTTTTCATCATCTTGCTATCACAGGATATTTTGTCTTCAAAAACATACAAGAGTGCACGCACGCATTTTACACACAAACATTCCTGACTCTCTTTTTAACCTTGAGCTTCACAAAAGTCTTGAAAGAAACCATGCAGCAGTGTGCTTGTTTGCCTCTGATCTGACACACAACTGTCCTAAACCTATTTACTGTAAGCAGTCTGTTTACTTATATAGTTTATTAGTTAGCTGTAAGTGCTTCCTCATTTTATTCAGAGAGGTGTGAAGCTCAGCAAAGTGTCACCAGGGTGAGATCCCCTCTGGCTGCTTGCAACGGTAACGGGTGCTTGTGTGTGCACAAGAACACACACACACACACACACACACACACACACACACTCTCACCTTTGACTGTCATGTGTAGCAGTTTGTCGACCGACTGCGCTCTGTTTCACAAATCAGCACCATCATACTACCGTGAAAGCTATCAGCAAAAAAAAGGCACACTTACTGACAAAGACCTGTCACTTATCAGAAAAAAAGTCCAGTTCCTTTAATTCCTGCAGTAACCTCAGAGAAAAGATAAACATCACCTCTGGTTCATTTCCAGCACGTTCTTTTTACCGGTGATGGTATTTTAAAAGTCACCGTTAAGAAAAAGGGACATGATTATACATTTATATTCAGCTGAGAATCTGAAAACTGTAAAAGTCGTGTTATCTTAAATAGATGATCAGTTAGGACAAAAGTCGGGCTGCTTTTTTCCCCCAGTTGCGCTACAAATTGTTAGTGAATGTGCTTGCACGCCTACGCTGATGGCATGCTTATACATAGCATATGTGCATGTAACACATGCGTCAGTGTGTGTGTGCGAAGCCTGCGTGAGTGTGCGCCGCTTGTACATCCTCATGTCAGCGTCGAAATGCGTGTATTAAAGCCCTGTGCAGGATTTGGAATGTGCTGGTCTGGAGGCGGCTGTGTGAGCAGGGAGTTAAAGGTCCTTGATAAAACCAAATGAATTTGGCAGGCCCGACTCATAAGACAGCGATTCGGGGATCTTTTCCAAACCAGAAGAAAGAGGGAAAAAAACATAAGCTGACTTTTCTTCTCTCTCCAAGGCGCCTATTGATTATGTCTCTGTCTCCTCCAATAAAACTGTCAATGTTCACCAATCTTAAGCAGTGTGACGAAATTACTACTCTTCATTCCTGGCAGATTGAAAACAGTCCTGAAGCAAAGGAGGGCAGCATTTGAAATCATGACCTGTGTGTGCGTGAGCGCGTTTCAAAGAGTGTGAATTAATTAGCTGAGCACTAAACATCAGGTCCGTATACAGTCAGTTAAACCAACAATTTGCCTTATTCATGATAGAGAACGAGATAACTGTGAAACTACATATTTTTTATTCATCAAAACTGTTTTTTCCTCAATTGTACTTTAACCAAAAATCACTGCAATAATAATGATGTTTGAAGAATAGAGGATGTGTCTGTTTTCCTCAACAAAACATGTGACACGATAATTTTTTATGGTGAAATAATGGTAAAGAAATTAAAGAAAGGAACTAAAACTTAATTTAAGATAAACAACTTTAATGAAGAAAACATTTAATTATCTTTGTTGGTGTAGTTCTGTTATCCTCTTAGCAGAGGCAACATAATTTCGATTTGGAAAGTGTTTCATCTCATTTATTTAAAGTCTTATGGCGTTGTTATGTGTGGGATTTCCCCTGTCCTCAAACTCACCAGGCGTCTTCGCCCAGAATCACATCCGCACCATAGATCAGACCCATTCAAACCCTCGGCCTTGAGTTGAATGCCCTCACAAACATATTTAGTCCTGTTGCCTTGCGCGTTATGTTTTGTTACAAACCTCACTCTGTTGTTGAGTTGATGTGCCTTTTTTTAAGAGAGAGCTTTCTCTCTCCCTGTTTCCCTCACTCACTCATTCTCGTTTTTCTTCTTTTTTGAAGTGCCAATTTATTTAAACTCCTTTCCCCTTTTCTTCTTTCTCCTTCATTGATTTCCAAACCCCAGTCTTTGTATGCAGCTGGGGCCCAGCTGTGTGTCTGTGTGACTGTGTATGTGCGCGCATACATGTGTGTGTGTTTGTGTGGGTTTTTCTGGCACAGTGCTGCCACAGTGAGCATAGCACACTGTACACAAAGGACTTGAGCAGCAGAAAAGAGAGGGAAAAGGAGAAAGAGAGAGAATGGGGGGGAAACATTTGAACGTTAAAGACTGACGCGCTTGTACTGTACTGAGCGGAGGGCCGGGCCTTTTGGACCAGGCCTACTTTAACGGCAGATGTATCGGCGCTCTGGGATGAGGGGTGGGGGAGAGCGAGACAGCAATGAAGAGCCCAGGCACCACAGTTTATTACCAGGACTCTTCAAGGGGCTCAGCTCAGGCGTCAGAACCAGCGGGTGGGCGGGACAGAGGAGGAAGAAAGGAGAGGAGGATGACAGAGGTGGGGAACTGATGGGGTTGACAGGGCTGGAGACAGCGAAAACAGTTCTTCGGCGTGAGAAGACAAGACATGGAGGGGCAGAGGGGCGTGATGGGTAGAGACAGAAGAGACGGGATGGGCGACAGAATGTGGGAAAATCTAAGTGTTTCCTCATTTGTTTCCCCACGTTCCCACAGCTCCAAGTGTCACCGATTTCTCCCGTCCTCAGCTCTATGTGTTTGATGCCAGATCTGCACAGCAGTAATGGGGAATCCCTTGATTGAGTCCCTCTGGTATTTTTCACATGTTTATTTAATTATTGCTAATTCTGGTGTTTCAGATGTAGGGAAAGCGGTCCCATGTCTTACTGTACATTCCTGCCGCGTGGCTGCCACGCTGTTGATCCACTCCAGGAGGAATTATTTGGAAAGTTTTGCGGTGCCATTGCAGGATTAATACACGCAGAGGGGTTTTTCCGCCGCATTAGCTCCTCCACATGACTGCTAGGAGCTGTAGGATCTCTGTTATCAGGATGTTGCAGCATGATATCCCTTTCTGCAGAGCACGACAAAATAAACAATTTGCCATTAATAATAATAATAACTTTATTCAAACAATCACAATCCTGAGTAGATAACAGTCAAACCACTAGGGACAGTTAAATTGTCCTTATACACTAGAATAACACCACTAATGAACACATGACTTCAGTAGAAACTTAAGAGCTGAAAGTATGTCTAAGTGTCACCCTACTTTTAACTGTAAGATCACACCAATAGACCTCAGAGCTCATGAGGTGTGTGCGCATGTGAGTGAGTATATGTGTGTATGTAGGTGCTCAGGCATGCACTTTTCAGATGTTTAACACCAACTGTACTTCTTGCGGCTTCTCACTCATACACAGGCATTTCTATTTTCTCATCAAAGGCGTTTTATCTGATAGAGAAGGTTTACATACGTTACAGTTTGATGTTGCAAATTGATCCCTGTTAATTAATTGCTTTGGCAGGACTCTGCGCCATTAAGTCTATTTGTGGATCTTCCTCTTGTGCAGACAGCCTCAGCATTATGTGTTTGATATTCTGCACATGTTTGACAGAAGAAAGAGGTTAAAACTATCCAGATAGGCAGGCTCTCGGCACACAATTTATAGATATGTGCTGTTTTATCACACCTCAAATTAAATTTGGAAACCCTGCTTCAGCTGTCATGTATTACAAGGCCCAGATGGGTGGCAGAGAGAGAGAGAGAGAGAGAGAGAGAGAGACAAAGAGACGGAGAGAGAGAGAGAGAGAGAGGAAAGCAGGCAGAACCACTCAGCTGGCTGAGAGAGAGTGCCAGTGTATGCCAGCGAAGGAACTAGATATAGCAGAGCGGTGAGCGTGAAAGAGGAACAATTTGAAATGTGGTGTTAGGATCTGTCTTGATCACCTCTCAGGGTTAGGGTTAGGGTAAGACCTGCAGGAAAGGGAAGAGTCTTTTTGGTTTCATCAGTTTAACACACTTTTTTTAACTTCCTTCTCATCCCCTGCTGCCTACTGTTATGTTTTCAAGCCAAATATTAGTTTCACTTGAGCATCTTTCCTTCCGCTTACCATGAGCACCATGTACACCAGCCTCTGCAGCTCACCAAGAATATTGTAATGTATAATCACTTAAAATTTTACTTGTGCCCTGCTGCACATCCGTATGAGTACACTTTTCAATGACTAGCACTACTAAGATTCAAATCTCCACTAATGTACCCTTTGGGGCTAATTATTAGACTTCAAGGAAACTCTATGTACTTTTTTGAAGGGGAAAAGGTACATATGTGTTCCTAAACAGTAAAAGGTACATATATGTACCATTTCCTCTAGATTTTATGGTACAGTATCTAGAAACAGTGTATGTTAAGCCAAATAAAAGAGGAAAAATGGTAATTTTACTTTTATATTTGAAGGTTTTTCTGTTTACTTATCAGATTAAGGTAGATTTTTACTTGTATGGTTGAGTAGCCTTGAAATGTATTATAAAATAGAGAAAGGTGCTGAATCCTGAGTACAGATATATGCCACATTCACACAGAATCAAGTATTTTTGTTTTATTGTATAAATAATAATATTGTTTTTCATGTGCAACAATTTGGCAGTAACATGGTATTTTTTTAGACAAAGAAATCAAAAGAAAGTAAGTTTTTTTCATGCCTGAGGGCAGAAATAAGTACCCAAGTAGGTAATATGGATGAATTTGTCTTCTATGATATATGTAGATTTATAACAAGATATTATAATACTTCAACATATAGTACATTTTCTCTAAAATCTATTAAAGAACTGTTTACTGTTTAAATAATCAGACTAGGGCTGCAACTAAGGATTATTTTTGTGATATATAAAAGTTTCAGCCTTTTATTATTGATTAATTAATTGTTAAGTCTATAAAACGTAAGTAGACAGTGAAAGAATATTGTTCCCAGAGGTTCAGAGGGCTGAGGGTGACGACTTCAAATTCCTAGATTTGCCCAATTAAGAGTCTTAAACTCATATGTACTCAAAAACAGAGAAACACACATTTGACAAGCTGACAATAGAGAATATTAATAATGTCTTTTTTGCCTCATAAATGATATGAAGGATGAATCCATATTCCATATAATCCATATTTTTGATGATTAATTCGGACTAAAATGTCTCTTAAAAGTTGCCGTAATGCGCTAATGTTCACAGCCTAATGCAACAAGAGATATTAAAGAGATCAGCATTGTGGTATAAACAGTATTTCTGTGTAAAAAAATGCCTCAAAGGCAGAACTGATCTGCCAACCATCATAAACTCTATCTGCAAACAAGAGCCGGTGCTTGTATCGGCCCAGGTGAGAAAAAAAAGTCAAACTTGGACTGGCTCGGGAGAGGTCAGCCAGCCGACTCTCCCTCTGTCTCCCTGTACCTGTGATCACCTGGCACCACCACCTTCATCTGACCTGCACATCCCACTCTCAGTCCCACACACACACACACACACACAGTTACCTGGGAGGGAGTAAACATATTCCATCACTGAGTGAACACACTTCACTGATTTTTAGGCCCACCTGAAACATTTAAGGCTTTAGGTCTTACATTTTATACACATCTTTATCTATCTGACTCCCTTTCTCTCACTCCCTCTCTCTCTCTCTCTCTGGACAGTGAAGACATTGCCTCTGCAGATTTGTTCACTCAGTTATTCAGTCATGTGCTGGATGTACAATGAGAAAAGATGTTAGTCTTTAAATGTATTCTTTTTTAGGTCTGATAAACATAAAACATACCGATCAAACCCAAACTATCACAACAGACAGAGCAACAATGTTGATGTTTGCTCACAGAGTGCAATATTAGGCCCCTGAAAATAATCTTCGGTAGCTCAGGTATGATAAAGAACAGGGTCCATACACCGGAAATATTTTGTGCTTGAAAGGAAGTAACGCAAATAAATTATCAGCACGCACTGGTCCACTCCGTCGTTTATCACCATGTAACAATCTAGCAGATAGCCTTATCTCATCTTTTTAAATGAATTTCTCATGGTATGTCACAGGTTATCATGATTTTGTTGGTGTTGCAAAATTACCAAACCGGGGAAGGTTTTTAATTAAAAAAGGTCTGTCACCAATAGAAGAAAATGAGTAGGGAAAAAGAAGAAAAAGACATTCTGAAGTACAGAATCATTTTCTTTTTCCTCTCCTGGCTGTGCGGTCGACTTGAGTACCTCAGGGAAACAGTGCAGTCCTGATTATACAGCGCATGTGTCCAGCATTGCAGGAGGGATGGAAGTGGAAGAAAGTCATAAGGCAGCCTGGCAGCATATCAGAGGGAGGTAACGTCATCTAAATGATACAAGTAATAGGTAGGTGTGAATGTGTCCAGGCCTGATATTGGGACGGGGCTCTGAAATTTCAAATACAGATCTTCAAGGTTGACTTTGTAGACTTCTTTGTCACTTGTTCTTTTTTTTCTCTCTCTCTCTCTCCTCCTGAGATTTTGAGGTTTTGCTGGCTCATCCCATCTGTTGCTTTTCTTTCTCTTTTTGTCAGTCTCTCTTTCTTTTATTGTTTCAGTCTTCGGTCTTTTCTTTTCCCTTTGATTCCTCTTTATCTCCTCCAACTCGTATCTCAGCTCCTCTACTTACTATCCCTTTCGCTCTTTTTTTCCCATTTTTATCCACTCCTTCTCCTGCTGTCTTTACCTCTCCTTCCATCTATCTATCCTTTCCCTCCCAGCCCGGGTTCCCCAAGCCCTGTTCGGTCGGTCGCCATCATGCCCCCCCCCCACCCTCCTCCTCCTCTCACCCTGAGCTGACCTCCCCTGTCCCACTGACACCACACGCTGCTCCCATCCCCCGAAAACCACTTCAAACAGGCAGCGCCATCAAAGCCCACAGTCAGTCAGCCAGGCAGCCAGTCAGCCAGCCAGCCTTCTGCTTCGACTTAAAATTACTGTCGTCCCAGTCGCAAGGCTGCTTTCCTCTTCTGATACACATCAAAGATCCTCTTAAACTCCCGAAGTTTGCTTTTTAAACCTTTCTTCTTGTTGAGTCTTTTTTATATACATTATTTCGCTGGTTGAGGTTTTACTCTCCCTCTCTCTCTCTCTCTCTCTCTCTCTCTCTCTCTCTCTCTCTCTCTTCTTCTTCTTCTTCTTCTTCATTTTTTTCTCCAACTGGGCCAGGTCAGTAATGACATGCACACACTCTCTTGTGCGGTTCTGCTGCCTTTGCATTTTTCTTCGTGACTTTAATTAGTTTCTTTTTCAAGGCGTTGGTTCGGGCTTCACATGCACTGCACACTCAGTCTCACACACAGGCACATCGAGTGGTAACCAACAAACATACGGACGTGTACAAATGAATATGCAATATGACTCACACGTTTAATCCTAATCAGAACTGCGCAACCACAAAGAGAAAAGTTTAATAGCATGTGTGTGCCTCTTTTTGCTGCAGTTGAATCTTTATATGTGCATACTTAAATGGCAGTGATGAAAGAAAGCGGAGGGACAGAAAATCATGGGCAGAGAGAGAGACAGAGAGAGAGAGAGAGTATATGTGTTTGCAGGCATGTGAGGAACAACTAAGAGAAAGACGGAGAGAATAAAAGTAGAGTGACACATTGGAAAGGCATCTTTTCTGTGTTTCAAAGCCATGGAGGTCACATGTGGTCACTCGAAATGTTTCAGCGTACCATCATGTAATGTCGACGTACGCCAGAGGATGGCGCCCCATCTGTATGTTAACCAGGCAGGAACTGACTCCCAGGTCTTATCTACAGCCTGTGTCTATTAAAACATTTCTCATTATAGAAGTATATTTAAATGCAGTTACATCCTACACTCTTTCATTTTCTGAATGACTTGAAAGCAAAGCAGCAGGAGGTAATAGTCTGTTTTGGCCTTTTCATGTTTTTTGCTTTCTGTCAGGACTTCCTTTTTTACTTTAGTGGTTGAAGTTGTAGAGGAATAACAAGATTATCATTACTATTATTCCCTGTTGTGGTGGCTGTAATAATACTTAAATTGATGTTGCTGTAACTGCATGTCTGGTGAATACCATCAGACGGTCCCTTCTGATCTTTAAATCTTAATGTGGGTTGCTCATTCTTCTATCTTGTTCTTTCTTCTTTCGAGTCAGCTTTAAGTGGTTAGATTAAGACATTTTGGTCTTTAATGCAGTAAATTGTCCTTTTTTTAAGAACACCACATCTTGCAAAACACCTCTAACAGATCTTATATACAGATGTCTGAAGTAGACAAAGTCGGTGGGATACCAGGCATATTTGTTTCACCCTCAAAACAAATCTCCCGTAGTGACTAACTGAAAGTCGCAGCTCTAGTTGAACTAACCAAATCCCACATTGTATAGCTGTTAAGCTCAAAGAGAAGTTTTATTTAGCGTGTACCCCTATTAAAAAACTTCAGAACCTTTGTGCTCCGTCAGAGAATGTTTTAATATTCAAAAGGAGCCACTATTGTGTGGTTTTTTGCGCCAACGTACAAAATAAAGAGCCACATCAGAAAGCTGGAACAGTCCCTGAGCATTTTCATGTGTAAAGAAAAAAGAGGGAAAACAAATTTGGAGGGGGGAGACAGGGGTATTTATAGAGTGGTGTGAGAGTCTTTGCAATGACAGGAGCCTAATGAAGTAGAGTTTGGGTTTTGATTCACAGTGCGGTGAGTGCGTGGGTCCCTCTGTGACCGTTACTGCATTCCAGCACCGATCCCTCGCTACACGGAAACCAGCGCGGGCCACAGGAGGAGGACCGACTCGAAATAACGTGTTCCTCAAACCGAGCTAACCTTTCTCACCAACAGCGGTCCTGCTCCCAGAACAGCCGACGCACACAGGGCACGATGGCACCGATACTGAACTCAAACGTGGTGCCGAGACTTTATTCGTATGTGCAAGCTCCTACGCAGAGTATAGAAACAGTAGTTAAGTCACTGATGGTGAGTCACTTACATGGTAAATGAGTCAAATGACACAATTCAACGTGACATAGTAGGGAAGTCCAGAATGATCTTATTTTAACTTTGATAGGTTAATGGAAATTGTATTCTGTGTGAGAGATTTTATTACACATATGTAATGTGGAAGTGAGAAAGAGACAATGAATGAGGTTAGGGGCTGTAAGTCATCACAATTGTAGTGAACAGTGTGAATGTTCCGGATGTTAAATCGCTGAGAAAACAACTCTAGAAAGTTCATGAGCAGTTTTGCTCTTTGCGTGAGAATCCAAATTAAAACATGGTCATGATTTTTTAAGTTCCGTTAAATATGTTGATCATGCAAAAAACAATCTTCTCCTCTCTGCTGTGTAACTGCAGAGTATACCTTTCATGTTGCCCACAAAGTTCAAAAAGTGGCACTAAAGTAGAGAGCCACACGTCTCTGCTTTGAAGGTAAAGTCCGGTGTCAAACAGGGTAATTTCTGTTTGATAAATGTCACTGTGGTGGTCTACAGGACAGGTAAACATGGTGGCAAACATGTAGGCAGCAGCACACAGGAAACCTCCAAAGGAAGAACACAGGCAACCACAAAGGCTCTTCACTCACACCTTGTGACATTTCTGCAAAGAGAAAAACTGATTGCTGCATGTTTTCTGCACACAAATTGATGTAAATGTTTGGTAAAGGGCTAACAGCCTAAGGTGTTCCAGTCTTTTAGTTGCTTTAGCAGATTTAAGTGCTCATTTTGTCTCTTAAAACAGCTGTATAAAACCCAGCAGACAGGTAAAGGAACAATATGAGGCAGCACTTTGTGTCGTAGACAAAACATTTGAACTTGAAATAAAAAAACTATAATCTTTCTTTTTCTCCCATCATTTTCCATTTTCCGTGTTTTCAGCATGTATCCAAAACAAACAGCGAAAAGAACCCATAGAAAATGAGACTGAGTTTCTCTTCTATTTTTAACGGCATGCGGTTTGTTTTGGGTGATCTTTGCATCCCCTATAGCTGAGATCTTAAGAAAGCACACCCCATAGAAAGATCCAATGTAGAAGATAACCCTAACAACACACTGAATGATAAGCTAGTTATCTAGCCACGGTATTGTTGCCTATCTAAGCTACACCTGTGAGGAATGTAAAGCTATTAATTTAGAAGTTCCTGTGGAGGCAGCTGTCAACCCCGTGAAACTTAACATCATTATAGGCTACAAAAATATATTATGGATGTTTAGAGTTGACTCACCACAATCTAAGAATATATACAGCTCGGGTGGCAATCTACACAAGGGAATGAAAGTATACCCTGCTGTGAGTGTGTTTCTGCTTCGTCTTCTTCACGCTGCCTCTCCATGTGTTTCTGTGTCTGCAGTTTAGGGTAGTGTACCTCCAAGTGAGTCACAGTTTTTTTCACCATTTCACCAGCACGTATACGCACCTTTGTGGTGTGATTACTGGTCTAGGCCACGAGTTATTTGAGATCCCTTTCCTGTTCACTCTCGCTATACCCGTTTCTCTCCATCACTCTATGAAATGCACAAACATGCAGACATGGCAGCACAGAAGAAGCTGTTTGAATGTATTCTTTGCACATTCAACACTTGTCTTGACACGTGTCATGTCAAAGGAGTGAATTTACACACACTCTGGTGTATTTTGAGGGCGATGAAAGGATGTGCAGTAAGCATTAGACCTATCAGATGTGAATAAAGGGAAAAAAACACATTGTTGAGGAATGAAGGTGAAAGATAAAAACAGCAGACATGTCGTTATTCTCTCAGTTTCCTCATGAGGTAGATTAAGTCACTCTGCAGCGTGCACAGTGTACAGTAAGTTAATGCTTTGTTGACTGCTGTTTGGTTTCACTGTACATTATTCTAGCCTGTTTGCTGTTGGTTTAATCTTTGGTCTGTCTTTTGAAGTCACAGTATATTTCCACTGAGCAGATGTGGTTCGTTGTTTGGTGCAATGATGTGACATGTAGATAGAGAATAACAGATCAGTGCTACTGATCTCAATCGATTTTCAGATGCCTGGGCCCTTTCAAAGCAGCCATAGCAGCTGTACACAACACCACAGTGTGTTACAGACAGTGTCTCGGGGGCTGTGCTTTGATTCGCGGAGGCTCCACTGAAATCGTACTGAGAACTCATATGTGAATAATGAAACTACCACCAGCGCACAGTCACACTAAAAGCGCAACTCATCGCCAAATAAACTTTTGTGAGTGGTATCGGTGGCTTTGAAGCTAATAAAATGCCGAAAGGCATTCTGTTTTTGTGTCACAAGGGCCCTAATTGAACAGAACCATTAAAAGCCACGCTAAAACAAAGACGAAATAGTTTCAATACAGTGTTTGTTGTCAATTTAAACATCACTGCCTAGTGCGCAGAATTGCGCTGCTGTACACGCTTCTGTCTTAGCAGAGCCTTAATCAATATTAGGAAATTAGCTTGGTGTTTATGTCGTGGTCTGACTCTTTTGCGCCTCCGCATCCTTCAAAGTGCAGATGGTTTAAATACTCTGACAGGGTGGTGTCTCCTAATGAGTGGGACATCTAAAGGCACAGAGCCGTGACTTTGCTGCTGTGGCACCGCATGGCCTTGAACTGCAGCTCAGATATTCATGGAGTATCACACACACACACACACACACAGTTATTGTCATGTATTTCTTTGCTGTGTTTGATCATGCTGTAGTCCTCTGCAGCAGCCTTTCTCTCCGTTTGTGCCTACAATACAAATTGTGTTTGTTTGTTTTTCTGTATTTTTCTTTACCCTACTTTGTGCGTGCATGTGTATGCATATATATGTGTGTATGCGATGAGGGAATTTCCCTCTGTAGTGTGTTTTTCACAGTTCGACATCAGTTGCAGGATTTGTGTCAGGGACAGTTTGACACTGTTGCTCTCTGTCTCTTTCTCTCTTTTTCTTCTGTAATTCCTCACTCCTCTGTCTCATGTCACTTTCTGTCTCCATCAGTTCTTCTCGTTTTCTTTCGTTCTTTCTTTCTCCCTCTCTCGGTGTAGTTTATGCTCTGTGCAGTGCTCTTCATGCACTGGTGTGTCTACACCTCTGGCCCACTCTTGTCACCCTCGTTTCTGTAACATACACACCACAGCACTGTATACTGAACACATTGCAAGAATGCAAAATCACATACTGCACCACACATCTCATTTTAGCATCTCTTCCTCCGCACTAATACAACCTTTGCAATCCCCATCATGGTGTCACAGTTTCAGTCTCATTTATTCTCATCGGCAGCCATTTGAAAACTTATTCTTATTGTGGCTTGTTGCCAGCTAGCTAAGAAATGACTGTAATCAATTGAACAAAAACTTGACTCTGTGACTTAGACTTTCATATCAATGTGTTTGTGGTTATTTTCACATCATTAGACAAGAATGTTTGCACTTCCTCTTTTTCTGGCCACAGAAATGCAATAAAAGTGCAGCAAAACATCACATTACCACCATTCCTATTGGTTAACATGTAATTTAGAGCATTTAATCCTCAATTTGCTGTCAGCATTCGTGATATAATCTGTAAAACATTTGAATAAATTGAAATTAAGAGTTGTATTCCAACTGAGGCAACCACCAAGAAGAAAATCCAGCACTGACATTATTTGTATGCTACACTCTCCTATTATCTTACAAAATGATAATATTGAATCTTCTTGTACCAAAATATCAAAACTTTTTTTTTTCTTTGTCCAGGGAGTGACAAGGATGATGCAATAACACAGGTAGATAAAACGCGAGTAACACGTGGTCATCAGCTGTTGTTTTTTTCTTCCTCACAGTGTTGTTGGAGCAAGTCAAACCAAACCAGAGCAGGCCAGGATGCCACAGTCAGAAAGAACAGTCACCCAGAGAGAAAGAGAGAAAAGAGAGAGAGAGAGAGAGAGAGTGAGAGAGAGAGAGAGAGAGTGAGAGAGAGAGAGGGTTGCTGCTAAGATGAAGGAGATCAGGTGGGAGGTGTTTGTTCTTAGTTGCGGTCCTCCCCTGACTCATCGTATGAATGTCAGACAGCAGGTATGAATAGGAGAGTTGCCACAGTGAGAATTTCTTAAATGCTATGTTTGATTTCGTGTATATATTTCAAGAGAGGCCATCGCTGTCAACATGAGCGCGCTCTGCAGATGAATATGGATTTACCTCGTCTTTGAACTGCTCTCGTAGGTACTGTAAAATGACAACACATACATCTTCCTGCACTTGCTTTTTTGCTTAGCGTGTGGGTGTCCATGACCCTCATGTGGTAATTTATTGACTTCAAAATAAAGAAGTGTAGACTTTCTTTTGTCACACGTGAACCTCTCCCCAGCATTATTTCATACATTCACTAAAAGTAATTTCCAAAAATGTATTTAAAATGTATTTTTGGTATCAAAAGAAATCCTGATACAAAACTATGATGAATCAGAAAGTTTCTTTTTATGCATCAGTGTATTCAGTTGGCTGTAACCCTCCTTGTTTTTGATCGTTTTACCACCCACATTTTGTACAAAAATTAATCCGATGTTATTGTAATATGACATGAGCACCATTATGTCATGTTGGAGTCCATTTCATCTGGGCGGCTGGGGCTATTTTGATTTATTGTTCAGTTCAAAAAAGGATTTGATGTTTAACTTTGAAAAGTGATGACCTAAGAAATTAAAATAATGAGCTAAAAAATGGAAAATGTTTTTAATTTTTAAAACTGAACTCAAGACTCTGCTTGATTTTATTTACCATGTATATGTGACGATAATTTTAATGCTTTTGGTGTTTAATGGTTCTTTTGTGTACATCATAAAACCATTATATTTCTGACACATTTAATTTCAGCATTTCTAACTCAAGTGTATCAGGCATACTACCATCTTTGAGTTTTTCTGCCCGCTACCTAAATGTTAAACTTATATTTGCATAGTTAAGTTATTTATTATACTACTAAATTAGAACACCTTTATCCTGGCTTTTATGTACCAATCTTGAATTGTAAAAATCAACAGAACAGTAATGATTACATTGTGCGGTAAATTGGGCCTGGCCTTGTTTGTTGCCGTTTAAAACCAAAAGAAACAAACAAGGTCATTTCTAGGTAATTATTGCGTGCTTACCATTTAGCCACATAATTACTAAGTCAATACCAGATCACATGTGTGCATCGTAAAATAAACTGCAGCTTAGCGTGTTGCTGTACAGTAAATGCCCTTTGGGATATAAACAATGCCGAATTAGAGCAGCTCTGAAACTATCTCTGTACTGTTGTGAGCCAGCACAAAAGACATGCTGAGAGGGTTTTCTTCTCTTTATCGTATGAGACGTTTTTTTAAAGTTGTGGTTCGTATTTTAATGTGGTTGTGTAAAAATCCTGTCTTCCCGTGTCACACACATATGTGCCTTTTGAACGCAGTCAGCCGTTATCTGTCATCGTTTCTCAGTCTTAAGATCAGATTCAAAATGGATCACAAGCCCCCCCAAATAACAAGCAGAGTGATGTGCTCCCTCAGGATGAAATTCGACATTTCTGACTGGAGTCCCAAGCTGAAAAAGTAGACAGGCAGGCCGTCACTCTCTCAGATATTCAGTCACTGTCAGGCAGGGCAAGCGACAGACAGATTAAAATAGTGCTACAGTGTTTGATCTGAACACTGTGTTGTTGTCAAACCATCAGAAACCGTTCCCAGAAGGCCGAGTGATCGACATTGTCAAGCATGATGCAGCACAGTTCTGTTAGGCCTCTCTGGATATGAGTCACGTTCTTCCCACGCACGCCACAGTGCATGCACAATAGCGGTGGACTGTGGACTTTCTACTGTGCTGTTCTGCGTGTTATTTTGTGTTCAGGGTATTCCAACAAATTACACTTTCTTAAAATCCTTCGCACATCGCATGAATTCAGCTGAAACTCCTTTGTACCTTGACACACGATCTCTGCTTGCAGGCAAACCTCCTGCACTGTTCAAAGATTTAGCTGTCTTAAAAAATAAAAAAAAGAGACCTATTTGAGGGATACAATCACTATCCAGATAAATAAATCAACGGGCTCGGTAATGAAAGCCATCCCAGTGCGGTGCTGCTTTAATGACAGCACATATAGGCTCAGTGTCACTCACTGTCACGGGAGAGAAAATTAGAGCCAATTTGATGCTAATCCAGACCAGATTCTGCTCTTTTTGGGCCCAGCAGTACGTCCCATCATCCTAGGAAACTCCTGCAGGGCTGATAGGTCAACCTCAACTACATCATATAACTTCATAGCTGTCTGCTGTAGGGAAACACATTTGATGACCAATTTCACCCCCCATAAGAGCAAGTCATTCCTCCCCATGTTAGTAGAGCAGCACTGCTCTGTGGAGCGGAGGCTTGGGTGAATCACAGTTTTGCATTTTTACAGGGGTGGAATGGAGCTGGGGCAGGACAGGCAACTTGCTGATACAAACAGATACACGTGTAGGTGTTAGACTTTGAGATTAACTAATATACAGATCAGAGGAATGTGTGTAAATTGTACAGGCGCACTCATAAGTGTTTAGATGTGTGTGTTTGTGATTGCGGGCCACCCCCTCTAACAGCAGCGGGCCCCCCTTTTTGCTCTTTCAGTAACAGAGTGAGTGTCTGTGTGTGTGTTATCAGTGTGTGTGTTCTATTAAAAGTTGTTGGGCTAGATTTGCCAAAATGTCCCCCGCTCAGTGTACAGTCTCTTTGGCTTTGTCGCTGAGAGCCGTAGGGCGTAAACTGAACACGCAGAGGAGCTGAAAGCGAAATGCTCATCAATTATTGCGTCCACCGGCCAGAAAGGGTGTGTCTGGAACGGCTCAAACAAAAATGAAAATCTATCTGGAGTGACTGGGAGTTGTTTTGACAGTTTAATGAATAAACTTTGTTTGTGAAATTTAATGAGCTGTGAAACCTTATTTTCACTGTGATCTGGTGAGGAGAGGCACAAGGAGGAAAATTTATTTAAAAACTAATAAGAAGCATGGCGATGTTGCAGCGTGACCCTTCATCAGATACTGATCAAAAAACTTTATTTTCACAGCAAAAAGGGCCCTCTGTGTGTTGGCACAGGCCGCACTCCCCCCTCGACAATGGTTTGTCGTTCTCTGATGATGTATTTCAAAGGCGCTGGCGATGAGTCTTTGTGTTCTTAAATGGTCATTACTTGGTCGTGATTAGATATTGCCAATCAGTGAGAGGAAAACAGAGAGTCCTCAAAAAAGCCTTGGAAATCAGAGCCTACAGCTGAAATCCCAGGCATGTGTTTGTGATTGTCATTTATTGTCTTTGCCATGGGAAAAAGTAATATGCCTTTCCAGTTTTGCTGCAGTCTGGGCAGCAAGGGTACACTTTTAAATTACAATATGTTATTTATCTTCTCTTCTTACCGCTGCAGCATATCCCTGCCACATATTGTACATGTGCTGAAAATATGAATGTGGACAAAAGAACAGATGTACAGATCTACAGTTGCACAAATTGTGTTCTCTAAGAGCAGTTACACATATAAACAGTTTAATTGAAAAATAAAAAAATCTCATTATAATATAAAGAAAATTAAGGACATATAGACAGAAAAAATAAAGACATTTATTTTTAAAAAAGCGTGCATTTGACATGAAGCCTTTTAATTAATGATTAATTTAATGATTCGTGCAATTAATATTAAAACAAGCTGTAATTTGCTGGATTGAAATTAGATCACCTGGATAATACTTTTACAAAGTGGAGTCTTGTTTTAGTAGTGGCTGTAATTACATACATATCTTTTTATTAAATTTTTCTATTTTAAATTTATTTGCAGTTGCCACCCGAAAGCCACAGGCCACTCTCAGTACTGTCAGAGTAAAACCATCACTTTGGAGATTATGCTTAAATTGATTAGAAATGACTACTAATACTTTATAAATGTCTGTCTGAAGTTTTATATTGTGGAGATAGCTCAGTGAAATATTTTAAACGTCATGAGGAATGTTGGATCTGCTTCTCACACTGCGTCTGCTTGTATTGATCATAATCCGCACATCAAACTGCACAAAGCCATATAAAATATGTCATGATAAGAAACACATTTCAACAACTTCACATGAAAACAGTTTCACTCTTTGTGCTTACAAAGAGACAACAGGACCTACTACAAACAAATAGATAAACTAAAACAAATATTTATACACTTGTTCTTTTTTTTTTTTTTTGCTTCAAATAACATGTAAGATATTGTTTATAATTTACAAAACATTTAAATTGATGAGAAATACACGTCTGTTGCATTCTGAATCATTCATGAATATTATGAATATAAATTTGTACACCACACAGTTGGCATCTAATTCAGTGCAGATTAAAAACAGGCGTTCATGAAATTTGATTTTGGACGTATATAAAAACACAGTATATTATTGCAGTCGCAGAGTCGTACACCACTAATGAGCGTTTTGTCTGTTTGCTGTTTAACATTTAAACAGCATCTTTTGTCTCCCGCTCAGATTGTGTCTTTTCTTTTTCTTGTCACAGTTGATGCTGAACAAGTGAGTTCACTGGGATCTGAAGGGGAGGATGAGGTTGGCCTTTGGAGCCTGGAGCCTCAGGACTGCCAGGAGAGCCTGGACAAGACAAGCCTGACGCCCAGCGAGGGGACGGAGGAGCCTGGCAGCCCTGCGCGCTCCACACGGCCGCACAGCCTCAGCCCCGGCAGCGGGTCCTACTGGGGGCAGGTGGAGCCGGAGGTGGAGGCCACGGAGGACGCCACCGCTGCATCTGCCACCAACAGAGAGGAAGACCAGGACCCACTGAGGATGTACCGTAAGTTATAAGCTAAAGTATGACACCGTTTAGTTAAAACTGGCAGTCTTTTGCTACTTTAAGCTAAGCCCTCATTTTCTGAACTATAAAACATCCCAACATTTGTTTCCCAAGAATTAAGGCCTAAGCAAGAAAGTAGCAAGCTATGTAAAATGTGATATATGTACGGTCTGAGACTGCTGTGTAGGACTCTACTGTATGTGTAAACAAGTTTACGGTGTTTTTTCTGATGCAAGACACCTCCAGTCTCATGATGCGTCTCAGAGCCCTCTATATACACCTTCATATCAGCTCCTTATGAAACCATGTCTTCCCTACAAGCTGTTCCTTTTTTTCACTCTTCTCTTTGAAAAGGCAGCCTTCTGAAAGCATGACAAAAGAACTCATCCCACACAATGTCACAATATTTCCATGCATCAAAGAGGTGACGTTACGGTACTGAAATCAGCACTGCGCGACGTGAGGCTTTCCCTTTTATTTAGGGGAGATCAAAGGCTCACGCGGCTTGCCTACTAACAATCACTTAGCTCCCTCGCCTCGTGTGATTTGGCCTTGCCTGATGAAGGCAAAGCTGAGTTTTTACAACACTCAACCGCACAGGCTCTTCCCTTCGCCACATAAAAAAACAGCTCAAAATATGCCAACATCTGCAAACATTTGAAAAATCTTCCTCAAAGTCGCTGTAAGCTGACTGGCTTGATTCGTGATAGGAGGGCGTCCTCTCTTCGTCTCGCAGCTTTCTCTCGCTGCCTGCCTGTCACTGCACTCAAGAGCACGAACGAGAAAGAATTTTTAAATCTGGTTTCATATCTGGCCAACCAGTTCCCTGAATATGTTGTTTTATCTGTCAGTCGTCAAGTAAACAATTTACTTCCATTAGGTTCAGTTGCACCGTGACAATTCACCCCCACCCCCTAGTCTGCACATTTACACACATGGATACATGAAGAGGCCATGTGCATTCACACAAAATCAGAAAGCAGACAAGAATTTAACACTTAGAACAAAACGCAACAGCAGCGATGGTTCAACCGCGCTCATGCACCCACAGACAAGAGTGCCGACCAAATTTAGAAATGTTAAATTCAAAAGGCTATTAGACAGACCAGATCTAAAAGAGGTCACATAGGAATGCCATATATGAATCTGCATAATAACTGGATATTGTTTGTGCTCTTTTGTGCATTGCGTAACATTTTTCTTGACTTTGTTTTTGTTGTCTGTAATGATTTTTATTTTGCCACAACACAGCTTTTTATGCTGCCCTCTCAGCCAGGATTTTTTATTTCAGTGAGACCCCGTTAAATGAAGCACAACAAATATATATCTTGCAGCAATACCAATATGTTCATGCAAATTTGTTTGCATGTATAAGAATTATATAATTATATAATCACACTTCACAACATGCCAAACACTGCTCAGCAGTTTCGTGTAAGACCTAAGCTCAGTTCCTCTTTATCTTTTTTCTCTTTTCTAGGTAATAACTCAGACTCCCAGAATGCCTTGGAGGACCTGGCCCACTATGAATTTTTGGCCCAGCTGAGGAAGGCCTCTACCCCAGCCAGCCTCTTGGACCATCTGAACCGCAATGGCACAGCAGCTGTGTACCACTCGAGCGGCAGGCACGACGAGTTGCCACCGGCCATGTGGTCACCCGGAGCTCAGCACCACTCACCTGAAGGAGCAGGTAGGCTGAGCAGGGGGACGGCTGCAATGACACTAAACAGAAAAGTCAACCAATTTGAAATGGCTTCTTTTGAGCCAGGCAGTGAGCTGTTTAGTGTTGGTTTAGATGAGCTATAGGCTAACATCAGATATCAGATTGTATATGCTAATGTTCTGAGAAAGTGGAAAGGAACACGGAGGGTTTTGACATATCAGCTCATCGACCACTAATGTGTTAATTACAAGCTCTTGTCAGGGTCTGAAAAATTCCAGTATGCAGATGTGTTCAAGCAATTCATGCATGTGCATGCATGTAACAGTATGAGTACATAAGATTTATGAGTATATGATAAATATATCAAGTTTATTTAAAATATTGTCATGGTTTAATACTTTATTGTGTTAAATATCACAATAAAAACATATAAAATAACTTTACTTGATAAAATATAAACAATATTCCATATACAATATACCTTTGTCAGTGCAAGTACAATTACTAAACATGCTCATGTTTCAATATTTTCAGGCAAGTATGCAACATACTTAAAACTTTGTTATCTTTACCTAAGTAATGAACTAAGATCATTTAAGTTATGCTGCAATTTTTGTCTTATGTGTGAATCTGAGGATGTAATAGTACAGAGTTACATGAGCACAGCTGTTGTTCAGGTGGTGTATGAAGTTCAATATGCAGCCTGTGTGATAATACTCAGAACTTTGTGAATGCAATTCTCAGGGGATCGTCAGTATAGAGTTTAATGTTTCTTCCCAAAGACTTTTCTTAACTATGAACAAGTGGAATGTGAGAGTAAATGTGGCTGTTGATTTATATGTGTTGTGGCCCTGTGATATGCTGGTGTGTGTCCTGCATGTTGCTCAGTGCATGCTGGGATAGTCTCCAGGCCCTCAGTAACTGATACGAATAACAATGATGAATAGATGGATGGATATATCGGTGGATATAATTAAGGAATGCATGAATTCCCATGGTGTAAATTTAAAACGTCACCTCTTTCTGGACTGCAGATTCAGGAAGGACCCAGCAGGCCTGCCCATTCTGCCACAGGATGTATCAGCGAGGAGCCTCTCTGAGGGATCACATCAAGCACTGTCAGGAGAGGGAGGGGGGCCAAATGGTCTGCCCACTCTGTGGATACACTGCCACCCTTAGGGCACAGATGGAGCGGCACCTGGTACTTCACAACCAAGTGCAAGACAATGTAAGTTACACACAGACAACAGGAAAAACTTTCAGCGTTATAACTGTATGGCATGTTCCTTTGATTTAGTGTTACAGGGTTATTGATTTGTATCTTTGAGTTGATAAAAGTGATAATCATTCATCATGTGTTGTATGATAAAACTAATAACAATATCTTGTCATCCCAGAGTGCCATCACTTTGGATCAAGGCATGGAGACCAGGAAGTTCAAATGTCTGCAGTGTGGGAAAGCCTTCAAGTACAAACACCACCTCAAAGAGCATCTCCGTATCCACAGCGGTGAGACAAAATAACATCAAAACAGTTGTACTTACCCATCAATTTGCCATTGTTTCCACTGTGTGACCAACCCTTACTTATCGTGCCAGTTATATGGTATATGAAATTATATCTAATTTGATGTGTTGACAGAAAACAAGCTAAAATAATTCACAACAGGACGAGAGAATTATGAAAAATGAGAGGTCACACCCACGTTGAAGACGTTTTTCTCTCTGCAGATTTTGACTAATATATCCTGTCTGTGTGTCATCTTTTAGGGGAGAAACCTTACGAGTGCTCCAACTGCAAGAAACGCTTCTCTCACTCTGGCTCCTACAGCTCTCACCTAAGCAGCAAAAAGTGCCTGAATGGAGGAGGAAACACAGGAGTGGCCAGCGGTGCATTTAATGGACATAGCCAAAGCTCCTACCACCACTCATTTCCAACATCTCCCTCCGCAGGCGGGGGGAAAAACGGTACTGACAAGGGCTCTCCGATGGCTTCACAGGCCCAAGATAATACCAGGCCTCTGGGTCGAGTACCAGAGGATCCTCACCAGCTCTCACTGCAGGACCCCAACCACAACCCCACTGGCTTTCTGAGAGCTTCAGACCTCTCTCGGCTTTGGGACCCCTCGGCGGAGTTGTCTCTGCGGGCCAGTATACTAAAAGGTACCACCCTGCTGCCTTATCTGCACTCTGGGACCAAGTTTGAGCAGATGCTGCAGGAGATGCTTCAAAGGGGGGTTAAGAAAGATGAGGAGATGGACCGAGGAGGAGGAGCTGCAATGGAGGAAGGAAGGAGGGTGATTTACAACGGAGGAGGGCCTGATGCGAAGGCGTCACCCGACCGGAAAAGAGAGGCAGTGAGGTCAGGTGAAGGAGAGAGAGGTGTGCTCGGCATGACGTGTCGCTGGTGCTCTCAGCTTTTCCCCAATGTGGCCGTGCTCCTGCAGCACGAGCGCTACCTCTGTAAGATGAACCGAGAGGGGGTGGAGGTGTCCGAGGGTCTTCGCAGCAAAGACCACCCCTCGTCACCTCTATTCTTCCCTAGATCTGCTCTCCAACCGGAGAACAGCAAACCAAGTGAAGTAACCAACGGCCTCTCTGAAAACAAGTCATCGTTACAGAAGCCCAGCTGGCAATCTGTGCCACAGCAGCTTTTAGTCGCAATGCACTCTCCCCCACAGCCCCACCATGATGCCCTGTCCTCACGAGCATACTGGTCCAGTCAGGAAAAGGGAAGCCCAAGCCAACCAATCAATCGCTCCGCAAAGCTGTCGTCGCCTCGAGTCAGAAGGAGAGTTCCCTCTTCAGGATTTGGCTCTCCGGTCTGCCTCGACCTCACCAGCTGTCCCCCTGAACTCTCCTCCCCTCAGAACCAGACCAGCTGCCCCTGGTCACAGAGCGAACCTCTGGACCTCTCCCTGCCCAAGCCGCTCTCGGACCAAGAGGGGAGAAACAAAGCCGTAAACGGCAACTCAGCCAGAGAAGAGAGGAGAGACCTCGGGGCCCAGCAGCTCAAAAGACCAAGTCCAACTTCACATCTACCCCTTCACCACCACCCAGTCTACAGCGGGGCCGGAGCCCCTGTGTTTCCAGGTGCCTTATACAACGGATTTCCTATTTTCAATCAGTCTGGTTTAGGGCTTTCGGGGCATGATGGCATCACGGCGATTCCATTTGGTCAGCCAGCTAATAGCCCTGGGTTTCTCTCTCCTATGGCTTACCTGATGGAGGCAGACACAGAGGCGACACTGAAAAAGATCCACCAGGAGAGACAAGCTCTCATGGTGAGTAAGGCTTCAAATTGTTTTAAAAAAATATGTAAAATTACTGACGAACAACCTCAGAATTACTGCAGAATTTGTACAAAATACTTTAAACATCTCATCATCATTATATTGTAATTCATTGCTGTAGGAGTGTGTCGAATTGGAATAATAATTAAAGTGATACAAATTTTTATGTTTTCTCCGTAGGGTGAAGTGTTTAGCCGTGGAGCCCTGGACTACCTCTCTCTCATGGATGAAGGACTGGACGGAGAAGGAGGGCCAGGGAGGAAGAGACTGAAGAAGACGGACGAGGGACTCTACGCTTGTGATATTTGTGAAAAAACCTTTCAGAAGAGCAGCTCTCTGCTCCGGCATAAATACGAGCACACAGGTATGTAGCTGGTGTAATTTCCTAAAGTGTAAAATTTACTATAATATGACTAAACATATATATTTAAATAAATAGTTTCAATTTTTCAAAAATATGCTTATTTCTTGTTGAGAGTTAGAAACATGAAAACATGAAGCTACCCTGAGTAGTTCTGTAATTTTTTTTTTTTTTAACATTTGGAATAATTTCTCTGTATTCGTTACAGGCAAGCGTCCTCATGAGTGCAAGATCTGCAACAAGGCCTTCAAGCATAAGCACCATCTGATTGAGCACAGCCGGCTGCACTCTGGAGAAAAACCCTACCAATGTGACAAGTGTGGCAAGCGCTTCTCTCACTCCGGGTCGTACTCCCAGCACATGAACCACCGCTACGCTTACTGCAGCAAAGACCAGGATCCAGACCAAGACCACGAGGAGATACCTTTCAACCCCGGTGTGGGCCACAATCTCGGAGGCCGACTCACCGACGAGACCCCCCTGTCAGTGGAGGATATACAAACCCCGCACTCCTTCCTCAGTGATTCCAGTCTGGATGGAGCTGCAGAAGCTCTGAAGGAGGAAGAAGAGGAGGCAGGAGTCAGTGATGGTCAGGTTATGGAGGCACATGTGAGTTTGACGGGGGCGGCAGACGAGCTGGGAAGTAGCCCCATCCAAGAGTCACCCACAGGGGAGAACGGAGTGCAAAGTGAGAGAAACGGTTACGATGTGGGAAAAAATATTGACAATGTAGAGAGACAATTGTGGGACCAAGACACTGAGGACCAGAACGGAGACTTGGACAAATGTGAACTGAGCCTGGATGTAACAGATTTACCCAGAATAAAAACCTAAGGTGACTTTAAGAAGCTAATACAATGCATATACTATATATATATATATATATATATATATATATATATTAAGACTTTTGATACATTCTTTCTCTCTCAGTATATAAATATATAACAGCTCCACAGATTTGCTTAGTAATTTTACTACATGAAAAACATGCACAGAGCTGCAAAAACATAGATGGCCTTAAAGTGGAAAAAGTCATACAAACAAAATATATGTGATAACACATATTACAGTATTTTATCTCGCAGAATAGACTTGATGTACCTGCAGCGTTTGTTTGATTCGTTTTGTTCTTTTAATCTTTTTGTTTACCCGGACAGCTAAAACATTTGGGTTGACTCGTCTGAGGTCATGCCACACATCCAGATGTGACATTGCAGTAAATCTCACTTATTAAACGCTTGCTGCTGCTGACTGTTGCACAGCCCATAAAGCCAAGGCCTTTGCCTTTTTACGTGCGGTATCCAGTTGATTTTTTATTTTTAACTTTGCTTGAAATATTTCCACCGTTCACATGTAGATGCACACCAGTGAGGGGGTTTAGATAGCAGGCCCCAAAGGAAATGCATGTTTTGCGGATGGAAAGTCATCTTCTGTTGCCTGAACCTGCGATCAGTCAGTCAGAGGTTACGGTTTCAGATGCAACCAGAATCGCCTGATGCTCAGTTATCATGTTTATTCTCCTAAGCAACAATGAATTTTCAATAGCCTGTGGTAACCTTTGATACAGATCTTTACTTCTATTTTAAGAAATGACAAATAACTCTTAAATGGAAAAACACACATGCAGCTATTACAAATTCAGTGAGGGCTTGAGAATAAATAGATCTTTTATCATTCATGCTGTGAAATCACAAGGAACAACCAGCCCGTCTCTTCGGGTTAACCATGGTGCTTAGTGGCTTTAAGTAATCAGCAATCTCTTTAGTATTTTAGAGCAAGCAGTAAAAAAGAGGAAGAACCAGACAGTGGAAGTTTATTTATTTTTCAAACAAAAAGCTTTGGACTGCACCTTTTTTATTGTATGCCGTGCTAGGGGACAGTCATTTCTGCATTTCTGTATGTAAGTTTAAAAAGGGGCAAAAGATTAAGTCAGTCTCTGGGATTTTTTTATCTTCAAGAGAGCAAACACAACTTGCACTGTCTCATGGTTTGTGAGCTGCTTAATTTCTTTCTAAGCCAAAAAATCTTCTATTTCTCGTAATAATTTACATGCGCAACAGCCTATTTTAACACCCTCGGAGCAACAATGTGTCACACTTTTTGCATTGTTGAGGTGTGGCGAGAGGGTCAAGACTCAGGACACATACATCAGCTTTTAACTTCCTCTTTCTGACTGCAGTGTAGTCAATGTGAAAAGTGCCTCAGATGTACTCAGACGCTGTGAGTAATCCGACAAAGCCTTGGTACGACGAGATAAGACGGTGGTGCATGAGGTGTGACTAAGCTTGTAGCATTCATGCATACCGTGCTCCAAAGACACTTCTTGGTTATAATGTGTGTGTGTGTGTGTGTGTGTTTATCACCAAAGATATGCATATGTGACACGCCAACTGCCACTCTACTCTTGCATAGTTCCCTGCCTGTTATTTCTGGGTCAGAAAAATAGGCAAAAAATGGTTTACTTTCACTTTTGTATCAAGCAGTGTTTTTTGTATCTCTTACCGGCACCCGTGCAACTTTTGTATTACCCTTTATATATTTTTCTTTTGCATGTTTGTGGATATTTGTAATAAAATTGTACATACTTTGTCACCAGAATCTTGTATTTCATTGATTTTTTTCTAATTAAAAATCACCATCAATAAGCATCTCCTTGTCGGTTAATTTAGGGCCTCTTGCTGTAAGCCTTACGAGACTGTAAATATCAGCTTCACAAGATTTAATTGTACAATTTCAAGCCAATTTTCCCTGAAGTGGCTATGAAATCGGTTGCATTATTAAATCTTTTCAGACAAGGATAATTAATTATCACTATTAAACTATACTCAAATGTCCCGTTTTTCTATTTCAGTGTAAACTCAAGACAGTTTTGAAGTTCAGCTGTGGCCTCTCCACACAGTTTCCCATTACAGTAAACAGTTTCCATCACCGCTCATGATCTGCAGACTGCTTTGTTACACCAACTTCTTTGTGGCTCCGTTTGTTTGCATGATGATTCATCAGAGGTGGCCGCTTTCTGCTTGTGAACCTGTGTGTGTGGCTGTGACAGGCAGGGGCTGAGCAGCTCTGCTGGTATTTGAGACACTGAACTTTAGGTTTACGGTAGGTTGGGTAAACAATCAGCTAACCGTAACATTAACAAACCATGCCGGGTGACGTAGGTCAGATACTTTTGGGTGCCATGCATCATCAGCAGTTAGTCAAGCGTAGCACCAACATTTGGTGATGTTATGACATTTTGGTGATAGCTCAGCTGAGTTTTGGCCTCGACAGTGAGTTAGTTGACATTTAATTGAGGATTACCTTTACTTATAGTTGTGGTGTAAACAAATCACCACAGTCAGACAACATCAGACAGCATCACTTGCAAAATGCTGCAAGGCCTGTCCATGAGCAACAGGTTGTCAGATCGGGTGCTGAGCGTGTTTAAAGTTTCGATTCCCTTTACCAACAGTGCAACAGAGCAAGCAGGCCTGACTGTGAAGAATGAACACAGATGTCTTTTACTGGTGGGAGAAGCCAGAGCACCTGTGTGACACTGATTCCCATCCAGTGTAAGAACAATTCTCCATAGACAAATATTTCTCCTCTCTTCCTCTTTCAAACAACAAAAGCGGTAATATACAGTAACAAAAAGGAGTTTGCATTATGCTGTCATGGCTGCATCATTAGCATAGAGCTGCCCAGGCAAGTTACCGTAAAGTTCACTTTCTAAAGCGAAAGTTACTTGGATGAAAAACATGTTAACAGATGAAAACATTTCACAACCTCCCACACTTTTTTAATAAATACTCACACACACACTCAAAAACAGTTTATTTTAGTGTTGCAACAAACAAAATAAGTATCTACAGATGCAAAATGGGTTGCTAATGCTAATGTTGTAACATTTCAGCGGTTCGCGTGTGTGTGTGTTTGTGCTGCCCTTTTGGCAACATTTGAAATAATGACCGCATTTTACTATAATACTTTTTATACAGAAGCGCAATTGATACTTTTCTTATATTGTTTTTAATGTATTAAAGAGTATCCAGAGTGCCATTATTAAATTCTGTATAATTAATAAGTCAAAAAGAAAGAAAGAAAGAAAGAAAGAAAGTGAAAGAGAAAAAATGGGCAGCACTTAAAGATGAAGTAATAGTGTTTGACTTTCTGACTTTCTACTGCCAACACACTGCTGATTAAGAGGGAGGGGCATTCGATTGTGTCTCCAAAAGGCCGATTCTATTTTGGGGAGTGATTAGCGCCATCACACCAAGTGAAATAAAACACATCACAGAGTCTGCTGCAGTTTATTAGCACTGGGTTTTTAATGACAGAAAAATCCCTTCACTTTCAGAATTTGGAGAGAGAACAAAACATACAGTAAAATACTTTATCAAATGCTGAATGAATTAATGATGTCAGGGTGTTATATTTTCTTTTCCTAATATAATAAATGGAGACATTTCATCTAACGCGAGGAGGCTCCGGGACACGGGGCTGTCAAGAGACCAGAGAGAAAGAGAGAAACTGCAACACTGACTGAGGTCTAAATGTATAAACCGTAATGACTATGTGCGTACATGCATTTGGATCACATAAACAAATGTGGTTGTCTATTTAAGTAGAAAATATTTCTGTGTCAATCAAATTTAAGGACGACCTTGGGAATGCACACTGTGATCAAAAGTTCAGATGACTCTCCATCAATCAGCTGCACGTCGTTTTAGCCCCTCCCCACAGGATCGCAGGACTTGAAATAATACGAACATAAAAATGAATAAATACATCTAATAAAACTTTGCAAAATCTATGAGCTCTCTCCCCCCGTGCCTCTTTTCTGCTCTTTTTTGTCTTTTGCCAAACCCACAGTCAATATAAAATTACCAAAGCCACAGAGTGAGAGAGTGAGAGGGTTTGGGGGAAAATCCACATTTTTTAAACATATGCATTTCCAGTTCCTCTTTTGTTCTGTTATTAAAAGCAGCATTTTCACCAATCACAGGGGATGCCTCTGCCCGCCGCGTCTCCGGGGCCCAAATACCTCCACACACTTCTACTATCTCTCACGCAACCCATCGCTGGGTACAAACCTGACAGACGCATCTTGACCAAATATCACATAACAGATAAAGATCAGTTTGTTCACTTTTTTTCTTTCCTTTTATTGCAGGAGAGTTAACAATCAGGTCTAAGCAATGTATTAAATGACACACTGTTCAATTCAAAGCAAATGTATCAGTTTAAGTTTGGCTAATATATAATGTTCAGGTTACACACTGTATGCAAAGTGCCACTAGTTGACAAAGACTGTATTTCACATATTTACAATTTAATATTTTTAACTTAATCTGAGGATTTTGCACTAATAAAAATAGAAGACAGATTCAAATTTGTACAATAAGGGAAGCTTTGAAAGGTCCACACACACTACAAAGTACTATTTGGTACAAAGAAACATTTGCTGCCCTGTTGGCACATTCACCCCATCACTGAAATCATGCTTTTATCTTTGAAGAGTTGAACCTCTGAAAGTCTGCCACAAACCTAACTCTTCATCCAAACACTGTGTAACTTCAGCGGAGATGTGGGCACATTTACACGGCCAGCTCACTTCCTGCTTGTTTGCATATATATATTTTTTTTACAGTATATCCATGCTATCCACTGCAGGTGGGATCTGTCCATCCTTGCTGCAAGAGGCGCTGGAGCATGTGTTTTCACAGTGAGATGGTTCTGCTAAGTTTTGTTTCAGTGCTACGTTAAGACACATCCTTCCTCACATTCCTTGATAAACAACTGTTTAATACTTTGCTTGCTGGACCGGCTGGAGATTTATCACTTTTATGGCTTTTATTTGTCCTGATCGTGTCTGAAACATCAAGAAAAAGTGACAAGGAGGCGTACGTTCCAGCAGCAAGAACACCGGGGCTGGGCTCCACATCTGCAGTCAAAGGCACAAGTAATGCAGCTAAAATTGGTTTGTTTTACTATTATTGTTTTAACATGGCTTTATATGGAGGCCAGATGTCATGATTAGCAGCTTTCTGTCCTGGTTCTTTTTACCCCGTAATTATCTTTTGATGTGAAATCCATTTTACACCACATGAGTCAACAGGCAGAGAGGACAAACGCTGCACTACTTGTGCTTTCGTCTGATCTGGAGGAGCCTTTTGAACCCCCTCTGTCCGAAAAGATCAAGAGGCGCCTCTCGTTCCAAAGATGTGGTCGAACTCGTTGAGGATGAGCTCCACCGCCTGGTTCTGGTAGACCATATTCACCGCCATGTTGCCAGTGTCCCGCTCCGGACGCATCAGGGTCGGCCCGAACACGATGCCGATGTTCTGCGTGGTCATTCGGTTGGTGTCTGAATGTTCCAACACTCTGCAGAGAGACAGGGCAGCCACAGAAAGGAGGAGATGTTAAACACAATCTAGAGTAACACCAAAAATGTAAAGATATCCAAAACACAAACGGCTCTGGATAAAAGATTTTGAATTGTCGCAGATTGAGGTTTAAAATTTTCAGTCACATTAGCCGGATTCTGGTTTCCGGATGGTGATGTTGGTCAGCCCGCCACTTTGAACCAGACTGACATACTGCCATTAAAGTTTGCACAGACATTAATGGTCTTCAGACGATGTGTTCTCCTGACTTTTGTTATCCTCTGACATTTCCTTTAGTGCCACAGTGAGGCTGACATTTGTGGAGTGAACTTCTTCTCAACGACTTTCGGATGGATTGCCATGAAATTTGGGTAGACTCATCCAACATGTCAAAACTTTCATCAGTCCACTTTGGTGCACGACCACATTGCTGCAAATCTAAAGACATTCCCCTCAGCCTCAGCCATACTGTGTGTTTAGTGCTAATTACAAAATTTTCGCTAACACGCAAAACTAAGATGGTGAACTTGCTAAACATCAGCAAGTTAGCATGCTGACATTAGCACTTCGCTCAAATCACCGCCGTGCCTGAGTACAGCCTCACACGAAGCCACCGACATGACAGTGGACTTGAGTCTTGTTTGAATTCATCTTGGGGACTGCATATCTGCCCATAAAGCTTCATGCGTGTGGTCAGCATGTGACATCTTCATAATTCTCCCAAACTCTTGTTTTTGCATCTTCTCCTTCACATGTCTGCATTCTACGATCTGGATCCGTGTTTAGATCCACCGGCTGTATCCACCTATGTTGGTGTGTTTGAGTGTGTGTGACTTGGGGGGGACTCAGGAATGGGTTTAAGCCACAGCATGAGGCATTCTTCTAAAAATGCCATTCCCACCAAGCCACAGAAGCAGCCAGCAATTGCTCAAAACTTCCACATTAAAAAGAGAGGAGGAAAAAGAGAGAGAGGGAAAGGAGAGGGAAGAGGGAAAAAAGGAGCGAGCGAGGGAGAGGGCGAAGAGAGAAAAAAGAGAGAGGTTCCAGTGGTGGCGGCGGTGGTGTTGGTATGCCTTCCAGCAGACGAACCACAAGGCTCCCATGGGACCTTCGAGGCAAGGAGGAGAGCGGGGGGTGTTGGGGAGGAGGAGGAGGGAGGGGGAAAAAAATGAGAAAGGGATGGAAAGAGGAGGAAGAGAAGGGAGGAAGAGGAAAGGGAGAGTGTAAAGAAGCGAGGGAGGAAGCAAGGAAACAAAGGTAGCAAGCGAGCAGGAGGGGAGGCGATCGAGCAGGGAGATAATAAATGAGAAACAGAGCGAGGGGGGAAAGGAATGACAGCGGGGGGAAAATGAGAGAAAGACACAGAGTTGACAAATTCATGGGGCCCACCACACCCTGGCACAAACATCGGCCTCAGAACACGAACGCTCACCCCTGTAGTGGAAGGAAAAACCATAGGCGGTAAAAAACACAAATTTTATGTACTGTAAAAGGAACTGGCTCGCAGAACATTGTACACCATTCATCTTCCTCCAGCCTTTTCATCTTCACAGGGACCCAAACTTAACAACAGTGTGATCCTGGTACAGCACTGGCATACTTTCAGAGCCGTGGCCAGAGAATCCCTGACAGAAAATGACTGGGAATGACTAGGAAACTACCCCATCTTGTGGTCAGATTTTTACAAAGAAAAGTTACGAGGAGGAGGTTTTATTTTTCCTCCGAGGGCTTCTGGTTCGTTCCTGCCGTGCCGACATGCCCTGAGGGAATATTCTGCACCATGAAAAAGTGTCCGTTCCGGGCAGACAAACGGAAACAAGCAGAGATGAAGACAAACACAACGGCGGAGATGTACTGTGCTGTGGTTTTCCTCTCACCGTTTGAGATGGCGGCACATGAACTGCAGCGTGTCATGGTTTGGAGGAGGCATGCCGAGCACCAGACACTTCAAACGATCCACTTTGTCCATGTAGACCGACATCTCTGCAGTACAGAGCAAGAGACGTTATGATAAATGTGATCATTTGCATTCCATTTCATGTGCTTCAGCATTGATGGGAAACCTGTTTTACATAAACTGATATCACATGTGCTCGATTAGCATCCATTATCTAATCTGATACAGCAGCGTGCAATTATCGGCTATCACCACTGTCGTTTGATGAACATGAACTGATCATCACTCCCTGCGCCAAAAAAAAAGAAAGATAAGAAACAAAGAATTGATACCAAGAATGCATTAACATGTTTCTTTTTTTTATATGCAATTTTTCTTGCGGGATGTATTTTATTTTGCAATGCCAGATTATCCTCTGTTTTAGGATAAGTAAAAGATATTACGATAGAATGATGTATCACAGAAGTTCATGCAAATTAAATGATGAAGAGCAGACTTAAAGGAAAACATGTTTTTGTACTGTCAACAGACACCATGGAAAGATAAAAAACATCATCAGTGAATTGATCCTGGTAACATGTGTTGTATGTAAGCCTCATTTGGTTTATTACTCATTACTCAGTTCCTCTATTCCTCTATAAACACAGGGACTATAATTTATTTTGAGTCAGTTCCACACACACTGTCCTGCTGCTGTAAATACTCAGTGGAGTACCAAATGTGTATTAATTCACAGCTGAAAATAGGCCCCCAAAAGCGACAGCCTGTTTCTTTTTGTGTAAACCTACAGTGTCCTGCTGTTTAAGAAAAAGGTTTTGGCCTTGTTAAAAGTTTAACTATATAATGGTTGCCTGTTTTTAACTATAGGACAGATTGGGATGCCACACAGTAAATAAAGAGGAGCCAATGCACGGTTGGTTTTGGTCTTTTTCATTGCAGCTGTTGATGAGAAGAAAAACATAGAATAATATATATGAGCTGAGGAGTCGTGTGAAAAAATGCAGCAAGGTTTTATAATGTGAAGATTTTTTTTTTTCAGTAAAACTGTCACTTCATTTTAATTCAATACTGCTCAATAAATTTCAGCTCTGTCACTCTGTAATTATTCTCCTCTCGTCCTGGAATTCATGCAATTTTCTTTTTGGGAAGCACCATTTTATTTTATCGTGTCCATATATCTTTCATGATGTATGCGGCGTTGTGCAACATTTTCTAGAGGTGGGAAAAAAAGAAGGCTGTAAACACACTGGATTCCATGATGAAGAAAATGACTTCCACCTCAGCGTGACAAAGTGCGAAAGTGCCGGAGTAAAAGGGGGGCGAACTTTCAAACCAAGACTGCTGTGGTTCTGACTCATTAAAACCACAGCAGTGATGTGAGGATTTGAAATAAAAGCGCACCAGAGAAAAAAATGATTAGGTGAGAGAAAACTATCTATGTCACTATCTAGCTATCTATCTATTTAAACTATCCTATGTGGGCGTCCTGGTGGCCTAGAGATTTAAGATGCCAGGGACTTCAATGCATTTCACCCGCCTCTCTTTCTTGTTGTTAGTCTGATTTCTTGTTTGCTTTTCACAACAAACAATTAAAATAAAAGGCAATAAATGCCACAAAAGTACTGCAAAAAAAACAAAAAAACAATGTCCTATAAAATGTCAAATATAAAAGTGGTTATTTGCTTTTAAATAGGAGTTTTAGTCTTAATGAATACAAACTTTGTAAGAAGTGATGAGATGACTGAAAAAGTGCTATACTTTCCAACTCAGGTTGATCATGAGTGTATATACAGCATGTATAAAATAAACAGTGAATGGGGATGAAACTGGTCACTCACTGACTGTCTCCACAATGTCGGTGAAGAAGCCGAAGGGCACCAGGGGCTCGGGAAGCTCGCGAAAGAAAAGTTTCAGAGCTCCTGTGATGACGTGAATGTCCTCCCATTCGCTCTCGTCCAAATTCAGCTTCTCCTCTGAGAGACAGGGAGGAGGGAAGAGGGAGGAGAGGATGAGGGGAACGGTGAGAAAATTCAGACACGCAGGGTCAGAGGGAGTGAACGAAAGGAAAGGCAATATGCAAAAGGGAGACAAAGAGCTCGAATTAAGAGATGAAGAAGTGGAGTTACGGTCACAGTATCATTTCAGGGAACAACAAGAGCAGAGTGTGAAGTCATGTCACTGCTGAGGCATAACATGGAGGCTTGTAGCTGCAGGAGGGAGATAGAGATGGTCTGTCAAAGACACAGAAGCACAAGCAGTCACACTAACACATGTAAAGCACATGTTTACTTAAAATCCAGGCCTGACCGATGCTTCTCAGTTTGGATTGTAGGAACTAAAAGGTGAAGAAAATAGAGTTTTAATTTAACCTTGATGTCAAAATCTTCGATATCTATGATGTAAACAAGCGTCTAATGATGAGAAACATCAGTCAGTGCTGTGGGGATCACAAGCGGCTCATTCTCCGTTTCGTCCACTTGGTGGCAGTCGTGGACTGTGTGAGAGCCCGCTGTACAACCTGCTGCGTGTTATTACATCAGAAAACTTAAAGCAGAAAAGCCTAAGGGACACACATACATTAAGCAAACGGTAGCACAACCACCAAACTGCTCAGTGCACGTCTGTGCTGGAGCTCAGCGTGTCAGGCTGTTGGTGGGTGGTGTTTTTCACTGAGGTGTTCACATTATGCAACACATGGTGCACAAAAACAAGCAGGCCGAGTAGCAGGAAAAAAACAACAACAAAAAAAAAAAGTGGAAGCGTCCGCTTTTCCTCGTCAGTCTGAATCTACCTTGTACCAAATCCGCTGGGAACATGTAACGGCCGTCAGTAGTCACCGCACGCTCTGAAAAAACCAACAGTTACTCAGTCGGCTTTCCTCGGCGTCCACTTTATCAAAAGGATGTCATGTATAGGGAGTGAGAAAACCACAGATTTCAAGCAGGTATACAGTGTGTGTGTGTGTGTTGTGGTGATATAATATTTATTATTTATTAGAATGAACAAAAAAGCATCAGATGCCATTTATTCTGATTACAAGAGGCTAAAAAAGAAGAGGAGATATAATGTAAAATGTAAAAAGGTCTTATACATTGACTTCTACCTGCCACCACATCTCTCCTCCCCCAACATTTCCTTCACAGGTTTCTTTCATTATCAAAGACTAAATTAAATGTTCAGCTTTCCTTCCTCCTCCTGTTCATTCTTACCGTGGTTGACCAGGAAGCGTAGTTTCTGAATCACTGCCAGGTTCCCTGATACTCTGTAGATGCCATCAGTGTCCAGTCCTGCAACACAGCACACAAAACCGGTTAGACAATGGGGATCTCCGCTGGTGTGACACATTTCCCATTATTTAAAACTTGACATCACAAGCATAAAACAGTTTTCTCAGATTTGAAGTCAGAGCTGATGTTTTGTTGGCCCCATCCAATCACATTTTCTGTACATCAATAATTTAATGTCTGTTTTGTTGCACAAGTGCCCAGAAACATGTGAATAAAGTAAAGCAAATAACAGTTTGACACCTTTAAACATAAAAAAAAAAAAAGATGATTCCCATAAATAGTTTTAAACTTCCTCTTAATCTTCCACAGGGTGTCGCTCGACAAAGTGCCTACAAAGTATTATTATGGCATTTAGTTTCTGCTTTTCTCGAAATTGTTCAGGGTCATAAGTTATAAAACAAGTCAGGCTTTTGTGACACATTGATTATTAATATCCTGTAATGCACAGCCCCACAGTCACAAGGAGCCACTGCCTGACATTTAATGTATCATGGTACAGCTAAAAAACAAGCAGCCAGTCATTCAGTCTCAGTCAAGTTCACCTAATGTTTCCTTGTAGTTGAGTTCATTAAAAATATTTTCACTGGTCAACTTGAGTTCATTTAACTATATGGGCCGAAATCACAAATATATCTGTGAGGACTTTACAGTGAGGGAAACTTCAGTAAGAGGGGCCTCTCTTCCAGGACACAAGAACATGCATGTTAGTATGTATTTAAATAATCATAGAAGGCTGAAAAAATATGTATGTCTTTCTTTCTTTCTACTGGAATAATAATTATAATGATATTAATTGTATCACCATAATGAGGAGAATGATCAAAAAAATCTCTATCTCCAGCGGCTACATTGTCTGTCACAGCATCAGTGTCTTGATCTGAAATGACTCCCTAGAAATATTTAATTCATCAAAACCAGGTTATTAAAAGCCCTCGTGGTCAAAACAGTTTTTTTTTTGTGTGCGCATTAAATATTTATTTGCAGCATTGTTTCTAAACAACTTCGAAACAACTCCATTTTCTCTCATTTAGATCTCTCTCTGGCTGGCAGCTGTCATGACTTCTCCGTGCGTTTCAGTCGTCTCTCTCTGTCGGGCAATCATAAACATTTCTCAGTAAATTTCTGCTGGATGATTTATGTCACGGAGGCTGAACAGTAGGCGCGGAACTGCTGCCGAGCGACTGATGTTCAAAACAAGGTTTGAGGGTGTTTTCTCATGTGTCCGCTTTAACTTCTGAATCACATTAGCGGGAGCCGGCTGTGCGTTTGCGGCGACTGTACCTCTCCTCTCCACGGCCTCAGTACAAAGCCTGACGAAGCGAGGGACGGTGCTCTTCTCTCTCTCGCAGAGCATCTCCAGACAACAGCCAAACACCTGATCTGAAGGGTGATGACAGATGAACACAAACACACACACAAACACACTTTTTTATGTCTCTTCAGAAGTTTTTTACCTCCCTCAGATAACTGTGCCAAGACATGATGTAAGAGCTACAAGCTCAAGCTAATCTAGTGATATATTTACTGTTCAAAATGGAGGAAAACCTGCACGTTCCCAGCAGAGATGTCAGCTCACCCTTGATGATGCAACGCAACTCGTGTGCTGTACTCTATCGTGCTATAGGATGAAAAATGAATCATACGCAACCCCTCATCCCAGAGTATGCTGCCATGATCCTTCTGATGATGTATGATCAGATTTTGTTACCTCTGATACGGACTGTGATGAACTGCAATCAGTTTAAATGTAATTAACCATATACACACGTCCCTTACTACTTTCAAAGTAGCTGGGAAATTGGGAATTTGTAGAGTTGCCAATGGGCAAGAAACCCACCGGGAACATCTTCTTTTCCTTCTTCCTTTTTTCCTGTAGTGACCAACTACATCTTGGATTTTATAGCATTTAAAGATTATTCCTCTTTTTTTCGGGATGTTGCTTCGTCTAAAAGCTTTGTTTCCTTTGGGCTAGGGGTCAAGTTTTGTGTGAAGTTGTTGTGGCTCGCTTATGAAAATAAGGAACAGCTTTTCAAAAAGTGCTGTCAAGGAGTTCATGAACAGACACGTGACACATTAAAGGGAAAAATCAACATAAATAGTCTCAGTAAGCTGTTATGATACAGAGAGTCACCAGAACCCCTTCAGTGGTTCTAGTATAGATTCTTCAAATCTCTGAACTGCTGAGGCAGTGAACAGTATTTCTCCAAAAAATACTCCTTCATTTGCTGTAGTGCTGTCTGACATATTGAACCAAAGTCTCCCAGAGGTGTTTAATTGAGATGGGATCTGGCTGACCCCTTGTGCCCTAAATTAGGGCATTATTCATGATTCATATTGTTTTCTACACATTTACCCCCACACTGCCTATAATTTGTCAGCCATTTATATCTTTGTAAAATTAAACATGTCTTGTGATTAGAATATAGGAAAAAAAATGGATCATTTAAGTTTTAAAGTATAAAGGATGTTATATTAGTGTTGTAATCAGCAGACAAGTTGTGTGAAAAACTTCATCATTTTTGGAGAAGCTCTTACTAAACAGGCGGGGAGTATTGCGACGCACTTTCACTTGGGGATGTGGCATCACCGCGGGATAAATGCTGAGATTCCTCTGAGCTATCACAACTGCGACGCAGCTCAGTTAAATGGCAAAATATCTTCAAGTTCACAACAAAACTGTCTGGTTACGTAGTATAGTTGGAGCTGTGGAAGGGCGCTCTTGCAGTATTAACAACTGAGCCAAAGAGAACATGCACCTCCATCATTCATCACAGCACTGCATACTGCTGAATAAAGTATACGTGCATTCAAATAGTGTAAAACTTCAAAAAGAAATCTCACCTTTAATGAGCCCTTTTTCCTGCAGCGCCTGCAGAGGAGGTCTCTTTAGGATCAGCTTCTTCAGCCGGGTCTTCACTCTCTTCCGCTCCGTGTTCTCCAGGTTGGACGACGAGCGAGGGACTGCAGAGGGAGGAGAGAAGGAGGAGGAAGAGAGGGTGGAAGAGGAGGAGAAGGAGGTCAGTGCGGGGCGCTCAGCTGAGGGGCTGGAGAGCAGATGAGAGGGGATGGTGGTGAGGATGAAAAGTGGGAGAGCCGGGCGACAGCGGAGGTGAGCCAGGACTGACGGGGGGATTATTTGCCACGGAGGTTGCGTGAAAATATAAGTGGGCTGGATGGAAGAGAGGATGGAGGAGAGGATGGAGGGATGCAAGAGGCCTGTGTGGAAGTTTAGAGAAAGAGAGTGATGACGATGGAGCGAGAGGTTGTGAATAAACTGAGGTGGAGGGCAGGGAAGGTTTTATGCGAAGGGTTTTGTGAAGGAGGGAGGTCAAAATGGAGCAATCAGGAGGCACCGTGTGGCGTCGACTTACGTGACGTTCTCCTCTCATCCTCGTCTCCACTGTGGTCCAGCATCTCCACGCTGCCCGCTCGTCTCAGAGAGTACAGAAGGACGTTGTCTAACGGGTTTTCGCGGTCCTGGAAAGAAGGCAGAGTGACAGACATTACAAACATTTACAACCACACTCTGTTTAAACCATTAAACAAAAAAAGGAGAAATCAAAGCAATGATTTTAATTTGAAGCATTAATTTTTTTTTGCGCTTATATCAATATATGAGAGTTTAAATAGTCTATGTCCAAGTAATGTTTTTCTTCTTTTAGCTCTGTTTTTGGTCTCCACCACCTTCTGAGGGAAATATCTGGTTCTTTAGCATTGTAGTCACTAACTCTTTTGTTTGATGCTGAACAGGAAGCGCACAATGTGTTTTTAGAGGAACTGTCAAGGGTTGATAACTCTCTATGTGCTCATCACTACAAGTGAGCCCTTTCAAATTACACATTCGCATGTGATACATGAGCAATATGTGAATTTTTTGGAGCATTCCTTTCAGTTCCGTTATTAAATATTAGTAATGCAGTTACATACCAAGCATTTGAACAGTTGAAACATTTTGGCAGTTATTTCCAGTGGACAAATTATATAATGGCAAGTGGTTTTACTGAGCTGTGTAAAATATATACTTGGTTTTTGATTTTGCAGCGTTTGATACTTATGCTCCTATACAGATATACCTCTAAGGACAATATCTTTAGACAAACCTAAGAGCGCCTAAAGCAGACCTTATCTCTGAAATGACCAGACTACCATGCCAAACACAGCCTATAACAACATACAATTATAATATGTCTATTCTACTTCCTTACTTCCTTTCTTAGAGCACATTCTATATGAAGCGGCTATAATGCAAATAGTATTCTTGACTGTCTGCCTGTCATTTAAAAAAATCTGACAATGTATCTGGTAACACATTTTTTAAGTTTCATACACTTGAAGTTTTAAGTTCTTTACATTAGTTTAAGCTTTATTAAAGATTTAATTAAAATTATACAGATAAAAGGTATATGCATACTTTGTATATAAAAAATAAAAGACATAAAAGACACAAAAAACACAGGAAGGAGTTCAAGGATGTGAATAACTGTATGTAACATTCAATGAAAGGAATGAAATGAAAAATGAAAACATAAATCTTACATACTGAGGGTATTACACTATTTTCGTCAAGTAGGAAAACCATTTCACCACTAACAGAGAAGTGGTTCATTGAAACTACTACTCTGCGTGTGTTGTGTGTGTTTTGTGTCTCACCAGTCTGTCGATGACGTTCTGGATGGTGTTGTACCACTCTTTGATCAGAGAGTCTGTCTCTGACTGTAGCAGGAACTCATTGCCTGTCACTGTCCTCAGCTACAAAACACACAGACACACACACACACATACACACACAAACATTTATAGACCATATTAATGGGTGAAAAACTGTTGCCTAAACACCCCCGTGAGGCTTTTACATTCAGTAAAGATCCATATAGTCGCTGTCACAAGTTTATCTCACTCATTTCTTGATTTTAAAGGCATGTTTAATTCAGCCTTACACTTAATGTGTCGCATTTCACTGGAAAATTAATTTTGACTGCTTCCTCTTCTTTACTGAGGGTCACTGTGAACTGATGGATAAAAAAAAACTCACTCTCACTTCCCCCATTGATAAGGACACTTTGCTGACAGAAAAATGTTTTACTGCTTTTCACTGATCTCACACTGTCCTCACTGTACTTCAGAGAATGCAAGTTTGAGGATTTTCAAATTATATCTTGAGATCCTGTGATTCTTTAATGTTCTTTAAACTGGGTTTTCTGACTGCTTTTCCACTTGGTTTTTACCTTGAAGACGTTCTTCTTGCTGGACAGCTCGTTGGCCCAGTGCAGCTGTGCTCCCCTTAAATCCACACTGCTCTCCGGGCGACTATTTCCTGGTTTCTGTTTATAATAAACAAGTATAAAAGTCACATTTTGCTCTATTTTCTCAACACTTAATAGGCTGAATCTTCCCACATGTTTCTAAAAACTGAGGTTTGGTGTTTTATTTTGTGGGCAGCCAATTTTTCCACCATCTGACTGATTTACATTACATGATCAACTATCACACGCCTGCGACAGGTTTGTGTGACCTGTTTAATGAACGGGGGAGTCGATGTGTGTCATTTCACTGCCACATCCCATGAAGATAGAGTGATAAAAATACAAAAATGCGTGCGACATAGTGGAGAGAAAGCTGTATGGTCCCTTTTTGGGGTCGTTGCAAGCTACTGAGCTTTATGAAATGGACCAGGGTCAGCTGACTTCAAAAGTTACATCACAATCACAGTGTTTATCATCTGCACTTACAAAATGACTCATAACACTCAGGTGAGGATTTTGAAATAAAAAAATTTACTAATTTTCCACCCAGTTTGTTTTTTTTTATCATACTGGGGAAAAAAACAGACAAAGGCTGAAATCATTAAACACAGAGTTTGCCTAAGCTCTTACCCAGCTGGAAGGTGTCTGTGATTTAGGATCTTTGAAGAAAACCAGACTGTTCCCGACCAGCACCACCCAGGAAGGGCTCCAGTTTTTTCTGCAAACATACGCACACTGGTCAGACGTGATTCAGAACAAAGAGTCCTACTTGACCTCCTTTATTCAAACATCATATTAATACAAAACAGATGCATTTGAATCTTTTTTTTTTGCCTTTTAAGGGGAGCAACCTCACCACACCTCACCTTAGTTTTCGGCCTCCTTCTGCTATTTTTGTCTTGTTCAGGAGTCCGGCCTTCTCCAACTCCTGAAAACAAACAGGATTGGCGAGCATTACAATCAATATTCAAGCAGTGAAATTTATACTGTAACACAAATGTTAACACTCAGAGTAGGGAAAAATAGCTGGAATAATAAGACAAGTTGACAAAATATACAGTAAAATACAGCAGAAGGCTTTTCCTCTTTTCCTCCCGCATCCCGAGCGAACCCATTTAACTTGACTGTTGCATCATTCAAAAAATAGCAGGATGGGAGCTACTCTAAAATCTCCCACTGTGGTATGGCCCCATTTAAGGTGCGAAAGAACAGAATTAATAAGAACTGTGAAGTTATAATTATTGAATACAGTATATAAAGACAGCGAGGAACAAACTGGAGAAAAGCAGGAGTGAAGGGCATTTTAAAAAGGTAACAGAGAAAGAAGAACCTGCAAGAACTGTAAAGAAAATGTTAACGTTGTCTTTAAAAGAAACTGTCCATTTTAATTATTTTAAAGCCAGAGTTACTAGAGCTTTAATATTTATTTCTGCTGTTGGGTTAACAGCATCCCTGACAAGGAGAGACAGAGAATTGATAAGTTTGTTTAAAAGGCTGGTTGTATAATTAACCCTTGGTATGGTGGTTTTATTGTTGCGTGGCTGTTTAAGGATGCCTGTATGGTAGTTTTTGAAAGTACTGTGAGCTGTCTATCTATATAGCATATTCAATAATAAATATTGCAGTCATGTACAGGTATTTATTTTTTCAACAGCAAAAAGCAGAGTTTTCCTACCGGTGTGCAGCCATCGCTGTCTGGAGAGCTCTGAGGAGACGGAGGCTCCACCACAATGTTGGTCACATTGCAGGAATAATCTCTGCACTGCTGGACCAGCTGAAAGCGAGAGGAAGTGGTCACCATCAGCTGTGTTTGCATGACTGTTTATGTGAAGTTAATCTCCTCTTCCCTTTGTACTTGTGTCTGTGCTCTGAAGGTGAATACCTTGCCATTCTCAGGCAGGATCATAGATTGGGAGTGGCTGAGCTGCTGCTTGACATCATGCTGGGGACCAGAGTGATGCAAGTGGGCATCGGCATTGTTGAATGCCACCGTGCTCAGGGTGTCAGAGGAGGCAGCACGCTGCATGCTCTTCACAGGGGGGTTAAAGGTCAGGGGCAAATGTTTGGGTTGGTAGTGAAGGGTGGAACAGACAAACAAGAGAGAGGACAAACACAAAGTTATTGGACGCGAATTGAAAAATAAATACAATATGCTCCCTCTCTATTTTTATGATGTGTTTTTTTTTCTTCTGAGTAACTCTATTGAGACTCTAGAAGCCTTTTCTTTATATTATATTTACTCTGCATTTGACTATTTAGCTGATGCTCTTGCCTGGAGCAACCTTCAATGAGTGCAACAGTTCAGTGAACACAATTAAAATCACAAACAAGCAACAGTAAGGAGCAACAGAAAGGTCACGGCCCTTCCAAAATTTAAGCATGCTGTCTCTCCCCTAATTTCTTAATTTCCTATGTTTTGTTGTGGGATCAGCTTACTTTGCACTTTAAATACAGTTCATGCACACAAACATGCAACTTATAAACACAATCAAGGAAGACATTTACTCCTCCATTTGCACTTCACTTTTGGTTTTGCTTTTTTATCTGTGCCGTGAAGAAGTGACATATTTAACATTATAATAGTAGTAATAGTAATAGTAGTCAACAGTAAAAGTATTGACACCACAAGCAGTAATTGTCTTTATTGCAGGTTTTGTTCCCATCTGTTCTGTTAACTTTTAATTTCATGTTCTATCTAACATCAGGAACTTCTAATTCTTCTCAGTGGTTCTTCACTTTGCTACTGTGGATGTATTTTTTGATCACAGGGGCTTTAATGATAGCTCTGTGTCTCTGACTGATGTAAAACATCTAAAATAATTAGTTTAAACTGGAAAGTGTCACATTCAGGGCACTGAATGATTCTTGTAAATCAGCCTTGCGTGAGTTTAAATGTCACCTCACTCACTTCAACCGAGCACATCACTATCGGCACTTCAACAGGTTTCCTTATCTTTCTGTCTGCTCTATCAGCAGATTTTGTACAGGGGCAGCCATTATAAAACCCTCTGCCATGTCAGATCAATTCTGAATTAAGCAGCAATTATTCTATTTTAATTTATATGTGCAGCAGCAACATTGTAACTGCAATATGCAATAGGCAACTGTATATGAGCTGAATCATTCTGGTATAATGAGAAACAATACTGACCACAAGCCTGACAGCCTCTCCTGAGCACTTCACATATGGTGAACTGCAGTTTCCTTGACAAGTTCAAATAGTTTTGTTCCCTTCACAGGAAGGGCTGAGTGTCATAGACACAATGATGCGTGCATGTGCATCTGTACTTAACATGCAAAATATTTACGTTTGCAATCCCACGCACGCACGTACACCTAAATGTGCTTGATCGCACACAAATGCAACTTCAACTTTTCATGCAGCAACAGCCATAATTAAGTACCTTTCCCAATCCCTGTAACCTAGTTTCAACAATCAGACTAAATATCCCTCCTAATGTTTGCCATCTTTTCATGCAAGGAGGATTACCACTAAGAGCCAAATCTGCTACTTTGCTAAGAGGAGGCCTTTAAAAGGGTTTTAAACCAAGTGCACACACACCCCACTGTGATGCAACATGTTGCAGTTAGAACTGCTTGGGTAACAGCCTTTCTCTTTACACCATGAGTTGCTATTTCACCACCTTAATATGCATAAATGCTGATCTCTGAGAATCTAAAGAGCATAGCTGGCATTACTTTAATGTATTCTATAGTAATACAGTGGAGATGCAGTTGTTGCAAATCTAACAACTCGAGTTCATTGATTTTCATGAGGAAAATACCCCCCATCACAAGCCCTTTAAGTGCTGATAAAACACTTAGGATTACCTTCCCAGTCAGACATGCGAACAAGAATAATAAGGAAAGAGTTGTCGGCTAAACGCTTTTCAAAAGAAGAATAGGCAGTTCAAGTAATTGATAGATAATCATGTATAGACATACAGTGAATTTTTCTACTTCTATTGATAAGTGACAGTGTCAAGGTGGTAGACTACAGCACAACGATAGTATGCCATCCAATATTGTTTAGAAAATGCATCTTTTTGTGTTGGGAGAATAGGTAAAACTGGTAATGGGGTTATCTTGTCCTTTACTCTTTGGTGTTTTTCACAAAGTGAAATTCGAGGTGAAATGCCCTCTAGCAATGAGTTTCACCTGTTTCATCTGCCAGCTTCCGTCATTATTCCTCTGGTAGCTCCCAAAGAGGAAATCAGGTGAGTGCTAGAGAGAAAGAAGAAACAGAGAGACAGGATAGCAGAGACAGGAAACAGAGATGAACAGTTGCCATTTAATTTCCATTTATAAAATAAAAATTTCTAATGTTTTCTGAGTAATTGACCTGCAAAAAATGAAGGAACGTTTCACCTTGAGGACTTCTCTAAATAACCCTCTCTCAGAATACTGGACATATCCAGTTTTTGTACAACAAAAAACTAAAGACCACAAAATGGCAGCAATTTGTGTTAATTTCACACCAACGTGTAAAAACAGGATGCTGACAGATGCGCATCAGTCAGTCACGCAGCCCGGGCTAACTCTCACACCAGCAACGAAAGTATTCGTCTGCCCTGCTTACATCCTGCCAACTAAAAATGCTCTTTGATTCGCCACCACAGCACAGAGGTACACACACACACAGACAGACCCACACAAACACACACACACATACTCAACTGAAGTTAATGAGAGACAGTTTCTACCGTTGCTCAGTAAAACTGAAACGCACACTGCATAGTACTCGTTTGACTCAAGCATGCTGCTGACGTTAGCTCCTCACGAATCACACACTTCCAACACAAATACAGTCATATCAGCCGGCTGAGACAAGGACAAAGTCAGTTCCAGCACCTATGACGATGAAAAGCAGAAAGAGTGGACTATACTTCACGTGCTACCAGAAATGACACACCGATAATGACGTGCAAGGGTAAAACAACAACACAACTAAATAAAAAAAGAAGTACAGAAGAAATAGACTCACAGCTGAGGTATTCATTATCAATGATCAGCCAGTTGTACAAGCCAGTCCAGCTCTTGCTTCTGTGAACTTCTGTCCTGTCGAGTTCAAGTCCTCCACCGCCTCTCGTTGTGTGTCATGTCATTTTTCGGCAGTGTCAGAATGTGACAACCATTCATCTCTCGCTCCTGTCTCAGCTTGCGTATACTTCCCCATTCTAGAGGGAAGCTGGCTTTATCAACTGGTGTGATCTTGTAGCAGCTCAGAATAATAACACCATAACCTTGCTAACATTGCCACATTAACCACTGTCCAGCAACTTTTGTGCGTAGGAAAAGACGATGGAGGCGTTACTTCAGCAAAAATGACAAAGCCATAATGATAACATAGTCCATAAGAAGTTAATTATACTTAAGTACAGAAGTACTGTGTGCAAAATGTACAAAAAATAGGATAAACCACAAGGAATAATAGCACTCCTTATGCTGTTTTTTTTATTAATTGGATTGTTAAGAAGGTCAGCTAAAATGAAAATTATGATTTGTTAAAAGAGCAAAAACCTCCAGATAGGTGTCATGGTCCTGCCTCGTGCCTCTGGTGTTTCCCCCTCCCTGTGTTCTTTGTGATCCTGTTTGTCTCTCTCATTGTGTTCCCTGTTCTTATCTTTGGCTATTTTCAGTTTTGTTATGCACAATTCCTGTCCTGTTATTTTGTATGGTGACCTCTCCGCCTATGTCTGATACTTTACTTCCTGCCCTTGTGTGGTTCCCCGCCTCCTTGATTACCTGCTCCACCACATTAGTTTCACCTGTTCGTGTCCTCACCTGTCTCCACTTCCCCATCACCCACGCTCTATATATCAGTCCTCTTCCTTCTTTCTTTGTCAGTTTTTTTTGTTCTGTCATGCCTCTCAGTTTCATCGTCACTAGATCCAGGTACGTCCAGTGTTTCCCACGCTACATGCCGATGCCTTCCTGTTTACCTGCCTGTAAGCGCCACATAAACATTTTCACGGCATCAGCTCTGCCTCTGTGCTGTCAGCATTTGGGTCCACCCTGCTCCACACATAAGACACATTAAAATAGGATTATAAATTGGTGTGAGGTTTATCTTCAGTATATTTATTTATATTTATTTCAATGTCACATCTCCCACCAACATGGGTCAGTGTTACCATTTAAATACATCTGTTGAGAGTGTTGAAACTAGCAGAGAAGTTAAAATCGATGTCTAACTGTAACTAGCAATGGTAGAAATGCCCAGATTCTTAGACTCCAAACAGTAACAGTACAAATGTAAACCTGAGCCCAAGCTGAAAAATAAAATAGACATTATGTCCACTTGTATATAAGTAATGGGTCTCATTGTAATGCACTGTAGGTGTACGTCAAAGAAAAAGAAGCTGGGAACCACTTGTTTATTCTACAACTTAGACTTAGACTTAGACAGACTTTATTGTCATTCAGATATACAGTGTATACAGAAATTTCGTTGCATTTGCTCGCAACAGTATAAAAAATATTGAATATAGACAGTGAAATGAGGATATAGGCAGTGAAAAATATAAATAAAGAATATAAACAGTAATAGAATATAGACAGTGCAAATGGCAAAAAAAACAGTGCAAAATGCAAAATGCAAAAAAAAAAGCGTGCAAAATGCAGTACGGTGGTTTAAAAAGTGACAGTAGTGCAGTCTATGGATTTAAGAGTTTAAGAGTCTGATGGCCAGGGGGAAGAAGCTGTTCCTGAACCTGGTGGTTCTGCACCGGATGCTGCAGAATCTTCTTCCGGAGGGCAGAAGTGAAAAACGTCCATGGTGGGGGTGTGAGGCATCCTTGATGATGTTTCTGGCCCGGGACACACAGCACTGAGGGGCAATGTCCTGCACAGAAGGAAGGGAGCTCCCGATGATTTTCTCAGCTGTCCTCACCACTCTCCTCACAGTTCCTCCAGTCAGCAGCAGTGCATCCTCCGCACCACACAGAGATGCAGTTGGTGAGGATGCTCTTCTACAGTACTCCTGTAGAATGTAGTGTGGATGGGCGGGGGCAGGTGGGCTCTCTTCATCCATCTCAGGAAGTGCAGGCACTGCTGTGCCCTCTTAACCAGAGACGCAGAGTTCACCGACCAGGTGAGGTCGTCTGTGATGTGCACTCCCCAAAAACTTGGTGCTGCTGACCACCTCCACGGCCGAGTTGTTGATTGAGGAGAGGAGCGTGGCTGGGCTGGATCTTCCTTGAAGTCTACGATGATCTCTTTGGTCTTGTCAACGTTCAGGATCAGGTTGTTGCCTTCACACCATCTCACCAGCTGCTCCACCTCCTCTCTGTAGGCCAGGTCGTTGTCATCTCTGATGAGGCCCACCACTGTTGTGTCGTCGGCAAACTTCACAATATGGTTAGTGGCAGACCTTGGGACACAGTCGTGTGTCATCAGAGTGAACAGCAGAGGGCTCAGGACACAGCCCTGGGGAGAGCCCGTGCTGTGGGTGATGACGCTGGAGGTGTTCTTGCCGACCCGCACAGACTGTGGTCTTTCAGTGAGGAAGTCTAACAGCCAGTTGCACAGGGGAGTGCTGAAGGCCAGGAGTCCCAGTTTGCCTACCAGATGCTGTGGGATGATTGTATTGAATGCTGAACTAAAGTCCAGGAACAACATCCGCACGTGCGTGTTCTTCTCCTCCAGGTGTGTCAGGCTCAGGTGAAGAGCAGAGCAGATGGCATCCTCTGTGGAGTGGTTTGGCCGGTAGGCAAACTGGAGTGGGTCGAATGTGGGGGGGAGTTTGGAGATGATGTGGTCCTTCACCAGTCTCTCGAAGCACTTCATCATGATGGGGGTGAGTGCAACAGGCCGGTAATCGTTTAGTGAGGTGATATGAGTCTTTTTGGGCACTGGAATGATGGTTGCGATCTTGAAGCACGATGGGACTTTGGCTTGGCTCAGTGAGGTGTTGAAGGTATCCTTTAGGACACAAGCCAGATGATCAGCACATTCCCTGTGTACTCGTCCAAGAATGTTGTCAGGGCCCGGGGCCTTGCAGGTCTTGACTCTTTTCAGGGTTCTCCGCACATCAGCTGAGGCAAGACACAGTGCTGTTTCTTCCTGCCGAGGGACTTCTTTCTCCGCAGGGGTACTATTTAGTGCCTCAAACCTTCCAAAGAAGTTGTTCAGGTCATTGAGGAAGTCAGTGTCATTATCGCACAAAGCAGGCTGTCTTGTAGCTAGTGATGGTCCGTAAGCCATGCCACATTCTCCTGGTGTTTGTTGGGTCATTGAAAAAGTCTTGTACTTTCTGACTGTAAGTACGTTTAGCAAGTCTGATGCTACGGTTTAAGTTGGCTCTGGCTGTCTTCAGAGCCTCCTTATCACCAGACTTAAAGGCTGAGTTCCGAGGTGCATCCTATTCTGTTAAAAGTTTTGCGTTAATTCTGAATCTGCAAAGTAATTATATTTGTCAAAAAGGGGTTCAAATAACAATCTTTCATCGATTGTACTGCAGATTTGATCAATTGCCTGATCGGTTATCTATGAAACGACAGAAAGCTGTGTCCATCACTATTTCCCAGAGTCCATAGTGACATCTAAAAATTCGTCAAATTCTTCAAAAGACCAAAAGATACTCAATTTCCACAGATATAAACAAGGGGAAAGCAGCAAATATTCACACTTGAGAAGCTGAAACCAGAGAACGGATTAACCAACGATCAAAATTATATTTCTGCTGACTGCCTAAGAAATGAACAGCATTTCATCAATCATTTCAGCTCTACAGTTAAATATACAGAATATGCTGAGGAAAAGTATAACATTTCCTTTTTGTATGTGGTAGAAAACCAGTTTAAAGTCAAATGGAAATACAGATAAAGGTGGCGATACAGGTGCAGAGGTTAAACTAGTTTGTAAAAATAGAAAATTTAATGTGGGTGACGTGGGTTTGAACACCTGGTTCATTAACTTGTGTGGCATGCATTATGTATGGCTGAAGAACTTCCTGTTTGGTAACGCATGTATCACGGTATAAAAAGCGACACATATAGGTCAACAGAATGCTTTTCAAACTGAGATTGATGGGGGGGATTCACTGCTCTGATCATGTGGGTATTTTTTTGATGAGCAACATTAAATTTGAAACACTGATGCAACACTGAGGCAATGCAACCTTGAGATGCAAAACGCTTATCTCTAACAATCTGGATCACGCAACTTGTGCGGCTTCACCGGCGTAAACGTCGTCAGTGGACAGGCCGATTTCAGTCACTGATGGCCGTTGCATATATTCCCAAAACCTATACATATGAAACAACAGATGTACATCCTCAATCAAAGCGTATAAACAGCCTTGTGTAAAATGAAGTTCACAGAAAGGAGGGGGGAATGAATGAAACAGTGGAAGTTTGACGGTGACGGCATCTGTGACGTCATGGTGGGGCTTAAGGCAGCTGAGAAATTTCAATGAGTGGTTTAAATTTAGCAATGTTTTGTAATGCTTTGGATTTAAAAGAGGTCTCTGTCTCCCCCTGTGTGCCTCTAATGGCTTCTGCTCATCTGCATCAGATCAAGAGGCATTACCTTGTTATTCCCTTCAGGGATTAGCCCAACAAAAACACCATTTGAGAGGAAGTGTGCATCAGGGGACAGTTAGCAAATAAATAAATAAGGCAGCGAGTCAGTTGGTAAACGATGGGGCAACTAGAAAGATGTAATCCCCTTTTTAATTTGGCCCTCGCTCAGCATTTCTTCCTGCTTTAATCTGGAACGCAGTCCCGGTCGGAACACTGTGTGTACTCTGGGTGACATTCAGATGCTGACATTAAATTCATATATACAAAAATGAGGGATTTTGTCTCACTGTATCTGTGCCATCTGTGTGTTGCCAGAGCAGAGCTGTTTGAACTTAAAGAAATGTTGCGCCAGAATGATTATTTAATCCTCTTACTCCAATTAGAAGAAGAGAGCAATAAGTTATAAACTATAAGAATATAAAAGCTTCTTGAAGGTTCTGAAGAATCAACTAAATAACTGTATATAAAACTAACCACTGACTTGGCACGCAGAGCCAAAAACACATTGAACAAAAAATGAGTTAAATAAATGTATGAAATAACAAATATACAAAGAAATGAAAAATATTTACTACAAATGCATCCACAGTACAAAGCATTGCCCTAACCTGTGTGCTTAGAGGCATGTCTTTATGGTGATATCTGTGTGACATTCAGTGAATACCCTTTCTTGAACTCTAATTAACTTTATTCATATGGCACTTTAAACAAAACAGAGGTTCGTAGTGCTTGCCAGTGCAGGACAAAATAAAAAAAAGGAAGAAATAGGACAACGTAATATGCTTCATAAGAGATTATCCTGGGTGTGCCTTTTGTGGTCACTTACAGCCGAGAGTGGAGAAAACAACAGTAGCTGAGCGAGAGTCTTTCCAATTAAATCAAGTGTTGTCATTATGCAAGTGTAAAGTCAAGGTCAAAGCTCATTCTGATCTCATCAAACGCAATATCAGCAGGGAGGCCAAATTCCTCCACTTCTTTCCAGTACAGCAATCTTACCGTGTGCATAGTTCCGTTGCCAGCCTCAGGAAGTGGTAGCGACAGATGGCTGGTTTCTCTGGGCAACATCTGAGGTTGTAATAGACTGCCCTGTGAGGGAAACAGAAGAAAGTAGGTATACTGTGAAACAGGAAAGGTCTTATACACACAGAGACTATAAGCCAATATTGAAAGCCTCAAAGGTACCATATTGTTGAACCTATACATTTTGACATGCCGAAGTTTCTTGAAGGTAGTACTGACTGGAGGTTATTGGTAAAATGCACTATATAAGAGTTTGTGTTATTTAGTCAAGTATTTATAGATTTAGTTAGTTACTTTCATAACTTCAGGGTTAAAGCTGTCTGTCCATATTGATAACCTTGGTCAGTCAAATACTGCAAATGCATTTTCTTACAGTAGAACAGTAGTAGAGTTAAATGAGAAGATCTATATTACTTCCATAATTGAGTGTTAAATATACATCTACAGCCAGTTAGCTTAGCTTGGCACAAAGACTTTAAACAGAGGGAAACAAATAGCCTCGCTCTCCTCTTAAGGTAACCAAATCTATACCTGACTATTATCTGAGAACAGTGACTTCCTGGAGTCTCCACTGGTAACTGTTCAGTGCCACAATCCCTCATGAAACAATAAAACAGGAAAATGTCATTTTTACACTTTTTTGTGAGGTTTAAACAAATGAGATGTAAAGTGTAAATCAGCGAGGTTTAGAGGTGCAGGTGAATTTTGTTACCTTTGAGTTGAACCAGGCACCTGTTTAGTTCTTTTTCCAGTCACTCATATATGAAAGTGGTATAGATCTTCTCATCTAAACTTCAGCAATAAAAAAATCAGAAAGAAAATAAATAAAAATGTCCTCTAAATGTGTCTGTCCATGTCAGTGGCCTATTACTGTGTAACTCTCTAAGTGTTAAGTTCAATGTGACCCTAAAACTGAAAGTGTTTAGAGTAACTGCCACTCAGACTCATATATGAATCTCCCCACGTGCACTAGACTTCAGCTTCCAGCTGTGGAAACGTGTCCTGTGATCACTGTGTGTGAAACCCTCTCTGCATCACCTCATGTCTAAGTAAAGAGAAAATATGCGAGCCAGGGTACTCTCCTTTAGGTCTTATGCAGTTCTTTGGCTGAAAAGGTCTCTTTTAGTGCTGATACAGTTGAACTATGTGAGCATGTAAATGAGCAGACTCTTTTACTCTACACCCTAACCCTTTTCTATCCTCTCCTTTGAGGAAAAGATGCTTTCATCCAGCTCGGAACTTGCGCACCTTTTCAAATTTAAAGCAATTTCAGTGAAAGATAAATAATGGATTCAGGAGGGGCAACAAACAGTGAATGAACACTTGTAGTGTTGGGAGCTTTACCTTGTTGGCGCCGCGACCACGGGCTCGGCGAGGGGGTTTCCAGGACCTCTCCTTGGTGATGCTATTGATGTAGTAGCATCTCCCTGTGGACGGGTCAGAGTACTGCTCCCACAGGTCCATGACCTGAAGAGGCTGCTCGCCTGGGGCAGGGTTAGGAGGCTCCGGCTGTGACAGACGTTTCTCTGGCTGCATGTCAGTGTAAAGAGGCGAGTCCTGCCAGGACAGCTGGGACAGATAGGACTCTGTTGGGACCTTGTAGGCAGGGAGAGTAAAGGGGGGAAAGAGAAAGAGAAAGAATGGAGAAGAAAAGAAGTAGAGGAGGAGATGCAAAAACAGAGATCGACACTTCAATACAAAACAATGACTCACCAATTTGCACTCAAGAAAAAAATCATAAGAAATCTTTAAAATAGATACGTACATGATGTTTCATTTTAAGAAATGTCTAAATAATTTCCAACAACAGCTGGGCACTACATTTCTTTTTTAGCTAAAGTTTCTCCAGCAGATTTTTTGTAGACTATTTTCAGCTGCTGATTAATAAACATGTGGTACACTGCTTTTTATTTACAGCAGCAGGATGGTGTGTGTTACTGACTGTATTTCCATCGTAATGAAGGAACATGTGGCTTTGATATCAAACAAACATAAGCAAAAATGTTGGCTTTGGTCTTTTCATTTGTTGACAATATGAACAACATTGAATATTATGGCATTATCTTTACTAATGGCTATGGCTAATACTAGTGGCTCTGTGTATGTGTGGGTGCAACATTACAGGGCTTTTCTTTATCCAAATCAATGGTTATGGTGTTGTTTGCTGTAGATATAGCGCCGTATACAGTCCAAATAAGCTCAACTCGCCTTCATTATGTGAATAAGACTGTGTGCGGGTTCAGAGCAGCGGCGCATAACAAGTACCACAAGCAGCAGATATCAGTGCTTTGAACAAAAATAGTCTTAGTGTGTGAAAAAAAGAGAGAAACCCCACAGAAATCACAAAGCAAAACAAGTAAATCCCACGCCTCTTACCATAGGATAACCCGTCAGACTTTGGATTAACACAGAGGTTATAGAAACACGTGTGCTCACCCAGATAGAGGGGACTAAAGCAACAGCTACAAGAGGGGATGTCTACAAATCCAGTGAAATTAATTGGAAAGAAATGCATCGAAGATCATCTTTCCATGAAATATAGCTGAGACATAATTCACTAACTGATTGACCAGTTGATCCTTGTTACATAACACACAGACAACACTGTTTCAGATGATAACTGAGGGAAAACGCAGTGTGTACGAATGCATGTGTGTGAGGCTCATAAAAAATGGGATACAAGTGTACATTACTCCAGGGGGCAGCACTGAATCTTGAGCGCATCTGAGGCTTCCTGTTTCCTGCTGTTCACCTCAGTGGTTAGATCAAAACCAAGTGTTTCTTGGGGTCAAATGGGGCTAAGATAAGTAAACAACAGTATTACTTATTTTGGGGGGCATATATATTTTTATATTACCTAGGGGTCCTGACTTGTTATCAACCCATTGCCTCAGTCATTAGCTTGAAGGACAATGATGAGTTGGAAAAATACATTTTCACAAAAGAAAAGATGATTTCCATCCACTGGAGAATGTCGGACCGGTATAATACTTGCCAAGCTTCACTGCTGTAACACCATAACAACACCAAAATGACCTATTGCTGCTGTATGATGTACTAGAATAATGATGTCATTTTGTACCATACAAAATATGTAAATGTAAATAAGAAAGAACAAAAAATGGTTTTGCAAAGCTGGATAATTAGAATAAACTATTTGTGTTGGAAGAAAACCTTTTAAGATCATTCAGAGAGCTCCGCATAAAGTTAGGAATTTGCTGTTTTTTAAATCTGAAATTGTATTTGTGTATTTCTCTTCCAAATTCATTTTCACCACTCATATTTTGCAATATTTCTGGCAGCAATTTGAATGGGATTTTGTGCTAAAGTACCTGTAGATACAGGAATTTGTATCTAAAATGTGTCAAAAGCACTCAAATAGACTTGTGTAGGTGTAACTAACAACATTAATGATGGCTGCTGCACTCCATTTATATGTACCACTGTAAGGGCTCTGTTATTGTGCATGCTGGCTCACTGACATGGCTTACTTACAGCACACCTACATGGAATGGAGCCATCATTAATGTTATTAGTCACACCTTTCCTGCAATGACAAGTCAGGATATCAGCTGTGAGAGAGATCTTTTACTAAGCCTGTCAAAAAGGTTTGCTGTAAAATATAAAATCACTCTGGTTTCAGACCTCTGAATTGCAACACACAGCTCAAATTTAGTTGCAACCTTTGAATAAACTGACCATTCAATCATTTGTTCCTTAAAAATGAAAAAAAAAAAACAGTATAATGTAATTTGTAAAATAAATGGTATGTAATATGATTTTTGGCCACTACGAAAGATGGTGTCTTGTTTTAAAATCTAGTTAAAGGCAGACAAAGATCTTTGTCATCTTTGTCACCAACCACTTTGTACCCGGAATAGTTGACTCCTCGACCTCGGTATCGGCCTTCATTTCGGACACATCCTCTTCTTTGTCTTCAGGTTTTATATACTCATCCTTATCACAGCTACCATCGTGTGCTTACTCACAGCTGGTTGCGGGCTCATTGTGAATCCGCCACAAGTGGCGAGTGTTTCAGATCTCTGCTCAGGCTAATACATTCATTTATTATGGTAAGTAATATTTCGCTGGTAACACAATAGATGTAAAACATCAGTAAATTACTCAAATCCAGTTCAATGTTCAATCTATTTTAAGTGGTGCATATCTAGTGTGATGCATGGCATGAAACATTGTACAATTCAGATATTAAAGAGTAAATCACTGGAGTCCCTTTGGTTTAGTTGTCTTATACATTTCATCTCTCCCTCCCTGTGTTTCCTATATCTCATAAATAAACTACACGGTAAAAAGTAGGCGGACACCCCATATATACCCCTATGAGATTTTAAGACATTAGTGCACTTCCTATTTTGTAGCAGCAGTTTAGTGAAGAGCCTTTCCTGTTTCAACATGACATTGTCCCTGTGCACAAAGTAAGGCCCCTAAAGACGTGCAGCGTAGAGGAACTTGACTAGCCTGCAGAGCCCTGACTTTGACTTTAAGGACGAATCTGACAGTGAGCCAGGCTTTATGGCCCAACATCATCGTGCAACAACATCTACCTGCTCTTGTGGCTAAATGGGAACAAACCACCTCAGCTGGGCTCCAAAATGTTATGTAAAACAGTCTCGGAAGAATAAAAGCTAATGTTGCAGTGTGTTAATGGCTCTTGTATTTTGGTATTAGACAGTCTCATTACTCATGGGCATAACACATGTCATGTGCAGATGCCCAGAAACTCTGTTTTGGTGTCCACATACTTTTGGCCATGTATTGTAGTCACATAACAACCTGTAAATCAGTCGGTCTTATCTCTTCAAATTCAAATGGATTCTTGCCCTCTGGAGGACGAAGATTTAAATTTAATTGAAATTCATCATCATTGTGGATTCGCTTAAAAAAAACAACAAAAAAACATGTATGGTGAGAGTGTTTTCTGAATGAAAAACAGAGAGTTATGACCCGAATGTGGCAGCATTAATCCTTACTGGTATTAGAGGATGGAACGAAGACGGTCCTCAGAGAGATCGAGAAAGAGGCGTACATACAGAAACAGATGGGGTGGAAGATTGAATGAGATAAATGGGAAAAAAAGAGCGCTGTCATTTCCACTGAGTTCACAGCTAACCAAAGTGGGGAGTCGCTGGTGCGCTCATGGTTCAGTGGAGACAAAAACTCTTTTTGGAGAGACAGTTTGGGCACTCGGCTATGTGAGCTTCCCCCAGCTGTGAGACAGATAACATTCAGTATTCCTCTTGTGTAAATCCGTCTGATGTAATACAGGAAAGCTCTGACGTCACGACAATGCTAACTTGATTGCTGCTCTAGGAGGATTATTAAGGTCAAGTGCAGATGAAGATCGAATACAACCTCTGCTGCCGTGGATACACTCAGCTGTCTGCTAAGAACCCACAAGGTCTTTATTTTAATCCGTCTTGTACAAAATTCATATTACTAGAATTATTTATTTTCACCTGAAAAATCTTGTCTGCTTGAACAAAATACAAACAAAAATCTCAATAATTATGCTATAGTAAGATATAAAGTTTACTTATAATTTGTTATGTTTATTTATTTGTTTGTATCAGGTTTACATAGTCATGAGGTTAAAAACAGCTGAATTATTACAGTTCTGGAATTATGACCCCCTAAATCCATCCAGAGATTTTGCCAGTGAGAGGAAGTCGAAATTAATCTGACCCCACACTTGCTTCAGAGCCAGCTACATGTGATGGATTTTGTTTGACCCATTTTCCATAATTTACCTTCACTGTTACTAATTAGGATCAAAGGACCGAGAGGAAACAGCTGAATACACAGATGAGACTTTGGCCTTTGGTTCTTTTCCTGATGCGTAACTGCTGGTTATCAGATGGAAAATATCCATCACCGCAATCAAGGTGGTCAGATTTTGGTGACAGACAAAATGATGTAATACATTATATAAATGTAATATATGTATATACATAAAAAAAATGTGGTTTGTTGTCTTCACCCCTGATCATTGGCTGTTATTAACTTCAGATGAACAAAAATGTGAAATTTAACTAACTTTGTACTTTGGATATGTTGCAGAACAAGATACCTCAATGAGATTAAAATACATTTTCTAACTTTTTCTAACTTTACTGAAGTAACTGACCACTGCTGTCAATATTTGCTTATAAATAAAACACTTTTTACAACAACTAGACACAAATGTGTTTATCAATGAGCATAAAATGTCACTGCAGATTTTTTTGCACACTCTGTTAGATTCAGACATTGCTCTATGACATCCAATGTATTGTGTGCTATGAGCAGAGTGAGCAGATCTCTGCTCTGACTTCTGCTGTCAATTATTTTGTGCCACCCAATTGTGAAAAGCATCAATCTCACTCGGCCAAAGCTTTACTCAAACAAAATTCATGTGAACGTGCCCCACTTTGGCTTAACTGAGGGGAAACACTTTTATTTGTATTTGTCAACCTGGGTGTTATTCTCATATGTTGGTCCATTACGACTATTGGTCTTGATAACTTGATAACTCATAACAAGGAAAGAAACTCAAGAAAAACATCAGTCAACATAAATTGTCTCAAACACAGAAAATGGACCATAAGTAATCAAAATGGACAAAAATTTGAGCATAACAGTTTTACAAATACAGTACCTAGATTCTGTGGCTCTGCTGTGTGAGCCAGATGTTTGAGTAACATCTGTTTAAGCTTTGTAAGCCTTGTATCTTCATACCTGCAGATGGTTCTTTCCAGAAGATCCCACCATGTCCCACTGGCTACAGGACTTCTTGGGCATCTTGCGGTTGGGGCGACTGGTGATGCCACCGCCCACCTCGTCGTATGGGTTCTCCGTCAGGTTTTCAGGCAGGTAGCTGGAGCTCTGGCTCCGAGTGATCATAGGGACCACCCTGGGGTTCCTTGGTACTGTCTGGGACGAGGAAGCCGCGGGGCAACCTGGGACCGTGAGGTGGCCTGACGGAGAGGTGGCAGAGTTGGGGGTAAAGCTGAATTCAGAGAGGGGTAAGGTGGGGAAGTGGCCTCCACCTGTGCTGGTATGATTGTCCTGCCCCTGGAAGGCACTGCTGGAGCTGAGGTTTTCCATGGAGCGGTAGAAGGTTTTGTTCACTGTGGGAGGAAGGTAAAATAAACCATATACAGATGAATTATGAACTTATTTTACTTCTGAAACAACTCATTTTATTTTTTTAACTTTACAACATAGAATTAAACTAACTGAATAACTCACAGCAGGTATTTTCTCAGACTCCCTGACTTCCGCTCACACTTTACCTCGATGTTCTTCATTGTAGGTAGTCGCTGTTGGGCTGGGAGAGAGGGACAACCTTGGCAATATCCTGAGGTTGGAGTTAAGCGAGGCAGACATGACCAGGCGCTGAGGCGAGGGCCTCGGCGCAATGGGCACCTCTGTCACATACGTGGCAGGGACGTATAAGGGCTTTGTTTTACTGGCTGCCCCGATCCTCCGCACCTGTCAGAGCACAAACAGATTTCAGAATGCTTCTGCTATTTTCTCCCACAGAAATCCACTTAGTTCAACCAAGCGTTCAACCAAATTCAAATTCAACACAGCTGAGACCTGAACACTGTGCAGAGATGTGTTGCGCTGCAGTTCCTGTGATATCCAGCAGACACGATGAGAAACCCACAACTTCTGTTAGTGGTGATTTGATGATGTATACCATGATATGATATGTATTTCTCAGTTGTCAGAGCAGTGCAGTGCCAATCAAATACCTTGATGTGTCAGGTTATTAAATAACTGCATAGACAAAAAATTACAATACCATCTAATTATTTGAGCTTTAAATCTTTTCTCAAGTTGTACTATGGTATAAAATGAAATCTTTGATCCAAGAATGTATCCATATTGTCCACCCCTATTTGGGAGTGTGCTTAGCTGATTGACATATTACAACAGTAAGTTGTAATATGGTCTTAAAGTGGTTAAAGGACAAGTAAGAGTTTCCTGTGTGTATCTTATTCCCCTTGATAGCTGTCCAAAAACTATTATAAACATTACTTAACCCAGCTTTACTTAATGTGTTTCATTATGATAAACATAGAAACTGCAGGTTATTTCAAGTTAGTCCCACATACAACATCTGACTGTTGTAAACACTCCTTAGAGCACTAAATCGGCAATAAATGCACCACTGACTCCTGTTTAAGTAACTTTTAATAAAAAATAATCTTTTTATATAAATTATTTAAATTTTTGCTAACACGAAAGAATAAATTCGTCACTAGTTTTTAAAGGTTTATGTCTTCAGTAAGAACAAATGGACAAAAATACAGAATATTACAGCATTATCCTTATAAAAACTATATAGAGCAGAAGATGTCATACAAATTAACTGTTTTCTCACCTGCCACCAGTCATTGTTGGTCTTTTTCAGGAGAATAAACCGTTCGCCCTCCCTAATGCAGACCTGCCGTCCATCAGCCCCACGGTAGTTATAGTCATACTGGGCCTCGAGGACCACCGTGCCGCTGGGGACACCACACACCGTCATCCCCTTGGAGGCCACCACGGGCGCTGCAGCGGGCTGCTGGTGCCCCACCGAACGCCGCCAAGTCCCAGACAGCATGGCTCTCGACGCAGTCCTGTTCAGCAAGCTTTGCTGGAAGTCTGCTGATGGTTGACACTGTTGAAACTGTTTGTGTTAGCACAGGGCAGGTGAGACTGGAGCCAGGCCACTGCCATGCTCTGAAACAGAGGAAAAATGGACGGAAAGATACAGACAGAGAGGGCGAGGGAGAGAGAAAGGGAGAGAGAGATTATTGAAGCTGTCAGAGAACAATGAAAAAATGTCACCCTGCTCTGTGCAGGTTCAAAGGCGGAGAGCATGAATCCTTTAAGTGCTAAAAATGGAAGTCTATGTTTATCTGGAGGAAATCACATACATATATAACAGCATTAGAAAAGTATTATTGTCTTTTTTTCTTCCTGAAATGTCTCTTTTGAGCATCCATTGCATCCAGCTTCTCAAAATTGAAGATTGTTGGACGAAACAAGACATTTGAAGGCATCATCTTGGGCTTTTGTAATGTGAAGAGGCATTTTCAATATTTTTTGGTGTTATAAACCAAGCGATAGAGGTGAGCCTTTCTGATGGTGAATTAAACAGGAAGATTGATGGCGCTCTCATATCTGTCCATTAAATATGATTCTACATCCAGCACCCTGTTAGCTTAGCTTAGCACAAAGACTGGAAACAGAGGGAAACAGGTAGCCTGGGTCTGTCAAACGGGAATAAAATCCACCTACCAGCTCAGTAATCAACAGATTATGTTTCATTTGTTTACTCTGTACAAAGAAAATATAAAAAGCACAATTTTCCATTGTTGGGAGTCCCAACTGGTTGCCTGGCAACTGCTGCCTTTGTGTTAATCTAAGATAAAATAACTCAGAAAAGCTAATGAGCGTATTTCCAAAAACTTTTGCTTTAATCAATTAATTGAGAAAAGATAGATTAATCACAAATTAAAATAATCTTCGGTAAAAGGCTTATTTGCAAACAATAAGCAAAAAAATCAATCCTGTTTGTGGAAAGCTGTAAAGCTGTAACCACTGTGTTATATACTTACATAATGACTCTTGAGCTCTAATCTGCTTTTTTAACATACAAGGTGTTAGATTAGTTTATAAGAGCAATAAAAAAGAGTATAAGAAACTAGAGCAAGTGAATTAGGGATTTCTGCTTGATACATGACTAGACTACATGACCGTAAGGATTGCCATAATCATTTTCTGAAGATCTTTATGTATTTCTGTATGATACACTGTTTCAGCACTAGATGGAAGTAAATGAATGCCATTACCAATATTTGTAAACGTGTTAAAGAACCTCTGCTTCCTATTTCCTATTGGGATGAAATGTCACTGCAGATATTTGCACAACACCACGCTACACCACTTTTCTATTGTCCTTTCATCCTGGGAGAAATAAGAGACACGTGTGAGTGAATAACTCATGCGCTTGGAAGATGTAAGGAGCACAGCATACCCAAAATAGCATCCATCTCTGTCTCTCCACCTGAGCCAGCATCCCCAAGCTAAACCCCTGCTCTACCCAGCCAAGACCCGCTTACATAAGAGAACATCTAACTTTCTGCCAGACACATAGCGATACAGCCTCGCACGGTACACGCACCCACCCACCCACACATGCACACTCACACACACACACACACACACACAAGCATACACAGAGAAGGGAACATCCTAAGGCACCTAGCAACAGTGCTTCAGTCACAGTCAGGTCCAACCCATCTCAGTCTGGGTGAGACGAGGAGCGGCGGCAAACAAGAGAGATCCCAGAAAATGTATGAAGACGCGTGTTATTGCTGAGGATGAGGAGGGGCTGGGATACATGGGGGCAGAGAGGAAGTGGACGAAACAAAATGAAAGAAGAAGAGAAGAAAAGGGTGCAAAAGCAGCAAATAGCTACAACTAGATGGGACAATAAAACAAAACAAAAAAAAAAATAAAATAGAGGAAAAGTGGAGGAAGTGGAACGAAGCTGGATGGAGCTGTGAGCCATGTGAAGGCGATGGAAGAGAGGGCAGGGTTAGCCGGCTGAACCTCGATAATCCCACTGTTATTAAAGCACAGGAATGAATCTGTGACCCCCGCCGCTACAGAGAATTATAGTAAAATCCCTCTGTAACAGCATATGGCTCGAGGGACTGCCTGCCTGCCCGTCTGGCTAGCTCACACTGGCAGGAAGCTCACAGGGAGGCGCAGAGGAGCATTTCAGAGGCACTTCATTAAAATGTAACGAATCAGAATAAAAGCCATTCCATTTAAGGAAAACGTTAATATGTTAGACTGGACTGATGATTGCTGAGGTCTTTTAACGTATATTACATGACAGGACACAACTGGAATAAACTTGTTCAGCAAAAATTTGACACAGCCACACTTGCTTGATTATTTTCTACATTATTTATTTTACAAATGTAAGACAAATAACCAATAAGGCAAAAAATAAAAGAGAACCATTCCCCATAACAAATGAGAGAATAATCTGCAGAGAAGTATAAAATTCTGTGACTATGAAATTATATCTTTCGCTGAGCTGAAATCGCCATGGACACAGTGACATCTATAGATAATAAATGTAGTGTAAGAGATGCACAAGTGAAGAGTTTGTGAACTGATTCAGTAAAGTCAGTATGCAGCAATATCTATCTACAGTTGCTAACATTAGCTAACAGTTGCAATGAATTTGCATCATTTTTTAAACCACAACGTTCTTAACATTAGGTGCACAATGTCACAATTACTAACTTCACCACTAACGATGACATGCCTGCGTCTCAGCGGTCTCAAACATTTCTTCCCTGTTGACTCCTGAGATCTGACTGAACATATAAATCGACTCAAGTCCTCTACCCGCCACCTTGATCCACTTCCCACATCCTTTCTTAAATCTATTTTTAATTTTTTAACAGACAACATCGTCTCAATAGTAAACTCCTCTTTCCAGACTGGTATCTTTGCCCATTGCATGAAATCTGCTTTTAAGACCTCTTCGCAAATGCACTCATCCAGTCAGGCTTTTGCACGTCTCATAGCACAGAAACTGCCTTTTTAAAGGTTGTAGTGGAAGAGGTTGTGTTCTCACCAGGACAAAAAGATCAGACATTATAACTCCAGTCCTCTGAAAACCTTTCTTGGTAACCTGTTGTTTTTAGAATACAAAATTCCTACATTTGGTTTACAAAGTACTTGCTGGTCTGGCTCCACAGTACATCCCAGACATGCTGTTAGTTCATAACCCCAGCACGTCTCTCCGGTCACAAGCTGGAAACCACCTTCATGTTTCCTAGAGCACCTTCAAAGTCTGGTGAGATCACATTTGGTATTTATGCACCTAAAGAATGCAACAGTTCACCCACTGATCTTAGAGTTGCTCTGACACTGTGCTCTTTTAAAACCAAAGACCTTCCTTTTCATTCAAACATTTCTTAAATGAACACACCGTATTTGTACAGTATGTTTGTTTGAATGTGCATGTGTAGATATGTTTTTATGTGTAAGAATGCATGGATGTCTCTTTGTGTATATTTACACATTTTTTGCTGTTTTATTTTGATTTATGTGGAGCACTCTGAACTTCTTTTGTATGAAATAACGCAGTCCAAATACATTTGGACTGAATTGAATTCAGCATTAGCCACTGAGTGTTTTAAACTGAATAAGAGAGCTTTATATTGCTCATGAATCAAACTCTCAATTTGCAGGAAGCACTGACTTACAAGTTACGTAGTCTTGTTTTAAAGCCCCTTACTATGTGTCACACCTGTGAGTCGTTTCCCAAAAACACCTACAATTCGACCTGATGAAACATACGAAATGTGTTGCTTACACTTGCAACAAAAAAAGCATATAAATGTCAAGAAGTTTTAATTTGGTCCACAGCTGAGCTGGTGTGCAGAAAGCCTCATCCTCACCATTAGAAATGGCCTTACTCACTGTCTTCACGTGTAAACGGAGGCAGAAGTCAGAAGTACAAGGTGAGCGAGCAAACAGGAAACTGCATACACATCAACGTTCAACCACAGTTTGGGTCATATCCTCTCTATCCTGCCATTTGTTTTTCTGATGTGAAACATCTTAGGCAGTTTGGTTACCGCCTGTAACTGTCAGCCCATAGAGTTTGTTGTGCTGCATTCACAAGCACTTAAACAGAGTAAGTGATGCTGAGTTGCCCTGCTGCTCCATCCAACTACTCTGCAGCTCTGTTGAGCACTGTTAATTACTGCCAAGCTGAGCCTTGAAGCGGAGAGCAGTAGTTGTTTTTGGCTTAGCAATCCTGCTGCATGACTTCAGTAATGTGTAATTTACTATTTAGATGGGTAGGGAAGAATTAGAACATTACCTGGGTTTAGAAGAAAGGGCAAAACATACACTGCTGTATGTTTTTCATACAACCTGTCCGCAAGTTCTTCCCCCTGCACAGACAGGAAGAGCTCATCTGATACTGCTGTACACCTGTTTGTCTTTTCCTGTCTCTCTTCACAGCTCATGACAGCGGGGATGTCAAACAGAAAGGGGTGAAAAGAATATAAAGAATGATACCAGGTATTGTGTTCTTTATCTAACTTAGGATTTGTTAAGTTAAGGCTGAAGTTAGGCACAGTTGCTTGGTATCATCAGTTCATTCATTAGTACAGGTGGTTTTATGGTGTCATGTGCAAATTAGGATGTTACAGCGGGGTGAAAGTCCCTGCCTGTATTATTCAGAGCTGAGGCAGCACTCCCAAAGGACAACAGCTGAGACTGCTTGGTAAAGGGAGACAGGATAAGTAGGAAATGGGGTTGGTCTCAGCCACCATGCAGCTCAAGATTTAAATCTTGTGACCGATTCACAGCAGAAATCTAAAATGCTTTTTTAAGCATACACAAAGGATAAATGATTCAGGAGCTAATTAAAGTAGCATTATTTTACTACAGAGATTAAATCAGAATTTAACATCAGTGGCTAAAAATGTAAAAGCACAGACTGTGATCACTAGGATCTGCAAAGGGAAAAAGAGGCCAGGCTGTGTTTCTATTTGCAGGTCAGACGGCAGTAGAGAGGGCACTGGCGTCATACAACCAGACATACAGAGAGGCCCATATGGTGTCAGAGACAGACACAGGCACCCCGTCAACGCTGATGGTCTGTGCCAGGGGCTGAGGGCACAGGGCTTATGTTGTGGAGTCAACAACACAAATGGAGAGATGAAGAAGAAAACACAGAGGAAAGGAATCAGGGAAAATTAAGACTGAAAGAAAATACGAGCCAACTTTCAAAAAGAAATAGGAGAAAAACTCTGAGTGTTGACTGTCTGCCTCAGACTGTGAGTGCGCGCAAGTCAGACTGAGCTGAAGAAATGGAGAGACTACAATTTGTGCATGCATGCGAGAGAGACAGAGAGGACCAGAGCGACTCACCATGGTCCTGAAGTGAGAGCGTCTCTATGTCAGCAAGGTTACCAGCTCACTGCAGTCAGATTCTTGAGCTCATTCGCTGATAAACCTTAAAAGAGAAATAAAATAAACATAAGAGAATCATTAAAATGTAATTTACTGTCCACCAGCCCAAAATGGAATAGCTCTGGCCTGACAAAGAGTATAGAGTAAACACAGAGGGCTTGTGAGCAGAAAACCACTGATATTGAAACAAGCTACCCACTCGCTCCTGCAGAGAATAACACAGTGTCATGTACACACACACACACACAGTTTTAATCCTATGCAGCAAAATGGTCCTGCCTCCTCTCATTGAACGCCTGCTGACCCTACCTTCCCCCATTTATCCAGCATTTTGCCTGAGAGATAAAAACAAAGAAAGTGACGGACGGAGAGTCAGCTGGCTATCACTCATTCATGCAAATAAACCATGTTTGAACTTGAGAAAGAGGAAGGCGACGAGAGAAAGGAACAGCACAAGTGGGGACCTGTGTGGTCACCAAACAAAAGCAACCAGCAGCCGAGTTCATTGATTGAGCCATTGATCCACAGACAGAGCCGGCTGGTCAACGATGCCACCGGACATCAAAGACCCACCACACAGCATGTCCACCCAATCGACGTTAGCATGTTCAGTCAAATCATCTCCGGTTTTGAAGGGTGTCCATCTACCTGGATAAGTTTTCATATAAAATGTTTTACGCACCAGATGGAATCATCAGTGTGAAGGATGTGATGCTACACCAGCAGCATTTTCCATTTTCTAAGACAAATAAACAATTCTGACACGCCATTGGATTAAATACTTTAGGGATTAAATCCCTTCTAGTGGTTTTGCATGTTTTAGTCAACCATTTTCCAAAGCATACATCAATTTTTATATTTACTTCCCAACTGCCAGGCAGTTGTGGAGTTCAGTTTCAACTCTTAAATATATATATATATATATATATATATATATATATATATATATATATATATATATATATAAATATATATATATATATGTGTGTGTGTATAAATGCTTTTATATGATGATCATGTGCATCTGATTTGGTTTTTACACACAAAGAAAATTTGATTGATTAAAATTTTTTTTAATGAAATCTATTCCTTCTCCGTCATTGAAAAATACTCTTCTACTACTAATCTTTGAGTATAAAAATATTGGTAATTTCAAAAGTTTGATCAATATACACTGCTTCACTGAAGTTTCTCTTCGGTGTGTGATGTCGTCGCTGGTGTCGTTGTGATGTTGTCACAGTTTTCACATCACATTTGTCACAAAATCACACTCATCTTAGTAGACATGTTAAACTCGTGACCGCAGAAAGAAATTTCCCCCTTCAGCAGTTGACAGCTTGAATATTGCATATACATCATTATGCACAGTGAAGGTCAAACATCCAAGTGATGATAACCAAAAGACTTTTACCTTTTAGTGGGGGCGACTATAAATCTTTCTCTCAAAGTAGCTTTATCTTCACATGGTACTACAGTTGCAGCCGACTTTCTTTGTTGGCATGTTCAAGGGCACTCTGTGATCTGAGGGAGGTGTAACAACATATGGTGTCCTTTGGAAAAAGCAGCAGCAGTATAAAGTATAAATAACATTTAGTTAATGGGCTAAAGCATGCATGCAAAACCACCTGAGGATAGTGTTATCATGACACCCTTGAAAGCACCCTGAGGCTAGAGGGCAGGGTGAGAGAGAGACGATGAATGCAAATTACCATGTAGTAAATGATATGGTAGAGGGGATGGAACAAGCAGATGATGTTTAAAAAGCATTTACAAAGCTGGCTAAGGATACAGAGCACCTGAGATGATGCCAGAAAAGAATAGTACTGCAAGCTTTATGGATAAAATGAGAAGATAAAATGAGTTGCGATTGGTCCCCTGTAGCTCCACATCATTCCGGATGATAAATGTCATAACTACTCCAGATAGCTCACACCTCGTCTCAAAGACAAGCCCCTGAATGGCAAGTTCAGCTCCCACAGAGATTGTTAGAGATCGCAGGGTCTGTCAAACTTCACCACGCGGCAGGACTGGAGTGGAGTGAAGGGTGTCGGTGGAAAGTTTGGTGTCACATCATATCCATATTCATTCCATACGTTTGAAGTGGAAAGAGGGCGGCTTTAATAATCATGGCTACATGGTCTTCAAAGAGAGATGAGACATGGGGAAGAGGAGTATAGAGTGAATGAGGAACTTCAAAGGGTTTTTGCGTGTGCTTCCACATCCGTGTACACACAGCAAACACACACACACATTCGCACGTACTGTATTTACACATGAACATGACCAAAGGGCTCGCAGAACAATGAGGAAGAAAAACAACTTGCACCACATCACCCACAAACATAAGTAAAAGATGTGACACTTAAACATTAACAGGACTGCTCATTTGATATCTGTGTCTTCCAAACAACTTCTATGAGTTTGTCACAGTGACATGAGCCACGCTGCCTGTGCATGATCTCTGTTATTTGTCATGCAAACAAGCCTCCAGTGGTTTGTCTGCTCATCTGGCTGCTTGAGTCCCAACCTGAAGTCAGGTGAGGCTGTGTGAGGTGAAGCATTGCATCATTTATCCACATCATACATTATTGGTAAAAGGAGTTATAACACAGTAGTGCATCTTGGAATAAGCACAGAAGTGCCTTGATATTTTCCTAAAATCGATGCTAAACCAAACCATGTGTCCCAAGACTTTACTTTACCTACACCTGAAACAGATTAAAAGATCACAAAGTGAAATCTGAAAGTTTGACCACTCAAGACCTTTCATATTTAATACTTTAATACAATCAACAACTTTAGTTTAACTGCAGTTGCACCAAAAGTCAAATAAAGAGACAAACATGCAGCCCAAAATAACTTCTTTGTCTCAGAGGGCCTCACAATATGCACAACAAACAACACGCTCAATCCTTAAATCCTTAGTTCAGACAACAGAAAAACTCCACAACCCCTGAGTAAAGAAAAAAAATCACTGTCTTGACATTAATTAACTAATTTAAACATCCAGCCTGAAATCTGTCCACTTTCCGCTTCATGAGCAGTTATGCTGAGGACAACCATGTGAAAGAGCATTCACTTTGTCTATGGATGTACAGTTAAAACTACGAGTGCTGATGTCTCTCTCTCCATATGAGACACATGCCTCAAGCCAAAACAGCCTTTCATCCTCCCAAAGCCATGCATTATTGATGATTAGACCAGAGAGAGACACTGAAACACACACTGCGTCTCCCAGTGTGACGGCTGACTGCCTGTGTGAACGGGTATATGAATGTCTGTGTGTGTGTGTAAGTGTGTGTGTATATATATGTGATTAAACAGGTGGGCTGGATTCCTTCAGTGATTAGCTGTGTAAATCATCAGAGAGCCAATCAAAAAGCAGATGATGACAGAAAAGCAGCCATTGGCTCATGCTGTCTACTACCATCATGACAACAACCTCTGTGACCAACTACCATCTCCAGTGTGTGTGTGTGTGTGTGTGGTTTTTTTTGTTTCTTGTTGCACATAATAACATAACATAACATTTCATATGTGTGATGCCATCATTTCAAGCGTTTGCTGACGCAATACTTGTGTTTACAATGAACCCCGCAGCCCTGCTTTGACACATAGAAAACTTCTTCAGAGAGTTCGCTTGTTTAATATCCAGCTTCTCATTTCCCCCACTTGAATATAAACAACAACGGACCAGCATTTGCCAGTTAGGCAAAGTAGTGCAGCATTGCTCAGGGGGCATTTTAAACTCTTGAAAGAATGAATTCAAGCATTACATTTTTTAATTAGCTTGTGCATTTTGGAGAAAAAAATGGAGGGTGAAAAATACACTGCAAGTATACTTCTAGTTAAATCATAATAGGCTTATTTCAGTAAGAGAAATAAGCTCACAAAAATGCCTCTTATTTCAATAATGAGCTTTCCTTATATGAGAAATACAGCATAAAATATCTGTCCCTTTATGACTTTACTCACTTTTTTAACAGTATTGAAGTATAAATCATATGTTTTAGATAATTATGTGACATGATTTTGCCTTCCAAGATAATCTTCATGAATGTATTAATATTACAGTGGTTACAATGGGGGCAGCAATTGACAGTTGATTTTGTAATATATCAATTCATTTATTTATCATTAAGAGTAGAAAAAGTCCGAAAATAATGAAAAATTATCATATTGATTTCTCTTTGTCTTAAACCCAAAGATATTTCCAAAAAGCAGCAAATCTGCTCATTTGAGAGGTTGGAACAAACGACTGTTACTGAGAAATGAAAAAAAAAAACTTCTGCTGATTATCAAGAAGAACTAATCAGCACTTATGGGAATGATTCATCATTTCAATACCTTGCTCACGACAAGTAAAACTGCACTGCAGCACTGTAGATTTGGCCAACCACATTTCATTGTTAAAGACTATTTCAGACTAAAGTTGCCAAGATATGGATTTTGCAGTGAATTGATTTTTGTCACACAGTCACAGTCACACAGAATAAGACGTGTTTAAATAATTTGTTATTCTACATAATATAAACCAAAATAAACAATAATCATGCCTCATTCACACAGACACTGGTGTTGGACCATCTTTGTGCATGTTGGTGCTTATATTCATATGTTAAGTATCAATTAATAACAAAAAAGGTATTCCTTTTTCACCACATTCCCACCACATTCTTCAAGCGAGGAGAATAAAATGTCACACAGAAGTCAGGAATGATCTTTTGAGAATAGCAAAATAAACTTCGCTCTCTGGCTGGGCTCATGGGTTGTTGCTGAGCCTGTGGGAATGTGCGGTACATTGATGTTTCTAATGAAGAGTGCTGAGCTCCATTGATCCACCAGGGATGAGAGTGAGCTGTCAAAAGCTATCAGGCAAGTCAAAGACCCACTTTCAGCCCTGTGCAGCTGAAGTGAGCACGATACTGTCGGGGCACAAGGAAGAGCAGCTCAACCTCCCAAGGCAAACACTATAGAGGAGAGGCACACACGGAGACACAGGCTTTGATGCCTTCACAGGGTTAAAGGGGTTATTTGTTCAATACAGAAATATTACTCAAATAGAAATAAGGGGTCCGGATGTGTCAGACATTAGAGGAATGGTTACCCACAGAGCCTTCAGGTCTGTTTAGTACAATTGTTTTTTGGAAAAAAAAAAAAAACAACAACAATTCCTTCATCCTTTCATTTTTTCTTAAATTCAAGATATGTCTATGCAGACCAGAGCTAATGCAACTAATAATTATTTCCATTATAATTAAGTGACTAAATGATGTAAAAATAAAAAACAGCAAAAATCCATCGCAATTTAAGAGATTCGAAAGTGGCGTCTTCAAATGTCTATGTCTAACCAAAACTCAAAAACCCAAAGATGTCCAGTTTACAATGATAATAAAGCAGCAGATCAAACATCCATCTGAGAATCCAAAACTGGAGAATGTGCACTAGTCCTGCATGAAAAATGTCTGAAATGATTAACCGATTATCAAAATAGTTGCCGTCTATATTTCTCTCGACTGACTAATTGCGTCGGGCCCAATGCAAACTATGACATCATAATAAACAGCCAGTTATCACATGTGAGTGGTGTTTCAGCCCAGTGCAACAATGTCTGTCAATAATATTTACCATTATCTCACACTCTGTTGTTGTTCATGGATCTGTACCTACAATATGCATAACATGAGCCAGTGAAAGCACAAATCACATGAAAAGTAAATGCAGGATTAAACTGGATTAAACAGAGCACAGATGTGAGTGTAGGTTGATCTACTGTACAGCAGAGTAACTGTGACATGGGAGGCTGCTTTCATAGAAGCAACACAGTACAGTGAGCAAATAGGAGACCTGTATACTGACCGAAGTATACAGTGTTAGAATCCATCCACATACTGTCATTTAACTATGTATACCAACTCTATTTGATCATTAACATTGATTACTTACCAATTAGTAATAATATATTTACCCATACATCTTTGAGGAAAACCCATAAACACAAAAATTCACACTTGCTGGATGCTTCAGGAGGTACACTGAGATTTTTTTGTTCAGTTATGTTTACCCTCAGGGATATGAACAGAGTGGACATTAGTGCATTATTGGAGGACCTCTCAGTACATCCCAGTATACATTTCAACAGAAGTAAAAAAGGCAGCCTCTAAACTGACCACAAAGTTCAATCACTACAGTTCTAAAACAAAAACTGAAAATTATAAACTGCATGAAGGTAGTATTGCATTCATTTAAGATAAATGTAACAAATCAAGTGGGAGCCAAGTGTACACACAAACATTTCTGATACAAATAATGATGAATATGTTTTAAATATACTTTAAGTTTTATATAATCTGTTTGGAGGCTCGATCTTGCACTTGAAAGTACTTGAAAGTGTGTCACATGACAGATTCAGGTCGTGAGAAATCTTTTTGTGACGTAGAAATGGGGTCACCAGGTAAAAAGATTGAGAAATCCTGGTAATACCCTTCAGATTATATTAATCTGTTGAGGGTACTTTAGTTGTGACTCACTTCATCATTTTAAACTTTCTGTCAATGAAAGCTATTGACCTATTGGACCACTCCATCTGTCAGATGGGAATGTTTAGGACTATTTTGAAGGACCAGACTGAACCACAGGTGTGGCTGTCCCCTGGTGAGTATAGTGCAAAGTAGACAAATCAGAAGAAGTTAAGCTGCACTTTGTGATCTGCTTCTTTATAACTTTGCTCCACAGCAGAGTGCATGCAAGCAGATACATGTGACACAGACAAAAATAAACAATGAACAGACCACAGACTAAAATATTCCAAAGCAGCAGAATAACAATTCAGTCTCTCAATCTGACGTTGACAATGAGTCCACAACAGCAGTCTGTGAAGCACACTCGCAATTACATTAAACTTGTAACCCCTCTGCTAATACTGCACATGTTACAGGGCATTTTAATCAGCAAAGTTGCAACTGGAGCATAATCTTTCAAGCCTGTGTCGTCACAGGCTGGCGAAAAGGGGAGCAAATCTCCTGCTTTGCATGGACTTAAGAAAGATTATGAAACAGCAAAAATGCAATGTGTCAGTCAACGTGTTTCCATCACACCATGTGGTTAACCCATCCAAGCACTTTCTGTAAAGCGTGTATGGGCTAAAGCTCGCCCGCAGTAACATGCGAATATTTCCGTATGAAAAAGGTCATATGCAAAAAGTACTGAGACTGGCGATTCTTATCAGCATGACGTTCAATGGTTGGGGAAATGGAGATGACCAAAAAAATTGCGGTCATGGAATCAGCATCATTGTAGTGATGAAATATGTGAGAATGCATCACCATCTGGGCAAGGCATACATGAATTAATACAGCGAAAAAAAACAAAGAAAGTGAATAAGACATCAAAAAGTGTGGGGAGTGGTTGAACAGGAAAAAGTGGAAAGCATTCTTCCACAAGAAATAGTTGCAGGTTAAAGTGTTTTAAAGTGCATGTTGGGTGTATCAAAGTTGGCCATTTGTGCAGGTCCCCAGATGAGTTTGAACGGTTGTGACAGAGTGGGCTTCCTGTGGTTTGACCATGATATGGAAAATGACACTGTTTTGGAAAAAGTAGGCTTTTTATTTTAGTATGAGTAAAATGTATGACCTATTTTTGGAAGCAGAGCAAAGATTGCCTATTATTAGACCTGCAGCCCTCAACTTTTTCTTGCACAAACTTCACAGGAGATGGGAGCATTAGGATAATCATTGTGTGGTTGTAAACAACTGGATCAAAACTTCAGAATGACTCAGTCCTTAGTGTATTTTTCAAAATAAAGCATAAATGTACAGAATGGTAATTACAAAGTAAAAATACATTAATTCATCAAAGCCATGAGATACGTGGTGACAGTCTTTTTCACACTTATAGGAGTTGCCCTGTCACTGAATAAGTGATTAGTTTGAGTAGGAATTAGTTTTTTTCAACCTTCATCAGACGCGACAGATAAAATAATGCAATCTAACAACTTGTAAAAAGTATTTTTGTTTAAAACTATATATAACTCTAACTCTATAACATTATATTTCAGAGTCTTCATATAATTAATAAAAAATCTATCCAAATCGTGCAAATGTATAGTTCAGAGTCAAACACAGCGATAGAAACGTTTTATCCTGCAGAAATATATTTTATGCAATGATTCAGATTCAGATTCAGATTTCCCTTATTAGTCCCACAGCGGAAATTCATGTGCAATTTCACAGCAGAAAATAAGTTCAGGACTAACAAAACAGGTCGGCAATAAAATGTCTTCTTTGCAATCGAGGGACTCAACAGTACTCACCTTGCAGCGACGTGATGATGACAGCCCAGTTTTATTGCTTTCAGAGTGGGTAGTCTTTTCTTTTTTTTCTTCGTGTTTGGCAGGGACTGATAAATGTTGCTAACTTCACATCGTTCAGGTAGCGGATGCACAGAGACGAACCCCGCCGTGCACTTTTGCAAATTAACAGTCATGCATGTGTATTAAGTTGGCCGGTGCAGCCCAACATGACACATCCTCTTCTTGCAGCTTTAAGTGGATAAAAAAATCTTTCGCTGTGCGGGTTTGGTGGTTCCTGATTGGCTGCAATCACCCAATATGATTTTACACACAACCAATAGGATCGCTGGACAGGCGGGGATGGGGCGCGCACGTTTTATAATCACAGCGTCGCCCGATGTAGAACTTAAATAAAGAGCCATTAATCCCGCCCAGCGGTGTCGCTCTAGAGTTAAAAAGAAGCAAACCCTGTGAGAGGCGAGGACACGCTGTTGGAAATGTTTCATGGGAAACGTAGTCCATTTGACGAGACAGCTAACGTTCATTTTAACGAAGCGGCCCCGTTTAAAAAACTACACTTCCGCCATTTTTAACAGAGCTAGCGCCGCTTGCATCAGCGTGGGGACGGTGCTCGCCGGCAAAGTTTCTACTAGCAACTGTCCGTCTTGTTTTAAAGTGCAGATACCGTCACCGTTAAAGACAGCCACCGGCCCCGACACAGCGGAGCAGTTAGCGACCAACGGCCCAGATGAAGCTCTTCGTAAGCGAAGGAAACCCGCACTGCCTGAAAGTGCTGGCCGCCGTAGAAGTGACGGGAGCCCGGTGCGACGTCCAGTATGTCAACCACGAAGGTACAGAAAGCGTGGTTAGCTCAACATTAGTCTGTGAATACGCTTTAATGGACTCTAATATCAGCCGCTGTATATAAAACCCGGCTCTGGCTTCTCATTGAATGTGGTTTTTGTCAAGTTAAAGTCCAGTTTGGGCTGTATGCGATGGTTGTTAGCTGTGTGATAATAAGCTGTCTGTCAGTGTCAGCCCACCTCCACCTGAGAAGCAGCTGGAAAACTCTCTCTTACTGCACATCGCTGCTTTGTTTGGCATGTTTTAGTGCTGTTTGTTTGGTGCAGCCTTTGTTTAGCAGTGTTTAACTTGAGGTGTTGTGCTTCTGCCTGCTCAACACACCTCAGTCTGCAACTTTTGAATCAGAGTCACCTTTATTGGCCAGGTATGTGTGCACATACAAGGAATTTGACTCCAGGTTTTTATAGTACCCTCTCGTACTTAAAAGGTCAAGCAAATAGAAATAAATAAATAAATAAACATAACTTTCATAATATAAAACTTAACATAACATAACATTACGTAGCATACACATAACATTGTATTGGGAAGTTGTAGGGCTGTGTCATACAGGCACAGTCAAATATGTAGTTATACCTTGGTATTAAAGATCTTTACTGTCATGTTCTCAAAAATTACATAGAAGCAATCTTTGGCAGTGAGGTGGTTAAAACTCAGGCTTCCTCCAACAATTTCAAACAATATATATGTGTAAAGAAAATCACACAAGCAAAAGATATAAGATCTAAGACATAGGATATTACTTACTGCAAAAGCTCAAAATATAAGAATATAATATTGTACATTTAAAATAAAAAAATAAAATATAAAATGACATTTAAATAGAAATAAAGTACTGCAGAGGCAGGTGTGCTTAAGTGATAAGCTGAATAACCTGTAATGTGGGTGGGTTAGGGACAGGATATTAGTAATTGTAATATTTGTAATAATTATCAATATTCACACTGTGATGGTTAAATAATGTGAACGTTTAGGCCTATGCATACTTTGTGTGAGGGTGTAAACTGCAGTAATAAATGTATATAAACAGTGCGTATAGATGTAAATAATATAAACAGCGATGTAAACAGTATAAATAATGTATTAAATAAACAGATATCAGCAATGTAAACAGGTTGTTACAAGGAAGTAATGATACTATAATACCATATTTTACAAAAATCTTATTCTTTAAGTCAGTCAGTGTTAAAGGCTATACTTTTTCCAAAACAATTGAGCTGACTTGAACTTACAGTTTCTGTTCAGCATCTGATCTGTCACACAGTGTTATGCTGTTATTCCTGCCAGTCTTGTGAAGCTGTAGCCATAAAAATATTATCATAGATCACCATGAACCTGAAAACCTGTTTGATCAAAACAAACATGCTGGATTATCTACCAGACACAGGTTGGGCTTTTAAATGTACCCATCTAATTCATGTCTGAACAAGCACCGATGATGACAAAAGTCTGTAAAATGATCTTGATCTTGATATTTATCTTGACCAAATCACTTATTCCTCCTGGGTGTGGAGGTGGGAGGCGTGGGGTTGTGACTGATCTCTGACCCACAATTAAAAATGTTTCCAAATGAGAGGCTGTTTGAATGCAAGTAGTCCTCCTCAGGCTAAATTCAATAATGAGTGCTTTTGTTTTTCATCCCTTTTAACACAGAATATGGCCGGAGTGATTAAAAAAAAAAAGTATGATTCTTCATCAGACGGCACATTTATAAAACATACTATGTCATAAAAAACATGATTTTTAACTAGACAATGCTCTGATTAAAAAAACAAACAAAGCATGTTTCATTAGCCAGTGCATAGATGAGACACACCTTAAGTCTTTACAGTAGTATATCCAGCCCTAAACCTCCTGTGTTAAAAGGGACTTGATGTAAAACAAAATGCCACATAAAAGACACGAAGATGCTGCTGGTTAGACTCTAAGTGGACAGCCCTCAGAAATACATTTTGTATACAAACTATGTGTAAACATAGTGTGTGGACCTACGTTGTATTATAGAAGTCACAATGCATTTCGTTCAACATCTGTTGAACAATACTGTTTTGAACTTAAATGACATCCCTGGTTTTTGTTATCTGTTTGTTCATTTATTGCAAAGAAAACAATTTTGCACATTTATGAAGGTGACCACCATAACATATCAGATTGTGTTGGCAAAGTGAAGACGTCAGTAAAGATGTATCAGAATGTCTTCCTGCGATAATGCACTTTGAATACTGACAAATTCCAGTTTAAGAAGATAAAATCCTCAACCTTCAACATGACCTTTGTGTTTTTCATAGACTATTCTAGTAACTTAACTGATAAGTACTGAGGCTGAGAATTTGATCACAGGATTATCCTCGAAGCATTTGAGAAGCCTTGCGTTATTAGTTCTCCTAGAAGATGCAGTGTTGAATTCAAATATAATCTCAGCCCAGGATATGGTGAAATGAGTCACATCTAAAGAGTGTAGATTTTTCATCTCTGACTATAGACAGAACCATGAAAAGAGGATTTACAGTTTGTATCAACATGTTTAATCAAGTGATTAGTCCAGTCTAACCAGTATAGAAAATTCTTAATCTGCACAACAGTCTGAATCTTGTCTGCTGTTGTGTGCATTATACTCTGTGTTGTCTGAAGAATCAGTTTTTGTTTGTTTTTTTCCAGAAAAAGCAGTACCCTTTCTTAGCCGTCCAACTCTTCCAGCCCTGCTCCTGCCCAGTGGGCAGCATCTTTTCAGCTCCAATGCCATCTGTCGGTCAGTAGACTATAGTCCTTTCTGCTTTGTCCTTTTGGATGATGATGCCATGTTGGCATGAATATGGAGGTTGTTACTGCCTCTATATAACTTTGTATATGTCGGAAATCCTAAAGGGTCAGCAACAAAAATACTTTTTCACAAATCCCAGCCTGTAACTAATCATGCAGATACTTTTGGCTGTAAATGTTCAGGCTTTAATGCCGTGAACCCCTCAAATGAAATTTCCTTTACTTCCATTAAGTGGACCTCTTGGAGGTAGCCATCTCCAAACCTGTGCAAATAAAACCAAAACTATATGCACACTTGTATAGTAGTACAGTATACATGTAAGTACATGTAGTAAGAAAACATGTCTTTGTAGTTTGGGCAAACTGATCCTTTAACCCAGTCAGCAGCCAAAGCAGTGTTTCCCCTATTTTAATGATAGTTACGATTGTTATACACAGTTGCATCTTAGAAGTGACTAGAAAACTCACTTACAGCACCTCACTGCTTTGTTTTTCTTGTTTTTGGCACTGTTTGTGTGTGTAGCTTCATGTAGCCTTTGTGTACCAGTGCATCACCTCAGGTGTTGCGCTTCTACCTGTACAGTATACTTCAGTACACACCTTTCATGCCTGGAACAGGCTGGATTTATTTGGATTGGGTGACACTGTAAAGTTGTAGAGCAGTGCTATACAGACACAATCAATAGTCCAGCTATATCTCGGTATACCATAGTTTTCAAGAACACTTTCTTTAATAAGTCTGTCAGTGTTAAATAAAATATTTTTTTCAAAGCAGATCTGACTGACTTGAACCTACCAGCAGTTCCAGTTCAGCATCTGATCTGCCATGCAGTGTTGTACTGGTCAAGCTGCACCCAAAACAAATATTCTGATCGCTCAACTTCAACCTGAAAACTTGTTTGAACAAAAGGAAGAATGAGCTAGATTATCTAAAGAGATTGGAAAACATGATCAACACACAAGTCGGCTAAACCATGTCATGACGAGTATGTGTAGGTCATGTAAGATGAAGCACATTTTTGTCAAATGTCCACAGTATATTATAGGTGTGTTTGTTGAACAAAAGAAATTCATTTTCAAAGTAAGTAATCTGCAACTGTTGAACCTCCTTCTGTTTTCCACTTTTTAACACCATAGATACCTGTTTGAATTAAATGGGCAAGAATCCAGTGACCTTTGCAGTCAGTGGCTTGAATGGGAGGCTACAAACCTTCAGGTAAGCTCCACATTAAAACAGACCTTTCATTTCACTATAGTACAAAACACCCAACCTCTTTGTGATGCAAACTATTTTCAATTCACCATTTTGTACATTTCCTTGCAGAATCCACTTACTGTTCCTCAGTGTGTTTCCAAAGGGGACACAAATCCATGCAGCTAAATGATTAAAAGTCATTCTTTCAAAAGAACAATGTACAGAAGAAATCTATCAACATGCTCTGTGAGGTTTAAGAAAATGAATTGTTTAACCTCTGCCTGAACTAATGTCATTCAGTCAATTCTAATTAATCTCTCTTTTGTCTTATTTTTGCAGCCTGCACTGCTCCTTGCCCTTCACATGGCAGTGCTTCAGGGAAAAGGATCAGAGGTGTCCAAGGTCCTCCAAGGGCCCCTAAACTACTTGGAGCAAAGCTTGAGCAAGGGGAACACGCCATATTTAACTGGGGTACTACATTAGCGTCTCCTGTTCAGCTACTGCACTTCCTGCTTTTCAGAGAACATTTAGTTACCACGTATAGTGTGAGAACGTTTAGCAGATAAAAACAAACATACTTGCTCGAATAAGGACTTTTTCAGTCTATATATTGTATAATCAAGTGAAAAGTTCATGTTGCCTCTTCGGAAGCTCAGCTGAGCTCAACAGAGCATCTCCTCTGTGCCATCAGGCTCCTCAGGCAACATTTCTTTTTCTTCTCTTCTGTATTCAGTTGCCAATGCTGAGCTAGTGATGCATTTTCAAGTTAAAAGGATTTATCTGGGGAGGAGGTCCCTTATGTTGATCAGTTCTTTGTGTTATTTGCAGCCCCTGTGGCAACCAGTCATCTGTGTCTGTCATATGCAATTTCATGTGTACAGAAATATGTTTTGTTAAGTCTCTTGGTGATAGGCTTGGCTTGGAGCAGCCCCGTGTAAAGCTAACGAAAAACTTGTGGTAAGCAGTGAGGCAGTCACAGCGGTCCTTACAGTACAGTTTACGTATAGGGAGATAAAGGGTCATGAACAATTTTCCTTGTGGTTCTTTTATACATGGAAAGTCAAAGGGTCCTTCTTCTGCATTGGTTAGGGTTTTAAAAACAACAAGAATTAGGTTTTTGATGAGTAGACAGGAAATGACACACAGCAGGTTCGTTGATAGTGCCTGTTAATTGCTTTAACTTCAGTGTTCATTTAACTGTTTCAGGAAGCTGTTTCAGTTGCTGATGTTGTTTTGTGGGCTGCATTGTACCCCATTTTATCTGAGTCTTCACTTTCTGTGGGTAAGTTCAAATAACATTATATTTAGTTTTTACCTAAGCATAAATTGTCCATCCATGCGATTATTATTTTTTTTTATATCTCAACCTTTGTATCGTTCCTTTAGTTGCCTTCTACTGGTATTTGATTTTCAAATGTTTTATTTCCAGTTCTTTTGCTCTGTCTGTCCGAAAGGTCCTTACTGCAACCCCTCACTTTCCTTTTCCAGGTGAAGGCAAGTCTGTGAAGACGTGGTTTGACCGTGGGGCTGCTATGCACAGTTTCCAGTCTGCTGCTCAGAAAGTGCTTCAGGGAAAAGGCCTGCAGGGCATGAAGAGCTACATGCAGAGGCAGCCTGCCCCTCAGAGCAGCCAGTGCAGAGACACACAGCCATGCAACAGTAACCCTGCTGAGGTATCAGCCAGATCATCAGGATAACAATTACACTTAAAGCTTTCTCACTGAGCAAAAAGCATTCAGAGGTGTTTCATTGCTTAACTACACTTGTGCTTATGCCTCCGGAAACATGTACACTCTGTGAGGTTTCCAAGAAAATGTATTGTCTTTTTTTATTTTCTTCAAGTCATAGATGCACTAATGCAAAAAAAAAAACACCTTGCAAGACACATGTATTTCCACACATTTCCATTCCCACCTTTTATGTCTTTACCTAACTGAAGATTTTTCACTTCGGAAGGAACTGAAAGCACTCAAAGGGTTGCAAGGCTTGAATTCACCTCACTTAAACTAAGCAGGGCTCTCGTGTAAAGCAGATGCAAGTCTCAGTGTGAGAGTTAACCCGGCTTTATGAAAGCTAAATTATCACTCGTGTTAGGATATAGTACATGCAGCATGTAGAGGTTGCATCACTATTTCTTTATCCTCCATTCTCTTTCTTGTGGAAGCATGGAAGGATTTGAACAGGTGTCAGTCAAATTTGGCAGCAGTGTTTGTGTCTCAGATTGCTAAATGCTTTAGCTTCAGGACTGGAGGTCAAAAGGTCAGGTGGGAGTTGATGATGTGTGTGGCAAGTGTTTAAAAATACGGTATATAGGTCTTTTGACAATTCATTATAGATTTGTGAACTTGAGCTACTCTTTTTTTAGGTTGAGGAAGGTGAGCGTGTGGTTTCAGAAGAGGAGATGGAGGCAGCTGTTCTCTCCTGGAGTAAAGGTTTAAGTGCGTGCTCATCAGGTGCAGAGAGACAGCACCCCATGTAAGTAATTCAAGCTGTTTCCCATTCAAGACAGTTAACAGACACTCTTATTCAGAGTAACTTATAGGAAATGTGTAAGTTGCAGTAAGGGATGTCGTGGGAATCACACCAGCTAAGATCATCTTCCTGTGGGACAGTCCCACAAACTTAAATGCCACCCAGTGACCATTGTGTGCAGTCTCAAGATATGCATTGGTGAAGAGTAGAGTGTACTGAGCTGCAATTTTTAGATTACAGATTAAAACCCAGATCTGCTTTTTTTTTTTTTTCTCCAGTTTGCCTCAGGAGGGCAAGAGAAACGTGCTTGTGACCAGTGCTTTGCCTTACGTCAACAACGTACCCCATCTGGGTAACATCATTGGCTGTGTCCTAAGTGCTGACGTCTTCTGCAGGTAGGAGTTTCATCTTGTAATTCCTTTTTTCCATCTACATGTGCATGTACGTGTACATTTGCCAATAAAATATATTGAGTGTATCTTATGTCTTACTCTGCCTACTCCGACCATCTTCTCCTTGAAGGTACGGCCGCCTGCGAGGCTGGAACTTGCTGTTTGTGTGTGGCACAGATGAGTATGGCACAGCCACAGAGAACAAAGCCAGAGAGGAGGGTCTGACTCCGCAGCAGATATGCGACAAGTACCACGCCATTCACTCCAGCATCTATAAGTGGTTCCAGATTGACTTCGACTTTTTTGGCAGAACCACCACCGAGAAGCAGACAGAGTAAGTGAAAGCAGGGAAGAAGTGCTGTGGTTGGCCTGTTTGTGAAAATATAATCTACTGTTATGTGAGAAATTAAAAACAGCTTTTCTTTCATCATAATCAAAGGTCAACAACTTAGCTAAAACTAAACAGAGAGGTCTCCAATAATAAACAAGCTCTAGCTTCACATCCGTGGTCCTCTCCAGGGTTCGATGTGGTTCTGACACCGCTTGGCTTTGATATGAAAGGTCAAATGTAGAGTACAATTACTATACAATAGGATTAGTGTAATCTTACAGCAGCCACTGGTGTGGATGTCTAGCTCTCCCAAGCATAAATTCTACTCTACTTAATGTCAGAGATTATTGAGCATGTTAGTAGAATGTAAGTTTGGAGTGTTATTAAAAAAAAAGAAATCCTATTAAAAACATTTGCTTTAGTCCTCAAATAAACCAGGACTACAGTTCTCACGAGTGACACCTGTCAGCTGGAAATGAGTCAAAGTCAGCCGAAAAGAAAGACATCAGAGAGTCATGGTCAATCTAAGACAAATAAATTGGACGTTCTGTTGTAAAGTTATCCATTTTACAATATTGATGAGTTAACTAAAGTCTGGACATGAAATAGATTGCTTAAAAGTTATGGATTGTTGCTCTAAGAAAATCTAAAGGAATCCAGTGTGTATGATTTCTTGTCAGTATATGTATGGATAAGGTGTCGTCTTATCTTTTGTTTGTATGGATGTTTGAATAAGACTCAAAGATGGATTTTTGGTGGGTTTACCTTCTTACTTGGCAATGGAATACAAAAGGGAGGCACTTTTCGTCAGTAAAGATGAGACTTTAATCTTTGATCTTGTACACTGAAGGGGATTACAGAAGATAGAAACTCTTGTTTTGGGCCCATTGCTTTGATAGAGCACTACATAAAAGGCATCAAACACTATGCACCAGAACTATGTTCTTTAAAAAATGAATACACCCCACAGATTAAAGACTTTTGACTTGATTCATGAAAAGTGTTTTGGGCATTGGTTCTAATAGATTTACCAGTCCACCACAAAAGTTACCATCGGCCCTGTTGTTGTTACCATTTTACTTAATTTTCTTATAAATAAATAAGTCAACACTAACACTACAAACTCTCTTCCCTTCATCTTCTTGTTCTAGTATGTTGTCCCATTTAATATGTATTGCTATATTGGTCTTTAAAGTCTGCAAAATGTTTCAACCAACAGAGAAAACACAAGTCAGTGAGTTCACACACATTTAACTTAAAATCAAAGGACAAAAATGTTGTATCCCTTCTTGTATTCCAGGCAAAACTCCTTAAAGTGTCTTTTAACTGTCTCTGTTATCTTTTCAGGATAGCCCAGGATATTTTCTGGCGACTCCACAAGAACGATTTCCTTGTTGAAGACACTGTGGAGCAGCTGCGTTGTGAAAACTGCGAGCGCTTCCTTGCCGACCGCTTCGTTGAAGGCATCTGTCCCTACTGCAGCTACCCAGAAGCTCGTGGTGACCAGTGTGACAGTTGTGGGCGCCTCATCAATGCTATAGAGCTCAGGGTGAGTTGGAAGGAGCATGCTGATGATGAAGAAGAGGGGAGGCAAGAGGAGTTTAATCATGATGAATCTGCTATGTTTTAATAAGTTTTAATGCATGTTCTGATACTTATTCTGTTGATATTAATTTAAGTATTTGGCTTTCCACATTTTACTTTGTCTTACCTCGCCCTGTCTACACCCCCTTCTGTGACTGACTTCCTACAGAGTGACATATGGGCACACAAGAGCATAGATGGCTAGACAATAAGTTTGTGGAGAATAACGCTAACTGTATCTTATAGTAACAATACAGCATTTGTTGACAGCAGTATATGTATGGGCTGTTTGGGCTGCTGTCTGAGAAATCTGTGCCAATTTTAGTATTTGTATCTTCTATTTTGTGCTGAATTATGAGTCTAGAAATGCAGACCGGGGAGACCAACACTGCAGATTCATTTACTGTTAATGTAGCATTATTTTTGCACTGGGACATTTGACATAGTTTCTCTTTTAATAATAAATCTCTAAATTGCAATTCCAGGTAAAAAGCAGTTAACATTTAATCTAACTGTTGTTAATCTTTGTTAATGGCTGTCTCCTCCAGGAACCCCAGTGTAAGGTCTGTAGACAGACTCCAGTCATCCGCTCCTCCAAACATCTTTTCTTGGACCTGCCAAAGGTATGCTTTTCACACTGTATTGGCCACATTGTAATGGCCTGGTTTGCCCATTCTACAGTTTAGACAATGCTTTTTTTCACAGCAGTCAAGACAGAGTTAGTGGTCATTGTATTATATGAACGCCCCTTACTCTTTCTAGAGCTATGGTTCAGACTTGAAACATTTGATGGGTTTTTTGTTGTCAGCAATTTCATTCTCCCTCTTTCTGTCATGAAGCTTGAGACTCAGTTGGATCAGTGGCTGGACAAGTCGACCGGCACAGGAGACTGGACAGCAAATGCCAAACAGATCACCCGCTCCTGGGTGAGAGATGGTCTCAAACCTCGCTGCATCACCAGGGACCTGAAGTGGGGAACACCAGTGCCTCATCCTGACTTTAAAGAAAAGGTCTGCTTTTTTTCACCTAGAAGAAAAAAAAATCTACTTTAACTTTACAAATCTTGTTTTTTGTTCATGTTTGTTTTAAGTTTATTATACCGTAGAAAACATGCACACACCACTGGGTTTTTCTTTTATGCACACACCACTGTTTTTTTCTTTAATTGAAGCCTAAGTAAGCCCTTCTGGTCTACTAAATTACCTGGCAAGAAGATAATAAATGTAAACACTTAATATCTAAGGTCACGTTCCTAATTAAACTTTAAAAATGACTATGCTCTTCATTAATGGTTTACAAATCCTGCAGTGACTGATGATACTGCAGTGCTCTTTAATAGCACACTTGTGATTCACTGGGAGATTCATGTCTGAATATCCACCACTTCTTCTGATCCATTTGACTTCCGTCTGACTTTCGTATGATTCATGTGAAGCAGAATTCATTTCTGTAACACAAAGCAACGCGAAAAAATGCCTCCTTTTCACTCATGACTCTTTCTGCCTCTGCAGGTGTTCTACGTGTGGTTTGACGCCCCCATTGGTTATTTGTCCATTACTGCCAACTACACCGACAAATGGGAAAAGTGGTGGAAGAATCCTCAGCAGGTAACGCCCCTCCCCACCCAAGCTCCTGCCCCCCACCCCCACCAACACACGTCAGAATTTATGAACCGATGCACGAGCTTGGCACAGATTTTGTCCTCTTTACAACACAGACTGGGTCTGATTGTTTTTTTCATTGCCCCATCTGGTCCTTTGCACTCTCCATTAGAACCGAGTGTAATTCCTAGCCCCATATAACCTTAATGTGAAACAGAGGAAGAAGTAACCTCTCTGAGTATGAATAAAATGCACATTCAGTTTGTACCCGCAGCTACACTGTGCACAGAAAAATGTGTAGAGGGCAACACAGCTCTTTGTGCTTTGTGATTCCTGAACTAAAGATAAAAGTCTCAGCATGATCGCCCCGCCATAGGTTTTCTTATTTTTTGTTGCTCATGAATCTGTTATCTGCTTTAGTTAGAAATAGGACACTATTTGATATTTTGTGCGCACATACTAGATGATATTTCAAGCGTTCACACCATTTAGCTTCTAAATGAACAGTAAGAAGTGTGGAGCTGAAAACACTTGATAGTTGGTTAGTTAGCAAGCTTGTTCATTAACATGCTGGCTTAATTTAACTGCACGTACTTAAAAAAGACTTAAAATCCCATAGATAAAAAAAATCTAACATATCTTCTACACTCTCACTGACTCATCTCTCTCCATCAAAAACCCCAAGATTGGGCTTCTGTTATGTGTGTGTGTGTGTGTGTGAGTGTATGTGTGTGTGTGATGGCCTGCATTTGAGAGAGGGAGAGAGCTGGGGGTTGAGGAGAGCTGATAAGTCCTCTTTGAACTAGATGATCTCATGATGATCTAATATGATGTCATCCTCACAATGCGGTGTTGTGTCTCTTCCACCAGGTGGAGCTGTACAACTTCATGGCCAAAGACAATGTGCCGTTCCACAGTGTGGTGTTTCCCTGCTCCCTACTGGGAGCTCAGGACAACTACACTCTGGTCAACCACCTCGTTGCCACTGGTAAGCACTCATTTCACCTTTTTGATTAATTATTTATATGTTATATTATTAGAATAATTGGGATTCACAGCAGATCTTTTGAATGGTTTTCAAAACACTGTCAGGACACAGTCACACTGTTAGATAACTTATTCTCTAACATCCCCACAGAGTATCTGAATTATGAGGACACAAAGTTCTCCAAGAGCCGTGGTGTGGGTGTGTTTGGAGACATGGCCAAGGACACAGGCATCCCGTCTGATGTGTGGCGATTCTACCTCCTGTATGTGCGTCCAGAGGGACAGGATTCAGCCTTCTCTTGGACTGACATGGCTACGAAGAACAACTCGGAGCTGCTCAACAACTTGGGCAACTTCATCAACAGGTTTGTAACCGTCATATGTTTTTAGATGATGCCCACTTCTGACAAATAGTCAGTTAGAAATACACATGTCAGAATTCAATTATTCCCCAATGATCCTAATGATTTAACCTGCACCAGTCTCTTCATAATACTTGTTTTCCTGACATCTGACTTTGTGATATATTCTTTGTGTTAGTGTGTCTTTTTTATTTGTTATGATCAGCTGAGATCAGTCACCAGTGAAATATAAAATGGGGCAATCCACCTCAAGCTGCTCACATTTTGTACATAATAAGTTTCACTCAAAAAGTAAATATGCAGCAAAACTGTCATCCAATGCAATTAACAACTAAGTTTTCAGATTGTTCTCCTCATTGAGAAAAGTCTGTTAGAGCAGTAACTATTACAAGAGACTCACCCTAGTTTTCTAAATTTGTTTGGGATGGCGTAATTTAGCCCCAATTACATCGCCTCAAATGATTTTTAAAAGATCAGGGTTAAATCCCACATCAAAGATTTTTCTCAGCAGCTTTTTTTCCCAAAGTACCTTGATCTTCAAAATTGGTCTCGGGCAGCAACGTTGATGCCTAATTGGTTCAAAAATATCTTGTAAATTGCATCCAGCCTAAGGTGTTTGGAGGTAGAGAAGTATTCTGCTTCAGAAAAGAAATTCTGTCCTTGCCTGAATCCAGTTGCTAAATCGCTGCATCATTAGAGACAGTGTGTCCATCGTATGTCGGCTTTTTCAAATTCACAAGCGACTCTGGGGGCGTTTCAGCCAATTCAGTCGAAATATTGGCTCTTGAGAATTTAACAAATAATCAGCTTAGCAAATGCGTAAATCCTTGCTTAATATCAACCAGCAGCAAAAATTACTTTATTGATTAGGATGATTCGGTTATTGTAACTGTAAGAATGTTGTTCTTTATGTTCCCAGGATTAAAAAAAAACACCCCAGGGCTTCACTAATCAAAAGGCTAAAACAAATTAAGAATGCAGGTCACGCAAAGTTTATGCTCACACATCAAAATCACAGTTTATTATAAATTTGACAGTCATGTCAAAGCATTTTGGTCTGCTCAGAGGCTGAGAGATGTGTAAAATATAGAACGGTCGGTTACATCAGACTTGACAAAAACCTTCTCACTACGAACATCCTCCTGATGTACACATAAAACTCATTGAAGAAATGACTGGCTCTGGAGCTGCAGCGTAGAGGCTCAGTGCAGCACACTGTTGTGTTAGTTTACATGAGCAGAGCACTGTATTACATCTGGCAACAAAGTCTATAATTTATAAACAATTAGCAAGTCAAGTAACGTGTCCTTCTCTCGTTTTGCTTTCTCTCTCTCTTTTTCCCGGTTTCCCTCGCTGCATTTCTCTCTCTGTAACCACATTTTTTTCTTTATCTGTCTTATTAAAACTCCTGTTTCCCCTCTCCTCCAGAGCTGGCATGTTTGTCGCCAAGTTCTTTGAGGGCTGTGTGCCTGCGATGGAGCTACAGCAGGAAGATAAGAAGCTCCTGGCTCTGGTGGGATGGGAGCTGCAGCAGTACATTCAGCTCATGGACAAAGTCAAGTAAGGCACATACCTGTCAAAAGGTTGACGTTGAGATTTAGACAGAAAAGCTGCTCATTTTTAATTAGTTCAATTCAGTGATTTAAAATTATTCAGATTAGAGAGTGTATGTAAATTGTCAGTTTAATTTAACATCGTTACTATTAGGTTAGTACTTTTATCATCTTGAGATGTGTCTTGACGGTTAAATTGCACCAGTAGATAAATCTATATCTCAGCTTCAATTCAGATTAATATTGCTCTGCTGTCATTGTGGTGAAATTATTGAATTTTCTCTCAAATGCTCTTCCAGAATCCGCGATGCTCTGAAACACATCCTCAACATCTCTCGCCATGGCAACCAATACATTCAGGTCAATGAACCCTGGAAGAAGATCAAGGGAGGGGACACAGAAAGGTGAGATGACCTTGATGGCCTGATTAAAATCTGCGCATCCTGTAGTTTTGGACAAGGTAGATAGATCTGTGTTGTACTCCTGTGTTGGGCCCCTACATTCACAGTCATGTATCTCTGAGGACAGAAACATCTCATTTGATTTTGCACAGATTGAATTCATAAAATCAATTCTTAGAAAAAATTCATATTGATAAATACATCAAACTAGATGAGGGGTAATTAAGATACAGATTCTGTTCGTTGTAAGACAAACCAGAACATTTAGATTTACAGTGTGTATGACCGACCGGTCTGTGTTTCTCCTCTTCAGGCAGCGTGCGGGCACAGTGACCGGTGTGTCTGTGAACATCGCCTGCTTGCTTTCAACAATGCTGCTGCCATATATGCCAATGGTCAGCCAGACCATCAGGGATCAACTCAACGCCCCTCAGTCTTGCATCAACACCATGCTGCAAGGCACTGGCACCTTTGTGTGTGCCCTGAGTGCCGGCCACCGCATTGGCACTGTGAGTATGACTTTAAAAAAAAAAACAAAAAAAACACGCAGTTCATACATGCGCAGACGCACAAACCTGTGGAACCTCCTGTATGTTGGTGCTGGGTGATACAATGAGGATGCAACAGCCTGTCAATATTTCAGTACTCTTGAGGACATTGTAGTTGTGTGAACACACACATACACACACACTTGCTGTAAGAATAATAGCCTAGATGCTGTTTCGGGGCCTCAGCCTTCGAACGGCAAGTTTCTCTCCGGCCACTTGTCCCTTCAGGCCTAATCATGGTCTCCTGTGTCTGCAGCAGCACTGCCAACACTGCATTCGACCTCAAACGCTATCATGATTCGTGACTGAGCTCTCCAGACAAGGAGCAGCAGGCGTCACAATTATAATTATGTCACACTAATGCACCATACGCCACGCACTTACAACTTCTTTTGTCATAACTGTAACGCTACATTGAAGAGTGGTGATCATTATCAGAACTCTGCAGATTTCTCATACATAGTTATCTACCTACTTACTTGCATAATCCTCTTTGTTAAAAGACGAGCACAGAGCCTTGAGGTTACATTTTCCAGCTACACTGGCCTTGGGCTGGATCCACAATTGCAAACTTGTTAAATATTCGTGCATATATTTTTTTGAATTGCTACCTTTTTCTACCCAGCCCTGCCAACCCGTTTTTTTTCCCCCAGGTCAGTCCGTTGTTCCAGAAACTGGAGGTGGACCAGATTGAGGCTTTGAAGAAGAGATTTGGTGGACAGCAGGTATTTGATGTTTATGATGTCTAATGGTGTGTGCATCAGTCAGACCTTGTAGTAATATAGGTTGACTATTTATGAATAATGAAGATGATAGAATTGATAATGCGTAGCCGTTCACGACCCTCTTGTCAGACTCATCAAGTATAAGAATTTGTTCTTAATCAGAGTATCTGTGTTTTGAAACGTGATGCAGTGCAAACACACTATAAGTGTTTAAATTATGTATTAAGCATCCATCATATGGATAAAAATAATCCCTCTCTAAACCCTCTCTTCAACCGCCTGCCTCTAGCCCGAAGACGAACCACCTAAAAAAAAGGTATCGAGCGGTATTTGTGTGTGAAGAGTCAGTCCACACTGGTGCTGCTGTATCAATGTTGATAACCACATGCCTTTACTAACACTAGCATCTCATCTAACATTGTCACATTTTGATATTATTTGTCCATTGTGATTCACCGTCCATTCACCCTTCATGAATCATAAAATCCCGTTGACGTCTTGAGCAATGACCATCATTGTCTGAAATGAAGCAAGTCATCTCTAGAAATAATAACCATCAAAACGCCTCAAATTCAAACGTCTTCATCTGTCTGTTTCCATCCTCAGTCGACAGCTCAGAACGCTGCCAGCGCTAAGTCTGCCGCTGTGCCAGCGCCTGCTGCTGCTGCGCCAGCGCCTGCTGCTGCTGCTGAGGTGACGACGGTGAACACAGTGGACCCAGAAAAAGCTAAGCAGCTCACACAGGCTGTGGCTGATCAGGTGAGATCACTGGCTAGTGGCAACACACTGCAAACCCAGCTGTAACTAATTTTTGAAATTTCAGAATCAATAATCTGTTATTATATTTACATAAAGTACCTTTTTTTCAATAAAATTGTCTTTAAAATAGTCTTATTATGACAGAAATAACAAAAAAAATGCATCTACTGTAAGAAAAGAAAGCAATCTCTCCAAAAATCAAATCGCGCACGCAACAAGCCACTGGCTGCTGAAATAATTGATCACTAATTTTTAAAGCTACATTTAATTTTTTTCTTTTGGAAATTTGGAAAACCATCTGGTATGGCTTGAGTTTGTAATTAACTGATCAATTTGTTTTATCTACAAATTTAGATTTCTTAATTTTGCGTTATACTTACTACTGTAAGTGCGATGGTAAAATGTTTGGGAATTTCGCAGTAATTCCAGACTGATGCATATAATGACAAACAAACAACAAATGCCGCAGTAGTTAACTGTGATTAATCAAATACATCCCTGTGATTTTATAAATCGCAGGGGGACAAGGTGCGGACACTTAAAGCCCAGAAGGCGGAGAAGGCCGTGATCACAGCTGAGGTGGCCAAACTGCTGGACCTGAAGAAACAGCTGGCTCTGGCTGAGGGGAAGAGCCCTGAGCCTGCACCTCAGAAGGGCAAGAAGAAGTGAGACAGGGAAAAAAAAAAAGTGAAAGCAAAAAATGAGGTTAGTGAGAGGAAAGGAAGAATAGAATGGTTTGAGGTATGATAGTGGAGAATGGGAACAAGATGTACACTAAGAGAGAGATGAGGGTATTAGCTTAAGGCAAAGCCGTGACAGGATCTAAGACAATGTGGTGTTGGCACTGAGGACTAATGAAATGCTGGATAGGCCGACAGGGAAATGAAAACACACAAAGAGAGAGTCAAATGAATACAGCTACAGAATGGAGGGATTTTTCCAAATCCCTACACCAAAAGAAACTGATTTTATACTCTCCCTGTGATAAAGTCAGCATACGATATTAGCGTTGGAAGGTGTGTTGCGCATTTAAAGATGTTTTTTATATCCTCGAAAAATTTGTTTTTTTTCTTTTGCCATTTGCTACACTTTTTGGATCCAGAAAATGTATTGATTAAGATCAGCTAAAAAATGTCTATACTCTTCCCCCCCTCCTCTTTTCGCAATATTCTCTGGTTTACACTGTTTTCTACCTAACCAAAAGACAAAATCAATCATACACAGGTAATTAAAAAGGGAAACCAATAAACATTACATGACACAAAAATTGCACTTTTTTTTCTTTAATTGCAAATTTTGGATTACAATGACGGATAAAATAAATGGTATGGTAAAATACATGTATTTGATGCCATCAATGAGAAAAGCCATGCATATTATTGTACAGTTAACAATTTATGTGACTACAATGAGATAGTGGGTATGTTGGCATTTTACAGTACAAGCCATTACAGTACAATTGTGGTTATATATTACAGTGTTATATAAAAATAGTAAATCAGGGTACAACTTGTGGTGATTCTAACACAAATCCCCATATTGATAGAAAAGGTCAGCATAGAAAGTATAGCCGGGTCCTACTTACTTTGTATAAATACACATACACACAAGCCATGGGTTATAAAAAAGTAAGAAAGAGTATGAATTCTCTCCCAAAAAAAAACTCATTCTCTCATTTTCACACTGCACTGGGCACTTTCAAACTTTTCCTGAGCTCCTAAACTCTCCACAAATTGGGGCAAATAATCTCTGCTAGCCAAATTGCAGCCCTTAATGTAGGAGTTACAATTATTGCAAAATGGTGGGAAAGGATGACAATGAAATGCACTCTCTGAAACAAGTTCCCTTCTGTCCAACATACAAATCATCAAATGCTCATAACTATTATTTCTGCCATCGTATTTGATGGAACTTAAAGTTAGGCATTGTTTAAAATGACAAACATTCATCAAAACCACTGCATCATTTGCACTCAGAGCTGTCTGTTCTTCCTTTTCCTTTATACATGCTGTGTCTTTTTATTTGCCGCAATGCTGTTGCAGCCCCTTCTTTCTGTGCCTTTTCTTATCTTGGCTTTCATCACTTTCCTACTTCTTGCTATCTTAAGCTCTCTGTCTTTTACAAAAAATTCTCTTGCTTATAAAATATCTTTGGTTTCCATCCTTTCCTATTTAAGAGGCATTTCATGACCCACCATATTACACCTTTCCCCACCACTGCTTATTCCAATTCTGTTGGACCTGTCATCTTTTTATACCTGTCTTCCATCCTGTCTTTCATTTTTTTTCTTCCTCACTTCCTGGTGTTGACCAATCTCTCTATCAGGGCTCTACGTGTCCTCTGTACCTCTTCTCCCAGCCTTTCAATCTCCGCTTTCAAGCGCTCGTTCTGCTCCGTCAGCTCCTGTACCTTCCTCTCGTTCTCCTGCTCTCTTTCTTTGCGGCTCTTTTTGGCAGACGAGTAGGATGAGGATGTGCGTTGTGTGGAGGAGGCAAAAGAGGACAAGGCACCGTTGGCCCTCTCGCTGGTGGTCCTCTTGCGTTTTCCCAGGCGGGAGGACGGGTACACAGAGGGAGAAGAGACAGGTGAGGAGGGAGAGGAACAATTTTGAGATGGTGACTGGGAGGCTGAGGAGGAGCAGGATGGAGAATCGGGGACACAGGGCAGTTCCTCCTCGCTGGCTGAGGGAGACGCAGGATGGACATTATTAGCCTGGTGGTGCTGATGGTGGTGGTAATAATAGCTACCGCTGATCACCGCTCCGCTCGGATCCACCATTCCCACTCCTCCTTCACTCAGCAACTCGAAGAACTCAGGAGGCAGCAGATCACTGCCGCCTCCCGCCGAGCTATCTCCACTTCTCCCGCTCTCGGCCTCCACCCGCCGCTCCTCCGCAACAGCTGGACTCATGCAGGAGGAGGAGGAAGAGGAGGATGAAGATGAGGTGTGATGCAGAGGCTGGGTGCTGTGGATCTCCTCTGTTGCCTTCTGAACACCCTCGCCCCACGTCTGGCCTCCATCCGTCAGCCACGTCAGAGAACAACTCTCCAGAACATCCAGAAACTCTGGTTCCTTCTATAAGCACAAAACGGAAATGTCAGTACCTGTAAAACATCATGTAACATACAGTAATATTAGTAAATTTGGCAACACTTAATGTGAGAGAAATTTATTCGCAAAACAGGAAAATAAAACTAAAGAAAAAGAGGAATATTGATGAAAATACAATGGACGACAGCGCTCACACTCATCGTAGGTGTGATAACCATTGAGTTCTTCAAGCTACTGACCTCGGTGCATGTGGGGGCACGTGCCAGTTTTGCCCCTCCCGTGTCGGAGCCCAGAATATCCTGCAAGTCCTCATACCACGCCTCCAACTCTGCACCACACAACGGCCCCACGCCAGGGGGGTACGGCGGGGGCAGGTGTAGCCACTCGGCAGTCATCTCGCCAGTCAGTTGCAACACACAGACACTCGGCCACACGGTTTACACTGGACCTGAGTTGGTGGGGAGGACAGCCAGACACAAGAAGGTTGGAAAAACGAGTGAGATAAAAGAAGGAGTTCAGAGCAGCCGCACTTTAGATGACGAACACGTCACAAAAACTCCGCCTTGTTCGTTTTCTCCTCTAGTGTTTTGCAACTGGTTATGGCTTAAAGGCATGGAGGAATAAAAGATGGCGTGTATCATTACTGAGGATACTGCAAGAAGCCTTTATCTGTATATTATTTTACACCATGATAAAGAAAACTTGACCAAAGTACAGTCTATTGTGTAATCCACTTAATTGTGAAATGGAATAAGAGTGACACTGGGTGTGCTGCCCTAGAATTGCTGAATGCAAATTTTCAATAACTCCATTGCAATGTAAAGTTAATGTTAAAATGTACAAAATCAAATCAAAATCTTAACTTCAAACATGCAGCAGCGTTCACAATGTCAAATAAGAGAAGATCAGTTTACCTTTAGAAAGTCTCTGTTAATCAAGTTGTTGGAGATAGCTTGTCCCAACAATTCTGAAAGAAAAAAGGTTTTGATAGGTTAGCCTTAAAAAAACATTGAAAATTGTCTCATATGTAAAGTGAAATTTGCTGAGATTTCAGAATCAAAATAATGATTTGCACAAATACAGAGCAAGCTTGGTCTGGGAACAAAGGGTGACTTGAGTGAAACATGACTGTTGTGGAAAATTAATAAATAATGATAAAAAGAATAAACTGACAGTAATGGTTTAAATGACTAACAAGAATGGAGAGAATAAAATCCCTCACTTAATTCTTGTAAACAAAGACCAAAATGCTCTCCACTGCGCCCCCTGCTTTCTACGGTCCTCAAAACACGTTGGGATCGATAAACAAGTGGTGAAAAACGACGAGTAAATCCTTTGTATTGATCCCTGAAGCTTTGACAGTCCGGTCTACTGATTTTAATTATTGCTTCACGCTGTCCAAAGCAAAGATTACAAAATAAAAGCCATTAAAAATAATAGAATTATTGTATAAGAAGCTTCGAGCTGAAATATGTCATAATGAGGATTTCCGCCTTTTTCCTGTCAATGTGCAAACAGAGGAAACACAGATGTGGCTCTGGTATTTGTGGTGTGAATTACTGAGTAACAATGTGATAAATATAAAAGAAATCCTCTATAACTTGATGTTAAACTTCCCGTGGTGGCGCGACCATACCGGCATTAAAACTTTCTTTTATTTTTGTAAATAAATCGTGCCAATTATTTTCTCATACTGTTATTTTATCATCAAAATATAAATGTCTTTTTTTTTTTTTAGCTGGGCTTCATGTCCACTGTGAGCCAAGACAATTACGTCATGGAAATGCAAGTCCAGCAGGAGAAATGGGCGAAACAAAAGGAAACGTACAGAGACAGGAAAAGAGTGAGTTTAAGGGGAGGGAAAAGACAAAATAATATAAACATCTGTTCAGTAAGTATTCAAAACATTTACTTTAAGCAGGTTTGACAAAAGTGTGAAAAACAAATCCAGCTGTCAAAAAATGAAAAGCCGCTCAGCTTCGAGAACAGCCCCACCAATTACTGTCAGACGTCACGCAGCGAGTGGGCTCTTATTTTGTTAAAAAATAAAATAAAAATAAAATGACACTTAAAAATACAAGTATGAAATTAAAGAAGAAATTAAATGAAATTAAAACGTTTGCCATACTCGACAGTAAAACAAAATAAGTTGAAAAAAACACAAAACTTCCTCGCTTTAAGTCTGTATGAGCTTTGACAACTTGACACATTTGAAGCAGCCAACACGTACAAAAAAAAACACACACTACTCGATATAAATGATTGATTAAGACAACTGTTATTCTAAAATTGGCAGTGGGATATCTGCCAAAAAACATGAATTTTCTTTCCAGCGCACTACGAACCTCAAGTTAAAGTAGTAGTAAACACTTAAAAAACCCAGCTAGAAACAAAGAAAACACTTACCCTTTTTCTTTTATTCGCTCGCCTTCTCGACTGTCTTGAACTCGAATGTGGATATTTTAGTAAAAATTGGTGATAGCTCATGTTAACCATTGTTCAGTCTGGACGGCTGAATGTGATTCTTCGGAAACTCCCGGCGGTGTTTATATTGAGGGAGAGGCCAACCAAACTATGCACGGTGAGGCCGAAACCACTACAACCTATCCGTCTACGGGAGGAGACTGACGCTCCGGCTGACCAATGAGAAACGCGCAGCTAACATCTTTCCCTTGGTGACATCCAATAAGGTGCGCCGAAACCTGCACCGTCCTCCCTTTCCCTCCCTTCCTCTCTCCCTTCCTCTCTCTCTCGCCGAGCCTGCATAGTTTGTGCGAGCAGCAATTGTGATGCAGTCATAAGACGGCCAGGACGAATTTGGGGCGTATGGGAGTCACATGAAAGGAATGATGCAATGCTTGGCAACCAATTTCTAGCTGGGGATAACACCAGCAGAATCAGAACATGTTTTATTAAACAAGTGTTGGCTCTCACTAAAATCTAAAAATATACATATATGCACGGATATCTAATGTCGAAGAATTGTTTGTTTCCCGGAACACAAGTGCTGAATCGATTTTTCTAGCCGATTGTTTTTATTGTAGTAAAAAAAAGTCTTATGTCTCCATTAAGCTCGTTATTTTTATTCATTTTACTGACAGCCGCTTGTTTTTTAACTGTTTTTTTTTATTAAAGGTGCTTGTGTAAAGTTTGACATACACACACACACACCCCTTTCACTCCATAAAGGACGAGGAAGAAAATAATAACCGCCCCCACCCTCCCCTCCTCTACACCCCCTTTAAAACGACACTTTTCTTCTTCCCGGACCGGACCGACTCTGGGAGACAAGTGTCTTTTTTTTTCTTTTCTTTTGTTTTTTTATTCTTCAGGTGTCGGTAAAATGCCACACACTTTGAGCACGCGTGTTCCAGCGGTGTCGCGTCCTCATTCATTTCATACCGCGCGCTCTGTCGCAGCTCCGCGAGACATCAAAACACACGCCCGGCCGCGCGCGAGCTGTCGGTGCTGCTGGGTGTGATCCAGCTGCAGACCTGTCCCCATTTTTTCTTTTTGTGTGTGTGTGTCCGGTTGTGTTTTCAGCTGCTGGTGCTGAAATTCAGCAGAACCCAAACTTTTATCACACGATATCACCTCTGATGAGCGCGCTGTCGTTTTTATTTGAGGGGCACTCACTGATTAATTTGGCTCTTTTTATACAACAGATCACTATAACACGAGCTTGAATTTTAGAGGAACAACAACGGCGGGCATATCACACTTCAACAATAATCTTATGATGGATTATGGCCATTAAATCACCACTTGAGCAACGCAGACAGGCGATGTAATGTGGTGTTTATAAAAATAAAAAAAATAAATAAAACCAGGTCTCCACTGACATGTCAGTTTGACCAAAACAATGTTCACACTTATAGACCAACTTTACTCCCTGTATTGTCACACTTGATATAAACAACCTATTGTAGCCTATATTGTCACACTGTATCATTGTGACACCACAGAAAGTCAATGTAAACACACTTATTAGTACCACTCGTGTTTATAAATGTAAATATATTAAAGCAACCACTAACTGATTCCTATAGAAGTCATATTTACAGATACTAACAGCCGGTGAGAACAGCTGTATGGCAACAGAGAAAGTCACACCGAGTACCAAACACACAATAAAACTCCCTTATTTATATAAAAATAAAATATAGTGGGGGGAAAAAAATAGATCAAAGTTCAACAAGGTCACCGTCTGAGACGCACAGGGAGCTTGACAGTCATCCCGTAGTAGCCATTCACAAACAACAATAACAACCACAACAACAAGAAAAGTGACAGTGAAACGGAGGCGCGTTTCATCATGTTGCACCCCTGATGCGGGCTCCTTCAGCCCGGCTCCTGACACTTTTCCTGCCCTAATCCCAAACTCAGCACACACACACACACAAACTGTTTTCCATGCACGGCTCCACATGCACAGCCCCATAGCAACAGCGCCAAGCAGCGAATAGAAAGCTCAAACACTGTCTCTAGGACCCGGGTTAAAGCGCTGCAGGAAGCACCGTGAACACGTCACGACTTGAGTGGCTGTTGCTGAGTAGTTGAGCATACTTTCTCTACAGCCCCCCCCTCTCACCACCCCCCACCCCTTCTGCCCCCCTCTCCACCACCACCCCACCTTTTGTCTGTTTATTTTCCGTCTGTTTATTTTGTCAGCCCCGTCGTCTGTGTTATATTCATTATAAAACACTGTTTACAATCTAGGTTTTTTTTTCCTTTCTTGGTTTTCAGGTTGCCTCTCTCTCTTTTTTTTTCTTCCTTTCTTGTTTTTCAACCATGATGCTCCCTGTTTTCTAATCTTTTTGCCTCTTCTTCTTTTCTTTTTTTTTATATGCTCCCTGTTTTCTAATCTTTTTGCCTCTTCTTCTTTTCTTTTTTTTTAAAATAATGAAAATAAAAAGTCTAGTAAAATAAGTAAAATAAGGTGAGACATGTTATTTATCCTGTTTTCTGTTGTTTATTTTATGACAACAGAGTGTAAACAAGGCTGATAACATGTGGATCAGCTCTTAGATGAGGTTTGCTCATCACTGATGGTTGTTTTTTTATTTTTTTTTTGGGGGGATATCGGTTGCTATGGTGCTGCTGTAATGTTTTACTGGCTGTGGACTAATCTCAGTAAATACTTTTTTGTCTGCCAAGTCAGAATAACTCAATTTTTTAAATTCTTTTTTTTTTTATTTAGCAGACCTACATAATCCCTACACAGCTGTCAAGCAAAATAAGAAAACAACTCCAACTGTGCCCATGTAACTTTACCAGACTGTGATGACATGATATATCTATTGTAAAATACAAAACGAGTGGAACAACTTAATTTACAGTGATAATGACTGCAAAAAATGAATTTCATTCTGAAAAATGGTGTTAAAGTGTGACCAGGGGAATTTATTTTTCTCTTTTGCCTGCTCTTTCCCTTTGTCGTGCTGCCACACTGCTGGTGTTTGAAATTGAAGCAATGTTCAACAAATGGAAAAAAAAAAACAAAACACCCACAAAAAATCTTTTTCATTTGATTTAATTAATATCACTCCCCAAAATCAGACGTGTGCTGTTGTTTTCTTTTGTTTTACAGACAGAGAGAGTCTGGGGAATTTCCAGCAGCGACCACGCTCCCTTCTCTCTGCCCTGTGCCCTTGGTCAAAGCTCCACACCCAGTTTCCCCCCCCTTGTCACACACACACACACACACACACACACACCAGCTGTCGGAATCCTTCCTCTCTCTGAACTGAGACCAACCGATACAGCTGTTAACATGAACTGGTGATACAGTAAATCCTTTTCTTTCTCACTCTCTTCCCCCTCTCTTGGCTCGCCTGTTTCTCATTGTTTGTTTGTTTCTTTTTTTAACTCTTTTTTAACTTTTTTTTTTTTTTTTTGGGGGGTGCTGCCAGCAGACAACCAGCCAGACCTTCTCACCTTACCACAAAGTCTGACCTCAGTCCGGAAAGAAATTCTATAAAAAGAAAAGAAAAAAAAATCTCTGGTTATGTGCATGGATAAAAATGTCACTTTAAACTTGAAGGTGACAGTGATACATGGGTGAGATTGTAAGGTAATATAAAGGGGATATTTTACCAACAGTTATCACCAACAGTGCTTTATTTTTAAGCTCTAGGTCCCCACTGTTACTACATTCATCTCTTTTGCCAATGCCTGTCTCGGCCAAGGCCAATATTGTGGTTCTCTATTGTCTGATGATGGCCATTAATCAACTAATTTGCATTTTATTCCCTCAGCTCATCCATCATCTCTTTTACAAGTAAGATGTCCAGCAGAAAACTATCTCAGTGCCCGTAAAGTCAGAAATGATTCCAGGTTTACATTTTGAGAGCTGTGAAGTCATCCACTCGATCTCATCACGTTCCGTCCAGATTTAACAGCTAAATGTCACAACCACTTGTTGAGATTTCTGCGTTTGGAGCTTTAGGACGACTCCACGGACAATCTTGTTTGTCCGTTAAACCCTGTTTACCTCTGAGCCTCACCTTCCTTTACCCATGTACTGTCTCCGTCGTCTTCTCTTTTTTTTTTTCTCCTCATTCGCTACAAGCCTCATTCTGCCCCACAACAGTACCATATCCCGTTTTACTCCGCTCATCTCCACCCACCTCCGCTGTCCTTCTCTCGGCTTCACCACAGGCTCCTCACCTGTCCAGACCCATTCAGGAAAAATTCACAAACTGAGGAGGAGGCCCTTGTGTGATTTGTCTTCTCTTTGCCATAGCTTTTTTTTATTTATTTCTGATCTTTCCCTGCCTCCATTTTACTTTCAGGATTGTTATCAGTCATTTTACTATGTTTTGTTTGGCAAAATAGGAAAAAACAATATTGACAGCTCTACAGTAAAGGTCATAAATTGTAAATAGTAATTTTATTGAATATCTTAAGCATATTCAAAGTGTAAGCAAGGCTGAATGCCCTCACACTTTTTCCTGATTTCGATTACATTGTCTCAGTGCAGTACAGTACAGGCAGCCTTGATTTCTTCATTACTTGGCACTGATGTTTGTGTCAAAGATGAGACATAAGAAAAAAAGGCAAAGGCAAAAGAAAAAAACACACACACACACACACACACAAGCCCAAGCAAGAGACTGTAGGGCATTAAACTTTAAAAGCCTGTCTGAACAGGTGGGCATACTGGCAGCGAAACACACACTACAGGCTCTGACTCCATCCTCTTCTTCCCCTCCGCTCAGTTTTCCCAAGATCAGCACCAGAAACAGAGATTTTGGAGCAATTGGTGCTCCCTACGGCGTCCTCTGTGTTCAGCTGCTCTGTGCTGCCTGCCTGAGGACTTAAATATTTACTTTGTCCAGTGGAGTTAAGGCTGGTGGGGGCTGCTGACATATATAAGTAGCTGCAATTTTACTCCAGAGCCAAGAGTGAGTGGGGCTTCAATGTACTTTATGTTACTAAACGGATTTGAGTTTGGATTTATATCCCCGTTGCTAAGCTAAAATTTTTCAATGGGGGAGTTCTGCTGTCTTATTCATTCATCGTCCTTACATCACCGCTCAGCTATAGTGTGAAATAAGAGCAAAACACTTGTTGTCGTTAACAACGTTTTGGGCTGACCTCTTGGTAATCGTCAGTTTGCAGTTGTGTATAAATCTGTCTTAACAGATGGGAGTGGGCTAACCCAATCTAGCGTGCCCAGAATAGAAGGACAAATGCAGTATAACATGATATACAGTAGGTGGTATGTCTCTGTGCTCATCTGGGGCATTCCCTTCTAAGTTGGACTTCTGGATCTAATTCCCTGCAAGTCACACTCGATATGCCCCGTCCACACAGGCCAGTGTTGAACCTCCTCCACACAGTGTGGGGAAGCGAAGGACAGAAAGCTACTGCACACTTAAGCTTTCTCTGAAATAAAAGGAACATGTGATACAGGCAGTAAGGTGCAGCCGTAGCGTTCAGCTAAAGTAAAGGAGGAATCCAGAGGCTCAGTAACAAAGGTTTATCATTTGTTCTGTCTAATTAAGAGCGAAAGAGGATGAAGATGTCACGAGGCCGACCTTTAGTCTACAGTGTGCTGTGTCTGGATGACTCAGCTCCTGATCCTTAACCCACTGTATGTAACCTGTCCTGCTACCTCTCTCACTAATACAATCACCTGACCTCAAACAAGCTCTCTTTTGTTTTACTACTAATGCCAGCTGGATTTGAGGTTGACCTCACAGAGAAATCCACTGAGCGCCTTGGGTTCATTTACTCTGAATGACAAAGTGTCAGTAGAATAACTGAACAGAACTTTTGCCTTTTAATTCTTTTAGGAAGCCGGTCTTATCAATTATTGTCGACAGTAGAGGGATGTCAGAAAATGAGAAGAGAGAGCGAAAAATGAGGAATAACAGGACATGAACTGTGGCTGTGACTGTGACTGACTCATAAACAACCTCTTAAAGCTCCTGGCCACCTCAAGTTTTTCAATACTTTTGAATGTAGTTGTTTTTTTTTTTTTATTTTTATTGTAGGTAGTCTCTAAAATGAGCTCCTATTATCCACTTCAAATCCAGTAGTTCAATAATGTCTAGTTCCTTTTCCTTTAGGGATAAGCAAAGTAAGTACAAACTGGATTGTTGGTAATTTAACAATTCAGGAGTGTAATAAAATGTATTTCCACAGGGACACAAATATGTTTAAGTATGGCAGACTAATTTTCCCTTATGGAGTGCATTTGGTAGTGTCTTTGAAAGCTGAATAACAGTGTTCAATTTGATTTTGACCCTCTTTTTATTAGATGCTATGCTGCCACTTAGTGTTCATTAACAGTCACAACATTCGCTTGAAATAAAGAAACTACAAGTTGTTATTTTTTAAAAAGATTTTGAATACCAGAATGGGCACCACTTGAGTTTAATATGAAAAGGAAATTATGATTTTCAAATTTATCATTCTATAAAATGTGTTTTACACAACACTAAAGTATAATGGCTATATGTTGCAACCCGCAGCTGATGACTCCTTACCTTATGTCACCTTGCATCATCCTTAAAATCACCTGATATGTTTCAAACAGCTCAGGTATCTGGAGACATATGCGCGCAATCCACAAAATGGGAAAAGACTTGTTCATACTAAATACATGTAGTGAAATGTATTAAAAGATTAATACAGTATAGTGTAGTAATAATATTATTTTATTTTTTTTGTTTTCCATCCAATCAAAACAAGCATGATAGGCAGTTATGTCAGTGATTAAATCATTATTAAAAAAACAAAACAATCATAATCTTGTGAAATAAAAAGGAGCCGATCTTATCACACTTTGTTTTATTGATCTGTTTCCATGACCACAGATGTACAATACAGTTGATTTGTAGGCAATGACAAAGCAGATTAAAAGTTTGTCTGTGGTGTCCAGTCTCAGTCATAATAATATAGTTACAAGCGACTGAGCGTGAAGAAACAATAAGGTACACAGGCATATTTACAGGCTTTCCTCCCGTGGTTTGTCCCTGACACTCGCACAAAGGTGCTCCTGCTACAACACTATAAGACAGTAGATCTTGATTTTCCTTTTTACACAGCTGACAACATCTTTAATGCACAGTCCCTCAACCCAAACATTACTGTGAACCATTTCATTTGATCAAAGTAAACAGTACAAATCCAGTTCCAAAAGGAATGGAGGAATCTTTCATGTTTAATACTAATAATTATAAAAACAATCCAGTCTAAAACTCAATAAGCTTAACAGGGGACTGCAATCAGTGGCATGTATAGAGTGGACAAATGTGTTGATATCAATTTGATGCAAGAGAAAGGAAGAGGAAAGGAGGGTGGACAAGAACAGAACTTTTGGTCTCCTTTTTTTTTTGTTATTCCATCTTTTCCAACTTTCTAACATTCCACGTAGTGAAAAAAAGGCAGAGGCGAAGTAGAGAGCAAGAGAGGGATGGGTAAAAAGGACAAAGCTAAACCCCCAATCCTCTGCGCTCCCTAGCCAACTCTTATTTGTCCATGTTCTACACTCTCCTGGACCGGTCCGAACTCTGCCACTGTTTATTTGGAGAGCTTCTTCATCCTCTGATCTAGCGCAGCAAAGTTCTCCTCTACAGCCACCAGATTTTCCTTCATTGTCTGTTGGACCTAGGAATAAGATTAAAAAAAAGTTAAGTTAGGTAAGAGGTGAAAGAGAGAGGGAAGCAGAGCTTGAGAGGAATTTAGGAGTAAAAGTGTGCAGGAAGGAGATATTGGTGGAGGCAGAGCAAATAGAAGTGGCGGATTGAGGGAATGATGATAACGATTTGAGGTTGAGGCAGGAAAATATGACGGTACAGAGAAGATGTAGGGAGAGAGAGTGGAGGAGAGGCAGCATTTGAGGAGGAGAGATAAGGCGAGCACAATGGAAAGCAACTGTGCTTATAGAGGAGAGAACCTGGTTATAAATGCAGGGAAATGATTAGTTAATTAGTTAATGATTAGTTAAAGACATCTGAAGACATCGCCTTGGACTTGAAATGAAAAAAAGTCTACTTCTTACTTAAATACTAGAGCTTCAATTATCTTTTGATAAAACAGATTTTTAAAAAAATAAATCGTCAACAACTCTGATGATCAATGAACTCTTTGAGCAGCTTAATCAACCAAAAATGCAAAATATCTAGTGGTTCTAGCTTCATTAGCATATTAACTTAGTGCTTTTCCTGTTTTATATAATTTTAAATGGAATGTCGAATTGAAAACGCTATGGATGCTATCACAATAGCGCAATGTTGTTCCAGGAGGCGATAAAATAACTGTGCCTGCTAGAGCAGAAATGATTTTTTCTGTGAAATTATGTCAACATCACATTCAGTAACCATCTAAAGCCAAAAGGACATTTCACAATACGGTGAATGAATGAAGTTCATGAAAAGCAAGAGCAAAACTTTTCTCAGAGGTTTCAACAAATACCATCAAATAAGACATGCTTTTCTTAAAGAAAGGCACTGCTCAGTCGATCTTGGCAGAGGCCTTGAACTGTGAAATCACAAGTTGAATATTCACTCAGGCTTCAGAGAGCCTCAGTCTTTCTAATGGATAGCTGCACTTTGTTAGATTGTTACTTTTAGCTTTACAGCAAACTTGAAAGTGTATTAGACGACATATTTTAACACAAATGTATTCAACATACATATACATATGGTCAGATTTGTCATGTTTTTAGTTTTTTTATTAAATCCAACGTTCTCAATACTACAGTGAAAAAGCTTCTATAGACAGAAAGAAAGAAAGAAGCTACAGCAGGGTTTTATAGGGTTTCTACAATAAAACATGCAGGAGAATAAGTCCCTGTACTATGATAGATAGCCTCATTGTTTTAAATCCTGTGGTTGTTGTAGCTCTCACACAAGCTGAACATTAGAGTGTAAAAATGTGTTAAACATTATTTCTGTTGTCCCAGTTGTTCACTAGCTCTTCCTACCTGTGTTAGCAGGGTGTTATTGTCCTTCAGAGAGTTGTTAATCATCTGCTGAGTGGTGTCCAGGTGGGTCAGCAGCTGGCCAAACTGCATGGCTGCGAGACGGTGGGGTTGGATGAAAAGGGAGAGAGAACAAGTAAACTGGGAGTACTGCCTCTTAAATTTAAACGCTGCCTTTGCTCTCAGCCAAAGTGAAGGGGAAGTGTAATCTAAAACTGATCGACGCCTGAAAGATTAAACTTTTAAAATTTTCTTTCACTTGTTTGCCTTCGACAATGAAGAAAAACCAGGAGAGAAAAATAAAATCAGTGCAGCTAAAGCCTATTGAGCTAAGAACAGTTTTGCTGCAGACTGTGACAGATTGGTGCGAAGAGTGTCTGGATGATAAATGACCTCTTTCAGCTCTCAGAAATGAATTATCAATATGATCTATTAATGCCAAGGTTCTGCTTTCATGTGCTAAATAATAAAAAGATGATAATGTGATATATAATATCATGCGTCTCTTGCTCCCCGAGGGGGTGTTTAACAGTATTGCTAGATTTAGTCTAATTCTATTACCATTTTGAGGCTCCCTTGCAGTGATTTTTTGCCCTTTGTTATAATAGAATGGCATGGTTTGGGCTAATTCCATTATCCGTTTGAATCCCATTTTCGCTTAGTTTTCATCTTTTGTCTCACACACAGACGTTCCCATTGCAAATGCAAATCTTTCAGGCCGAGTATTACTTCCCAGCACAGATGCTGCCTGAAACGTGATCCGGGTTCACACCCTGTTATGTTCTGTGGTTACATCCTACATATTTTGAATCTTTAATACCACTCCCCACCCCCACTAACCTACATACATCCTCTCCTTGAACTCTCATGGGTGTCATTTCAAGGTTCGTCCTCACTCACATAAAAGAGTGGGACATAAATTATCTAAGTTTTCATTGTTATTATCCTTACTGGGGTAAAATTTGCCCCTAGAGCACTATTATTACAATATTTGCAATATGAACCAATTACTCCTCACCAGTACATTCATATAATGTTACTGGGTACAGTGATGTGACAGCAAACTCCTCTAGCTCAACAACTAATATTGTCTCGTGGCTTAGAGAGTTATGTGAGGACACAAATCAAGTTGTGTGTGTGTGTGTGTGTGTTTTACCTTGCTCATGCAACTCCTTGACAGCGACAAGCCTCTGCACCACCTGAGGTATAGAGGTGGACATGGCATCCCACTTCTGCACCACATCATAAAGCTGTGACACCTGACAGGTAAAAAACATAACACACAGACACATTCAATACCAAGATAAAGCCCTCCAGCTAGAAGAACATTTTATTTTACCCAAGGTCACAAATTTGTCCTTAGTTTGTAATTATGTAAATGCACACTGATGAATAAATTCACGCAACTCCAATATAGTGCTACTGTGACAGTACACATCACTCAACTTTGTGATGATGTGGTACCAAACTTCAGAGATGCTGCTCATGAATGACATTAAAAAGTATAACGGGTAGGATCTGTCAGTTGCTATTTGTAAACAAAACATTCAAAGTTGGTCTGTCCTCCCAGGCCCAAAGCGCACACACTTCTGATGGTGTCAAGGGCTTTAGATCTGGCAACTGGTCGCTACATTTTCATAATCCCATACCTCACACCTTACATTCTGTTACTGGCTGGGGGCAACACACCACTGCCCAAAGCTTGATGTCCATAATCGTCCCGGGCACAGCAAAAGAAGAAAGAACAGGCAGACGTACAGACACCACCTGTGTATTTCTAGTGCGTCATAAGTGATTGAGAAAATTTTTTTTTTTTCCTTAGTCTATACATTGTTGTTTATGAAACTCCTACTCATTACACATTTAAAGCATGCACAATAACCGTATGTATCAAAAATAAACCTCATCTGCATGCCTGTCATTCACCAAGATATAACTGACGTACCCTGCCCTCTGCTGGCTTTTTAAGCATACAGCACCACATGCCTGAGACACACAAGAACGCTGTCTGAAACCATGCAGATCTCACAGATAAATCTAACATGAAACCTTAAACATCATTTGATTCACTACAGACTCAAAATTGCCAGTCTGACAATAAAATGCTGGTTTGGCTCTGACTGTTTCGAGGCTGTGCCAGCTATTTGTTAAAAACAGCACTAAATTATAATTGAACATATGGTGCTGCTCTTCACTGGTTAGTCTGGCTGCCAGATCCTGTCCGTTGGTAGTGAACATTTTCCAAATTCATAACCAAGACTGAACTGACAAGATTATCTTTTGTGAGACTCTGAGATTATTATAATTATAAATTATATAACATCCTGATAAAAGCTCAACGATTGTAGGAATCTTGCATCTTAAAGCACTCACTAACACGAGTCACAGGTGCACTGAATGACCCTGGAAGTTGTGAAGTTGCCATTTGTGTTTCAGCACCTGAGATGATTACTGCACTTGAGCATGCACTGATGGATGTACAAGGAGATTACAAACCTTGTTTTGTGTTTCAGCATCCTCAATCGCTGCCTTGTGTTTAGCAATTTCATTCATCTTCCCGAGGACACTCTAAAAGGGAGAGGGAAAAAAAGTTATTTATTTTGTGTGACATAAACCAACCCTGTGGCAATATGGCATAAATATATTTTACTGTAAATACACATATATCTTTTCACCAGAAAGCAAATACACAGCTCGCTCTATCCCTGAGTTATAAAAAAAACATACAGTGACAATCTAGTTTGAAAAAGAATTAGGGCACTTAAAAAGCTGTCAATCTCTGTCTTACAACCATGATACTGAGGACACAAAAAACATGGTCATAGCTGTGGCCCAAATAGAAAAGATACACCCTCCAATACCACCAAAATACTCTTATTTCTATGTTCGTTCTGGTAGAAAATGAGACAGATCTATGTCTCATTTTATATTCTTACATGTGTTAGATACACAAGACAGGACGTGTTTGTAAGTTTCCAATAACATTTGGATTGTTTGAAAAACAAATCGATGAAACATCAAGCTTGTCACTGACCTCTGTCAGACAGTAAAACAAGCATTTCAGTGTTCTGTTTAAAACAAAAGGTTTCTGTGGGGAAAAATGCAAACCACAATGTAATCACAATGCAACTTAAGCCCGTTTTATATGCTGTGGATTAGCTACCTGCAGTCTGGCTTCCACTTGATCCAGAGTAGAGGAGTCCAGTGCGCTGACCCTCGCCTGCAGGAGCTCTATAGTGTCCTGATACAAACAAGTGCAAGCAGAAATAGAAAAGTCATGTATACACTTTTGCACAAAACTTTGTGTTCTTACTCTTACTACTGGCACAGCTACAATAAACAAACTTGTCTCTGTCGTCTCTGAAGTTTGACCCAGTTCTCTGGCTGCACATCAGATACAGTGTTATGAATACAGACACAAACTCCATGCAGTGTGTTCCAAGAGAAAGTAGCTGACTTCTTACCATCAAACTGGCTCCTTGTAAGCCAGCACTCAGAGGTCCCTGCAACATAAACACAGAGAGGGAAAATGCATGTTAACAAGAAGCAATGACGCCACCCCCATAATTTACATAAATCAAGTGGAAGATTTTATTTCAATTTCACTTTGTGGACGGTTACACAGCAACAGGAGCATGACAATTCTGCTGGTGTGAGTGTGAAGGAGACAAGGAGATGAACAGAATTGGTGTGAAAGAAAGAGAAAAGCATTAGGGAGGAGTGTGTATGTGTGTGTGTGTGTGTGAAGACTTGAGTCAGTGTGTACCTGCTTGTCTGATCCTGAGCCAACAGCGATCTCCAGCTCAGCTAGACGCTTCTCCAATTCCGCCATCTACAGGGACGAACACATGGCTGGCAGTGACAACAGCAGCAAATGCCCACGCACACACCTTCCTACCTTTTGTCTAGTTTATTGCCATCAAAAATTTTGACATTCCTCTCATGAGGATGAAAACAAAGACACTTCTAAGCCGATCACACCACTGAAACATTTGCTCATTTTGCGAGCGCGTTCATCCGAGACACTTGACTCCGCTCCCTCCACCTTCCTTTCTGCCTTACCTTGGCAGACTCGTTGAATTTTTCCTGCTCTGGTCTGCTGTGCAGCTCGTACAGAACGACTCCATCTGGGGCCTTAGTCGAAGCCGTCGGCTTGTTGTCTCCTGCAGCGCCGCCACGGCTGCCCTTGGCCGCTTCCAGCTGGGTGAGCAGACGTCTGCGTGAAGGAAGGAAAAGGAGACACAAAGGGATTATATGTTGTATATTGTTATCAGCGCCATGCGCTGCTGTGCCCCCCCATTCCTCTCTTGCTACCAATCTTTTCAGGCTCTGTTGTAAACTTCACGGTCAAGGTGAGCTTTTTAGAACAGTTTCCATCACTTTCCTCGTGTGGAGTTGTGGTGTGACAGGTTTTTATTTGCTCCTATGCCTTTTCTCAGTTAATCTCTCGCCCTCTCCGTTTTTTATTTCCCCTTCCTCAATCATCTGTCTTGTGCTTCCCAGGTAGTGCTACACTGAGATCAGCAGGATTTATGTGGGCAATTCATATCAGCTGTGCTGCCTTGCCCTTATTACTCTTCACTCCTTATATCTGGATTACAGTCCAAGACTCAGTAAAATGAATTCCCCTGCCCTTCTCTCTTACCATCTCTTGCTGACTCCCCCTATTTCTTCAAACTATCCTTTTTCCTTCCTTTCCTTTCAATCCTTTCCCTGCCTACTACCTCATCACTCTGTCAGGGTCTAATAGGTTGTAGATTCAAGTTTCAGTTTCCAGATGCTTATCAGCCCCTCCCCTCAGCTCACCTAGCCAGTGCTCCATCTGGGTCAGCCAGGTTGATGTGTGCCTGTGGTCCCAGCAGTGAGTCGAGATGGGCAGAAACCAGCTGCTGTTTGAGCTGAGCTGCCTGCTGGGCAAGCACCACTGGGGTCAGGCGCTCCTCTGCATTGGTTTCCTTTGTGGCAGCCTGGAATAGGGAGGACACCAAGATCAGTGAGTAACTGAGTTCTGAGCAGTGGGTTGTTTTGGATAAAAAACAAAATCGAGGACTAGACGTCTGTCAGGGGCAACCAAGTCCGTCTATGTATGCCAACCTAAAAAAAGAAAAATATACTTAAAGATCCACTCTTGTACTGGGATCGCAATTTGGATTTGTCTTCACAAATGATGTCCTGGATCGAGTTTTTTGCCCCCAATCAGAGTCATTTAGCAGATGCCAAGTTCAAAGTGATTCCAACTTCCAACACTTCAAGTATGTTAAAGTTATTAATCAATCCAATGTATATGCTTGATAACTGAATAATGCTACAATGCATTAAACAAACTGCCGGCATCCAAGCTGTTTCTTAATGTGCAGTGCAGCATTTGCCTGAGTTACCTAAATGAACTGTTTACCACTGAGTGTTGATTTTCATCATCTGTACATCTTTAGTGTGGATTACATTAATAAATTACTCTTCTTGACGTTTTGCTTGCGGGGCTCGTCGCCTCTCGCTGTCTGTTTCTTCTCCAAACAGGAGCTGAGCCCCACCAGCAGTGAAACACCATAAACCATAGATGACAGCAAAACACAAGAGACTCTCACAGTGCCCTGAAATGAAACAAGCGCGCATAAAGTAATGATAAAAACAAAAATAAATAAATAACATAAAGAAAGAGTCTCATTTTGTGTTTGGCTGCTGTTGATGGTGTGTGGTGTTTTGCCATGGCGAGACTCAGCCACTGCACTACAGACACGGATCTCAGCAAAGTGGAGGAGAGATGGAGAGTTAGAGAGATGACGACGCTGCACTTGTTGCTTTGCTGTGAATAAAAGCTTTGCAAGTAAAACTGGAAGTGATAGTCCATTTATTCATTTTGACCCATAGTCAAAACAGCCACAATTATGAGAATAAGACCTCTCTGTCTTTAACAACAACAATAAGAAAACAAAGAATTTGACACAACCTATAGCTGTCAGGCTTTGGATATGCACAGGTTATGGTGTGCTCCCTGCATAACTTGGATAAATATCATCAAACTATGCCATTATTTCCCAGTTAATCTGCTCTTACAGTATTTCCTAACCCATGCACGCAATCAAATCAACTGCTCCATGGAGGTCTTTCATAGTGTAAATTTAGAGGCTGTAGTACAGACGCAGCTTGTTCCCCACAGTCAGGCTGCAGACTCTGCCAGCATGACCTGTGTGAGCTAAAACCCATGGTTACTGTCACAAAAACTGCCATTTCACAGGTTGAATTAGAATCTGTTGTTGGACTTGTACAGCACCGAACCCTACTCCATGCATATCCAATGTAATGACACCCACGGTTTAATTTGTTTCTGGATTGTGAGGTCTTTGTAAGTCTGAAAAGCAATTCCTTACTCTAGTTTTAATTAAAACTTATTTTCAGGGTAAATTTAACGCCTCAGCACGCATGTGTGTCCTGCCATCAGTTCACCTGGATAGTTTCCACCTCCTGAGTGAGCTCCTGGATCTCGTTCACCAGGCGCTGGTACTTCTGCTGGGGCGTCTCCTTCACTCCGCAGCCCTCTCCAAGCTAAACAAAGATGAGAGAGCAGAGTAATGGTATGAATATTACACAACAACAAAGTGAGTCTAGTACAGAGAGAGCAGTCCTGAGACCAATGATCGCACAACAGCACCATCTCAGACTTTATCAGAAAACACTTGTAGCAAGTGAAATAAAAACCCTAATGGTGTTGTTAGCCTCAAAATGGAACATCTTCTAAAGGAGTAAAAAAGTGAAGCAATGAATTTCTGATGAACAGCATGTACTCACGATTTCATATTCTCCTGACTCATAGCCCACTCTTCTGCTTCTACTGATTCTGTCTGAGAAGTCTGTGGAAAAAGAGACAAGTGGGTTGGAAGAGAAATGAAAAAACAGAGTGAAAAATCAGACTGGTTGTCAGTCTGAATCCCAGTCTGAACCAGAGAAAGATTTTTGATTTAAGAGCAAACAAAAGAATGGATTGATTTGTTCACAGAAAAGTGACATTTTTGAAGCAACAGCACCTGTCAACTTCTGTCTGGCAGTCTCATATTTTTTCTGAAACACTATCTTCAATGTTGTATGTTTGGTATCAATGACCAGATATATTTCTCTTGAAAAGTTCTTTATATGTTAAGAGTAAATACTGCATTTTGTAAAAGCTATTCTAAAAACATGACTAACATTGGACACAAGAAACAAACTTCTTCCTGAAAACTTCCTGATGAAGGAAATGCACTCAGCTGAAAGTTTATTAGGTACAGCAGTCCTGCAATAAACAGTGAAGGTTATTATGTTTAGTTTTGCTGAAACTGTTTGATCCAACTTTATGGTAATTTTGATAAAAGCAGTTTGTGATGCTGTTAAATTGTGTTGCAGTGTTTATATTATTTTGTCCATCCAATTTATATCAAGGATTAGCTGAATAACAGAAACACTTTACACAGTTATGTTTTAAATTTACTGCAACTCTCAAACTATATTCTTACTGTGCTGTGCTTTTGTGTTACCAATAAGTTAGGCAAGTTATGATAAAAATATCAGTAAAAAGTGATTTGTCATCTGCTATGAACTGACCAAGTCCTTTAGTGCTGACATGCTTGTCTTTGAACTTGTCATAGGCCGCGTTGGGGTTGACCACAATCCTCTCCACACTGTCACTGCACAGCTCCTCCTGTCATTGAAACACCAGGAAACAAAGTCAGATGGACATGAACAAAATCATAAAATGTACGACTATACAGACAGCAAAGACTTAAAAATGAGCCTTGGCTTATTGATCCAGTGAGCCAAAGGTCTCGAAACCCAAGGTAGACTTGAAATATGTTGACAGGTTGGTAAGATCTGAGAGGAATTTCTACGCTTCTACCATCATTCCCCCAAAGTATGATTAAAAAGATAATCAATTATGCGGTTAAATCAACGAGTCCGTCATTGCTCATAGAGGTCAGATTCCCTCAGAAATTAAAACTCAACCACTCAAGCCATAAATCATGAAAATCTATAAGACCTTTACAGCCAGTATTTGAGGCTGCAGAATTAAGTTATTTCAACAGAATTTAGAGTGCCAGCAGAGACAAATGTGCAAAAATATGTAGATCCCAGCCATAGTTTGACCTTGGCCTGATTGTATGGTTTTATAAAAAAATGTGTCAGCCATTTGATATAAGTCTACTATGGTTGAATCAATGTTATGTGAATGACAAAGGCAGAACCAAAGCTGGAGGCCACTACCACTTTCTTTTCTAAATGGTGATTCTTGATTAGTGATTCGTGTGAGCACAAAAAATAAAAATAAATTAAAATAAAAAATGTGGATCATTTGACCACAACTTTCTAGTGATCTATTATGATGAACTAGAGGCTATGAAAAAGATTAAAACACCACTGACACATACAGATAGATGACACGAGTCTGGGCTCACACAGAGATTTGGATAAAAAGACAGACCAAGAAAACACACAGAACACAAAACGGTTACACTGATGTGGGGAGGAGCAGGAGGAGGAGTGAGTAGGAGAGTTAGTCAGGCTCTTACCAGCTCCTTGGGTTTCCAAAGAGAGTTAGAGAAGGTAACGGAAGAGCAGAGGAGAGAGAAAAAAAAGCAGGGGAGAGAGAGAGAAAGAGAGAGAGAGAGACAACACAGATTAATGTGGTTATCACATGCCATGCACACAACAGGAACAGTTGGCCAGGGTCGGGAAGAGTTAAGAAAGAAAGCAGTGTTCTGAGAGTTGCTGCTAAAAATCCTGGAGACACACTGTTCGGACTGCTTATGGTGTCTCCAGTTCTTTCTCTCTTCCCCGATTCAGGATGTTAAGATGGTCCATTAACACTGACAAGTTAACTTTCTCCTTTGATACCATACTGTACTTAATAATGCAGTGTGACCACATGCTCTTGTGAAAGGCATTGAATGTCTCACAACATTATGCTTTGGGTGAAAGGGATTGGTGTTTTAAATGAGCCATGAGTCAGGATGATGGGGAACAAGAAGTTTAAGGGTGCCTAAAAGTGGTCAAGAAACTCACCAAAAAAAAAAAAAAAAAAAAACAGGCCTGAAAACCCTAAAATATATTCTGTTCAGAAATTGATGTCTGTCATAAATCATTCAGTCGGGGTGAGTTATTTCTTAGTAACATGCAGTTCATCCTAAATGAATCTGCTGGACTAAACCAAAGCGGTTAAGGAAGTTTATTAGAGTTAAGGCTCCTATACACTGTGTGATTTTGGGCTGTCCCAGGCATATGTAATGTTATCTCTGATCATCAATTTAAGATGGTGCTCTTAAATTGCAGTGAGACTCGTGCACCAATGCCCAATAAAAGAATCAATGACAAGAGAAAATATGTGTTCAAGGTCTGACAGAGTCAGAAATTTAGAACAAAATTATCAATGTGACTTGACCAACATCTGGTCAAGATGTTGGTCAATGTGAAACGAGAGATACACCAGCCCATTTCCTTTGCTTTTGGTGAGTCTAGGTATAGCTGCAGCACTAAAAAGTGAAGCTGCCCGCTGTGACTGAACCAATGTAAATCATAGTGGAAAAAAACTCATTTCATATTATAATAACTCTGACAAAGAGGTTATTTTAGAGTGGGTCGGTCTCATCTGGCAAATACCTGATCCATTTCATGAGGTCAGTATTATATATCAGATATAATATATTAGATATCAGTCCAATACATCCCTTCCTGAAATGACATTGAACAAACTTGACAACACTGTGAGTGCAATATTCAAATATGTGTCAGCGCTAAGACCAAAGCATGTTTATCTGTCTGTCTGCAATTTTCAAAACACTAAAGTTTTGTGGCAAATGTCTGCCTGCATTTTTTCCTAATTTAAATCATTAACACTATTATTCACCAAGAATGCATCAAACTGTCTGATATGTCTCAAAATTGATCAAGTGCAGTCCAGCTAAGATTTCATTATATCTATCTCACAAAGTATGAAATGCAATAAACCTACAAGGTGTCATTGTACAATGTATAGGGGCCTTTAAAATGTCCAGTTAGTAAGAATAGTGTGGTTAGCCAAGAAGCAACTGTTAGAACATGATGGCAGGTTAAAAAGGGAAATATCTAAAACAAAACAAACACTTTTCTTTCACCTGTCAGTGTGTCACACTCACACAGACACAAACTTGAGCCTTCACTGCTTTGTCAATACATGACCCAGTGAAAGGGCAAATTAAAGTGATACTGAAGACCCGTCAGCATTATTCCCACAAAGAAGTTTAAATGAGCAACACAAAGAGGAGGAAAAAAATCAATTCCTTGCACTTCAAAACAATCAAAAATTGATGAATTACAGAGCATAAAAAGGGTCACTTCATTGATCTATTTTTCATTTCATCCCAATCAATAGAGGCAGGAAAAGTGGATATGAGATTAAGAAAAACATGCATAAAAAGCATGGCATTAAGCTCACTGAGAGTAAAACAGAGCCAGTCTTACTTGTACAAACTAGGGTCCCAGGAGGGATGGGGAAGAGTCAAAACAAGGGCAAGGGTGTGGGATAAACGAATGTGGAAACAAGGAAGGGAAAAATGCCAATTAGGATTCACTCAGCTGGTCGGTAAACAGCCCAGACATGTTTAAAAGCAACATCAGACCAGCATGCCTAAAAGTGCTTTCCAATGTCATGTTTAAAAAAGGTTGCAGCCACTAACTCTAGACAAGTGCTTCATGTTGGAGTTAGATGACAGTGTGAAAAAGACATTTCTAAGAGTCACAAGACCGTCATCATGTTTGAGCTGCAAACACCCACAGTAGACTTTGTTCTCTGACATTATAATAAATAATGCTGCTTCAGTGGGACATTTGGGAGCAAAGTTTTATATTTATCTTCCCTAACTTAAGTCTCTCCATGTATAGATGTGCAGATACTAAAGTAAATGCATAAGGTATGGCGGTTAAGTTAAAAACTAACCTGAAAAGGGCAGCTTTGCATTTTGATTGAAATATGTACAAATATATGCACAATTCATGAAAACATAAGCTTTGCATATAAATTAGAAATGATTTATTAATCATTTATTGCAAGTCCAGAAGTGGCGATAATAAAAAGTAGCCAACAAAGAAGAAGAGTTTTTTTAAATTATTATTTGCCTTACAAAATTAGTAACTTAAATGCATGTGTACTGTGTTTACTAACTCTGTAAGGACACTGTTGGACACTTCAAATGAATTAATAAGACCAAGAATTATTATTAACTTGCATCTCATTACTTAGTCGCATTAATACAACAATGATGAGCTACAATCAGTGCTTTGCCATGTTAAGTAGTAATAGGAAGAAAGTAGTTGCGTGGTTAGGTGTTTAATCGCTGCAGAGATAATGCACAATGATTTTAATTAAAAATCAGCACTTTTATTTTAAGTATAAACACTTAGTTAGCAGGTTAGGTTAGATTAATACACAGTGACAGTCTGCAAAATGACGTCCGGTGACTAAAAAAACATCCACGTACCGACTCAAACTGAGCCTGGTCATCTTCTGGCAGGTCACCAGTCTCGTACACGTCCGGCTCGTTGAAGGCCTGTTGAACAATAAAGTAAACAAAACATCACAACATCAGATCTCTCGTTTATTGTCAATTGCCTGGCCAACGCCCCGGCCCATTCAACAACACGTATTTTAGCTCGCCGGTGGGTGGACCGCAAAAATACAACAGCAACTGAACAATTACCAAGAAAAGAAACTACAAACATTAAGGCTGCGTATGTGGTAATTGCAAGAAATGAGCAGACAGCAGAGTAAACATTTAGCTGTCAGATATTTAAGCTAGCACTGCCAAATAGCAACGTAGCTAATCTGTCTGCTAGCCACTTACAATTCCGGGCAAGTTTGCGTATTTAGGGTCAGCCATTGTCAGCGAAAGGCAAAAGCTACACCAGCAAATCACGGTAGGGTTTAACAAGAGTTGTTAAAACGCGTAAATTGTCGATTAACCAAGCAAAATCGTGACAAAAGCTGACGATAGATGAGCCAGCAGTCTCTCAGCCGGCGGACTCGTCTATGCTGCTGTTTGACAGCGTGTGCGTTGGATTTGTAGAAAGCGCACACGAGCGGGCAGTGAGGCGCTCGCTACGTCAACGAGGGAGAGGTTGACGGCACGCCCAAATGAACGAAACGAGCATCCCCGAGAAAGTGGAGCGTTGTTGCGCATGCGTCGCTGTTTGACCAATAACGCTTCTCTTTCTGCTGTTCAGCAGCATTTTATGAGATTTCAGCATCAAACCCAATATTTGCAGCCGTATTTTATTTAATAACTGATCTGTGTCAAGAACAAAATTATTCTGGATTTATTTTCAAAAGGCATGAAGTTGAATTGTAGCAGAGTCGTCACACGGTGGCGCTAAAGGTGCGAGCAAACAATTCATCGTCAATGGGCCGAAGATGGTCGACTGAGAAGATGATTGACTCTGTCAGGGGGGGAAAATCCACATTAAAGTGGCTTTTTTTACTCCGGTAACTTCAGAAATTTGTGCTGTTAAGTATGATACAGTACTGCTGTATGAATTAACAAATAATTTATGCTCTTTTAATGATTTACTTGCTTTTTATATGCCATTGAATGTAAAGTTGGCACAGAAAACATTTTTTCCCAGATTAGATAAAATCCCTGAAAAATGTAAATTAAAAATCTCACTCACTTAAAAAAAGCTCTTAAAATGTTTTACATTAGTATTGTGTTTCCTATGTCCCAGTTTTGTCCCATACAAATACAAATAATGTATGTATGTATGTAAAGTGCAGAAACTGATTTTTCACATCCTACATGAGAAAAAAAGTGCTAAAATACTTTTAAAAAAAATCAGATCATTTTACAACATAAAACTTTGTTCTAGTAATTATTTTGTATTTTACATATGACCATCTATCATGCGTCACACTCAGTATCTCAACACCTTATAAGCACTATGATGCAGAACCTCTGTGAGGAAAATGATGATGTTAGAAGTCTTCTTTTTACTTTATTAAGTTTATACAATAAAATAAATATGTATTTTGAAATATCAAGACGAAGTGAAGGTGAGGTGTAAGGCTCTATGCATGAACAATACGATGAAGTATTTGTATTTACCTGAAAGATATGAAGTTCAGATTAAGTTCAACTCAGATAAAGTTCAGACAAGGTGCAGAAAAGGGGAAATAGTCTAGACATGGCACTATATGTGGAGTGGTAGAAAAAACTGTGCATGTGACAATTGAAAATCGGCATAAGGCAACTTCTTAAGGCATTACTATAAATAAGACTCATTGTAACTAGGGCTCTTCTTCTTTTTGTGGCAGACGGAAGGCCCATATGCTCACGCTTGTGTGATAATAAAGAGTGGCTCAGCTGCTAGATATCATGTATTTGGTATGTAATTGCCTATTGTCCTGCACTAATATTGCTGATATTTCAGCAACCACAACAGCAATTTATGTTTGTATAAATTTAAATGCATTTTAAATTAAATAATCCTGAAACTTATGTTACATGCTACATTATTTACTATTACATTTAACATACACACTATGGATGCAGCATCACTGATAGAAGTATATCGGCAAACACTTCACCAACCAGTTGTCACATATGTATGAATCAATGACACTGTGTTTTCAGAAACCTGCCCATTGATTTTTCCTATAACTCCCACTAAGACAGGCAATTAAGCATCATCTAATTTAGACCTTCAGAGTACTTCAAAAGTGGAACTTGTTATCAAATGCAAAAATATATGCAGCAATATAGGCTCAATAATCGACAGCACAAGATCATGGTTTTACCATCCAGTGCACTGCAGCACAACATTCTGGACATGGTATTTCTTTTAGCCTGTTACATACAGTGCATCCCTTTGAGTATTACACAATCCTCATCAAAATTTAAAATGTAAATTCATTCATTTTAAATGTAAGCTCATTGTGAATGCTATAATATGATTCATTCTTGCCTGCACATTACAGAGGAACCACTGGCAGAACTAAAATAAATAATACTGGGATATTACACCAGTTTTGCACATGAAGGTCTGTTTACTCATTAGCCAGTAAAAAAATGTTGTTTATTGTCTTCAGTGGCTCTGGAGGATCTTTCAAAAGTCTAAAAAAATCTAACCTTGGATGTGTGAGGCTTCAAATATACTATTTTTTATAATAGTCAATCATGATGTTTAGCAATATGTTATGGGCTTTTAATGGGCAGACAGGGACTCAGAAAAGGTACACTTAAGTAGCATTTTGGGAGATGTAGTAAGCCTATGCAGAGGTTTGTATGCTTAACTCCGTGGGACTAAAGTTCATGACATCTCAGTTGTTTCAGCTTTTACCCTTCTTTCTTTTAATACCCCTCTCTCGTCTTCCAATTTGCAACATTCCTGTGTACCCCTTTAAATCTCTGGGCAAAAAAATGCATGCATTTCTCATGCAAAACAGTATTGCCATGACGACCAGTCCGCCCGAATAAAAAAAAAAAGAGAGATAGAGATGCCCCAATCCCCCCAAAAAAGAAAGACAGAAAAAACAGAAAATAATCTCATCAGCGACACCTCCACCCGCCCGAGTTAAACGCGGACTTGAGTAAGAACTTTTCTGTGTGTTTGTGGTTGCGGGAATAAGACGCAGAGTTGGAGCTCCTCGGTCCCCGCGCTCAGTGGTGCTGATGAGAGAGGATGTGAGTCGCCCCGCCCCCAGTGAGAGAGAGAGAGAGAGAGAGAGAGAGAGAGAGCAGGGATGAGAGGAGACAGTGATGCAAGACACTGCCGACCGGACCAGTGTGGAATATCCTCCCCATTTACAACTCCCCATCTGTTCTCCAGCGCTCAAACTGCACCTGAGTTGGCTTTTAGGGCACCTGAAACAAGAAACACTCTCAGCCGGTTTCCTTTTTTCTTTTTGTTTTACATCTTTTTTTTTTTTAATGAATTTGGCTTTGTATTTGTAGTCTCTCCCAAAACTCGTAGTTGCCCATTCTCCCAAATGCTTCGCCTGCTAGTGTCGCCTTGCATGTGATTACAATCGGCTGGTCTCAGCCTGCGTCCAGGTGCTTTACGGTGGGAAAAGGGGCGATTTTATCTTTTCTTTTTCTTTTTTGTAAATCCACATAAAGAAATCCCTTTTTACCTTTTTGGAAGCGCGTCCAGTTTATTCTCCACCATGGCTGATGCTAACGCGGAATGCAATATCAAGGTGTTGTGTCGATTCCGTCCACTGAACAAGTCCGAAATTATCCGCGGAGATAAGTTCATCCCCATATTTCAAGGAGAGGACACTGTCATCTTCGGGGTAAGTTATTTCTAACGATGCCTTTCCTCCTTTTTTTGCCACCTCTCCATGCAGTCGGTGAACGCTAGGGGTTACACTTCCCATCTCACAACACACACCAAACACCGGCCAGACAAGTCTGGAGGCTGAGAGGCTTCTGACAGGGATCAAACTAAGTATAGCCCCTATCAGTCTTCCTATCAGCATGTTGCATCGTCTAGGTGCGCCTTGCTTCCATTAAAGAGCAACAAGGCTTCTTGATATCTGTCATTTCTAGGCTGTGCTTTGCACACACACACAAAAAGGAGGCTGGATCAAACTGATGAATTGCCACTCATGTCATGTTTTTGGATCATTTGCCAGAATCATCCTTTTCTTATTGAAATTCAGCCCAGGATCAGAAAACTCCACAATCCTGAGTTTTGCAGGGATGATGAAAAAGGAAAAAAAGAGAGAAGTACTTGGATCTCGCACCTTAGTGATCCTCACTGTGGCTCAGTATTTTCTTCTTTTGTATTATTGATCTGCTGGATTTTTGGTGGTGTTTCTAGCCTCAGAAAATGACACAGCGTTGATTGATGGTTGGTGGTGTGTCTTTGCAGTCAACCCTTAATGCACCGCTGAATGATCAGGTGGCGCAAATCTACTGAGAGTCATGATAATGCTCTGTGGGTTGTTTCTGTCTACTGAATGGATTTTGGCTTTGTCTCAGTGTGAACTGAAGGGCAGCTGATGATTACTGTCACTGCTTTGGAGCGGGCAATGAAAAATGAAGCAAGCTATAAAATATTTAACAATCTGATGGATACATGGCTGAGGCTGAGCAGGTTAACACTGGGAGATTAGAGCGCTCTAAATGCAAATGTTCTCATTGTTTAGATGTAAAGCACTTCTGGGCCAAGGCTAACATACACACACACATACACACACACAAATGTATAAATATGTATACAAGCATGTGCAGGATGAAACATGCCCATATAGGTAACTGTATATGCACACAGCTCACACACATACATATAACACACATATACATACAGAGAGAGAGAGAGGAGAGAGAGAGGGAGAGAGAGGTCCACACCCATTTGCCCTGAGGGTTGACTTCAAGTGATGATGAAGACAGCAGAAAATCCCTATCGGCTTACTCTGTTGTCTCTCTCTCTCTCTCTCTCTTACACACACACACACACACACACACACACACACTCACACACACACACGTTAAAATGCAAGACAGCTTTGTTGTGGTAGATATCCCTGCGCAACTGTCGTGTATATCCTGGTTGTAGCAGCAGGATGTCTTCCCCGAGCAGACTGAATGCTCATTATCACATTATTTTGATGCTATTTGGGAAAGGCAGGTCAGAATTACAACAGCTTGAAACCATTCATTCCTGCATCAACCACAGCAGCTGTATTTCAGTGTATTCTGGGTGTGATTGAAGGCAGCAGAAGAATGAAAAATCCCCTCTGATGCTCATTCTTGTAGCTTATGAGGTAATTTTAAACAACGGCGTGTCAGTTTTAAAGTCTGCCAGATATTGTGAGTCACTGTTTTAAATGATTTATTTGAAGTCAGTGCTTAAGACAGAGGAAGTGCATACTTCATAATAGTCTGCAGACGATGACATTTGGAAGAAGCATGTGCAGAACTGAAGTCAAATCATATTACCTAATTAAGGCAACTGTGATATGTCTCTGGAAAGACAATATACACACTGTACTGCTGTCGCTCGGTACCGACACTGCTGTATGGCAGCAGGAGCCTTCAAAACCAATGCCGTCTGGAAACAGAAGGTGCAGTTTTCATCTTTCTGAATGTGATTACCTTGGAGGTGTGTACGATGGGAGGGGATGTATTTTAGGTGTGCAGATGTATTCAGAGTGTGTATATTCAACTTGTAGCAATTGGAATGCTCTTGGAGGAAGTTGTAAAAAAAAAAAAAAAAGAAGAAGAACAACAACTCCTTCGAGTTAAAATGCTACGGCTATCAGTTTGGATTAGGATTTGAAATATCAGGCAAGCAGGCATGCAGGCATGCTGCAGGGACCCTGTGGCGACAACCAAGCGCTTGCGTTCTGACGGCTGATAAAAACAATTCGCATCTGGGCAGCGCTGATGGCCCCACATTTGTCTGCTTGAGGGAAGCTCCTTCCAAGACTTGTTAGCTGACAGAGGCAATGATTTGAGTTGTTGAGTGATGGTTCACCTGCACCTGGGTGACAGGCAGGAGGAGACTTCGAGAGATTGAAGATCGAGGAAGGTAGTGGGTGCTCTGAAGGTGTGCTCTGAACTGATGAGGGAACATCTCTGGGGCCTCAGAACACTGGGGATGGATTATGTTAGCTAAAATGTGGAGTGTTGTCACGCCAGTCAGAGGTGGAAGACTCCTAAATCACATTGGATGAGAATTTTGATGACTTGAACTCAGACTAACACATGAACTTGACGACCGTTTTTAGTCTCCACCATCTCCTGAGGGAAATATTTGTCTCCTTGGCTGCTGAATGCTCCATTATGTTCACTGGCTAATCACTAACTGGTCACTAATTGCGTCTGTCTGCTGTTTGCTCCTGGACAGGCAGTCTTTTCTTTCTTTTTCTTTTTTCTTTCTGCTCTCTGCAGCTGGAATCAAGGTGAGACTGAATCAAAACAGAGAAGTTGCAGACTACAAAACCAAAATGTTGAAAGATGGTAAAACGTTCCATGACATCAAGGGAAACTGCAGAGTATCTTTGGGTTTGTCTGTGTTTAAAGCCTTGTTGCATCAGTCATCTGATCCATTTCTAATATCAGAGTGTGATTAGTCCGGCTTTAAACTCAACTTTCTTGCTCAGGAAGGAATCTGAGCACTAAGAGCTCAACTCAGTTTGTTTCAATTTGACTCAGACACTAGGGACTTGACTTGAACTTTGTCTTTGGTGACTTCATTGCCACAACAGAAGACGCTCCCTGCTGTATCCACTTAACATCAGCAGTGAGGAATAATTTTTCCAATGTGTGGAGCAGCAGTGTAAGATGAGTGCAACAAGCATGTAAAACTCAACAGCAGCACAAACACACTCTGAAACCAGAAATACAGCAAATGTTTGATCATAAAAGAAATAGACATTTGTATCAGTAAAACAAACCTTTCGCTGCACACTCCTAAGTTACACAGTCAGGTTTCTCAGCAGTTCCTTGAAGCAATTTCAGATGGTGCAACATCATCTTTCTCATGAGTAATTTTAATGACAATAGCAATATTTCACATCCCGACCTGTGTTGCATGAAACTTAATGTGTTTATTATTATTGATTTGTTTCTCAGGTCTTTTTTCATCTCACGTGCGTGGCCACCTGTGGAGCCCTGCAGGGCTGAGTGGCTGTGTGACAGTAATAACCATACTCAGTCTGTACTGCCCCAAGGCATGGCCTTTGTGTTTGCTCCACAGTAGAGTGACACAGCTGTCTCTAGTATTTCACTGTCTGAAATAATGCGCCGTCACAGGGGCCAGATTGTCCCTCCTAATCTTCTGGCAGGCAAAAAAGACTGCCACGATGAATCACGCTTTGGATTCAGTTCTATGAATAAATAAATGATCACGCCCGCCTCAGAGGCTACCAAGATAGAGATTTTTTTTTTCTCTCTGGCTTGCAGGCGATGACATATAGATATCACATGCTTGCGCCATATGAGCTGTAAACACGTGCTCAGCTTATTAAAAATGGATGCTATGCATATATGCATCACACCAATGTGGCAGTATGTGATGATAAGGTACAAGTTAGGAGAAATAACTGCCACTTCTGATCGGCGCTTTTCCCTCCATGATTGTTCATTGTCATATCTCCTTAAGCTGCAAGAGCTTTATGACTCTCACAAGTACTGGAGAGGATAAACAGCATCATTTTCATTCCCTTTGTCCAAAATGAAATAATTTTATGGTTCATTTGGCAACTGTTGTTGCAAACCCTGGTGATTATTTTTAGCTGTGCGCTTAGGCAGAGTTTAACTTCAGGGGGTACGGTTGGATGACATAACTTGTTAACACAGATTATTAGACCCTTCTCCGTTCCTAACTATTTTTAATGACCAAGAGAAAATGCTTAAAATGACCACCGTGGATTTTTCTCTGCTGCATCTCTTCAACTGCAGGTCGTTGTGTATCTGTACGAAACTGTCCCTTTCAGTCCTTTTCATCAGATTAGGGCACCAATTTTAATGGGGCTACATCACAGTGCACAGCCAGACTGATTTTGTTTTAGAACAAAACACAGAAACAAATATCATTTTCCTTTTTGTTACTCAGAGCTGTCGGCCATTATCCCGTCAGACTCAACCGTGGGGTGTTTGTGTGTGTCTGTGTGTATATGCTGAGTGGCTGTGCTGACTATAGTTTAAAACACTCATTATAACAAGTCCCCAACCTCTACACTGACCTTCCCGTCATAGTCACGTGGAGCTGCAAGATTTTTGTGTTTTTTGCTGGCCTTGATAGATGGTGGGGAGGGTGAACCTGTTTCGATGAAATGGGTCCCTCCACTCGTGTTAGCGAGTCCATTTGAAATGTGCGCATTAAGGAACTATTGATTCTCTATTTTCTGCACACCATTTATAATTCTATGGATTACCTTTCCCTTGCTGCTGTTCACTCACATGCTTACAAGGCTATTATAGAAACCCCAGGCTGTTAAGGGTTGCTTATTCATAGCTGAGAAATACCCCTTGTTTACATTCTTAGGAGGAATAGAGGATTAGAAGAGACTTGTCAAAAGGTTCATAGAGTACATTCTCCACTAAAGCGAACAATTTTGTTCTTGGGCTTTGGGCATTGTTTTCTCCTGGAAACTTTTCCTGAGATTCGTGAAAATGAATAAGGATCATATGGCGTGCTACTGAAAATAGGCATGTAATTTCGTTAAAAATTAACCCATCATTCATCAGCAGCCACTTCTTTATGAGGTATCTGGGTTCTGATGGGGCTGTGGCACTTTCCCTGTATGATGATCGGCTGAAAGCTGATTCTCCTTTCTTCTCCTGTCCCTTTCTTGATTAGGCACCGCGGAAGAAAATAGGAGGAGAAAACAGCTGCTGTTGAAACAAACTGTTGACAGTGCATGTCGGGCGCAGCGTAAAGTCATCCACCTGTCTCGTAGCTTTTGTTATTTATAGTTCCACTGGAGCTGTTTCTCCTCAAGGATATTTTGTTGCAGCGGCTTTAACTGCCTGCAAAAGCCAAACAGAATAAAAAAATGGAGGTCCAAAGCCCCCCCCCCCCCCATGTATGCTTTAGTGCTCTAATTCTATCTCTGCAGTGCACACACCCGATCCAATTAGGGAGCGTAATGGGATTGCTGTGTAGGGTCAAGATCTGCGCTCATTTCTCCCGTTGGACACCACCATCAGAGCAGCTACCACTGGGATCAGACCTCATCCTCTCCCACCCTCTCTCTGTTTCTCCTCCTCCTCCTCCTCAATACACACTTCACTGTATAGCTCTCCGTATAGCTGTATTTCATGGTTTAATGATCCTGCTGCTCATTTCCCCGTGACTCAGCAGCAGTTTTGGGAAGATGTGAGAGGAGAGGCTCAGTGTCGCCTGTCATCTCATTAAGTTAGATACAGGTTTCTAGCAGGTTTTAATACTGGCAAGGGTGGGATGCTCCTGTCAGTCAGGAGTCTGGATGTTAAGGGATCAAGTAACTTTGGTGAAGTTCATTTCACAGCAGTCAGCCCAGAGCTGTGAGAATGTACAAAATGAGAAACAAACTCACTGAGATTCATTTTGTCCAATTTCAATAATATAATCAATATTTTAGTAGCAGCTGTTCCATAGCTACCTTATATTATTTCAAACTAGGGAACCTAATCTATATATCCCTAGCCCATACCAATAAAGGCTGCCAGCTCTCCTTCTCATCCTAACATTATACTGACACCAATTTAGTCAGCAGCTGCACTCAACAGCATATTAGCTGCCAGTTCCTTCTGCTCATCTTTATTTTTACTCAGCGTGCACACATGCCAGGGTTAGATAAGCTTGTGCCAGTTTGTCAACACTTTTCCTACCCATTTCCCCCCCTTTATGACAGAAGTGGGCTGTGACTACCAGGCTTTTAGCTCCAGGGAGCGTTAATGGAGCATCTTCTCCTCGTTAGCCACGGTCCTGCCCAGGATGCTGCCTGGTCCCCACGTCTGCCCTCTGTGTCTGCGGGCAGCGCATCGTAACCGAGTGCACATGTTCACACACATGTGTGTGCAAGCCAAGACCCCGAGCAGTTGATGCTATATTAGCAGGGTAACAGGACAGCATGGAAATCCCAAGGAGATGAAAGGAGTATCCCTGCCCTCTGCATGGCTGCGACTTCTGTTTCCTTCAGTTAATCACAGTTCAGTTTATTGATCTAGCACTTGAGAACACTGACATCCTCTCTAGGTCAATGTTTCCTTTCCTCTCAGGGGGGCCATGATTTCAAAAAAATTTTTCTTTACTGTTTTTCGATCTAGGTTAATCTAATTTAGGTGATTTTATTCAAAATACATTGCATAACAGAGACTTGGAAAGTGTTAGCAAATATAAATTTCAGGCTCTTTTTAATCATTGCATGGTCTGGGATTGGTCCCAGCGCAGATCTTTAGAAACACTTCTCCAGGCTACAGAACCATGATGCTGTGTCTTTGTGGCTCCCAGTGGATATATCAATAATCACAACAAAAGGATTTTTTTCCCGCTTTTTTTTACTTCACCACTTCTATCTCCCAGAGATTCTAATTAATTGCATGTTATGCAAACTCTTAATACCATTCACTTTTATTTCCTGGAGGCCTTTTTATTATCCAAATTACCTTACTCCACAGCTCTGTCATTAGTTGTAGCTGAATTACAAAGAGAATCCAAATAACCGTGTTGATTTTTACAGCAAAATTCACTACTAGTTCTTGGATTGCTTCATTTTAGTTTAATAATTGCTGTCAGCGCTCACAAGTTGATAAAAATGTGTGCTTATGTCATATTTTTATGGCTTCTTACCCTTTATGGTCTAATCTATTATTCATTCCCTGGCACATGTGGTCATTAATGTGGCTAATATTAATGATGCAATGCAGCTCATTGACATAGTTGGTGGATTGCTGCACACGTCTTTTTCTGCCACTTGTGCTTTTGAGGATCAGTCACAGTGCCAAGGCTCTTGATTCAGATTTAATTGAAACTGTGGACCAGGACCACACAAAACCTCTATTTCAATTTGGCACAGTGCAGGAGATGTCTGCGGTTGTTGCATTATAAGTTGCCTGCCTTATCATTTCATTGGAACATTACTTCTCGCCTAAATTCAGTCGATGCAGTTGGCTCATGGGTTCACGTATAAATTGAATTACTGGTAGAGAGGAATTGAAAAAGAGAGTGTCACTGGTGCAAGTTGATGTGGAATATCGTTATTTCCCCTTACAAAATGTATAATATTTTTAATAAGAAAAAACATTTAGATAAAATTATATTTGTATTAAATTGATGCACTGTCTATTCCCACAGTGTTAGCAAGTGTTAATTGGGTTATTTTACACATTCAGAGCTATATTAGCACTTAGGCACGAAGCTTTTTTAAGGTAAGCTTGCAGCCTGAAAAACAAGATTGCCTCAGTATAAAATACTAAATGTGTTTGGCTTTTTTCCCTGCTGCCCTGAAGCAGCCCAGGCAGAGACAAAGCTGCTGTTAGGAGTAAGCTTATGTCTTGTGTGAATTAATTTTGACTTATGCGCAGGTTGAGCTGAATGCAGGTGGCTGCTGGCTGAAAGAGAGGTAAAGACTTCAAGTCCTTAGATATTTCGTTTGACATCAAATATTCCCTTTGAGGGGGAGCTCAGCTAATAGCCGAGTTCTCAGACTGTCTTAGGTTGTGATCGAAGCTCTTTGCTCCAGGCTGAAGTCGCTGGTCGCAGTTCATGTCAGACAACTTATTTCTCAAGGTTCATTTCTTGTCTTTTTTTTGTTTTTGTCTTTTTTGTAGGATTTCTTTAAATCGATTACATAAATAACTGGAAGACATGGGAAGGCAAAAGGTCCAATCAAATGTGACATCTCTGGAAAGGGCTAGAACAGTCAAAGTGTCACTTAGGTGATGAGGCGTCTTCATCACCGCAGACAAGTGTTTTCCTCGCTCCCTCTTTCTCTTTCCCTCCCTCTCCCTCTCTTTTCTATTCTCTCAGTCTCTGCAGTATCTACGTTGCCAGTCTATTTGAGCTTGGTATCATTTTCTGTGTGCTCTGCTGTTAAAGGTTGTTCTGGGCTCTCCTGGGTGTATGTGTGCGCTTGAGGTCTTTTCCACACAATAAAGAGATTAGGGCTGTGTTATTTAAAATCTTGAGATCCCAGTGCTGATATAATATCCGAGTTTCAATGCGGATACCAAAATGATGCCTTATTCAACACCATACATTGGAGAAGTATAATTATGTTTTATAAAAAAAAACAACAAATTCAACAATATCAGAGTTATCAAATGTTACATGTTTTTAGACTGATTTCACACTTGTGTCTGTATGATGAAGCTACAGACGGCAGTGAATATGGTTAGCTTGGCATGAAGGCTGAAAACACAGAGAAACTGTTTGCCTGGCTCTATCTGAGGTAAACAAAGTGTGCCTATCAGCTCTTCTAAAGCACATTTATTAGCACATTATACTATCTATTTCTGGTTGTCTGGCAATGTGACGGTGATGACAAGACTCCAGGAAGTCACTGCTCATGATAGTCCCACATATAACAAGTGGTAAAACAACAACCTGTCATTTTTACACATTGATTTTTACATAATATCCATAAACAAGATATTAAGTGTTAATTATTCAGCTTTAAGGGAGCTGTTGACGTCTGTTTCTAGCCTTTGTTGTTAAACTTTGGCTAATCAGCTGTTGGCTGTAGATTTACTGTACAGACATGAGATTATTATCGATCTTCTCATCTCATCTAACCCTCAGCAAGAAAGCTAATAAGCAAATTTCCCAAAACTTCAAACTGTTTCTTTAAAGACTGAACACATTGAGAATTATCTCATGGATCTGCAGCTCTCTTGGCTTTCTAACAAGTTTCAGCTCACTGTTTGGCCGTCCAGCCCTCAACTTTACTGTTTTGGTTCCCTCTCATTGCTCTCACCAGTTTCAGCTGCAGCTGGCAGCTGTTCCTGTAAAAAAGCTCTAACAAGCCACTGTACATTATCTGCTCACCGCCAATCAGCAGGCTGACACGGTTGGCAACTAACTGCTGAACATAGTGGAGCATTTAGCAGAAAAGAGGCAGGTACTTCCCTCGGGAGTGGATGGAGACCATAAACAGAGCAAAAAGCTAGAATATTGGGCTTAAATTCTCCAGGTGGCCATAACCAAAACTCCAAATGAAAGATAATGGATAAAATGAAATCAGGATCTACCTTATGTTTAATAAGCAGAGAAGACTAAGAACATGGATAGATATTCGATGCCAGCTTACAGAACATGACAGTTTCTGAGATTCGGATACTACAGACTCTTTTAGGTTTGTGCCAAAGAAGCCTTGAGGCTTAATATCCATCCCTAGAAGACAAGCTGGTCGAGCCGCGGTGGCACTCCTAAAATGGATGTGTCATTTTCCAGACACACAGAGAATTCAATTGTTTTTCACATTGAATTTTTCAGCATGTTTATTGCTATATTCTCTCTATCTTGCTGTCATCTCATTTCATCTGATGTGATTTGCGTTCTCACGATCAGTTACTACTACTGCTCTCCTCAAATGGATGTTGATGAGCCCCCAAAACTCCTTTTTCTCACTTCCCTAATGTCCATAGGGAGATTGATGGTGCTCCTATTTTCTGTTCTGAAACTCAGTGAACAAAGCCCAATCCTTCTTTCCCTCTGTTCTCCACTCCTCTGTCTCCTGTTTCCCCCCACTCGTCCTGATAAATTATGCAGAGCATTTCACTTTGATGGGAGACTAATTGCTCCACTTCGATGTGTGAATCTTAAATAAACAACTTGATGCAGGAAAATCAGTTAAATTATTAGATGAGTGTTAACAATGTAATGTTGGGTGGTAAACTTTGGTTCCCTAAGCTAGTGATTAAGTAAAATAGCTACAAAAAGTACAAGATAGCTTCAAGACAACTTAGTAATAAACCACCACCATCACATCTCTGCACTCAGTCTTCACTACTGTATATCTGAGAGCCGCTTTGTCCTCGAGGCACTGTGCCAGTCGCCTCTGCTGTCAGCAGGGTGAATTAGGAAATACAGTAATGTTTGGTAATATTGTGTGACTGGAGCTTTTGCAGTTGTGAGGGGTTTTCTGTTGTCGAGAGGATCGCTAATGATGCTGTTATCTGGGGCTCGAAGCCTGATTAGCTTGATGGATGGAGCAGACACTGGCAGCCTCGACTCCTTTCTCCTGTCAGTCTCACTGTGCTTGTGTGAGCATTTATGTGTGTGAGAAAAGCGAGGAGAGTTGATGAGTTTTTTGGTGGTGGTGGTGGGGGGAGGGGGGAGGCATGGCGGCTGACAAAGACCGACACTCACACACACAGAGTCTGATAAGAGAAAAAAGGACCACCTTCCCCCCTCCTCCTTTTTTCTTCTCTGCCTCCAATTGAGCTTACACACTACCGCCAAATCACTGCAAAGGAGCCATGGAGCAAAAAGTGAGCAGCTGCCTGATTGTCAGCCCACTAGTGTGTAGGAGGAGGAGGAACACACGCCTAAGCTTCTTCTCATCCAGCTGCCTTTAAAATATTTAGCTATATATCTCCTTGTTAGTGGGAGGGACACTTTGGTGTGAAACTAGATAGAATGCGGGATGTGACAAGAATTAAACCTCGCTGAATGGGAGGTAGATGCGCATTGGTGCCTGTGTTGGAAAGTATTGTTCCCTCACAGCAAGTATTGGCAGTCACAAAATATTCACCATATGCAGAGGGAGTTCTCTTGTAGATATTGTTACTGTATCTTGCAGACTGCCCTCACCGGAAAAAGGAATTAAGGCATTGGTCAATTGTTCAAACACTTAAAATGAGCTATGTTTGCATTTTCCTGACAAGCGACCTTTTGTGGCTGTGTGAATAATTCCTGTTGTAGTAAAAGGTGGATGAAGCATGAGGTGCTTATACTGCAGACCTCTTAGGCAGGAGACTGGGGTAGATGGTGTGCGACTTGACATAGGAGAGTGCTGTTTGCATCCTGTCTCCTACTGACTGTCAGTGTTTGTTTCGCACCCATGACTGATTTGTTTGAATCGTGACCATCACGGTCATTGCTCCCCTCAACCTCAGAGGTGTCCTGTGGAGTTTCTACAAAGTTTGCATTTCTCACTAAGTATATTCATGGCGTCTAACAAACGAGCAATGACGATTTTTTTTTTTTATATTTTAAAAATCAGATTTTTTGAATGTTTTCTTTTATCCATACTACTGCAGCAGTCTTCCGTCTCATCTACTCTGGTGTGTTGCTTGCTACATTTATTGGCACATGGCTGCCAACAACTGTCAGTCAGTAGAATAGCATGTAACTGGCAGCAGGATTGTGTAATGTGCCACTGTTCTACTTCACAGGGTACCTTTACAACCAAGTAGCTCTACCTGCCTAAACCTAATGAGAACTTAACCATCTAGTTGGCAGATTAAACGCTGAAATGATTCCTTTTTAATCACAGTATTGGCAGGGCTATGAAAGTGTTGGCTGGTCTGAAGAGATGAAAGGATGTAGTCTACTGACTCTGGTGATAATCTAACTTTTTGTCAAGCTGCACAATGAGGTTGATATTTGTGGTTTTGAGGAAAACGTCTTAATGAAGATTGGTTGGATTGCCATGAAAGTGGGCACAGATAACCATGGTGTCCAGAGGATGTGTCCTAATGACTTGATCCCCATACATTTTGTGTAACACCCCCAAAAGGTCAAAGTCACCCATCCATCTTGAAATTGGCGTGTGATTTTTAGTGAAACATCTCAACAACTATTGGATGGATTGCCATGAAATTTGGTAAACACATTTATGCCACCCTCAGAAATAATAACCTTGCAGTAACTTTGATGATCCTTTAACCTTTCACCTAATGCAATAAAAACTAATAACAATCCATTTTCCTCAGCTATGGTCTGTGTCTAGTTCTAACTAGCAAATGTTGGCATGCTAACATCTAAATTCAACATCTGCTGCTTTCGTCCCCCTCTTTCTTCATTTCCGTGCTCGTTAACTCATTTTCCTGCCTTCACTTGATTGTGTAGTTAGTTCTCCACATCCCCTCTTGTGTCATTTTTTAAATCTTGATTGTGAGCTCACTCTCTCTGTCTCTCTTCTTGCTGCTGTTTATGCAGATTGTATGTCTTTATTTTTCTACTCTCATCACTTCCCTTTACTGATTATTCTCTCCTTGTCTTGGTTCTGTTCGGCTCATTTGTCTTTTTTTCAGCTATTCTTTTCCCACTCTCAACGACTCTCTTATTTTCTGTTTATTATTGCAGTTTCGAATTTGTTCTCTCTCTCTCTCTCTCTCTCTCTCTCTCTCTCTCTGCCTGTCTGTCTCTTGGTCCCTCTCTCTCTTTCTCTCTCCGCCTGCAACCCACCGCTTCTTTGTCTCCTGGCAGACAGCAGCAGATTGCAGGCTGGACAGGGCATGTGGGTGTTTGACATCGCACACAAAGCTGAGGGCCACGTAAATTGTCTGCATGTAGAAGCATAACATGATATATATTATCTGCACAAATGCAGGCATGCACAAACACACACTTTGCTTCCCATTTCAGCCTTTTAGGTCAGTATAGATGCACGAGATTGGAAAATATATTTGTTAAATCAAACACGCAGACAAACAAGTGTTTCTATAGAGACGGACATGCAGATGGAGAGCTTACAGGATGTCTACATTAATGCTATTATCATATTTATGCAGAACAGGACAGATTAGTGCTTTTAAGAGTGGGACAAGCAGAAAAAATGATTGGCAAAGGGCTGTTTATCATCCAGCTTATATAACTGACTCATTTTATTCACCCCACTTGAAGACCACATCATGATTTCTTCCACCCTCCCTCTCGCTTTGTTATTTAGTGTGCTTTGCATGTGTGCGCTGTGTAGCATTACAAATGGCTCATTGGAAACAGAGTCAGCCCTAATCAGTTCTGATGGGAAGCTTGTTTGTACCTGCAGCTGTGATTACAGAACTTGAAAACAACGGCTAAACAGTTCAGCTTATTAAGAAACAGAAGAGAAATACGCAAAATGGAAGCCTGGATTCTGCCAAAGTGTCTCCACCCTCTGTCACAAACAAATTATTTTATGCAAAGCTAGAACTCTAAAGTGGGAGGTCATTGTGGAAATGTTCCCACTCAGTGTCTTACTCTGCAGTAATGCTGCCTGATTTTAAGCTACAGCTCTTGGGAGTGGTACAAATTGTATTTTTTCCTTCCTCAGTGGCTTTTTTTTTTTTTTATAAAATAGAACTGTAGCAGTGGCAAGTGAAAAACCTCTACTCTCTTTTGACACAGTGAAATAGCAAGCGAGAGGAGAAAAACATATAATCATGTAACCAATTAAATCTTTACTTTCTTGCACAAATTCGTGTCATGCACAAATTGACAGATAATGCAACGCCTTAAAACTGAATGTGACTTGAAAACAAACGATAAATGTGCTTGTGAACTGAAGAGGAGCATGATAAATTGTGAGTTATACTACAAAATAATCCATCCTTGAAAGCCCAGGACAGAAGTTTTTATTCAAACCACTGATAAATTTGTGTGCATTGGGATTTTCTGTCTAGCTTCTTGTTGAATGTGTCATTTAAAAGGCTGAGAGGCAGCAGGGCCATATGTAATACATGGAGGTGCAGGGGATTATCGGTGTATTTCATCCCAGACTGCTGGTGCAGACATAATCTTGGTTTAGAACATGTACTGACTAAAATGTCATTTTCTTTATAGTCGATTATATAACTGTAAAACGCGTTAGCAAGGCAATTTCTGAGCACATTAGGACCAATCAAAAATAATAACGTGCAAGATGGTGCGCTGGCAGCTTGCTGGAGCAGCCCTCACTCTCTTTTCCTTTTTTCTAATCTGTTTAAATCCATATGCTTTTTTTTATACGTCTCTCTCTCTGTGGGATCAATAAAGTTTATTTTATCTTGATAATAATGTGCTTCCCATGTAGGAAAGTTATCTTCAAGACTACAAGATTCACTGCGCTTGTATTGGATTTAATGCCTTCCTTTATGTAACATAGAACTTCCTCCTCCTATTCACCCTCAGGACAATAAGGATAGAACGTAAAGCTGTTGCTTTGTGGCCAATATAAATCCTTTACTGTCAGTCACAGGATGAGGTACCCTTTGAGAAGTATGCAGTCTGTCTGCAGGCTGAGTCACTTTTCTGTGGTTGATTATGGGTCAAGACCCAAGATGAGTCCTCTGTGGTTGTGTTTGGCTCTCCGCACTTCTAATAAATCTAACTTGACTGAAATAATTTGACGCATTGCGCACTCTGCAAATTAAACCAAGGAACTGCTGTGTCTGAGTGGTTACGTGGTTTAAGATGTGACATTAGATTACAACTGGAAGCCTTTGTAGCATGTCATTACCTGATCTCTCTCCATGTTTTATTTCCTGTCTTCACTCTCACTTTAAGACCAAAATGCCATGAAAAGAGTTAAATATAGCTCACTTACTTGAAAAACTCATGTTGAAATATTTTACCATCAAAGCCACTTTCATGCAGTCAAGTATATACCATTGGTGTTCAAAATGGCAGTCATTCAACCAATACAATACAATGAGTGCAGCAAAAGAATATGAGTACAACTTAAGAGTGAAGGTTAGAGCTTCTGTTTAGTTTCTTGACAGCGTTTCTTAGTGGATGTCTGCAGAGTTCCTAAGTGGTCCAGGCTGTCTTGTTCAATCGCAGACACTGCCGCTGTGAAAACATATATATTCATCCCTACATCCACCCACCCACACATGCATACATACATGGAATTGGGCCTATTAGCAGCCAGCCATGTCTTATTAAGCAGACTAGACTGCTCTCAGTCACTGTGCACATCGCCAGAACTTGGCATTAATTGGTTGAGTAGCTATCCAAGACTTCATGTCGAATTAGCATGTCGCTGGTTGGCTGACTTGTTTGGTTTTCTCACTGACGAACAGGCTGGTTAACTGACACAACGCCCACTTTAGTCAGAAAAACAGACTCCTTTCTTCTCTCCTTCTCTCTCATACTGTCTCTCTCACATGCAGTCGTTGGTTTCAGGTCATCTACTTTCTTCTGCCCCCCCTCCACTCTTCTGCTCTACTCCTCCACTCCATTTCTCCTCTCCACTCTCGACTTCACTCTTCAAGTCCTTGAATGATGCCTCTAATGGCTTCACCTCAGATGTGATCTGTCTCCCTTGAGGTCACGCAGACTTTTGCCCAAGGCTTCATACTGCGCTGCAAAATTTCAGAACACCCACAGCCTCTCAAAAGCAGAGAATACAGACAAGTAAATTAGACAACAACTTGCTCTCAGGGTGCATACCACTCAGGAGAGACAGATGGGCCTCTTAACGTGATATATGCACTGCTATTCATGCCCAGCATACACAGATGGACACAGCGTCCATAAAGCATGTTCACTGCGTGTTCAGGAAATATTGATTTAGTGCTTTTTTATGGAGGCAATATGGCTTTACATAATGTTTTAGTGATAAAAATGATGTGTGAAGTCTCCCCCTCTCTCACACACAACGTTGTGCTCTGCTTCGCAAGCTTCCCAGGGCGATTTTTACAGCGAGTCACGAGGGAGGTTGAGGCGTTGACAGTAATCTAATGCACTCTCTAAACTGTCTGTGTCGTTGTGTAACTGACGGTCTTTGTGTTGGCCTTCACAGGGGAAGTCGTACGTGTTTGACCAGGTGTTCGCCACCAACACCACCCAGGAGCAGGTCTACAACACCTGCGCCAAGCAGATTGTCAAAGGTGAGTCACATGCACAGATTGTTCCAAGATGCATGAGGGGCACGAAAGCTGAGGGAGAGAGCCAATATGCTTCGAATCACCATATCCTTGGGTTCCCCTTATCAGCTTTGTCAGATTACACTCTATTCTCTGACTGCATGCATCAGAGGCTGCTCACAAGCAGTGAGAAAACCAATTTTCATGATATGATGTGGTCACACAACCTACAGGTATGAGCATCAAAATGCACTGATTAACAAGATGCATGCTTATCACAGCACGACGGGACTGACGTTTCTAGAGGGCCCAAGATCAAACGCAACCAATAACCCCCCCCCCCCCGAGAGTCAGAATCTTCTTTCGTTTGCCCCTCCTTCTGTCTGCATCTCCCTACATCTGTCTGCCTCTTTTTTCCCCTGCATTTTAGCATTTTTTGTGCCACCTTCAAAGCGTATGTGGAACCCCACCCGAGTAGTTTTAGACCGAGCATGGAAAAGAGATTGATTTGGTGAGAAAGGTTACTTACAGAGTGCAAGATTACCACGTAAGCCGAGGAAAGATGAAATAAAAAGGGGAGATAAATTGCAGCGCGGGGCTGGAAGAATTCAAGGTTAGGGATTTAGCAAAATGAAGAAAATGAGATGAAAAGTGAGATTTAAAATGTGGTGGGGTAACAGAGTAGTTGAACAAGGCCAGAGGAAGCTGGTTTGGAGATATATACATGTTTACACTTTCTCTCCTCCTCTGTCTCTGTTATTCTTCTTTCGCTGCCTCTCTTTCTTTGCCATTTTCACAGTGTTTCTCTCACTCTTGTGCTGCCTTTCCTCTCTGTTCTCCCTTTGTGGTGGTCTCTCTTATCTGGTGATCTTATCTCCTGCTGTCTTTATTTCCTTTCAGAGGCAGATTCTTTATTCTTTGTTCTCTTATGTGTCTCATGTTTTCAGTCTCGCTGTGGCCAGCGCGGAGGCTGAGGAAGACATGTTGCTGAGCTGAGAGCTGCAACACAAGTAAAGACAACGTAGGAGAGGGGGGAGGGAGACAGAGCGTGCCTGGTGTTTTCAGCTGAGAGGCTTTGTGATTAGTCTGTGGTCAGCTAACCTGTAGCAGCCGGCCTTTTGGGGTGACTTGTTTTTCTTCATCCATGTTTGACTTTTACCACAGTGGGTTTATTAGACTGGGTCAGCAATATGACATTTAGCCGCTTTCATAACCTCAACTGGCAAGGAGGTGTTGTTTTTCACTGTGACTCCTACCAGATGAATGGAGAGAACAATGTATTTATACTTGCATGGTACTTGACTAAGTGCCTCCTGGTGACTTCAACGCTGCAGGTAGATGTTGTTTATTGTGTTCAGTCTCAGAGGTATTTCAGCACCTAACCAAGCTTAAATACCATGTACGTCTATGTGGATGCAGGCTTTCTGAGGCACAGTTTGGTCTGTCTTTGGAGCAAAGGTCAAAGATATTTGTCTTTGTCTGGGTGCTTGTCTGCCCTCCTGTCTTATTGTTTGCCTGTCTGGCTGAAATCTGTAATTCTGTCAGATTTTCTCTTTGTCTGACACTTCGACCTCCATTCTTCTTTTTCACATTGTTTTTTTCATATTTATGTCTAACATTTCCTCCCTCCTCTTCTTCTCTCATTATAGATGTACTGGGTGGATACAATGGGACTATCTTTGCCTATGGGCAGACCTCCTCTGGAAAAACACACACTATGGAGGTACAGTATTACTAAATAATTCAAATGGTAGACTTCTTACTGTAACACACACACATGCACACAGTGACTTTTTTTGTGCCCAGAGCTTCACCTCCTCTACTCACTCTGACAGTACATCACCCTCCATCACTGTCATCACTCTATATCTCTCTTTACCCGCCTTCTCTAGAAGCTAACCTCCTTTACAACTCTCTCTGGGAAACAACCCTGTTCCTTTTCAAGTCAAACGTCTCCCTGCTCTCCTTTCTTTTACTTTTCTCTCCACTCAATTTGTCCCAATGTCTGCATTTTATCCCGCTCTTCACTCACATATTCTTATCTAGTCTTTTTCTTCTGGTAGGGGAACCTTCATGATCCCCAGGGGATGGGAATCATCCCACGCATCTCAGAGGATATTTTTGAACATATATTTGCCATGGATGAGAACCTGGAGTTCCATATAAAGGTTGGTATGAATTTCCATGCATACATGTTTTGCAGTTGTCACAGAGGGATGATGAACATGCTCAATTTTGCTCTTACATGCTATGATATTTTCAGTGGGAATTTAGCTCAGGCCTCTGATGTAATTGTCACGTGGACAGACCAAATGGAGTCAGCCAAGCATCAATAAATCATGATATATAAACCATGATAATCCTGTAATATTTGTTGGTCTAATTTTTTGGTCTTTGCTGCAGGTCTCCTACTTTGAGATCTACATGGATAAAATCCGGGACCTGCTGGATGGTGGGTTAATGCACTGAACAGATGGCTTTAAAGAAGAGAAAACACAACTCACGCTTGTGTGAGATTTCCTGCATTACACAGTTGAACACTAAGAATAAAAACATGCAGAACCTTGTCTGCGTGTTTTTGTGGTTAAAAATAAATAAATAATTTACATCTATAAGATAATATAGCTAGATAAGATAATATAATATAAGATAGTATTCCCCTAAAGATGAGCTAGCATTGAACATCAGCTAAATTAGGCAGTAAACATCTTTGAGAAATAAATATAAAAAAAAGAAAATAATATAATAACTCAAATTAATCAATAATAATTACTTATAATACATTTTTATTATCAAAACATACCCAAACAAATCTACTCCCTTGGTTGTCATAGTAATATTTGTGAGTTATTATAACGTTATAAAGTTTTAGTGAAGTTAAATTGAAAAAGTAAACAACCATGATGCCTTCCTTTATACACTTCTGCCTCAGACAATAAAGCTTTGTGGTTTTGCACATTATACACACAGGAGCACAACAACATTGCAGCTCACAGTCTTATCACTGAGATATATAACCAGTGTAAAATGATGGAGAGGCCCGGACAGGGGCAGATAGGCAGCATCCTTGTGATTACATCTTTAATCGAGCCAGAGACAGTGGTGAAAGCCCCCATCTGTATGTAGGGGAGTTCACAGCAGCTGAGGAGCATTAAAGCTATGAACCAAAAAAAAAAAAAAAAACAGTCAACAACAAGCGAGATGAATAGAGGCAGCACAGGGAACAAGACCCTGTGGAGGTATTTGCAAAGAGAAAATAGTGACTGTAGAGTGATAAAGCACACAAACACCGAAACACACACATGCACACACACACGCACACAGTCTCTAAGGAAAAAACTGCCCCCACAATCCGGTGAAATTTAATTATCATCGACGAGATAGGACTTTCAAATGTGAAATGACTAATGCAGTTGGAATTGGGGCCAGTAAGTGGCTCTGCCAAAAATTATAGTATTTTGTTCATTGACATTAGTGGAGGCATCTGCTTAACCTCTCTGTGACTTTGGCAAAAAATAATTCATTTCCATTCGTGGCCAGAGTCTCACATATTCTTTCTCACTGCATTAGCAGAGCCTGACTCACATTTATGAAGGGAACATAGCCAGCTCTGATTATAGCTGTGTGCTGTGAGAGTGAAAACACACAGTCACAAGCAGATGCTCATTCGTGCACACACACGCACACACACACACACACACACACACACACACACACACAGACATGCACACAGATAATACTTTTGGTAACATAATGACCTCTCTCCTTGTTTTCCCTCACACTGTAGTGACAAAAACCAACCTGTCAGTGCATGAAGACAAACACAGAGTTCCTTTTGTGAAGGTGAGTCATCAGCGGTTGGACGTGATTCAATCTGACTACTCTCTGTACATAAATTGCTTTATTGATAAAACAATAATTTGTCATAGAAAAATTCACTGTCTACTAAAGAGTGAGATTAAATTATTGATACTAATCCCATATTGTTCTTTTAATATAACTTTTATACAACCAATGTTTCAGCCAGCTCAGCTTAGCTTTGTCAAAATCTACATAACAACACCTCCAAAGGAAAATAATTTGTTTAACCTGAAGAGAAAACCATAGTAAATAGTTCTCTGTGTTATGTGTTATGGTTATTTCTTGGCAGGACTAGTAACTTCAGTCTCCACTGGTTACAGCAGTTTAGAGCCAAGAAACACAATAATAAATAAAAACACAACCCTCCGTAAAACAGTGGGAATAACTTTCGCACTTCTTTGATACACATTAAACAAACAAAACATAATATGCTAGTAGGGGGCTTGTGATACCGTTAGACAGAGCATTGATAGCTGTTTTTCCCTGTCCTCGCCAATCTTTTTATCTTAGCCAGAAATCGAATAAGTGTGCTTAAAGTTCGAAGATACTGATTTGAAATAAGGGCACATTTCTGTCATCTTTCTATGATTTTATGACATAAACATATGTACGCAAAATAGGTCTGCACATGGGGACATTCATTTGCAGATATAGTATGTCTGTTAGTGCATGTGTAAATGTATATAGATGCCCTGATGAATCAGTGCACATGTCTTTTTATAAGGGCTGCACGGAGCGCTTCGTCACAAGCCCAGAGGAAGTGATGGATGTGATAGATGAGGGGAAGGCCAACCGTCACGTTGCTGTCACAAGTGAGTCACCGTGTTGATCTTTGTGATGTTCTGATGCTCACACTGTCAGAAACTTCACGTCAGATTTTTTTTTTTCACTGTTTAAGTATAACATTATTGAGGTGTAAAGGCGAGAACTGCACGTGCAAAGTGAAAATCTCACTTATCAGATGATGGTCTATATAAGGAGTCTGAATTAGAGCCTCTCCTCACTTTGTTCTTTAGACATGAATGAGCACAGTTCCCGCAGTCACAGCATCTTCCTGATAAACATCAAGCAAGAAAATGTAGAGACAGAGCAGAAGCTGTGTGGGAAGCTGTACCTGGTCGACCTCGCTGGGAGTGAGAAGGTAGGACAAATGGGGATTTTTTTTTTCTTTCAATAAAAGCAGGGCTTCGCATTGCTGTAAACTCTCCAACATTCACTGTCAGCAGGTGGGACTGGGACCAGTCACATTTTCTCCAAAATGGTGTTTTCAGACATTAAAGAAGCAGATAAACAGTGAATTAAAGCTCTGAATTTCACCCTTAAAGCATTTGAGGGTTTGGTTTAGTCTGTCGTTGATGCAAGATCAGGGCTAGTGTGTGCTCATTTTGAGGAATCCAATCACCGACTGAGACAAAAAAAAACGCAACAACAAAAAACATCATTTTCTGAGAAATAATAAACTCTTGAAAAATATATTTTCTCAGTTCAGACAATCTATAAAAAAGACTTCAATCCAGACAGAGGTCAAATTGAGGGGAGCCACAAACAGCTAATTGTTCCCCTGTTTCAAGGCGTTTGAGGTGAATTCAGCCTGCCTCATCACACCATCTATAAAACAAATTATCTCCAGGACATAGGTCATACTATGGAAAACAGAAAATTCATTAGAGATGCAGCTGAAAATGACCCATGGCTCCTGGGTGTAGTCTAGTGTTGATAGTATTGATGCAAAATATAGAATAATGTCTACTTAGAGTAGTAGAGGGCTATACGCTCTGGATAGATGCTGACATCTGTTGTTTTTAGCTAATAAGTGCTGATGCTGCATCTGTAAGTCGTTCTGGTCTTCCCCGGGGGTGACAGAGGAAATGGTTCTGCTCCAACAACTTCTTAGACCTTGGTACAAAATATTATGGCTGAACAGGAAGCCAGTGCGTGCTTCACAGAAGGCTCTGACAGGACAACGTGCTTTCCTCTATAATTAAGCTCCTCATTATCTCGCTGTAAATAATTGTATCCCATGACAATTATGACATAATATGGTGTGCCTTTCTTATTAAAGTAAAATAGCTTGCATAAATCTTCTCGAAACCTGGTTGGTTCTCAGTGTTTTTGACAATTTACAATGAAATCCATGAATATTTTATTTCAAAGGTTACATTTCTGTATGATTTTCTTGCAAGTTGACTTAAATTTTTTATTCTCATTATACAGAAAAATCTATTTATTATTTATTTATTACTGAAGACTTTTTCACCAGATGTTGAATTGTACCCTTGCCTACACTTAAGTTTCATTTTCAACTAACCTGCAGTGATTAAAAGACCTTTGTGGTCAATCAGTCAGTCAGTTGATTATAATTGATTGACTGTAAGCTTGCCAATGGAAAACTGTCTGCATTTCTTCCCTATTATTAGTACCAAATTGTAATGTCATCTCCAGGAACCTTCTTATGAAATTACAGTTACAAATCATTTAGTTTGTAGGACATTAAAAGAAAGTACAGGACCTGTAGAACAAATTATTCTGATAACTTACTTTATGAACTAATTCCTCCTATGTGTATGTATCTGTGTCAGGTCAGTAAGACAGGTGCAGAGGGAGCGGTGCTGGATGAGGCCAAGAACATCAACAAGTCTCTGTCGGCCCTGGGGAACGTCATCTCAGCCTTGGCTGAGGGAACGGTAAGGTGGAGAAATTCTCTGCAGTCCTTCCTATCTATTGTTGCCTAAGGCTGTTTTTATCTTAATTGTTTGTTTTAAACAGATACCTAATAATCGCTGCCAAGACAATACGTTTTCTCAAATTAAGTCTAGGCTGCTGTGAATTAATTGAACTTATTAGATTAATGCAACCTAAATGTCTTCAAAGTCTTCAGTTCGTTAAGTATTGAATGACACCAACAGTCATTCAAAGCCAAATAACAGAGTACAATGAATCAAGCCAATATTATTAGTAACCTTAAAGCCTTAAAGGAATATCTTGGCATTTTGAGAAATACGCTTGTTTGCTTTTCTCAACAATCGTTAGATAAGAAGATCGATACTGCTCTGATATAGCACAAAGGCCGGAAACACGGGAGCCGCTAGTCTGACACACACCCCACTTACCCCCCCGCCCCATGGCCAACAACTCCATGAAGTTTATTTTTAACAAACAAGATGTAATATGTGCCAAGGCAGATTATGTTATGTTCTGACAGAGCCAGGGTAGCTGTTTTCCCCCTGTTTCCAGCCTTTATGCATGCTGTACTGGATGAATGCTGCAGTGATGCATTGGTACTAGTTTTCTATACTCCCTCAACCATAATCCTCATTGCTGCTACAGTTGATAACTTATTTTATATACAGTAAGCAACCAGCGAATCCGATCCATCCTGCCTACTCTATAGTCTGTCCAAGCTCCATCACTGTAATTAAAACATTCACCATCTTGTATTATATAATTCTCCATAACTCTTAGGGAACTCCTCATAAAACGCTCACAGACTGTAAATGCCTCACAAATCTTTCATAAATCTACTGGCATTCATTTTTTATTCATCAAGCAAGGACACAGTCCTTTTGAAGATGTTCCAGAGGTTAAAAAGGTAATTCTGTGAAAGATGCAGCAGACTGAGAGATACCTCGTCTTCCTTTGTTCTGTGCCGATGCTCACAGCACATATTTTTAGTTTTTAGAAAGAAAGGCATGTGCACACCGCTGTAGCAATTCAGAATGTCTTCCACAGTCTCTTAATCCTCTTTTATCTGTCTTTTTTTTAATGCCTTTCTCACCGTGTTTGATTCCCTGTCTTACTTCCTCCCTTTATCGCTTTGTAGAAATCCCACGTGCCGTACCGAGACAGCAAAATGACTCGCATCTTACAGGACTCACTGGGGGGAAACTGTCGCACCACCATGTTCATCTGTTGCTCTCCCTCCAGCTACAATGATGTGGAGACCAAATCCACCTTGATGTTCGGCCAACGGTAACATGCTCATATGCTAAGCAGCCAATGGTCTGCTGCATCATGCTGCACAACACGCGTTTCTGTCTCGCTCGGCTGCAGCTGTTAGGATGTTTTTCTGCTGAAACGTGCTCAGCTCAGATACGCTGTTCACATATTACCACCTCCAACATTGCTTTTGACGACCCCGCACCCTACTTTCGTAGGCAGGGTTTGTGTTGCAATTTGGTTTCTGATCGTGCTGAGATTGCTTAAAGAGCATCTTGTGTCATCTTAAAGGTATACTGCGCTCATTGAAGCAGGGATTTGGTTTGCCTACCACCTTACCACTCCTTTTGCTCACTGTCAACGCAAAGGAACCCACAGATGGAAAGAAAGACCCTGAAAAGGCCTCCTTATGCACCTCCAGCCACTTTCTACTACCAGCGAATTCCCTGAATAGAGACTGACATGAGAGTTGGTTGAAATAAATAATGTATGACCGACCAAAGGGGGTGACAGAATCCACAGTAGACATTTGAATTTTACTGAACAGAAAAATTTGCTCTCTTATCTCCCTCTGTCAGACACAGTAGTGCCATGGCACGATTAACCTCTGTTGTAGAATAAATATGATGCCAAAAATACTATGACAATATAGTAAACACATTTCTTTTCATTTCAGTTGGATGTTTTACTGTTGTCAACATGACGATAAGATCATGTCAAGTGACAATATTGTTTAAGAGAGAGGTCCACAGATGTAAAGGTCTGAGGGGAGACCACAGCAGTAAAGGCAGGTTACTGAAATTCTGTGTCTGGGTGACATGTTTTTTAATTAAAAATAGAAGATTATATGGTTGGATGGTTTGGGTACATAGTGTTTAGATGCAGCCCATGAATTTATCACTTTAACTTTATTGCCACTAATGTTTGATTATCAGCACTATCCAAACATCTAGATTCCGATGTGACAAGACAACTTTAGATAGGGCTGTTTGTCTCGCTAATATCAAGGAATAAATGAATAAGGACAACAGTGTTTTCTCGGTGGAGTGTGAAATTGAGCCATACCCACTGATATGAAGCTGAGTGCTGCAGCTGTAGCATCATGAATGTTTCAGCTCTGTGACGCCACTTATTTGCGTCATAATTGAGCAATAATTTATAGGCACATACAATACGCTGTCCTCTTGTGAACTGTTGGATAGCTATATTTTGATGTGAATGTGATTTTGAATTCTTTCCTCTGTCTACCTCTCTCTCCCTCCATGCACCATCAAACACAGTTGGCAGAAACCCAATTTGCATACCAATTAATGAGATGCAAGCCCATTTTCATTGAGCGGCCAGGGCTGAAATACCCTTGTTGACAGTTCCTGTATTCTCTTTTTGGTCTCTTTTTTCCTCTTTTCAATACCTTCTCCTCTCCCCCTTCTGTCCTCACTCCGTTTCCTTCCCCTGTCTCTGTTTTTCTGCTCCTTCTTCCTGCATCCCTCCAATTAGAGCCAAGACCATCAGAAATACTGTATCGGTGAACCTGGAGCTCACAGCAGAGCAGTGGAAGAAGAAGTACGAAAAGGAAAAGGAGAAGAACAGGTCAATGAAAGAGACTATTCAAAGACTGGAGGCTGAGCTGAGCCGCTGGAGGAACGGTAATACTCACACTGTTATCACGCTGGCAGCTCACAGAAACACTGAATATCTAAGTCATCTTCATGGAAAGAACTGTGAAAATTGTTACCCAGGCATTTTGACATTATCAGAACTATTTGTATGTAATGTCAGAACAATAATAGATTATATTTTTTACTTCGCCACATTGGTCGAGGCTGATGTATGTCAACTACTATTGCGTGGATTTCCATGAAATGTTTACATGGTTCCTAGAGGATGAATCCCAGTGATTTTGGTGATCCTTTGACTTTTCGTCTAGCATTACCATTCAGGTGACATTTAGCATTTTGAGTGAATGTTACTGACAGGTATTGGCTTGGTTGCATGACATTTGGAACAGACATTCATATCTCCCTCAGGATGTATTGTGATTTCATCTGGCGCCAAAAGGTCCCAGCAGTCCTATGACCCTGTCTGTTAGGATGCTAATATCCTACAGTAAGATGGTGAATGTGGTAAACATTATGTGACCCAAGCATAAGCATGTTAGCATTGTCACTGTCAGCATTTAGCTCAATGCACAGTTCAAACAGCCTCAGGAAGCTGCTAGTATGGGTGTAGACCTGTTAAATTACTACAATAAATGACACAAAATGAGTTCAATTTTATCTCACTTTTAAGAAAATGATTGTAAACCAGGACCGAAGTTATGTTTTAATGTTTGAAAAATATCAGCTGCCCACTGTATAGTATAAAATGAGAAGTGTGGTATGTACAGGCAAGCAGCTTCTGCTTGAGAGCACTAAGAGTCCACTCCAGCAAACATAGCCTCTGTATCTCCCACTATAGAAATATCTCCACACTACGCCTCCTTGTTCTAGTCCTTTTACTTCCTTACAGCCAGGAATGAAAATTTTACCAGCCTGGTAGCCTGCAGACATTATTTTTCAGTCCACGTAAGTGCAGATTTAACCTCATTTGATATCATCTGAATACATGCCAGTGGAGATATGGAGGAGAGCAGCCAAACAGACTTGCTGGACTTGTGCCCAAAACACTTAAAAATCCCTTTCTAGCCATTTTTGTCTGATATTATTCAGACTTTTACACTTCGTATAATTGGATTCCCCTCACATTGTGCTAAAGGCAAGAAGCGCCGGAAGCTTTATGTTTTATGAATCCTTATGTATTAGTAATCCTCACAGCGACGCAGGCTAATCACATCTACAGAAAAGTCATAACTTACACTGATCCTTTTCTATGTCAGCACACGCACACATGCCTGTGTCAGTGCACACACAAAAACACAAGCATATGAAGCACTGCACACATACACATTTGCCCTTAATTACACTCACACATGCGCATATTTCCGGGCATCGTCTCCTGCTGGACTGTAGGTCAATTCAAATGTCAGAGCTCTCAATGGTAGTGATCGGTTGACATTCAAGTCGTGTAATGAATCCGGTCTGATGTTTTTCTTGAGGATCATTCCCTCAGTGCTTGACCTGAATTTTAAAAACGCTGTAACACATCTTTATTGAACACCTATCAGTGAGAATTATTCCCTTTATTGCTTCATTCCTCTCAGTTACTCTCATTCTCCTTCACACACAATCTCTCCCTCTGCTCTCATCCTATGTGTCTCCCTTGCACTTTAGTCCTTTTAATTTCCTAATGGATCATTTTGACAACATCGTTGCCCCCATTGCCCCCTTCACTGCTCCCTGTATTGTTGCCCACCTCAGGCCAGGAAATCTCTGAGACCAGCGTTGTTGACCCCCATCTTGTACCACATTACGCAACTCTTTAGCCAAGGATAGCCTAAAGACATGAACAGCCTTCTCTTACAGTAAATTCCTTCCCATCACCCCCCTCTATGGTCCACAGCAGGAACCTCCTGTAGTATTTACACGTTTTTGTCAAATTTAAACAGGCAGCTGTTTTTACTGATTAGCACACTGTGGACTAGATAAGAAGATCTAATCAGTGAAGGGCGTCCGTGAGGTCTATTGTCTAAACTATGGATTACTTTGATCATGTCTAAAGGGGGCAAAGCTCAGTTTCCCTATTGGTTTCTTTTCTTTCCAGCTACATTATATCCATCACGTCAGAGTTTTTGATATACTGGAGTCACACAAAATCTGTGGAAGAAGGCTTTCCAAACAGTTCAGTTATGGCAAAAAGAAAAAAAAGGAGGGGGAGCCTTTGAATGCAGTAAAGTGAAAATATTTAATATACTATAATACTGTAATATCTATTTATGCATGTGCATTGTACTCTCTATTAATAGTGTGAGCATCCCACTATGGTGTTGTATGTGTGGTTTTGTGCTATGAAGTATGTATCACATCACCTTCTGCCTTTATCCCGTTCTGACAAACATCACATAAACCTCGTGATGTTGCCTGAGGAAGAGCATTACAATCATGATGCATTACAATCCGGAGCAGCTATCACTCAAAGCCTTCTCTTTCTTTGTTCGTCATGGCTTGAAGTGCCTGCACTAGTGTAAAATTAGCATATTGAATGTTCTCATGTTTTTGCAAAGGCTCTCCTCTTCTTTCTTTGTGAAATACTGGAGCCAAAGCCAGACACCAGACATCTGACATGTTAAGTCTGATCATTTAAACTGCTGGGTGTGAGTTCACAGACAAGGAAGCATATATATGGCACAGGAATATTCCATTTAAATGTATCAAGGAGGAAGAAAAGAAAATGAACCCTCTTTTTATAAAGTAAGATTTGAAATAAGATCAACACATTCACAAAAAAATCTAATATTTTGTCTCTTCCCCATTTTGTCTTCAGGTGAGGATGTTGTTATACTAGAACATCTGAGCCCAGAATCAGAGGATGTTCCCCCGGTGCCTCCTGAATCTGAGGAGCCTCTTCTTGACATCTGCAGCCCCTGCAGCCCTTGTTCAGCCGCCTCCTCCATTGTGGTTCACATATCTGAGGAGGAGCGACACAAGTATGAGGATGAGATCCGCAAGCTTTACAAACAGCTGGATGATAAGGTGAGGAACGGATGTCATTTGAGGATCGAGTGTCGAGCTGCTTACACTCAGCGGCTGAGATTTTTGTAATGGTATTCACACAGGAATTCAAAGAGCACCTCATACATGTATTATTCATGTTAATGGATGCAGAATCAGATACATAGCAGTGGGTAATGTGGTAACCATTAGGAATAGATGTCATTAGGGAAATAGTAATAGTCTACATCAAAACATTCACAATGTCATCTTAAGGGTAACTGGTTAACAAATTCTTATGCTACTGTAGAGTAAAGTATTACCTGGGTTAGCACTTCAAATATCATCAACATTCACATACAAATTATCACATGCAGCCTAAACTGAATTCTTCCTGAATAATTGCTGTTTCTATAAAACAAATCTCACTAGTAATCTGGGTTAAAATGCACAGATACTTTCTTCCAGGTAAACATTACATGCCCTATATGTTACAGTTTTCTTTAAAGTACTGGTTATAACACTGTACTGTAAATGAACCATTTCTGCTCCATGTGTCTCTTTGTCACTGAAGGATGATGAGATCAACCACCAGAGCCAGATGGTTGAGAAACTGAAGGAGCAGATGCTCGACCAGGAGGAGGTAAAAGACCTCGGGTTTACATCCTTTTATCAGTTTGGTTAAATGGCTCACGGTGAGCTGCAGCACCTGCAAATGTTACAATCAAAACCACACTTTGAATAGAACTCAGCCATGAGAGGTTTATCAGCTTGCCCTTGAAATGACTGAGAGTAAAAAGAAAAAGCTACTCAGGTGCCAGAAAGCACTTGAAGAAGATAAAACATTATTGTCTAATCAGGAGTGTATTTAAGTGTTAAAGCAGCAGTAGCAGTTTAAAATAGCATCGGTTTCAATGGCAGCTCAGACACAAATTATTGGAGGAAAGGATCAATATAAAGACATCGGAATGGTTGAAGCATATAGGCTAACACTATAGCAGATAAACAAACAAACAGATGATCTCGAATGATCTGGTGTATAGTTTCATGTGTTGTGGACTCCATCTCCATGCTGCTATATTTAATTAATTAATTAATTAATTAATTAAGACACTTCTGATGTTGAAGGACATGATTTCAGCCATTTTCTCATACAAATCTTCAGTAAACAGGTCTGGCTGCCTGTATATGCTACTTGTTTTAACAGTGATTAAAAGGTCATTAAGAAGAGTATTTACTTGTAGCATGTATTTGTAACAGGAGCTAAACGAGTGGGCTAAACAGCCTGAGCCAAGCTTTTGCATGTAATACACTGCCAAGTAAAAAACTCCACATTTGCTAAATGAGTTCATTCATATTCTAAAATAGGCCCGCTGTGGACTGAGCTGACATGATGCTAACTACCCAACCTTAGCTTGTGCACAGTAACATTATTGTATAGCCATTTGGCCAAACAGAAGCTGTATACTACAGTGCAAACATGCAGGCACCCTGGGTAGAGCAACATCTACATTTAATGACATCTATTCAGTTAAATGACCCACAGTGGGCTGCAGCAGCGCACATGCAAGCAAACTCCACGGTGCCAAGATGTTGTCAGCTCTTACAGTGTCAAGTGATAGTCCAAGATGAATATTTAAAATATGTTTCATCTGCTGAATTACATCTGTATTGTGCAACAGGGTTTGTACACATGCTTACTTCTTATTATCGAGAGAACAAGAGAAACCCCACAATTATGTTTTATTAAAATCCAGCCTTGTGAATAACGAAGAGGCTGCTCGTTGTACACAATCCTCCCGCAGAGTTGACTTTCTCTGTTCCTTTTTTTAAACCAAATCTTTCTGTATATACAGTTTATATTCTGTTGTTAAATCTCTGTGTCCCCCAGCTCCTAGCATCATCCAAGGGAGACAGTGAGAAGGTGCAGTCGGAGCTCGGCAGGTTGCAGACAGAGAATGAATCAGCTAAGGCCGAGGTGAAGGAAGTCCTCCAGGCCCTGGAAGAGCTGGCCGTCAACTACGACCAGAAGAGCCTGGAGGTCGAGGAGAAGAGCGTGCAGAACAAGCTGCTGGCTGAAGAGCTCGCAAAGAAAATGGTGGGTTTGGCTTTCCGGAGGCTCGGTTTCTTGCCATAAAGGTGAAAATGGACAAACAAGAAAAAAAAAGGGAGTGAGAGTGTGAGAGAGAGACAGAGTGAACGATGAGGCGAAAAAGACTGATCAAGCCCTGGATATATACTGCGCTGTGTTATAATAATCTATCAATCAGTCCATTTAAATCCCCATCTTTTGAGAATGTGTTGAATTACTGGTTTAAAAAGCAATTAGAGAGATAATGAGAAATAAAATTAGGGCATGGAATAAAATGAAAGATAAGAGAGAAAATTATGATAAAGTTTGCCACCAGCAGTCATGAACAGATCAATGTAAGAAATGTATTTGGGAAGTATAAATATAAGCGTGAGAAAAGGGGGGGAAAAAACCTAACCCTATGATATATGACACGAAGTCACAATACAAGTTACAGCTACCACTGGTGTTTCTTCAGCTGACCTTGAATTCACTCTCACACTCACTGAAAAAAGAGATGAAGTGATTGATTTTAAAAGATGTGGCTGTTTTTTTCAAACTATGACCACAAAAAAACATCAAACGTAAAAATATATGTAAAAAACTGCTGCTACCAAACACACAGATCTTCTTGATTAAGGTCAGTATTCAAACTCATCTAATAAATTCACTTCAAAAGCTGTTTTTCACTGAGTAACTTGTTTGAGGCTAAGGGAAGCATTCAGCATTGTCAAAGATTACATTTCAGTGGATTGGAATTGAGTTAATAATGATATTCCACTTTTACTTAAAATCTCCTTTCAGTGATTGTTCAGCACTGTTTATTGTGAGACACAATTATGTCCATTTTAAAGAGGCTTTGAAAAGTCTTTTAAACTAATGATGGTCTGAAGATGTTTTTTTTTTTTTAACCATGAGGACTTAAAAGCCCAGAAAACTTTTTTTTAAGTCAATTAGCTCTTTAATACGAATATGGGGATCCAACATGAAGTGATTATTTTGCATTGGAATTTTCTGTATTTATTCCTTTCTTTGGACCATAATGAGAAAGTTTTGAAATAGTCCTGCTTTACCTACAATAAGTATTGGTTATTTTACAGGTTTGTATGAGACTGGATATTTGTGCTCAGGAAACTACTTTTGAAAAAGTCAAAGAGAGATAAAAGTAAAAGAAAGCACATGGGCAGGGATGGTCAGTCCTTAATAAAGTTATTGTGACTGTGGACTGAGGGGATCATTATTCACCTTCTTAGAAGCTCTTCAATATTTCATACACCATTTTACAATCTGTCAAAGTGTCCTCTCCTCCCTCTCCATCTTTCTCACAAGCTGGTGCAGAAATTGATGAAAGGATTTGACAATATAACCAGTCAGCGCACAGTTTAGTCCGCTAAAGCCATCTGAAACCTCCCTCTCTTCTCAGTGATCTCACTTAGCTCGCCTTCTCGGTGGCCTCCTCCATCTGTTTTGCCCCGACCTCTCACCTGACTCGACTTCCTCTCAGGGACGCTACCTGGCAGTCTGACAAAATGTGTAACCGAGTACAAGAAACCATACAGTGATCTAAAAAAATCCCATTAATCCAGCCTCTCAGGGCCTTTCCCAGCTTCATCCCCCAGATTCTTTATTACCGTTTCTCCACTTATTGCATCCCAGCTGTTATGCTAATGTGTAGTGTTGAGGCTTTTTACATTTTTACATATCTACAGTAGAAATGGAGCAGCATTGACCTAGAAAAATGATGCAATGGAGCACATTCATCACTGTCTTCACCCCACTGTCTCGTTGGTCTCCATCTCTGCTCTCAGTGGAAACCCCTCTCTTCTTCTGGTCAAGCCATTACTCACTGTCGCTGCCATCCATCACTGCCTTTAAACACCTTTTCTCATCCATCCGTCCACTTAAGCCCCCTTCTATCATTAATGATTAACTCCATCCATCATCGCACCAAACATCTCTTCTCCTCAACATCTCTTCATAAATCTTCAGCTAAACTAAACATTTTGCATTGCCCTGTCCCTGCTTCTCCTTTTACTTGTTCATAAATGAATCGATTTCGGTTAATTATTTACTGCCATTTATGTTGAGTTAATGTTTTGACATGGGAGGTGACCTGGAAAAGGATCACATTGCTTGAGGCTAATGAAGGAGATGAAGATGGAGAGGAGAAGTAAACATTACTGTATTTTAGAGGGTGGTTAATGGGGCTTTCAGTTGACTGATGATCCATGGAGGCCATAACTAACCTATGGCATTAAAACCAGCTCAGACACATCTTTTATGTAACAATGCACAGTCCAGTTCCAGTATAAAATGAAAAACGTTTAATGTGTGTCTGTGTGCCACCACTGTGGACATAGACAATGCCAAAAAAAAGAAAAGATTAGATTTGAAATGAAAGCATTTGTGTTGCTCATGGTCACACTGAACTACTCAACTGAAAACAAGGATGTAGCTACATTTGAGGCCACAGAGGACTTTCCTCAATAATGTGTTTGGAGACTGATTTAGCTATTTTTGCTTATTTATTTGCCAGAATAAAAAAGGATTTAGTGTTCCTCCACCAGAATATGATCCTGGCATTGTGGAGAACTATATAAAATGTTATATATAAAGCTGTATGTATAGTAATTGGACAGTTAAGTTAATAAATAATGGGAAATTATAGCCCTTTTACCAATAACAACATTTTTTATTCATTCATTGCCCATGTTGAACTGCACCACTTTCTTTAACTTTATTTTGTCAGACCTGTAGGTATTGATTGAACATAGAGCATCATTGTGTTCAGGCCAGTGGGACTGAAGCATTGTTTAGAGACAGTGCCTGCTGTACAAAGAGGAGAGGGGTAAAGTGAGCGCCATCATTCCCTCTCCCAGATCCTTTTATCTAGCGCTGATGCCATTGGCCCCTAACTCTGCAGTTTATTGATTTGTAATTTGGCGGCCATTATGTTGTGCTACATGGATTTCTTGGATGAGAATGAGGTCAGGGGTTAAAATGTGTTTTGCAGCTGTTTGTGCTCTCAGGTTAAAGGACTTCCAATCCCTCCCTCTCACAATCCTCTGCTACACAATTCTCTTTATTATTCCTGTGTCCCTTCCCATCTCCTCTTTTCTGGCTTTTCTCTCTCACACACACAACCCCTCCTCTCTCCTGTTTCTCTGTGTTCACTCCCTCGTTTCACTGCTCTCTTTCTGCAGGCTCACCTCATGGCTTTGGAGGCGGAGCTGTCCCGTATCCAGGAAGTGAGCAGCCACCAGAGGAAACGCATCGCTGAGATTCTCAACGGACTGATGAGGGACTTGAGTGAGTTCAGCACCATCGTTGGAAACAAAGACATCAAGCTGGTAAGAGGGACACAAAATTTGGAGACACTGTATTATTTGCTTACCAAAAATAAAAAAGAAACAAGATAGTGACAATTATTTAAAATACTGCCAAATTGATGCAACTTAGATAAAAAGTCACACCCTCCTCTTCTTAAGAAACAAGGATAAATGTTCATACATTAGCTTAAATCATATTAAGATGGTTGATGAACGGTTTGATGAGAGGCCTTCACAGTCACCAGATCCCAGCTGAGCACCTTGGAGATTTTGGTCCACTCTCCACCACCATCATCAAAACATCAAATGAAAGGGAATATCTTTTTGTAAGAATGGTGATCATCCCTCCAGGAGAGTTCAGAGACTTGGAGAATCAATGCCAAGGAGCGCTGTTCTGAAGCCTCAACACCTTACTCAGACACTTAATGTTGTTTCCTTTAATATGTCATCTATCTATACATACAAATTGTATAAAAACCTTTTTTTTCTCATTTAATGTGTATCACAACAGTGATTCCCAACCAGGGTCACTTATAGTCGAGGGAATACTTCTGCAGTTGCCACGGGGTAGATGGAAAAATTGGATAGGATTGAAAATTGGTGTCAGGCTAATCTTTAGTATATTTATTGTCACAGTAAGACATTAACTGAAGGTTAATGCACAGGACACACCTCCCAACAAACTGAGTCTGCAACGCAGTAATGCCTGCAATTGACTGTGTGTGAAAACCAGTTAGAAAGCCAGCATGGATAAAGGGTAAAGTATCCAGCTTATTCCACTCCACGAATATAGATATCAATATCAATTAAATGATTTATAGTGTTAAATAAAACATCAAGTTTAAAATCCATTCAAATGAACACCTAGGTGGCACTGCAGGAGGGATGTTTCATCTGATTGTGGTGTTGGTGTTCCAAAGCATCACTAAAGCTTTATCACACAGTAAAATAATAAAACCTAAGACAGAATGGAAAATTCAAGATGTCTTTTGTATCATTTTATACAAATTTCTCTCTTATTCGGTCTGACATTTTTGGCATCTGGAAATTTGTGAATCTTGATGAGCATTTAAAACAGATTTCTGTGTGACTGTGGCTGTGTTTACAATGATGACAGCTGAAAGGCAGGCCATAAATCATGCAGTATAACCAATATATGTATGCCCCTTGACTCTGTATTGCATCTGAGGATAGCTTATAGGCATATCCGCTGATATATCTTGGCTGTGATATTTAGAAGTTTTGATATGTGGATGCATACTCCATCCTCCACAGTTCATTTCGGTGCACAGCATATGCTAAATGATGCTGTTAACCTAATGGATGTGTGTACAAAATGGCACAAAGAGTTTCTAAAGTGCCTCCCTCCCTCTTTAACCTCCCAGCTGTCTTCAAATCATCCCTACTCAATCTTAACCAAATGTCTCCGCTACTCTTTTGACCCCTCTCTACCTCATTTGTCTGCAGCCCATGGAGATCACCGGTGTGATCGAGGAGGAGTTCACAGTGGCTCGCCTCTACATCAGTAAGATAAAGTCAGAGGTGAAGTCCATGGTGAAGCGCTGCCGCCACCTGGAAAACCTCCAGATGGAGTGTCACCGCAAGATGGAGGAGACGGGCAGAGAGCTCTCCTCATGCCACCTACTAGTTTCGCAGGTAAGAGATGGAAAGATATCAGAAATAGAGGAAGTAGCAATGTCTGAAAACATCTGGTGTAGGAAAAAATCAAGCAAATCTGTTAATCCAGTGGGAAATTTTGGTGTTGATGTGGAAAAATCAGGACAATAGACACAGAAAACTCCTGGCAATTGAGTGATGTTTCAAGCACATTGCTCCTCATCAGACTAATGAACCTCACACATAGTTACGTAAGCCTTGTGTGGTGATAATGAAGAGCGGTGTGTTTGAAATGTCACTCAACTGTGTGCGGCAGTGACACTTTTATTTTTTGCATCAAAAGCTTCCGGTGTGAAAACTGTCCTGATTCTTAAAGGATTTGAATGTTTTTAATAAGTTAAATTCCCTAATGAACAAGGATGATAAACATTCACTGTAGATCACGTGCGTTATGCCGTGAGTCAAAAGCACTTCTTATCCTTGGTGTAAAGTGTTGTCTTGGGTAGAGGTCCTTTGCTCATCAGTATACTTTCTGCATCTGAGACGCTGTGTTCTGACTTTCAGCACGAGGCAAAGATCCGCTCTCTAACGGACTACATGCAGAATGTGGAGCTGAAGAAGAGACACCTGGAGGACAGCTATGACTCTCTGAGCGAGGAGCTGGCCAAACTCCAAGCTCAAGGTAGACTAATGTAACATTATATTATTCAAAAAAATAAAAAAAAAACAGGAGGTCACCACTAAGAATAAATAACCAGTCAGCAAACTAGAATAAGAATCTACAGTCTGATGACAATGGTCTCCTCATTTGTTTTTAATGCATCTAGTCATAAAGCAGGTCAAATTTAAATTTTGACCAAATGGTGGCACTAGACAAAAGCATTAAAATGTGCAGTCAAGAAGAAGATGCAGCACATTTTTTTATAGTACATGAATCAAGCTTTCGAGGTGAAATCTAACAATCCAGCCAAACCTGAGGTTCAAGGATCAATATTGCATAAATACTCTCAGTGCAGTACATAGAAAATATACAGGTTCTGTATTTGTAATAAAAGTGTCTTTGCCCCAGGCTCAGGTTGAGATATTTTGCCTACGTGATCGAAATTACAAACTGGGAGCAAAGACTTTAACATTTATTCAGACTCTAAGGTGAAAATAGGAAACTATCAATATGGGCAGCAAAGCGAAAACAACAGATTTATGCCTGATGGACCAGGCAAAATACTGCTGGAGCAAATCAGATCAACATGTTCAAACACTCAGCAAGGCAGATCCTTGCTCAATGAATCCAAATATACTTCAGGTTTGAATAGAATATTTGTCCAGTAGAGGGCTGAAAGGAATGAAATAACAAATAATGATCTCCGACTCACTGCAGAGTTAAGGACAACATATAGATTGGTCAACATTGTGGAGTTTGCTAAATGTGCTAACTTGAGAAGCCAAAGTCAAATGTGTGGTTAATGTTCTGACTCAGTCTAACAAAATCATGTCTGGACAAAGTAAAACATAAAAAGACAGCAAGTCAGTCACTGCGTTTTCGGCTCCACCGAACTAGAATTAAGAGGAAGTGCCTCCCCGCTTTAAATTTTATTGGCTTCAGTGGAGAGTTTTAGTTTGTGCCAGAGGCCTTTCCATCCTGTCAAGAAAAAGAAAAACAACGGTAAACACTGATGAACAGCGTAGGTTCCTAAACATTTCACAGCACAAGCACAGAATAGATTAATGGCACATTTGAAATTTGTGCGAGGTCCAGCTAACTGCAGATACTCCCAGGACACTGACACAATTCACAAATCTGGCCAAAGGCAATGTAAGTCATTCTTTCTGAGGAGTCCCACAGAACTGCATTAAATAACAGGTGGATTTAAGGGCAGATAAATCAATTTCAGCCCTACTTCACACCCGAGCCAGGCGGTCCTCGAGTCATTACACGAGTAGATAAATACAAAGTGCTGCAGGTCATGTTGATCACACAGTGAGGAAGAGGGCGCGGTAATTTCATCATCAGACACCAGGAACAGCACCGCGTTAACAACAGATCAGATCAGCGTGACACAATAGCTGTCATTTTCAATAATAGATACCGTTACACCCTAGGCATGACTTAGATCACGCTGACCTCGCTGTCAACATCAAGTGCTGGTACTGCTGTGCTGTCAAAGTCAGGTCACTGTCACATCAGTGTTTTACCCTCTTTTATCTGCCTGAGCTTCTCTTCCTTCTCTTTCTTCTTCTCTCTCTCTAGGTCTTGGTTTCCGTCACTATCACTGTCATTGTCAAGTTTGTGTGTATATGTGTGTTTCAGAGAGCGTGTCACAGGTGACGAGGGGGGAGAATAACACATCTGTCCAGGATTCCTGTGATATAAAGGTAATCATGACTACAATTAGAGCAACTTAGCGTAATGACCTTTATCACACTGTACTGCCTGAGCAATCAGCTAACTGCAGGTTGGTATTGGTGTGTCTGTTTGTTAGGGGCTGCTTAGTGTGCATTCATGTTTCAGTATAATGTGCCTGTGCATGTTCACGTGATCACATCAGAGCAAGTGCAAGTTGCATGTAAACCAGCTACAACTAACAGTTATTTTAGTGTAGGTATTTTTGCTCATTTGCTTTTTCTCTCACTGGCATGTTTGCACAGTAAGCTGGAATCGACTGCCAGTTAAAAATAAAAAATTACAATTTGCAATTACAGGGAGTGTTATATGTCGCCTAACTTCCTGAAGTCTCCACTGGTTGCTAAACACCTGGTTCCAGCCAAGATATTATGCGGCACATGAGGTGAATTATTACAATTGGACATTGTTATGCAATTACATTTGTATGGACTAAACAAGTCAAATATAAAGCTTGCTGGGTGGCAGATATTTTAACTTTTTTTTACAGAGCTGGGCTAATCGTTTCCCCCATGTTTCCAGTATTTATGCTAAAGTAAGATAACTGGCTTCTGGCTCAACCTACATATCCTTTGTACAGCAATGGAAGTGGTGTCAAGTTATCATCTAACTGTTAAAAAGAAAGTATGTATAATATATTTTTTCAAAATGTTGACCATAAAATTGTAAAAAATGCATAACACAGAACCTGATGTGACATTTTCAAATAGCTCATGTCATACGAAGCCCCAAAAATCAAAAGGTATTCAACCAGAGAAAAGCTACATATCCTTGGATTTGAGATGGTGGAAACAGCAAATGTTTGACATTTTTCTCTAATAAATGACTTAAGAGGTAATCACTTTTTGTCTCGATTGACTTATCAAGTTATTGACCAATCGTTGTAGCACTTGCCTGGATTAATATGTTTGGGGGCACAATAGCACAATATAATCTTTAATAATGAAGGTGTTGAAAGACAGACCCCCCGTTACAGTTAAGGTCATAAGTAATTAAACTACCACAAAGCAACTGACACACAGTGAACCTCAGTTCTTGAACCCCCCAGAGGTCTGAGGCCTCGGGAGCAGTTGCCTGCTTTACCCAGCTGTTAATCCAGCTTCAGAGTAAACATGCCATTTTCAGCCGCTAAACACTCCTGTACAGCTGGAATTATTTGTTGTTTTTGATTATCTGCCTGTATTTGTGCATATGTTCACAAGTGTGTCTTTGCATGTCTGTGCGTGTGTTTGTGTGTGACATGCTCCAGTTTCATTAGCCATATATCTCACTTTGTACTCAGTGACAGTCTGTGCTGTGTGAGTTTGAGTGTGTGTGTGTGTGTGTGTGTGTTTAATGCCCATGTGGTCCCCTATGTCCACATGTGCACTGGTGTGTGTAATTTTACCCTCTCTTGTTATTTAGTGATTTTGTTTTCCTTTTGTGCCCCCCTCTTGGTGCTTTATCCCTCCTCACTCTTATAATACATGTATGTCTTTCACCCCCTCTTGTTGCCCATACCTCAGAGGGCTCTGGAGCAGCAGATGGAGTCACACCGTGAGGCGCACAGCAAACAGCTTGGCCGCCTGCGAGACGAGATCAATGAGAAGCAGAAGATCATCGACGACTTAACTGAGTCAGTGCCTCATTGTAATTCTTCACCTTCCCTGATGTACTAAGTCAGGGTTTCTTAATCAAGAGTCACCTCAGAAACGTTTAAGTTGTACGGGAGTATATAAAGAGGTGCAAAGGTGTTTTAAAGCAGAAATATCACACACAAAATATATAACAAATTATAAAAGTGTCTTGGAAAAGGCATATTTTTACTTCTGTCTTTGAAACTGGACTGTGTTACACTATACAATGCAGGACATACGTGGTGCAAGAATCAGACAGCTTACTGTCAGCTGTCTGTGGGCTCAAATTTGAAATTCAATTCTACACTTATAAGCCGTGAGGAAATGCTCAAATTGGGGATACATGGTCTCACTTCTTGAGTTCTGAAACGAGTTCTGCTCGAGCTGCAAAAGTGGCTGAAATCTATATGTGTGGGTGGTTGACATGGTGAGAAAACTGCAGTGTGGGAGGACTTTAGAGTCGAACTGCAGCTGAACCACAGTGTGAGAAACCACTAGGGTGGTTTAGGCTTCTTGAAAAGGTGCCCCCCTCAGGTGCCTAATTTTGAAGATGCTCTATACCAGGCGTGACTGTCTGGGAGCAGTGTGCAGGGCAGACCCTCTTGAGAGACCAAAGTCCATTTCCCAGCTGGCCTGGGAGTGTCTGGTAACACCCGAGGAGCAGCTGCAGAGGATTTCTGAATGAAAAGACATTTGGGGCTGCTCTGCTTGTCCTGCTGGCATAGCCTGATTTGGATAAGCAGCTTGAAAATGGATGGATGGATGGCTAGAAGTGGAGTGGCCCTTCAGATCCTTGAAGCAGAGCAGGAGAAACAGGCATATAATAAATACAGTAGATCTTCCAAGATTCAAGAATCAGAAAAGGAAAGCAAAATAAAAAATGAATAATGAAAAAAAAAAGTGTTCAACTTTTTGCCAAGTACTATGTTTTTTTTCTTTTTTAAGGAACAGGGTGTCTCTGTACCCTGTGCCACACTTTTATGCTTCAGTTGAAGTACCCCTGTGTTCAGCCAAAAATGCTGGTCTAGCTAGCAAAGCTCTGATGTGACTTTAGGGGATGGATAGATCCTAACCCTGCATGCAGAAATGGTGCATCTTCATCATTTTTGCTCCTGCTGCTCCAAAAGCTTGTGCACACCACTGAGCCGGAACTTTGCTCCTCAGACGGAGGAGGAGAGACTATTTATTTTTCTCATGTGACAGTGATGGTGGTTGTCAGGCTTCTCTAAGGGAAAAAACAAAACAACAATCACAGTGCAAGCAATTGTCCTGTTAAATAGAATTTATGTACCCACATAAAAACATTTAATAAACCTCTCTGGTGTTCTGTAATAGCTGAAGATGTAGTTGTAAAATTCTACAATCCTAGTAAAAATAGTTCATTTAATTAGCGGAGAGTTTAAGGTCGTGAGAGCTCATGAAGTCACAATCTAAATGTGATTTTGTGGTGCTGACCTCCATTTCCAGATTGTATCTATTGTATTACAGATGCTATTACACATTTTGGTAAATCACCAGCACTCAAAATCCTTTGTCTTAGAGACAAACCATTCCATCTAATTATACAAATCCATATCTAAATGATTTGAGCCTATTAATTGAATCCCGGACCGGGCCAACTTTCACCTTTTCAGTTGTAACCAGAAGCAGCAGCTGGAGCTGGAGCAACTGCACTGTGACTTTGAACATCTCAGGAGCCAAGAGCATCACAAGAGCCGGCAGCTGGAGGAACTGACGTGAGTCTCCGCTTTACTGTCCTGGCCAGCATTCAAACACTTCACCATATGGAGGTCTTGGAGCGAGCTGCCTCTTTTGATTCACGTCTTCCATCTCTCTCTGTCATTTGTCTTCTTTTTGTCTATTTATTTCCCTCTCTGTGCAACTCTGGCTGTCATTCTATTTATATACAGTGAAGCACTTTGTAGCTGAAATTATCTGGAGAGCCGCCCTTTTAACCCTCTTTCTCTCTTGGTCTTTGTCTCCCTGTGTAACTCTCATTGCATTTTCATTATGGATTTTTAGGATGAGGTAGCAGCTGGCTGCTAATAGGCCTCTTTCTGCATTGACCTTTGCAGCGTATTGCATCAGATGGCAGATGGATAATAGCCCAGGAGTGGGCCAGCCGGTCCATGCTTTGCTTTGTTCTTTAGTCATGAATTATTCTGCTAAGAGTGATGCACAGGTTTTCTGTCTGACTATCTATCTGTCTATGTACAGATTTCTCCATGAGCGACATGAGCAGTCAAAGCAGGACCTCAAAGGGCTGGAAGAGACCGTTGTAAGTAATTATTTGCCATCATGATTCACTTGGCTCCCTCAGGGGCCTCTGATCCACTAAAAACTCTCTAACTGCACTGTTTCCTCTCGCTGTCTTTCTCTGGCTTCCTTCACATTGAAGGCCCGCGAGCTTCACACCCTGCACAATCTCCGCAAGCTTTTTGTTCAAGACCTCACGGCTCGAGTTAGAAAAGTAAGCCACACTCCACTGAACAGAACACACTTAAAAGGTGTAATTCCCCGCATATAACCATTGCAGCTACAGTAGTATGAGACTGTATGTAAATTACTCTTTTGGAACTGTAGTCTTTGTCAACGCTGAAAGATTTCTATTGCTTCTCTGAGCAGAGTGCAGCGATGGAGCCTGATGATAGCGGGGGATATATTACCCAGAAACAGAAGATTTCCTTTCTTGAAAACAACCTGGAGCAGCTTACAAAAGTTCACAAACAGGTAACAATAAGCAGCAGATATAAAAATAATATATCATAGTAAAGGAAACAGAAAATAACATTTTACCTGACCATCATTTCTTCAGAAATTAGGACAAATCAACCGGTTTCCCTTTCTGTCTAGAAGCCTGAGTCTCACAGTGCCATGGCACAACAGTGAGACAGAAATGTCCTAGCTGCATTCAACATGAGGGGAGGACAAAACGAGCAGACCAAATTAAAATACAGAGCAGTGTTTGCCATTTGTCATTGGTCTCCTATGGGCAAAAGTAACGTCGGCACCATCAATCATCTCACTACTGCAACTTCACATGAAAGCCTCCTTGAAAACAGAGCGGCAGGAGGTGTTAAACCGCGCTGCCTTCTGGGAGAGGAAGCCACACGGTATAAAGCAGTTACTTAGATTTGATAAAACACAAATTAATTCATCATGCAGGTGCACACAAATATGCTCGGTCTTTCTCGCCTTTCAATATGACACACACTTTCAAAAGCAACCGCGTGCTCAGGAAGATTGCACATAAACACACGCACTTCACATCTTTCTTTAATATTCCCAAATGGACTACAGCGGTGGACAAAGTGTTGATGTGCTAAACGTTCTGCAGACTGGCACATATTCTCTGGCTGGCAGATTGGTGTGCGCTGCACTGCAGCAGTTTGTCAGGCAGAGAACCAATCCTAAAGTGGCTGCTTGGAGACTCCATCCCATCCACCACCTGCTGATACTGTGGGAATTTAAGATGAAAGTCATGGTCATAAATCAGCAAACTCCTAGTGTAAAGAGATAAGGCTCCCTCGTCCACTGGCAGTGGACAGTGGACCAGGGCTATGTATGAATTTCTCTCCCCCATGTGCAAATACAGTAGTGTCTGCATGCCAATCCATCTGTCTCCACACACACACGCACGCACACACACACACCACCTGTCGTGATTTCTCTGACAACATCGCTTAGCCTCCTGTGGGAATCCACTTTTTGTTTTTTTTCCCTTTAAAACGACACAGCAAAATAATAACCTAGTGCTGCCAGGCCCCAGGTTTCTGAAGCCTTTGTCTGCTTTGACTGTTTGCTAAACCCTCAGGTCTTGCACTCAGTATCTCAGCAGGGTGTGGATTAGTTTGCATGATCACGTAGCAGCACACTCGCAGTGTTTAAGGTGCTCAGTCATTGGATTTTCATGTTTACCCTTCCCCCTATAAGAACCATCTTACAGGGGGTATTTAAATCACCAGCTATTTAAATCAATAAATCTCCACTATTACTAACCACAAACATACAAGCCCATTATTAAGAAGTTTCCACATCATGTTTTATATTATGTGACTAGACTGACACATTTTTACAATAAAGCCTCATTTTCACTCCTATGGAGAGATCAGACTATTGTGTAGTCAAACTTTGTAGGATGTGCTGGTGGAGAAGGAAAACACACAGGAGAGGTCCCCCCTTGGATGCCCCTATACCTGATAAAACATGATGTGTCCTCTAAGCTGCCATTCTCCTCCTCTAAATGGTTAACTAGTTAATAGTTCCGTGTGTTTTCATTACAGGGGTTTAATAGCTACATATTAAAACAATTTTTATCTTGACCAGGGTGTGAAATTAGTTCACTACGACTGCATCATGACTTTCTGCGCTCTGCACCGCAAGCAGTTGGTGCCTCTTTTTTGCCCCGCAGACAGCCTAAATCTGTTTTCTTGGTAAAATATAAGTGAAGAAAAATTAATTAAAAGCAGAGGTATTGTCGAACCATTTATTATCTTTACTGCTTATCCTCACACAGGGTCGCAGGGGTGCTTGAGCCTATCCCAGCAGACAGTGAGGTAGTGTACACCCTGGACTGGTTGCCAGTCAATCACAGGGCTGACATATCGAGACAGACAAACCAATCACACTCACATTCACACCTATGGGCAATTTAGAGTCACTAATTAATTAATTATTAATTATTATTATTATTAATTATGTCTTTGGATTGTGAGAGGAAGCCCACAATCCCGCAGAAACCCATGGAGGGTCAGGGAGAAAATGCAAACTACGCAGAGAGCAGAGAATCAATCAAATCAAATGATTTTATTTGTTCACTTCAGTTCAGTGTTTCTTGTTCGGGCTGCAACTGGTGATTATTTTCATTAATGATTAATCTGTCAGTCATTTTCTGGATTACTTTTCATGTACAGTAAATTGAGAAAAGTGTTGATCACTGTGTCCCACAGTTCAACATGACGCCCTCAAATGCCTTACTTTATCCATAACCCAAAGATATTCAGTTTACTGTTACAAAGGACTAAAGAAATAAACAAAAATACTCACGTTTGAGAAGCCAAAATCAGAGAATTTGGACACTTTTTCTTCATAAATGACTAAAAAAATATATGTTTATCAAAATAGGTGATTAATTTAATAGTTGACAAGTAATCAATTAATCAACCAGTGCTCAAGTTCAACTGAAAGAGTGAACGCTCTCGGTCAACTGATTGAGTTGAAAGCAGGAAAAGACAGCGATTAAATGAAAAATAGAACAAGCATTAAGATGATTAGCCTTTTAGATTGAACATACCTGGAGCTTCATTCATATCAACAAAAGTATTTTACATGAAGCTAGCTGACAGACCGTTTGTTTGGTGAGCTGGATGTATTTTTCAGGAGAGTTAGCCTCCTTGAGGTAGTCAAGCATAGTTCCTCAATATAAAAAGTAGCACAGGTTGTCTTTTCCTCAGACAATTTTCCCATCAGGTCACAGTCGACGCTCCTCTGTTCCACCTCACTGCACCTATTTGGCTCTCACTGACAAAAATGTTCCAGTTCAAACCAAAGGGCTTATGTGGACAATGGCTACTCCCATTGTTGTACACTTGATTCATTTTTGCACTGTTCTTGGCGGAAAAGGAGAATCCATCACACTTTAAAATAAGAGGATGCTTTTGCGGTGGAAGTGGTTGGATAAATGAAGGAAAAATCACATTCTTATTTTTTCTTATTTTCACTCTTATTTATTCCATCCATCCATCCATCCATCCATTTTCATCCGCTTGGTCCGGGACCGGGTCGCTGGAGGCAGCAGTCTGAGCAGAGATGCCCAGACCTCCCTCACCCCAGACACTTCCTCCAGCTCTTCCGGGGGGATCCCGAGGCGTTCCCAGGCCAGTCGAGAGACATAGTCTCTCCAGCGTGTCCTGGGTCTTCCCCGAGGCCTCCTCCCGGTGGGACACGCCTGGAACACCTCCCTAGGGAGGCGTCCAGGGGGCATCCGAAACAGATGCCCAAGCCACCTCAGCTGACTCCTCTCGATGCGAAGGAGCAGCGGCTCTACTCCGAGCTCCTCCCGAATGACCGAGCTTCTCACCCTATCTCTAAGGGAGCGCCCAGCCACCCTGCGGAGGAAACTCATTTCGGCCACGCTTGTATCCGCGATCTTGTCCTTTCGGTCATTACCCAAAGTTCATGACCATAGGTGAGGGTGGAAACGTAGATTGACCGGTAAATCGAGAGCTTCGCCTTTCGACTCAGCTCCTTCTTCACCACGACGGTCCGGGGCATACACCGACCGCATAACTCATGGACGCTGCACCAATCCGCCTGTCAATCTCACGCTCCATCTTTCCCTCACTCGTGAACAAGACCCCGAGATACTTGAACTCCTCCACTTGAGGCAGGACCTCTCCACTCCACCCGGAGAGGGCACACCACCCTTTTCCGGTCGAGTAACCATGGCCTCGGATTTGGAGGTGCTGATTCTCATCCCAGCCGCTTCACACTCGGCTGCAAACCGCTCCCAGCACATGCTGAAGGTCCTGGCTTGAAGAAGCCAACAGGACAACATCATCTGCAAAAAGCAGAGATGAAATCCTGTGGTTCCCAAACCTGACTCCCTCCGGCCCCTGGCTGGCTTACGACGCCTAGAAATCCTGTCCATAAAGATTATGAACAGGACCGGTGACAAAGGGCAGCCCTGCCGGAGTCCAACATGTACTGGGAACAGGTCTGACTTACTGCCGGCAATGCGAACCAAGCTCCTGCTCCGGTCGTACAGAGACCGAACAGCCCTTAGCAAAGGCCCCCGGACCCCATACTCGCGGAGCACTCCCCACAGAATACCACGAGGGACACGGTCGAATGCCTTCTCCAGATCCACAAAGCACATGTGGACTGGTTGGGCAAACTCCCATAAACCCTCTAGCACCCTGCGGAGGGTATAGAGCTGGTCCACTGTTCCATGACCAGGACGAAAACCGCATTGTTCCTCCTGAATCCGAGGGTTCGACTATCGGCCGAATTCTCCTCTCCAGTACCCTGGCGTAGACCTTCCCGGGGAGGCTGAGAAGTGTGATCCCTCTGTAGTTGGAACACACTCTCCGGTCCCCCTTTTTAAAAAGAGGGACCACCACCCCACCCCAGTTTGCCACTCCAGAGGTACACTGTCCCCAACCTCCATGCAATGTTGCAGAGGCGTGTCAGCCAAGACAGCCCCACAACATCCAGAGATTTGAGGTACTCAGGGCGGATCTCATCCACCCCCGGCGCCTTGCCACCGAGGAGCTTACGAACTACCTCAGTGACTTCGGCTTGGGTGATGGACGAGTCCACCTCAGAGTCCCCATCCTCTGCTTCCTCATTGGAAGGCAAGTCGGTGGGATTGAGGAGATCCTCGAAGTATTTCTTCCACCGTCCGACAATGTCCTCAGTTGAGGTCAACAGCTCCCCACCCGCACTGTAAACAGTGTTGGCAGAGTACTGCTTCCCCCTTCTGAGGCGCCGGACGGTTTGCCAGAATCTCTTCGAGGCCGACCGATAGTCCTCCTCCATGGCCTCACCGAACTCCTCCCAGACCCGAAGTTTTTGCCTCCAGGACCGTCTGGGCTGCGGCTTGCTTGGCCTGCCGGTACCTGTCAACTGCGTCCAGGAGTCCCACAGGCCAACATGGTCCGATAGGACTCCTTCTTCAGTCTGACAGCATCCCTTACTTCCGGTGTCCACCACCGGGTTCGGGGATTGCCACCACGACAGGCACCAGAGACCTTGCGTCCACAACTTCGAACTGCATCATTGCGTCGACAATGGAGGCAGAGAACATGGTCCACTCGGACTCAATGTCTCCAGCCTCCCTCGGAATCTGTGAGAAGCTCTTCCGGAGGTGGGAGTTGAAGACCTCCCTGACAGAGGGCTCGGCCAGACGTTCCCAACAGACCCTCACAATACGTTTGGGTCTGCCAGGTCTGTCCAACTTCCTCCTCTGCCAGCTGGAGCCAACTCACCACCAGGTGGTGATCGGTTGACAGCTCAGCCCCTCTCTTTACCCGAGTGTCCAAGACATACGGCCGGAGATCAGATGAAACGACAACAAAGTCGATCATCGACCTCCGGCCTAGGGTGTCCTGGTGCCATGTGCACTGATGGACACCCTTATGCTTTCAAACATGGTGTTCGTTATGGACAAACCGTGACTAGCACAGAAGTCCAATAACAGAACACCGCTCGGGTTCTCAGATCGGGAGGCCGTTCCTCCCGATCACGCCCCTCCAGGTATCACTGTTGTTGCCCACGTGAGCGTTGAAGTCCCCCAGTAGAACAATGGAGTCCCCAGTGGCCAGGAGCACTATCAAGTACCCCTCCCAGGGACTCCAAGAAGGCCGGGTACTCTACTTGTACTGCTGTTCGGCCCGTAGGCACAAACAACAGCAAGAGACCTATCCCCAACCCGAAGGCGCAGGGAAGCGACCCTCTCGTTCACCGGGGTGAACTCCAACACGTGGCGGCTGAGCTGGGGAGCTATGAAGCAAGCCCACACCAGCTCGCCACCGCTCACCCTGGGCAACTCCAGAGTAGTGGAGGGTCCAGCCCCTCTCAAGGAGCTGGGTTCCAGAGCCCAAGCTATGCGTGGAGGTGAGCCCAACTATCTCTAGCCGGTACCTCTCAACCTCCCGCACGAGCTCAGGCTCCTTCCCCCCCAGTGAGGTGACATTCCATGTCCCTAATTGCCAGAGTTTTGTTCCAGGGATTGGGTCGTCGAGGCCCCCTGCCACGACTGCTACCCAAACCACATTGCACCGGCCCCTCATGGACCTTCCTGTGGGTGGTGAGCCTACTGGAAGGCGGGCCCACGTCGCCATTTCGGGCTGAGCCCGGCCGGGTCCCGTGGGCAAAGACCCGGCCACCAGGCGCTCGCCTGCGAGCCCCAACCCCAGGCCTGGCTCCAGGGTGGGGCCCCAGGTAACGCCAATCCGGGCGACGTAACGGTCCTTGATATTCTTCTTTTCATGATGGGCTTCTGAACCGCTCTTAGTCTGGCCCGTCACCTAGGACCTGTTTGCCATGGGAGACCCTACCAGGGGCGTAATGCCCCCGACAACATAGCTCCTAGGATCATTCGGGCACACAAACCCCTCCACCACAGTAAGGTGGCGGTTCAAGGAGGGGTCTTATTTATTCTTCAAAGAAAATAGAGGAGCATGAAAAAGGAGCAAAACATGTAGCAATATTAAAGGGACACAAGTTCCTCATAAATTATATAGAAAATGACAAAAAAAACTACACCTTACAGAGAAAATATGTCCAACAATCTAACACATTTTTTTCCTTAAATATGATATATAACGTGTTAATTGGCATGTTCAGGCATACTCGACATGTCCTTATGTGTGTGTGTGTGACAGCTGGTACGTGACAATGCAGATCTTCGCTGTGAGCTTCCAAAGCTGGAGAAACGTCTTCGGTCTACAGCTGAGCGAGTTAAGGCGCTGGAGGGCGCACTGAAGGAAGCCAAGGAAGGAGCCATGAAGGACCGCCACCGCTACCAGCAGGAGGTGGAGCGGATCAAAGATGTGATGAGGGCTCGCAATCCCTTCCGCCGGCCCCATGCTGCACTGATAGGTACCGCATGCACCTCGCTCACTCAGCGGTGATCTACACACTACATTACATGGCCTCATGTGTCATTTCAGTAAAAGCCGTGTAATCGGATAAAGTCATCATAGCAAAGGGGTGTTTTCTAATCTGTAGGTAGGCAGAGATCCATTGCATCCATCCATTAAAATCTGATCTGTTGGTATTAACATGCAATGCTCCAGTCCAGGACATTGATTGCTTTCTTATAGTTCAATCCACAATCAGATCACATACTAATTGTTTCCATGTCTACAATCCCTTCTGTTTAATTCTGTGAGTCGTGTTGCAGTTTTTTATCGATTGCTTAAGTGTGTTTTTTTGAGTATTTTTAAAGACACTTAGTCCAGTTACAGAAGTAATTTATACTGTGCAGCACAGCACCTGCAAAAAGCTAAAAACTAATGTATCAAAATTATTAAATTCATCAACCAGTGCATCTCAATTTCTCAATGTTACCTAAAATGGCAGTGCATGTTTAAAAAAATCTGTGAATGAGTTGACTGTAATTCTGTTATTTTATTTCAAGTACAGTTATTTAAATTTTGGGATTAATTGTCCAGACTGAGTTTAAACATTAATTCTGTGAGTTGACCCCTTTAACAAAAAGGACTATTGCAATGCCATGTGCAGATAAATAGCTAAGCAGTTTGATTAATGACCGTCTGAAAACTTTGTCCTTTGCTTATAAACAGAATGATCTTTGAGGACAAAAATCCATTCATTTGTCAAAAATCCAGCTTAGCATGAATTTTACAGTAATGTTAAAGAAAAAAAAAGAAAAAGAATGATAAGTGTCTCTGTATACTGTTAGGATTCATGTAAATTATTATAAGAACTACTGTAGAAATGGAACAATGTAAAATGACAATCCCCTCCACCGCTTTACCGCTTAGTTTGCACATGTAAACACTCACCAGAACATTTCATCTCCTTATCTGGCAGTTGTCCTTGCAATGCGAGAGACGCGGCATTTTGGCGCGGTGCAACCATCCCTTTCACGTCTCTGCTGTGTGATTTCCTCATAGGCAACATCCAAATTGCTTGCCTTCACGCTCCATCATCTGTCATCTCCTTCCTTCCTCTCACCAGCGCAACATGTATTCATACATCCTGTCTTCATGTGTGAGTGAGCTGAGGGACCAATCTTTTTCCATATGCAGGAACTGAATGTACCAGAAATGCAGGTTCACCACTGTGGAACACATGGATATGTTTGAGACCTTTCAGAAACTAAATTTGACTTTCAAATGCAAATTATGACAATGTTAATGAAACATTTATAGACGAATAGTTGTGATGGTTGGCTACAGTATTTTTCTTGTATGGATTTAAACAATGGGCATTCTCTTGTGAGAGAAAAACATTTTATTAGAAAAGCAGTTAATTCATTTTGATCACCAAGGCTCACTTCATCATTGTGTGAAATGGAGATAACTGCACTTATGCTGACACATATGCTGCTGTGAGAAAGCGAGTGTTTTTAGAAAAGTTTTAGAATTATACCAAAGCTACAGAGAATAACTATAATAGCTGTGGTGTATATTAAAGTCCAACTGAAATCACATTTAGTCATCCCTTTTTGTAGTAAAAAATAATGTCAACATCTTTTTTTAAAATGTTTCTGTTGGGTGTTTTATATTATTAAAAGGGAAAAAAGGTCTTTAATATATTCTGTTCTCCAGTCACATAGAAAATTTATTACTTTCTGTTACAGACGACTTTGCAGCACAAGCCCTTTGAGGGCAAACCATGTGTGTTGTTTTTGTCTTTTCTGGATGAATGAATCAATCAATAGATCAATTCTGTTTGATCACTTACAGCAAAGCCTGTGCGTCCTGGCCACTATCCGGCATGCTCTCCCACCAACCCCTTCTTCATCCGGGGCTACAGCGATAACCCTGTTGCCTTCTGCAAAGCTGCTCTCCACAACAGCAACAACCAAGAGGCAGCTGGTCCCGCCGCCGCTCCCGAGAGCCCAGAGAGCGAGCCCAGGTTACCCGAGACCAACTCCAACCAGAACAGCCCCACAGAACACCTCGACCTCCAAAACAACGATTCATGCGACAACAACACTCAGAAAAACATGTGAGTAAACTCCAATATACTGCAGGTGATTACAACACCAAATCTTTATACAATAGTTTGATTTACTCTCAACCTAAGCCCCCCTTTAGGTTATTCCAGTGGTAGCAAGTCATTTGCAGACTCATGCTCAGAGCAAAGTTAATTTGTGTCTTTAACTTCAACCACACTGTGTCTCTAAGTAATCTGTGTTCTGAATCAAAGTACGCTGCTTTTCAAAAACAGGCAAGCATTTCAGTTTTTTGTGTTTCTAGATGTGTGTGTGCAGCAATTAATCTGTTTTGACACTGATTTAGTGTTCTGTGGCTGAGTTAGCACTTGTGCACACCTATATCATTTGTTTTATTACAGTTTTATTTTACGTAAACATCTCGCTCTCTCCTGTTTGTAGGCTTCCATCTGAGCCACCGAGCCAAGCAGACAAGAACACCGCGGAGATGCTTGATTCGGAAAATGGTGAGCGGCGTACAGATGAAGCCTGTTAAAAGTAATGAGGAATGTTATGATCAAGATCAGCAGGGGTGAATTCAATTCTTGCTATGACCGTTTTTTAGTGTTTGCCATTATGCCATCATGCCAGCCATTATGTGTGAATGTTGTTTTATATACTCCCACTGAATGGTGGCTGTTAAACCAGTTTACAGTGATTGCCCTGCTGCTTTGATAACAATTCTGCTCGCTGTTTTTTGTTTTGTTTTTTACTTCTTGATTTCATCTTCTTGTAATGGGCTTGTAGTCAGCAGTATTGACTGTAACTCTGAGCCATTAGTGAGTGAGGAGGAGGGTTTCAGCGCAGGTCAACAGCCTCTTGATAAAACGTCTACACGCTCATTGGATACAGCCTGGGACACAGATGTTTGAAAAAAAAAACTCACCATGGAAATTATCTTAGTTGTTAAAGTAGCAGTTACTCGAGGCTTTTGAGCGTCTTTGTGTTTGTGGGTGTGTGTGACTGCTCCCATCAGCCAAAGACTCTGGAGGAGCTAGATTAGACTCACAGTGTCATTACTCAGCCAGAAAGACAGCCGGCCGGACAGGCTGAGTGCCCACCTCAGTTTCTGACACAGCGATGGCGGTTGTAGGGTTGTGTAACGACACCACACCTTCTCGATTCTCCTGGAATATCAATAAAAGTCACAGTCAGGGTTGGAGACAATACACCAATCTGCTACAACACCGGCGTCCTTTTATGAAACAGTGGCTTACCAGTGATGTTGTTTAGTGAACCTGAATCCAGATGGTTTTAGTTTTTGCTTCCCGCGATGCTGTTTATGCTGTTAAGGATATAATTCGTTCATTTTAGATAAATTTTTCTCAGTTTGATTTAGTTTGCAATATTTTAATGAAGCACTTTTGCCCAGAATGGACATATGGCATTTTGGAATTAAAGCGCTGGTTCACTGTAATGTATTCTGATGTCTGAACTTGGAGGGAAATTTCCTTCTGGTCCATCACCGGTAACGGTTCACCCTGGGATGTACTTCCACTTGGTGTCATGAATTTCAATAAGTCAATAAGAGTTTGTGGGAAAATGTAAAACTCAAAGAGCCCTGCAAGGCCTGATGCCACAAAATTCTCACTTTCTTTTGTATTTTTAGTCTGCAAAGGTGGAGCCTTGTTTTTTTATTAACTGTCAGAACAGCCTCTTAATCCAGTCAAGCATGAGGTCCCTTGATAATGGCCAACTCATCAAACTGAAGCAAGGAGCACACAAATTAAGTAAACTGTCTCCTGTGAATAGCAATGAATAAACACAGACCTCTCAGTTGCTGAAGATACAAGAAACGGCTGAAACATCTTGATATACCCGGGTGTCGATATGTCGTGTCACGTAAAAAGCCACGGGAACATTTTGTTGTCCCATATATGAGTAGTTCAATTCAGGGAATACACAGGCTTCCAAGTTGTAGTAATACAGTATCTGCAGTATCAACAGTTTTTTTGACATAACACCACTGAACCATGTGGAAGCTGAATGCCTTTAATTAGCCTCCACAGACTGTCATGACGATAAGAGCCAAAAATGTCCCATTTTCCATGAAAGTGCTGTACAGCAGCACCTTTTATGCAAGGGAGCTCTCTTGGTGGGAGGACTTTCTTTTAATTCTTGCAGCGCTTTGTTATTGCTATTATTTGCAGCACTATCAGTTCAGTAGTAGTTTTAGAAATAAAACTGTCCTCATCAGAAAAATGACAATTGGTCTTTCGTTCAAACAGTGTAAAATGATCCCTGTTTACATTTTACAGACAAACAGCCCCTTGCAGTTGTGCAAATAAAATCCTCTCCAGAATGACAACAACATGTGTTTAAACAGAGTGAAATTACCTACTGCATGTTAATGTGTTGTAGCAGGTGGAAACTCTTCAGGTGGAGGTGGTGGATGGTTACAAAGAGTAAAAAGCCTCAAACCAACAGTCAACATTGGTGTCTTTTCACCATAACTACAATCTTTTTCTAACCATAACAAATTACTTGTATAGTTCAGCATGTTTAACTGTGGTTTAATGGCCATGACCACAATCTTTTCCTCACCTTAATCACATAGGTTTATTTGTGCTGCTGCTGTGTAGCTGATTGGGTCGCTAGATCAATAAAATGCACAAATGGGTTGTTTTAAATTGCACTGAAACACCCTTTTTGGTCATTTATGCGAAAGAAGTTATTGTCTGAGAGCCAACACATTATGCAGCTGCTTGTTCCAAAGTCATCTGTCTCCAATGGCTTTGGGCTGTTTCAGTTAAACTCATATGTGTCTTTGACGTGCCCACTTGTTCCCTTATTTACACGCCACCGACCCTCTCACTGTGCACCTGCCTGCCTCCTTATGCACCTCTTTCTGTCCGCAGGAAACACCACAGATATCAATGACAACAGGTAAGACCGCTGCACCCTCACTGCAACACACCTGCTGCTGTTTACAGTTGTCTTACTGCTAATCTTAAAGTTTACATTCAATGATTGGCTGTTTGGCTTCGACTGAAGTTCCTGAAATATTCGCTTTTAATGGGAGATGAGCTATAAGTAATTAACTTAACTTCCAGGTCACCGGACATGCCAGCGGGATCAAATGACATTAGTTGTTCCAGTACAGCATGTCAAACTGAAAAAAATCATTGTCACGTCCTGTAGGTTATGCTGTGCTTAAACTGGCCTGGTTAACATTTTTTAAGGGCAAAATCAAAAGTATTCAAAACGGCCTGAATAGCCAGAGACTCCTAAGGGGTTAATGCCTCAAGCATGTTTCATAGTAGTCAAAGAAATGTTGAAGTATGGCACTGCCACATTTACCTTGCCTGCACTGATCCCCCTTGTGTTTTAAAACCAATTACTGTAACACCACTGACTCGCTTCCCTCACTGCTGTGTCTCTCTGCTCCACCGCTGCCCCCTTGTTGCTGTCACTGCTACTGCTGATGCTGCTGCTGCTGCTGCTGGTGATGAATCTGGTGACGGTGCTGCTGGATGCCTGTGGCACTGGTGTGTTGTGTAGCATGTGTCTGAATGTGACTTCTGTGTCCAGAACTGACGTCTGTGACAATCAGGACCCAGCCAAACTCTACAGCCTGCAGCCCGAGGCTTCAGCCAGCTAATAGTCCTGAGCAGGTAAGAGAAAAACGGCACAACTAAAAATATGAGTCACTAAATGTACAAATCTCACAAGTAACCAAGCAACCAAAGCCCTGCTTACTGAACCTTTCCATAAAAGTTTAGACATGACATCTGAAAAATCCACCAAGTATTATATATTATAGAAAACACACAGAAAAGGTAGAGTCTTTAAAACCTGGAACCTTGAAGCTACATTAGCAGCTTTTCTCCATCAATAAGTTTCAGTTGTTGCTCTATTTGTGCTGGACATATGCCCTTACATTTCTAAATGACCAAATGTTATTTCATCCTGAAGGTTTAGTTGAGTATGTAGTGTCTTGACAAGAGTTGTACTTCACACAGTGGTGATTTTGAAGCTTTTTTCAATTATAATAGCAAATGATGGGCACTAAATAAAATTGCTGCTCATTAGACATCACCTGCGTAAATTCTGATTGAAAGTGGATTTAATAATGGAATAATAGGTGTTTTTAATCTCTACTTTTTTCAGTATAGTAACTTTTCAACAATTGATTAATAGGTATATATTAAAATACTACTAGATTCAGTATGTTGGTTTGGGAGCAGACCCAGCAGATCACTTTGACTTTAGAGGCTATTAAGTGTCAGGTCTCAGGTGCTGTGTGGAGTTTAGAGCAGAAACCCTGCCAGCTGCCAGGGTGAAGGGACTTACCCTTTCTCTCGGGCCTCCCACACTAAAAATACTTTACACTCACTGCACTGTGAAACACTCTGCACAAAAATAGCTCACAAACAGCATCTGTCTCGGATCAGCACTTTTTATTTTTTTGCTTTTTTGGAATTCCTTCATAAATCCCGGCCAAGAGATACAGATTGTACAATATTATTTAAAAAAACTTGCTCGGGGGAAGACCCAAAAAAAAGGGGACTTAAATGTTCTCCGCATCTGTTTTAATTTCATCCCACTGCTTTTGCTGCCACAGGGTTCATTTGGCTCATTTGGCCGCCTTTTTTATGCATTCAAGTTGATAATATTCAGAACCACTTGTCACAGGGATAACAGAGTGGACCTCTTTTGGAGAACTAGTGCTATAATTTAATTCAAAGCATAATTATTTTCCACATTGGGTAAAACTGGTAGTGTGTAATGTGCTGAAACTAATGTGCTGAAACTCAATATAACACTCAATTTGCAGACTAAGGACAGCCCTACGTGATGAACTATAAGTAACTAACTTTTCAGACTCTATAAGCTGGCATGGCATTCTTGCAGAGTACATATTTTACATCCTATGAAGTCCAAACGGCTCCATGCAGTTCCCAAACACAACCAAGTCTCAGTGAAGACACCAGAAATAAAATGACTCGAGACGGGTTCCTTCTGGCAAACTTAGCATGACTCACTGGCTGCTGTCGCTTCTCTTCTGCTATCGTTCGCACTCCCTGTTTCAAATATTCAAATATCTGACTGTCACTCTGACTTTCTGTTTCTCTGTGTGTGTGTGTGTGTGTCTCTCTCTCTCTCTCTCTCTCTCTCTCTCCAGGAAGACGTTTTTTCCAAGGCCCCCTGTGTAAATCTGCATGCTCACTGATCACTGTCCTCCCAGCCTCCCCTTCCTCTCCCATCCTCACCCGCTGTAAATAGACCTCTATCTCCCCTGTGTCCCTTTTTCTCCCCTCTGCCTGCTCCTCTTCCATCCCTTCTCCCTCTTGTACAACGATGTGGGGTGTGTGTGGGTATCAGTGGGATCCATGGCAAGCACTGCATCTCAAACGCCTGATCTGGCAGCTTACACGCATATTGCTGCACAACCTCCCCCATGACTTGGAATACAAAGGGATGCCAAATAGAAAGGTGGGGAGGGGAAGGTGCAGTGCTGTAGGTAACCACTAGGGCATGCTGTTTGTCTCAGTGAGGGGATCACAGTGGACACGGTACATTCAACAGTAAGTGTGTGTGTTTGTGTGTGGATTTGAAAACTCCAAGTTAAACCGTGTTAAACAACAAGAAAACAGTGAGAACCTCAAGCTCACTTTACTAATATTTATACTTTTGACTCTGCATGTCAATTTTTTTTATGTTGGTCTTCAGCTTTTCTTGGAAAATACATGACAGAGGAAGAGAGCTCGTGAGGCAACATTATCATGAAATGTTTCAGTCTAAACAACAGTGGAAACCACTAAAAGCCAATGTAAATGGGAAATTCAGTCTAAAACATTAGCTGTGGTTTAACAGATAAAGCTGACGTTCTTTGCTTTTGTTATTGTCAGCAAATGTCATGAAAGGACCAAAATCAACAATGTGTTTCTCTGTCTCTCAGTGTTTGCATGCCTGTGGCTCACAGTGTCAGGCCAGCTGAAGATGTGAATCTTTGAAGAACTGGCCTCGAATCTATTGTTAAATTTTTAAAAAAGGCCCAGTCATTTCCTAAAACAACTGGACACTATAGTTCTTAGCAAGCATCACTAAAGTGGGAGGAAATAGCACATTTTTGGGGACTGCTGTCAGCCGTGGATTAATGCGCATTTGGTGCTCTAGTGAGCTGGATGGTGTATTTGGGATTGACTCAAAATAAGCTACCCACATTCATGATAATGAAGTCTTCCAATGCAGCAGCATGGCTCATTGTGTTTTTGGAAACAATGGAGGTCTATGACACAGATGAATAAGCTACATATGAGGCTTTAGATACCATACTTGCAGGACTTGGTGGTAGGATCAGTTCAATGTTGTCTTTTCATGGAATTTGTTCACAATAAGAAAGATACAGAATATCAATAGACTACTCTTTAATGAGGCTTTTGACACATTTGGCAGTTTCTGTCCATACGTAAAGCTATTTCTGCGTATAGTGAATGTTGCCCTTCGATGCCCGAAACATCAAGCTGATTACAGTATGAATTTTTAGAAACAGTAGCCATAGTAACAGTAAAATCCAGAATATTTTCACACATGCAGGCTGCTGTTGCCACATAACTAGACCAACACACACAAGAGACTAAAATACACATATACATACCTGCAGTAGTTGAATCTTGTTCAAGCCTTAATTTAGACAGTAGGTGATTTATCATATTTGACATTTTTTTTTACTCAAATTAAACAAAGGAAAATTAAGTTTATTTAAACAGTACAGTATGTAACTCCTCAAGACTCTTAAACAATTTTGTATTTTAGTACCCTTGGAGGATCTATTTCAGATATATATTACCATACTTAGACTCCATGTTACAGCGTTTTTCTCTCATTAGAGTAAGAGGAGTAGTAAACCAAATATATCCTATATCCATACACAGTAGCCGCCTCTAGCAAGTTTCAGATCACACTTTTGGTAAGAAACCCTTTCAATTGTATTCTTTTAGATGGCTCTGGTTGTGGCACTATCTCAGCAAGCACAGTGCTAAATGAGGAAGTTGGGTAGTGTTGTTCAAAATAAAACACTCAAATAGTCAGTGGTTAACATCAGTCGCCACAGCATGCCTGGTTTTCACTAGTCTGAAAAGCAACTTCATCTGAACCGTGTGTGTTTAGTTTAAGCTGTTAATCATCCCAACAAAAACTGCCTGTCAGGGATCGTATGCGAGATATTCAGTTGTTGTCATGTCAACCAAAAGCATGGCAGAGTGAAAAAAAATTGTGTAGCAACTATTTTTATACTGCTAGTTTTGGAGTAAAATAAATATATATTATTTATCATTTGCTCTATTTTAACTGTTATTTATTTTGCTGTTTATTCTTAATTCATAGCAGTTGCTGAATGTGAAGCGTTTGTTTTGGCGTGTAAATGTTGACGTTGTTTCTTACACTGAAGAATGCTTTGGATTTCAAATTTCCAACGTTTTTGTCAATGAATGAAAATGCACGTGTGCAGCTGCTGTTCCAATATGAATTTGTGTCGGAGATGACTAATCCTACGGTTCTTTATGACCCACCTCAGATTTAAACCAAAGCCCTGATTGCAGTGAGTCATTTAAAGAGGATCTCACTCTACAGCAGTCTCTGTAGGCTTTGGAGACATAAACTGAGGGTTACTGAAGGTTATCTAGAGCTGATACAGCCATGTCTTATCCCTCTGACACACACACTCACATATGCAGCCTCGTCAGCCAATGGGGCGCTTGACCTTTGACCCGGCAATACAGTTATATTACATATCCCGTATTACTTGGGTGCAGCCTGAGCAGATAAGTTGATTGACTATCTACACACACAGACAGTCAGTCACTCCACGCCGCCCATCAAGCTCTCTCTGTTGACCTCCTGATCAGACAGTCAGGATGAGAGAGACGAGGAGCTGTATCTTCTCAACAGAGTCTTTCACTCTTTGACTTTCTGCAATCTTTTTAACAAAACAGACCAATAGCGCTGTAGATCACAGTCTGCAAATTATATTTTATATATATGGGGTACCAATGAAATCCTTGTGCGGTACATACTGGCTCAGCAAGAGGGAAGAAGTACAAACGAGGGTTAGAAATACATTGCATTGCAAACAATATTTAATTAACCCGTATGTTTTAAAGAATTGATACAGACACACACACTGTACATATCTCTATGTCACAAAAAGAGCCAAACTACATCTGCAACTTTGATAATAAAACAATTTTATAACTGTTGATATAAAATATGATGGAAAGACTTTCAAATGCAGACACCTGAAAAGGGGGAATAGCCCGCCAATTGCAATGAACTGAAATCAAAACTTACAAATTGGTTATATATATATATATATATATATATATATAAAGTACTTGGCCTCCAAAATTGTTCATGATATGATGATGTGACAGGACACTGAAGTTGTTTTTGTGTGTGTTCTCTAACATCAGTTTTCATTGTCACGTGGATCTTACATTGCATTGTTGCCCCTTTTTCCCTCCTAAACATCTAGCTGTTATCCCTGTGCACCCTAACGTCATATATTTATCCTTCAGTTACCTTCAATTAGGTGTTTCATTGATACCCGGTATATACATAATTTTTACCTTGTAAATTGTGGGCTGTAATAAAAATATATTGAAGCTTATTAGAAATACATGAAGCACTTTATCGCAGTATTTTTTTAATGCTTTCCCTCTTTGTTCCTCTACACAAGACTTTGACACAGAGCATCTAATTCTGCAGTTCAGCATAACTTCCTCAAAAGGGTTGAAAAGTTCATTGAACTTGAGAAACCTACCCTTGTCACTCAAGTTGAGCATATTACATAACATAACCTATAGATACTATGAGTTGAATACGAATAGCTTTTGTTAGTCAGTCTGCCGTTAATCAATGGAAACCACAACAATTCTCCCGACATGCACTATGGTTGTATGCCGAGCTTTTTAAATGTTTGGATGATTGAGTGAAGAATTTATTTTCAGTCTCTTTGTTCTGTTTGTCTCTGAGTTATTGTCTGAATCTGAAAAAATTCTGGCAAAGTAAATAATATTTGACACTGTAGCCTAAATATGCAGAAATAAAACTATGACAAGAATGATGGTGGCTTTAAAAAACAGGGGCAAAATGTCTGTGTTTGTTTGTACATGTGTGCGTTGGTTGGTTTGTTAATAGCGCGTGATTTAGTGCATGCAGTACTTTCTTCTGTAGCTACTGAGAAACAGTACTGTTGTCTCATGAAACTCCTTTCAATAAAGATGATCCTGTGTACATATCATGATCACTCTGGGCTGTTGTTTTTTGTGTACTCTAATCATGTGGGCTTTTAGCCCTTCAGCATTTAAAACAGGCACTTTCAACAGATGTTGCTGCTTCTATGTTATAAAAAATAAACAGCCAAATACTGAAATGACTATTTATTAAAGATGGATTTAAGTGTCTGTTTTTTCACTGCTTTGTTATGTTTGTTATGAATATATTGACGAAAGATAGCAGGGGGAGGTTATTGCAGTTTTGCAGTTTAGTCAAAAATCCAAACGGTAGGGTCAGTTGTCAGTAAATATATATACACATTGTATTTTTATCATTTTTAGGAAGAAGCCAGGAGAGTAAAAGCAGCTGTAAAAACATTACAGTCAATGTCAGTACACGGACAAAACATGATTTGTTTTAGTCTTTAGAGACTCTTTTCACTATTTAGTATTTATACTAAATCGTGAAATAGTCTGGTGATTATGCTGTGTTATCAGAAACAGGGAACTTTTATTTGCTGGAATTTCTCAATGTGGACAGCACTTTGAATGTTAGTGAGAGGGAGAAAAAAAACACATCAGTCAACAGTGACATTCAACCAAAACAAATCAATAAGTAGAGCAACTCGGGACAGAGCGGGGGTAGTGCTCTCAGTCAGCCTTCCTGACGTAAGCACTGGGTTTGTTTGGCTTTGTAACTTTGGTTTTTGCTGAGGCTTTGATTTAGAAAAAAACAATGCGTAATTGGTATAAAGCGATACAGTTTTCTGCGTTGATATGATGATGAGAAACTCATTCTTGAGTCCATGTAAAAGTCATGGACTGTTTTATGGAGCCTCCAAACGTTTTTCATCATTTTAATCTTACACATGTTCTAAAGAAATAATAAATGTTGGTTCCAAATTACTTTTTGAGAGTAAGAACATAATCTTCTGAGACAAGTTTCAACAAAGAGTGAGGTTTATGAATATATTTAATTCCAATTATTTTAGTTACTTTTTTTGAGATCTCCTCTGGACTGGTTTTAAGACATATAGTATATACTACTATAGTGTACAATAATTTGTGTCAGATTGTGTCAGGTTTACTTTTCAATAAAAAGTTCAGTTTCGAAGTTAAAACAAAATCTTACATCTTCTTCTGCCTCAGTGAAAAACCAGAATCTATGAATATTATGTTTTTTTCCTCAAAAGTTTAACTGCTGAAAACAATATGTCTGTTGACTCACTGAAATGTTTATTCTGCTGGGTGTTTCAAGTTTTCACATCACTCAATAATTTTGATGTTACAGAAAAATATTCCTCTCTCAGATGAATGTGAAGACAGTCTTCTCGTGTCAAACTTTGCGCATTAATCATTCTGCACGGTGAAGCTCAAACACCTAAGAGCAGTGGCTTAAAGATAAAACACATTTTTAAGTGAAGGGGACTTCTAAAAGCCTGCACAAATGTATATTTTGATGTTAGTTTATATATTTTTAGCTTTATTTGGCTTCTAACTTAGTGTTACTGGATGACTCTGAACCTTTATTCACTATGCCAAGTACACGGTGCATCTAAATCAACAATTACATTCCTGGTACAGATATATTTTGCAACAGTCCATCTCTTAGGTCAAAGTTCAGTACAAACTCTGCCGTTCTGCTGCATTACCTCATACATCCAGCATGGGACACGGGGCGGGAGGGGTTTGGGGTTGGACAGCTGAGGACCTGTCCTGACCAGGACTAGGAGCCAAAGGGGGCAAAGTGCAAAGCAAGCTGAGTAAAGAAGGGTGCAGAGACTACAAGTGACACAGACTTACTTAAAAACACTCGCAGCAACTCTCTCTCGAGCAGTGAAACAGTAGCTCTCGCCCCGTGGACTGCTGCCTGAGCCCGAGGCTACAAAACTGTGAGTACAAATCTGACACAATGACAATTGTTCATCATGGATGTCAGGTCTGCCTGAAACATCTGACATCTGTTTTTTTTTTTTATTTCACTTCCGCAGTTGCTGTTATTCACAATTTCGTAAAAGTTGTAGTTTTAAGAAAGATAAACAGAATAGAAGTGAACTGCTGAACTGTGACCGCTGGGAATTCGTCTCACAAGCAATAAAAACCAGAGTCGAATCATTAGTGTTTATAAGACAAAGATCATGACCAGGTTTTTAGTTTCCCGATTTCCTGATTTTCTGTCTCTTTTAACTGCTTGTGCACGATGAGACAAACATTCAAACGTTTTTCTAACACATTCAATAGGATTGATTCAGTGATATTAAACATATTCTTATTTCTGTTGACAAAGCAATTTGGTGGAATTATTATGTTGTGCTCTTGAAATTAGTTGATTCGTTATTTCATTAACTCCCATCACACATAGCAACTTACATATCAATCAAAACTTTAATTACATGGTAAAGTTGTTCATTTTTCTACTACCAGCGGCACTGTAGACGGAAGAGCAAAGCAAGAATTTCACTTGTACAGTGAAACCTGGTTTTTATCTGTGCACATGACAATAAACCGATTGAATCTTGAATCTTGGATCACTGATGGCAAATTAGATTAAAGTTACAGCACAGGCTGCAAGTGCACAAGTAGAAAAGAGAACAAGCGTGATCCCTCACTCTCGACTTATCCTACACATGCAAAGAAAAAGGTTTGATTTGATTTGTCTTCTCGTCTTTCTAGTCATCTCACCTTCCTCAGCCACATGATAGAATCTGTATATCTATGCAAAGCTTATCAGATTTATTGACAGCAGTGATCAAATCATATGAATTAGAAAATGAGGTCACTCTGTGTCATTTACCCCTCATTGGAAGTCTATTCAACACATCCTCTCTGGCAGTGTATTTTATCTACAGTGTGTCAACTTCCACAGAGGACAAGTTGACCCGCTTTATCAGTTGTTTACTTTGTTTAGCCTGAGCCACAATGACTGGTGATAACACTCTTCTTATTGAAAAGAACCGTAGGTAACTACAGTTCAAAGCCCCTAACCTGTATGTTTTTGCATTCAGGTCTGTGCACTCTCTCAGTTTAAGATTCACACCAGTAAACTCACCTCCTTGAGTCGGATCAGGAATATTAATGCTTTTTGGCATGAAGCAACCTGCCCGCAACGGGCCTGAGACCTCATTTAATCTTTCAGTTTATAGTTGAAGATTCTCAACTATACATCGTCAAACTTCAAGAAAGTGTGATTTTACAGTGAATAAAGCAGGGTACCAACAAACAAGAGGCTGGATGGTGGCAAATACAAAGCAGGCAGCATTAATCAGTCCTGCATCACAATGTGATATCAAGTGCAGAACTCTTAGTGTGCTCCATCATGTATCCCCAGAGTGTGTGTGAGGCTAACATAAATCCTCGGTTTACACAGGATTGTCCATTTGAGTCCCAGCAGATAGGAGAGAGTATCCTATCATCATCCAGTGGGACCCATGATGACAGCGGAGGCATCTAATGGGCTGAGGCACCGAAACATGAAGGACCCTCATCCAGATGAGACCTCTGGTCATGGTATGGTCAATAATATGATTACATGCTTATTTAGTTGAGCAAAATCCTTTAATTTGCATTGTTGCACCATATTTTGTGCTACTGTGCTGCTTTACGGGAAGTAATTGCATGTTTCATACTTTTTTGCATCAATGTTTGTGTAGTTCTTTACAGTATTTGGTGGAGAAAATTAAGAGCATTTATTAAAGAAATACTCTGACAGTACTGAAGGATTGTATACTTTTCAAAGCAGACTGAACCAAGATGAAAATAATTGCTATAGGTAGAGGGATTATTGCAGGAATATTGACTAATTGTGGTATCTTGACCTTTTCAACTTTCTCCATAGTTTTAGTATTAATTCAGGTACAATATACACAGGACGTTGTACTGGATTATAATGTTATGTAATATATCTTCTCCTCTCTACAGCTAGGGGCCATAGTAATGCACAAGAGGAAGATCTAAGACAGTGGCAGAAGCATGCACAGGTAACTCATAAATCCACTCCCAGCCAATATCTTAACTGCCAAAGAAAGCTAAAATAACATTTTCTCCTGTGTCCCCCCATAGAGGGTGAAGGTGAAAGTCCTGGAGCAGGTCCAGGATCAGCTCAGTCATATACTAGACAACGCTCTCACTGAGTCTGTCCAGCCTTTTATCCAAATGCAACCAACAATTAATGGAAAGATGACAAAAGTCCCTTCATCAAGGTGAGGAGGAGGAGGAGGAGGAGCACACATATTATTCCTTATTGATTTGGGAGACATATTTATGCTCTCATTAACTGCATTAAAACACATCTCGTCTGTGTTTCTTTTTCTGTGTGGTTTGTTTTAGATCTCAAAGAATGGATAACGGCAAAGTGTTTGTAGGCAGGCCATCACTGTTGGAGTAAGTATGAAAGACTGGTAGTCTATTTCTAATGAAGAGAATGCCAATATAGAGCAGGACTGAAACTAATCATTATTTACATTATTGATAAATCTGCCAATTATTTTCATCTTTTCAATTGACTATCTGTATTGTGTCAGACAATAGTGAGAAATACTAATCACAACTTTCTAAAGTGTAGAGTGACCTCTTCATATGTCTTATTTTGTCTGACCAACACTCCAAAATGATCAAGTAAGAAAAAGAGAGGCAGACGTTCTTGTTTTTTTGTTTTTTTTTGTTTTGTTTTTTTATTGAGCACTCAACATCAATATCAATATCAATCATTTGTTTATTAACTTAAAGAATGACTTTTCTACGTTCTTGCATTATATATAATCCTGGTGCCAGTGGTTATGTCTTCTGTGGTTATGTCTGTATCTTTTATACAAATACACATCATTCATTCATCATGTATACAGCACAATATATGAACATAAATATGATACAGATCTATTTTAATGTCAGTATTGTTTCTGTTTCTTCTTTTTCGCCCCTTCACCAGTGAACTGTTTGAGATCAGCCACATCAGGACCATCTACCACATGTTCATAGCCGTGCTCCTCATCTTCTGTCTGAGCACGTTGGCTGTCGACTACATCGACCAGGGCAGGTCTGTGTGATGTGTGACGTGTGCCCTTACGACGCCGACACATCTCAAACTCCATGACCCTAAACTAAATCTTAAAAGCCAGAAGCTATTAAAAACTTCTTGCTCACTTCTTATCTTCTTTTTCTCCTTACTGTGTCCCTCCTTCCCTCCTTCCCTCCTTCTCCCCCTGCCTCTCTGCTCATCTGGCGGCAGAAAGATAGAGCAATCAATCCCTCTGAGTATTTCTGCTGCTGCTTTGGGCAGCTCCGTAAGTGATTCGGTCGCTGTTTGCAGTCACAGGGTTGTGAGTTTAATTCTTGTGTTTCCGACTGGAAGAAAAGTGCCAGCGGGCAACTCCACCGTGTGTAAATTATTAGATACATCCTCAGTTAACATTGATCTTAATATGGGTAAATTGATTAAATAAAAAAGAATGATATTGCACTTGCAAATGGCCATGTTGAATGAAACAAATCCTTTGACATGCTGCAATGGCTGGGTATTTTAAATCAATTAATATTATCACCAGAGGGGAGTTTTCAGATTGATTTAAATATGCCTGTCATTTATTAAAGCCAGCTATTTTTTATCATTCTATCTATCATTTTGTCATTAAACAGAAATTCAAAACTCTGTTTAAAGCTAAAACAGACCACAGCAGCAAATAAATCATCTTAATGTTAATTTTTATATGACATTTCTACAATTATTTTTCTGGAAATGGAATAGTTTAATGAGTCAGCGTTTAAATCTCTCTCGTATTAATATATTTTATACTGATAAAGATTAGAATTTATTTTTTTCTACACAATCTCAGGTTGGTCTTGGAGTTCGACCTGCTGTTCTTTGCCTTTGGGAAGCTGGGGACGGTCACCTGGGCGTGGATTGTGATGTTTACCTACACCCTGTTCGTCCCCTACTACACCCTGGTGCTTTGGGGATCTTTGTACCACAAATTCCCCTCTAAGTTGGGGCTGTCTCTCAGCGTGGGTCTGGTCCTTTCTGCAGTGCAGACCTGCGTGCTGGGACAGTTCCCCATCTCCGTGGTTGTGGACTACCAGCTGCCACCAGCCTCACGGTTCATTGTGATACTGGAGCAGGTGAGTGTGTGTGTTTAAGAAGCACATCCTTTTGGGTGCATAGGTAAAAACATTTGGTGAATATCAAGTAGCATGGGAATAATAAATTCCTCACAATGTTGCAAACCTTTTGTTGGATGGTGCATTATTTCTTGCATGTACATGATGTAGTTGAGCCTGTGAGCCAGTTCAAGCAGCTATGAATTTAGTTGCTTAAAATCGCCCTGCTTGCTCTGTCTCTGCACGCCTGCTGACATGCCGCTAACCTGAGATCCATGCTGTTTTTCATGCAGCACTTCAAAAACCTACTGGATGAACAAATGCCCCTTTAGTTGTTTAGTTTAGTAGTTGAGTAAACATTAAATATATAGGAGTAAAAGTGAGGACCAAAAGATTGTAAAGGTGCCCTCTCTGTAATGCACCTGTATGAATATGATTGGATGTTACCTGTCAGCTAGTAGCTAAATAATGAGGTGCTGATAAGTCAATGACACCGAACAGCTGTTGTGAGCACTTCATTTGTGATTTCTAATAAGCAGCAAGTCAGTTTTCACAGTTCCAATTAGTGTCTGTCTTCTTTTAATATTCATGCAGTATGATTAAAGTGTTTTCATTACAATGTGAACATAAAGATATAATAGAATGAATCTCAAGTGCAGCATTTCTTATTAAGTACAACCTGCGCTGGAAATACCCAGAGCTAATGGATAACATTATATTCATCCGTAATCCAAATTATAAATGCAGTCCCTCACTGCCTTCAGCAGGAACTTTGCGATAAGAAAAGCCTGCTGGCTGGAGATGGGAGACTTCCAGCTGGAAGGGCACCAAGAGAGAAAGTAGATCTAAGTGTAGCCAACGCTTGAACATCACAGACCCATGCCTTAATACCTCTTCATCCTCTTTCACGACACTGGCCCTGGTCTCCCAAAACCGTCTCAGTGCTAAGATCGTTTTTGCTCCGTTCAGTAGAGTATGATAATCCCATTGCTTAGATGCTTTTGAGAAACCCAGTCCTGATCCTCATCTGACCTGGGTCCAGTCACTCTATTTGTAATTCTGATTCTGTGCATCCCATATACAACTGTGTCAGACTGTTTGCGGATGCATAATTGAATGCATTTTCTTTTGCTAAATTACCCAAGAAGAAGTGGTTCACTTCTGTTTGCAGACTGATGATGCATCATGTCTCAGTTGCAGTTTATGATAAAATGATAAACCACTTCTCCAAGTGTGCTTCTCACGCCATTCAGTTCCCTTTTGTTGTACTTCTTTCTAATTAATTACAGACAAAGTGAACAAACAACTAAACGATACATCATTGGGTCAATATGAGCTAACACAGAAACATGAGAATGAGGCCCTGAAGATGTCGGTTCAGACATCTTGTCAGTTCATGTAATAAAGACAGACAATGCAGAAGTCATTGTTATAGATACATTGTGTTTCACTTCACGTAATAACTGCATCAACTTTCCCCAGATTCGATTCCTGATGAAGAGCTACTCGTTCATAAGAGAAACTGCCCCTGTTATTATGAAGAATACACCAAAGGAAGGTACAGTACTGGTCTTGTATTGATGTCAGGTGTATTTACTCCTAAGGCAGGATCATTACTCACAGTGACAGTCCCAGACACTGGAGAAAAATGACTAAAACAGAGCTCAGCAGGTTTCCACCTAATGATTCATACTGGATTTAAAACTAACAATGAATTCACCCACATACAATAAATAAGCTCAAGTATGTGCAGCCCCATGAGATCCTTTTGTGAAAGTCTGTTAGTGGTGAAGAATGTGTCTCCTTTGACTATAAACTCAAAGTAATAAACGTGATTACTTATGCTGCAGTAAAATGTCTCCAGGAGAAAACTGTATAGTCCTGAATAAAAGAGAAAAAGTGACAAAATATTGTCTGCCATCATTTGAATGTGGTTTTAGAATGAGACTGAAAATAATATCCTTGTTTAACACAGATTTATGATTCTGTTAAATGCACTTTTGTCACTAAATCATTAAGTCATCGAGTTGAAGCTTGACTGAAGTCCAGCTAACAATTCAGCAAAGGACATTCAAGGCTTTAATGAAGACAATTTGACATAATGACTTAATGATTTTGTGATAAACTCACTGCTGTTTACATCTTAAAGATAGCCATTCATCTGCAGGTCCCTACATTAAGGCACACCGAAGCTTAAGAATTCGCAAATGGACCTGTTAACAGCTTATATTATGCCACATAATGAGGCAAGAAAAATGGAATTAGAGGCATTTGTCTGAACCACAGACCTTTATTCAGCCACTTTTTAACTAAAACCTTTTTTAAACATCAGTCAAGGGAACATATCACTATTAAAAGCAAGATTTTAGGACTCAAGACTGTACCTCTTCCTTTTTCATAGTCATTCTTACTGAATTATCTTTGCTTTTCAGGAGAAAGTCCCAAGTTCCCAACATTATCCAGCTATCTGTACTTCCTCTTTTGTCCAACACTCATTTACAGGGAGTCATATCCTCGGTAAGTCAAATTATCCCTCACATTTGATTTTGTTCTTATATTTTAATTGGTGATATACAGCAATGTCCCAATCCTGTCTCTTCTTCACAGGACTTCCCACATTAGATGGAAGTACGTTGGCGTCACACTCGGGATGGTAAGATTCAACTCTTTATCTGGACTGTTGATAATTAATTTGAACACCTTTAATTTGGAGTGCTGACCTAGAAACCATCTGACCTAGAAATTGCTCATAGCACTTGTATGTTGTGTGATAAGGTGAAGCAATCAAACTACAGGTACTTAATAGCTTTAATCTTTGATATTTTAGCTCACGCCACTTCTCCACAGCTTATTTTTAAGTATGCTCTCTATTTTATCTCCTTTTAACAGGATCCTGCAAAAACTTTTTTTCCATTTTAATGCTCAATTTTCAGATCTTGGGATGCCTGTTTTATGGCTACTTCATACTGGTCCGCCTTTGTGTGCCCCTCTTCAGACCTGAGGGCAACCAGCCTTTTAGTAAACGAACCATGGTTCTGGCTGTGTTCAACTCAATATTACCCGGTACTGTACTTTCTACGCCTACACGAGGCTTTTTGTTTTTTCTGGAGGATGATTCCAGCATTATTACTGGGACGTCATATGAAAAACAAACATATAAAATTGAAGTTCATCTGTACCATCACTTCTGCTTACAACCTCCATTATCTCTTATCTGTATGAGTCAGCGCAGGTTAATATATCAGCGAGAGTGGAAGTAAAGAAAAGAAGTCTCCAGTGTTTTAAGCCGGTGATAAGATTAAAGATGCTATTATGCAATCAGATATGGGTAATCAAAGACTAGCATGTTTATTGCTCTCTTTAAGTGAATAGCTTTGTGGGTAAGTGCTGATATAAGAGCATCAGTGTCAAGATACAATTCTTATGAGAAAGCTGGGAGCATTGCCCAGAACGAAAGTCTTCCTCATAAACCTCTCTCTGTCTCTCTCTCTGATTCAGGTATAATGCTTCTTCTGTTGTGTTTCTTTGCCTTCCTGCACTGCTGGCTCAACCTCTTCGGGGAGCTGCTCCGTTTTGCTGACAGGATGTTCTACAAGGTGTGTGGCGTGGCTGATGCCGTGTGGCATCGCAGCTCCTGTGGACGCATCGCTTTCAGATCTGCTTATGCTTTTCCAGATGGGAGGACTTTGATTAATGTCAAGTGAAATTCCAGCCCTTGTGGCCTGATGGTCCCTAAACAGTTTTGACTTTTAACGGCCATTATAATTATGTACAGTTTGCTCCCCAAAGCACCAGGGTGTAGTAAGAGCAAGTAGGAGCAAGAGACAAAAAAAAAAAAACTTAACTTGGGCTGTGTGTGGAAATATCTGCTTGCTCTCTCGCTGTTGGCCACTTCCCCACAAGTTTTGTGCTCTTGTGACTCACTGCTTTGACTGATGTGTTTCTGCAACTCTGGAGGTGTGATTGTATTCAAACTGGTAGACTGATTTAGGTATATAAATAGTGAGGCGGAGGACCAATCCTAATTCAGGGGTGAGAGAACAGAGCTTCACTGACTGTAATCTGTATGGTGGCCGTGCAATTAAAGTAAGAAAGGAGTCTTTTGAGGCATCAGCCACAACGTTTCCTAGAAATCTTCCGTGGGTGCCCTACATCTATGGTTTTTGTTGATCTAAATGCACACCTGACACTTCTTATCTATCTCACACTGAGGAAGGCATCACATGAAATCTTTTGCGCAAACAAATATATATACAGCAAAGGAGATCTTCAAAAGAAAATCTCTAACTTTGAGTCCAACCAGAAGGCCACATTTCATATAATACATATAAGATATATAGGACCACACAGGTTTACCTCCCACCAGTATAACTTTAAAAATCAGTATGATTTATTAGACAGCCCTCACAGTGTTTTTCAGGCCCACAAAATTTAAGTGATTCTTCTGCATTCTGTTTTCATTTTGATTCACACACTCACGTCACACTTATGCTGATTTTTCAGGACTGGTGGAACTCAACATCCTTTGCCAATTATTACCGTACCTGGAATGTGGTGGTTCATGACTGGCTCTATTACTACGGATACAGAGACTTCCTCTGGGTGAGCAGAGTGATAAATGCAGTTACACAGTAACAGTTAAATGAATACTACTAAAAAAAAAAAAACCAACAGGAATGTAATGTTTGTTTCCCCAAAGCAGTACGTCACATGATGAAGTAGTATAGCACTCATCCTGTAATTCTAGTGACACAAATTCCCCACTGAACCAGCCTGACCCCTGAACCTGGAGCCAAACCCTCTCTCTGTTTCTCTGATCCCTGCAGCTGTCGAAAAGGAAATTCCGAACAGCTGCCATGCTCTCCGTCTTTATCGTCTCTGCTTTTGTCCACGAGTATGCCTTGTCCATGGGCTTCGGCTTCTTCTACCCTGTCATGTTCTGTCTCTTTGCCGTCTTTGGAGGTGAGGGTTATACTCATTATTAAGGAACCATCTTCACACAGGTATCCAGTGCCTCTGACTTGGCTGCTGAAAAGCAATTAGTAAGATACATGCCTTTCAAATAAGTGAAAGATGGAAATAGGAATAAAATATTTCATGTCTACCTCATTAATGTTACCAAACACTGTCTCTGAATCGCTTGTTAAAATATGCAAATGTCCCCTTCCACATTCTGGACTGTGCCTTCAAGCCTTCAAAGTTAAAGTCTGTAATTATTCACTCTAACACACATTTAATAGCTGTTTTCAGAGGACAGCTCTAATTATGTTTACAGCAAGCATTATGTCCTGACAGAATGTTTTACTTTTCACCTTTCAAGCTCCCTACAATTTGTCCCTGCCCTCACGAGCGTCCCAACATCTCAGCAACAACACAAAGAAACTGTTACTGTTTAAACTACAGATAGGCCTTCGCATAATAAAATCCATTTCATGTCTTCCTCTCTTAGTGGTGTTCAACTTTACCATGAACGACAAGCGACAGAGCCCCGTGTTCAACGTCATCATGTGGGCGTGTCTCTTCCTCGGTCAGGGTGTCCAGGTGTGTCTGTACTGCCAGGAGTGGTATGCCCAGATACACTGCCCTCGAACAGGGGTACGTACTACACCTGCATGTACATTGTTAGTGCTGCAAAAATGCTTAAAGGAGTGACGCCATTATTACACTTAAACTTGTTTAATTCATTTCATAGCTGTATGATTTTATACTTCAAGGACAGATAGACTCTGCAGCAGAATATGTCCAGTGGGGGAATCAGTCAGTCCTTCAAAAAGCTGGACAAGATAGACATCATTATATTTTATAGCAACAAAAATCGGTCAGAAAAACAACAGGTTTTATTACACTTTAGTTTTTTGGGGTTTTTTTTAGCTACATGAGCGACAGAAGCAGGGATTTGTCTGAAACAAAATCAATAAACTCTGACAGAAAGGCCAATTTTTTACCCTTTTTTCCCAGTGGAAGATGTGAAGACACATGAAACTATAATGAGAGACTCTTCTGAAAGATTTATTATGGTGTTTGAAGGCTTGAAAAGCTATCTCACTAGACTGTGTTTAAGCTCAGGGAGAAGCTGCATGACTGAAAAACATAAAAAATCCTTTAAGTAAGGAGAGCAACAGATACAGAAACAGAAAACGTGTGATTTTAAAATAACCAGCAGCTTGTTTTTAGTGTATTATGATGACATTAGACTTTGATCCCGGTTTCAGACTTACTCAAATGAAAAATAGGCCAGCAGGTGAATAAACTCCAAATACAAACATTGGTACAAAGACTGGAAAGAACTCATGGAAACATACTACATAAGTACATCACATGACTGGTACTTGGGTACTGATGTTGAACGTCACACAGACGCCAGTAACCAGATGAGTCTGACTAACTCCTTTCACTGTTTAATCATCCTGGCTTTGTCATCTGTTCTTATTCATGAGCATCTGTTACCACACAGACTACGTGTAGGCACTCGCATAAAACTTGTTCTTGAATAGACAACACACCCAGCTCCCACCTAGGACAGCCACATACGTAGAGTACCAGACGTATGTAAAATCTGACATGTTCTTAACCCTTCTCTGAAAAGCCCCGTTCCAACCCCAAGCATTTGATGAAGTCACAGATCTGAAGGATTTGCATGGCAGATGGGTACAGATGTACTTAACATACTTACTTACACTACAAACTGCTGCATCTCTGTGTATCCCCAGCCGAAGCACCCTCTGAACCCAGTGGCGTCATTCACACACATAATGGCTTAACACAGATAACGAATATCTAAAAATAGAGCCGACATCTGTAAAATGAGATTATTACATGATAATGAATGCATGTTTTACATCGTACAGATAAATGTATAAAAGGATTACAGATAATAGTTACTAAAAGGAGGAGCAGCACTGTGTGAATATTTAAATCAAGTCTTCTGCTCTTTCTCAACAGAATAGTTTCCTGGAGTTGCTGACACCTCGATCATGGTCCTGCAGCTACCAGAGATGAAGCTGCACTCCTCCTGAGCTGGAGGGATGAATGACTGAAGAACAACTTGAAACATATGTAAATATATACGCTTTTTTCTGTTTTTAGTGTGTAAAAATGGGACTGTCACTTTTACCTTCATGTTGTTATTCAGGTGTGGTCTTATTCACCATATTTGTACTGACAGTATTTTAAATACTACTTAATAATGTGGACTGTATAAAGCCTTCATTCAGAAATATTGTAATGTTATTGAATGTTTTATGAGCTGGTTAATTTGTTTAAATTTTTTAACAAGTACTGATAGAATACCATATTATAAGCAAACTTTGGCAACATGATTATTCAATAAGTTGCTTGTTTACGACAAACAAAGTCTTTCTCAAGTGCAAAGTCTTGACAGACTGTGTCCATATTTTTATGAGCTGATTAAAATAAATGAGTTGGCTGCCAGATTTTTGACCTTTTTAACTTTGGACAGGCTAGGTGTTCCCTATTACCAGTCGTTATGCTAAGCTAAGCTAATTTCCCTCTTAGTTTCCACATTCAATGCACATTGAATCACATACATAATTATCTAAAAGAGGAAAATATGTACTGTTTTTTTCATGAGTTATAAGAGATTTCTTTGCCTCCTTGAATGTAATTATTTAAATTATTGAATGTATTTAAATATTGCAATAATAAGCCCTGAAGAATAATTTATTGTAGACTGTAAATAAAATGTGTAATTGCATTTTTATTTCAGTTTCATTTGAATAAAGCTAGATATGGTTACAAAACTAGAAACTGGAGCATTTTCATTCCCTTTTGTTCAAATCAGGTCAAATCAGTGACACCTTGGTACAGCCATTGCCACAGTGAAGGCCCCTGCATGTTTAAGTTCACCTGGCAGGGATTGGTCAGGAGAGCGGGTACGTAAATCAACCAACCACAGGCGGTGCAGTGTCTTATCAGCCTGCCTCAAAGCCTCTGTTTGTCAGCCCGCCACGTCTGTCTGAAGTTATACAGGAAGCAGAGGATTAAAATTGGTACAGTATTTGCATTAGTGATGTAATGCTCTGTAAACTGATACAGCCTAACACCGCAGGAGCTCAGGCAAAGGCCGGCAGGCAGTTTCACAGTCAGTGCCGATAGTAGAACTGAATCTGTGCGTCTGCTTTTGATACCATTTTAAAAAAATTTATGCTTGAAAATAAACACATCCGTTTCTTGTTTTTCATTTTTTTAAAATTTGACATCCTTTTTGATTCAAGCTTTCTTTTAACTCATGCGTAAAGGGGCTGTCACATGTTTCATTTCTTTGATGGATGCAGTTGTCCATGTCAGCCCTTAATGAGCCAGCTTCTCCATCTTCTCCACATTGCTGAAAACAATTTGAAATGACATCATTACTGGGTGGAGACAAGAGGCTGGAGGGGGAGGGGGCGGATTTACAGATTTCTGGATATTTAGACTGGCAGAGGAACAAGCTTAAGAGTCAACAGTGGCATAAATCAACATATAAAGATGTTTTAGCAAACAGTTGCTGTTCTGCACACGCGGAACAAGCTTGTGACTTGTTGGGAGTCGAGTTTCTGGTCATGTGACAAATGTAAATCTAGTATTTACTCTCCTCTGGTCTGGTCTTCACTAACTTCTGGGAGAAATATCTAGCTTTAGCTTTAGTTGCTAAATGCCCTGTAGTGTTCACCAATGCATTGTCAACATTGTCTGTCTGTTTTTTGTAACTTTCAACACAGAAAATGTTTTCAACATCTTGTGCTAACAAATCAAAATACAACATTGGTAAAGAATGCAAAATTATGTGTTAAAAGTTAGGTAGTATGTTCCCATATAGTATGTGCTTACCTAGTATGTGAGTATGTGCTATGATAAATTCCATAGTGATTGCACTTGCATACTCTCTATATATACTATATTTCAAATGAAAAAGACATGGTGGTTCGTTTGATATCCTTTTATACAGCACATCTTTATTAAAGCCACAAGTGAGGTTGTATTTGGTACCATGTCAACTATTTCCTCTGCATATTATAAATGCGCATTTGATTTGCACACATGACATACTTAATTTCATGTACAATGTCAGAAAGTACATTCATTATCAATACGTCTAAATACAAGCAAAGCTCAGCTATTTTTTGAAGTGACATTACCAGGAATTCCTCAAGACTTTTCTTTCCTGCTCACGTTGAGGTGACTGTAAAGGTTTATGGAGAGTTTTTTTTTTTTTTGGATGTATTTAGTTATTTGTGTTATTTGTATCATTTCATCTCTCCATCTTTAACTTGGTTTGGTATGTCAGACAGCCCAAGCTGCGGTACAGAACTGCAGAGTTAAGTGCATTAAATCAGTGTCATTTGATCTGTTTGCAGCTTTAATTTAGGTTTGCAAATGTTTTACTGATTACTGTTGTTCTGAAACGGAAGTAAATCATCATCAACAACAGATTCAAACATGTCTGGTCGGTGTACTGATGGAAGGGAGGGAGATATTGCCATTGTCATTTGTTAATTGAGCTTACATCTGTGATGTGCTATAAATGATATGATAAATGGATCAATTAGACAATAAATGAATAAAATGAGAGCTGTTTGTCATTCATACTGGCGTCATTATGCTGCTGCCAGATTAAATGCATCGAGATTTATGTTCAACCATCAGGATTTCACAGCTTTTTTAGTCTCTCTCCTCTGTACCAGGCTCCATGACTTTGGCTCTGACACACAAGTGAAAGTGCAGTTTAAACCAGTGTTTTTGTGTGTTATTTCATCTGGAATTTCTTAAACCATGAGCCACATAAAGCTTTTTCATTAAGCCCTTAAAAAACAATATACTATTATTTATTCTATAACAATGTAAGACAAATGCTCTGCCTGTGTATCTCTAAAACTGCATCACAAAGTGCTGAGAGTTAACTGGAGCTGAAATACAACCCTCTGCTTGGCTGGCTCTAACTCGGAAACTAAAGCAACCACAAGAAATGTCTAGCTTTTTTTTTTTTTTTTTTTCATACAATATAGATGGAAAATATGCTCAACTAGCACATGAACAATTTTTCAGACAGGCTGGATTATTTCCCTCCATGCAAAACGTCCTGCCCTACCTCAGCTGTCTCCAGCAGTCTCTGAAATAACAATTTCCAGGTTCTCCACTGAAAACCGACTTTTGTCAGAGCAGCAGAAAATAAAGAAACAAATAAAATCAAAAGTGACATTATAAATCCAGAGTGGTTTATTGGTTTATCAACTGGCAGGAATGCCAAAGCACCATAAGAAACAAACTGAGCAATAACCCGCTTTTATACAGTATATTTCAATGGCAGCAAGATGCATTCAGGAACAGTGGTGTCAAAGAATGAGTAAACGATCCAAATGAAACGTAACACCTTTGTGAAAGGGTTTAAAACATCTTCAAACAAAAGCACAAGTTAGACAGCAGCTTTCCTACTTTGCACGCTATGTGGTACACGTTTTTTTTTCTTTTTTCTTTTTCTTTTTTTTTTTTACAGCTGGCTGTAGTTCTCAGGGAACAGAGATTGAAATGAATCGAATGAGAGCCACGCAAACTCTGTAACACCGTGAGAGAGGGGGAAGGGCGAATGGACACACACTGGAGCCACAAACAGGGATTAGAGATGAACATGCAGATACTCACTTACTTCCATCAGACATGTCAGCCAGCATTGCTGCTGCTGCTGCTGCATGCACGTGCATCTGTGGATTTGTGTGTGTGTGCGCACAAGTGTGTAATCATGTGGTGGGTGGGTTATGTGGGAGAACAAATCAGCTTTGAGTAGTTGATCTGGAACAAAGTGGCTCAGGAAGCAAGCAGAGCTGTGATTTTATTCCCTAATGTTCGTGAGCAACATTTATAATCGGGGTTTTAGAGAGCACAGGTTAGGGAGGACAGGCAGATTTGGCGGGACTCTCGAAAAACCAACCAGGAGTCAGGGGCAGACATATGGCAAAAAGTGAGACAGTAAAGTATATCTCAGCACAAACATATTTAGAAAAGCATGAGACAAAAAGTGACCTGAAAAAAAAAACAACAAATCTTACGTTCCTCCTCCTTTCCTCGAGCATGTATCTAACTTTAAATGATCACACAGTGCAGGCACGCTTGCACGACCAAACCTTTCTTAAGTGTTATTTTCAACAGGAAGGGGAGGATGGATTTCACTCATTATAAGTGCGCAGGCATAGTAAATCTGTCCAACAGATTTCTGTGGGCTAGCAGAGGGGGCTATAGTCATAATAAGTCTCGGCAGCAGAAATGTGTGGTCTGAACCACATGATAACTATGATGACGACTGTGAGACTTCACTAGAAAGGTCATATGACTGCACGGCTTGGAAAAAGTCTTCACCTCTGGGACATGCGTCTTAAACAGTGTGACACTAACACAACAGTTTTCTGTTACTCTGTGTAACAAACAGCGAATTCTTTTTCACAGTACTGTTTTTCTACTTCAGTCACTTGACGAGAGCAAAGGAACCATTAATCACAAAGACAACAAAAAAAAAAAAAAAAAGGAGGGAGAATGAAAATAAATCCACTTAAAAAGTACTCGCTCAAGCACAGTAAAGATGCTACTTTTCAGCTGGAAGAAAATCAAGTAACAGAAAGATACCGAGGGGCTTTGGTCCCGGTCCCATTTTTGTCCACGTGCTTCAAAAGAGCAGAACAGACTGCTGCAGAATATTAAACACAGGTGCATTGCCAGAGACTAACATGGCACCACAGCATCGTCTTAGTTACATTAAGAAAAATAAAACAGCTAAATTCAATACAGTATTTACATACTTTAGCTCAGTGCATAATGGATCTCTCTTCCATTTCTCTTTGTCGCATCTACACAAGTCTGTATACAAAAACTCACTACAGAGTCAAGCGTCACAGGCGAGGAATGCTCCTGTTTAGAACTGGTACTTAGCTGCTCTTGGCATCAGAAAATCCCCAGCCTGGTGCCTTCCTTATTAAGTAACGAGCGGACTTTGTTTACATGCAGAGTGGTGGCGGACTGCAGGCGGTGGGAGGGTCCCTGCCCGTGTTAACTTTCTGGAGGCTGAACTGCTCCCATCAGCATTCATGTGACCAGTCAGTGGCAGTGCTTGAGGCTGAACCCATGCAAAGACATTCAGACCATGATGACCATGGTGGTGTTTGTAATAAAAAGGGAAAACGTGCAGTTTGAGGAGCTAACAACTGGAACAGCATTAACAGTTTGTAAAAAACACAGAATATTCTTTGCTTGCGTGAAAATAGAACCACAGCATCATACAAAACATCTTCCAGGCCGAGAGCCATTTTGTATTTTTACACTGTAACAATCAAACGACGGGGCTTTTGGATAGAGACGATACGTTTTCACTTTAACAGCATCTGTGAGATTCCTCACATCTGAGAGGCTCAAAACAAACCTTCTTCACTTTTGACCTTGTTACAAATATCCTGCCTGTGTGTTTTGACCTTTTACCATTTGAAACAGAATAAGTTGGGGCAAAGGGCTAATTAAAAATGTAGGTTAGGCTCACATGGAAACAGACCGAAAAAAAGTCTCTGCCTGCTTGAGAAGGGGAAAGAAGTCAAAAATCTATTACTACTACACCAACCGGTGCGAGATGCAGCAATCACTAAAATATGTTGTTTTGGATATAAAAATACAAGAGAATATAAAACAGAATGTTTTGGCATTGATTGTTAAGCAGGTAGGTCAAAACACAGACAGTCATCTAACAGGGTGACAGTCATTGTTACTTTTTCTCCATTATGTTCTGTGCGTCACCTCTTTGCGCCTCTTCGCAGACATTCAGATATCACAAAGGGAGCGACACCAAGCGCCTATTTTGGAGCGCGCTGCCTCGCCAGTCGCTTCATGAAGCAACAGGTCACTGTTGAGATGATGACGATGCCCACGAACAAGGCAGAGGAAACTCCGATAACCAAAGGGATGAGGAGGAGGTCAGCAGCTGGGGAAAAAAAAGAAATAAGATGTTGTGATCTAAACTGATACAGCAGATGGGCTGAAATTTAATTATCACGTCATGTCATGTTTTACTGTAATTGTGTTATAAAGCACTTTCAGATGGGGAAATGTCAAATATATATACAGTACATTAAGTAGATAAAAGTGTCCATTGGGAAAAAATGATTTGATTAGTTCCACACAATACAGATATGGACCTTTATATAGTACTCTTAACATTCAGGCGGTACATATATTGATGCAAGCAAGTCAATGGCCTGTCGTGCTGGATGAACTAAAAGCCCAGTTTGCTCTGGGGATTCAGTCATCTGGTGCCAGAAAGTGAAGCCATTTAGTCTCAATCCACAGGATTCACAGCCACGTGGAGCACAGAGAAGGTCAACAGCTAACACGGCTACCAACACCAACCCATGATGTGTATGTGTAAAGATATATAATGGACATATCACTGACAAATATTTGATACAGCCACATACTGGATATTCAGACTGGATGGGACGAAAATGCATAAAAATACAAATCTACCCAAGATTCACAGAGATCATTACACCCAAACCTTGTCCAGATCCACACGTGGAAAGATTCATGTATAAATCTCTTCTAGCAGAGCCCTATTCAAGTGCACACTAATGATGAAACACACTGACACTAAAAACCATTGAGTTGGAAGTAGCACTGAAACAATTAGTCAGTTAAGCAATGGCCAAGAAATTAATAAGCATTTTTTTCCAGAGTCATTTCAGTCATATTATAAGCAAAATAATTGTCCTGTTTCAGCCCGTGTAATGAACTGCTGCTTTACTTTGCCTTCTGGGACAGTTAACTGAATATCTTTGGGGTTTGGACTGTTGGTCAGACAAAACAAGAAATGTTACAGTCACCTTGGCCAATGGGAAATCCAAAATCTGCATTTTCACTGATTTAATGAGCAGATAGACTGATAAAGAAAACAACTGTTAATTGCATTCCTATTTGTAAGCCAAGTTTGAACCCAAAGAACATGACCGTTCTTTCCAGTTTTGTCCTACAGAATTAAATTACTGCTGCATGGAAAAACATGTGATAGGAGGTGCAGATCTCCTGTATGTATTCAAGATAGAGATCCATGCCCTGCAGTCTGCGATGGGAGGATGTAGAGAAGAATCGATCTACTTAAAATGTGCAGGCACTTCTCAAGGTCATGAGTAAATGCTTGTAGTTTACACTTGACATTTGCACAGTTTCCCCTCCAGAGTGTGATGGAAGATCACATTTTGATTCGCCCCCCGTTCGATCCCTGGACCACCAGGATAAGACTGGATGGAGAATGTGAAAGAGCAACACTTGCTCTTTAATCCCTCAATCGCTCCAGAGCTGCCGACAGATTAGACTGTGCTGGGCAGCTTCCAGATATGAATGCATTTAACTATGAGAGTGTGAAGTTGTGTTCTCAGCAAAACTACCCTGTACAAATATTTCATACGCTGGGTCTGTTTGTGATCCATTTAACGACTCTTACTCCGATTACTGTGAAAAACAACTTACCTCTTGAATACAGGTAAACAGTCACTGCATTCGACTCCGCTCTGGCCCCTGTGCTGTACCAGCCTCCATGCGGGTCCTGCCCCCACGCCTCTGCATGACATGCGTACATGCCCTGATCGTCCATCGTTGCTGTGTGGACCCTCAGTCTGTAGCTGGTGGCGGACAGCCGGTCGATGCTAACCTCGCTACCGTTGACGTAGATCTTTGCAACGCCGTTGTACATGAGGGCTGCCACCAGGCTGGGTTTCACCTCAACGGGGGGGTCCAGTGGACTGACAGACTCTTGGCTCTGTGCCTTTTTGATAACCGGCTCAGGAATTGGCCACCGCAGCCACTGAACCTGTGCCTGGGCGGGGCCCGTGGTTGTCACGGTGGTGTTGCAGATGAGGGTGATGGTGCTGCCTCTTTTTAAAAGGGGGCCTCGAGGGAGCTGAGCCACAGCTGAGACTAGCACGTCTGTGGAAAGAAGCGGTACCTTAAAGGATTAGTTTTTGGATGGTAAACTGAGCAGTTAAAGAACAAAACATGAAGTCTATGATTTCCATCTGTAGTCAATCAGATGTTTTATTGGTCCCTGATGTTCTGCAAAAGCATTTCTCAGAAAATTTATGAATTTACTAGAAATTTTCAGACAGATTGGTCTGAAAATTGGAACCGAGATTTGGACAACAAACATCAGAGATCCTAAGCTGAACTAGCCAAATGGCCTACAGCCCAGACCTCTGGGCCACCAAGGAAGTCCATGTATTTATAATTTTAAATGATTTCTAAGCCCAAACCAACACACAGGTCCCTGGGCAGAATATGTAATCAATATTAGAAAGACAAGCATCCCATTGAATAGACCAAATAAATGCAGTTTTACTGGAATCACTGACATACATGAAGCCTGTGTGTCTCACCTTTGGTCTTCAGGTTGACGGTGACCCCCTCAGACCTCTGGGTGAGTGTTGCAGGAATAGAGGCGCCCGGGTTTCTTCTTCCAGCATAGACACTCACCACACACCGATACACCCCCGAGTCTAAGGGGCGTGCTGAGAACAACTTCAGAGAGTACTTCCCCTCTGCTACTTTCTCCATAGAGCCCCCGCTAGCTCGGCTGAGGTCGTCCCCCCAGCTCACAACACCATCTGGGCTCAGCCGTGCCACCTCCACCTTAACATAAAACACACTGTGTCAGTCAGTATGTGTGATTGTAAATTGAAAGGTGATTTATTCAAGGCAATTTACTAGAAACTGTGAATACTTTATATTATTGCCAGCTGTTTCCTAAAGTGCAGCATAGCTCAAGAGATTGATGTCGTCAATCGATTGCCAACACCGTGAAACCATAATGTCTTAATTTTTTTCACGTCTTGAACGAAAAAGGCTGCTTCTCAAGTCTCATTTATCAGAACTTTGCCTCCGGCAATTGAACGCAGCACACCTGAAAATATTTCAGATCTATCTGTAATTCCAGCTGAATAACCACACTGCAGCAATAATGTAACTTTGACAGAATATAAATTAGACTTAATGGTGATTTTGATGGATTCCTTATCCACACCTGAAATTAAATCAATTGCCAATTAATCTGTTATTGTTTATTGAATCTTTTAGTCTATGAAAGCAGGAAAGTTTCAGTCCCCTGCAAGGGGATTCTCATGCTGCACTGTACCTTTTTTTTAAAAAAACGGATAAAATGGTCAAAATGTCCAAAGCTGCATTTGAAAAAATGACATGCTTTTCTAATTTTTCTAAATTGACTCAAATGCATTATAATAATTACAATTTTGATGTGAAATATGATGCATTGACTTTCATTATTTAAGATTAAGGATACACAACAAAAACACCCAACACTCTACATTGTCCTATTATATACATATAGAGAGCTATAACCTGCAAATCACAAAACCACATGAGTCCAAATAAGTCAGTTGAGTGAGAATCAGCACCTCGACTCCGCCGGCCCCAGTTCCATCGCTGCTTACAGATCCCCTTTTCATCCACTGAACCAGCAGGCCCGAGTTTACTTCAGATGGCAGCCCCAACACTTCACACGTCAGGATAAGAGGGGAGCCGACCTGCAGGGTCACCTCCCCTTTGGGCGAGGATGTTACACTTAGAGACTCCGCTGGGGAATAGAAAAGGTAGATGGAGACAGTTTAGTGAAAGTGGAAGTACTGGAAATCCTCCTCAAACAAGCACTTAGATGGTCACAGTAAAAATCTGCACAGGAAGCAACATACTTGGAGTTTCGGTTCATTTATGTGGGAAAGCTCAGGTGGCTTTCCCACATAAAACCCTAACCCTAACAGCCAGCATATAATGGATTACCACTTTTCACAATCATATTTGTACTGTAATTTCCTATTATTGCTCTGTGAAAGAGACTTGTTGATGAAATGACATGACATGAAATTCAAATGAAGCATAAAAGCAGAACATGGCGAAAATGAGAACTTAATGAATTGAAAAGATTTCATATAGTTAGTAGTAATACCCTGGTATAATTAGAAAATATAAACAATGGTCCATTGTGTGAGTGAAGCCTCATTTAACCACAACACTTCTCCTCACACACATCTGCTCAATAACTGACACATTATTTATGTAAACAAAAGCAGACATGTCAGGCCATTGTATCAGTCAGACAACGCAGAGGCCAGAAAAACAAGGCACTGTCAGAGAAAACAATGCATGCATTGATGAGATTCCTTGCTTCAGCCTCAATTTTATTGCCGAAGAGAAAAAATTTGACCTAAATTACTTTTAGCGCAACTTCTTAATATTAAAACATTACTTGTCACCAGACATGTGGTTCGACTAACAAATTATAAGCAAAACTGGATGCTTACTCTAAACCAAAACTTATTCAGATCAAAGATTACATGGATGAAGCTCATGAGGAAGTATTTTCCTGTAAGCAAACATTGAAGAATACATATATATACATCAGGTTAACTTCCTCTTGCCAAGATGTTAAACACGTTTGAGGAAGGACTGATAACCAGTGCTGTTCTGACAGTAATGAGCACATCAGTTTGACAGAAAGATCTTCATCTTCATCAAGTCATCTTCTTTGCAGGCTACAGGAGGGGCCAAGGTGGGAGAAAAGATTACTTAATCCTTTAGATCTACACAATCTCTTTGGAATTTAAATCGAGCCAAGCAGAAAAGCGACAGGCAGTTATCCAGCTGCCAGGCCAAAAAGGCAGCTATCGACCCAACAAATCCAGCCTGATAATCAACAAGAGAGCTGAGCATCAATCTTTTCAGTCAGGCGGTCTGACAGCAGACATCCCGAACCGATAGAGAGCAGAGCTGCAATTAGTCAGTTGACAGAAAATTAATTGGTAACTATTTTGATAATCGAGTAATTGTTTAATTCATTTTTCCAGCAGAAATGTGACCAGGTTGTCAAATCGGAGAATTTGCCGCTTTTCTTAGTCTGACACAATAAATAGTACAGTAGAGTAGAGTAGAAGAGATTTGACAAAGTCACCTCAGACTCCAAGATACTGAAATGGGTATCTCTTACTGTTTTATAGGCCAATGGATTAATTAATAAAAAAAAAAAATCCAGTCAGTAAACTGCTCAGCCAGCAAGTTAGACGTTCAGTTAAGCTCTAAGTAACACAAACAACCAGAACTTGAGCCTGAAATCTGGAAACAGTCCAAGATACTCAACAGCACTACAAGGCTAGGCAGACCGACGCCACAGAAACAATGCAGTCTTGAACTGATGAGTAGAAATAAAACTTCAGTTGCTTTTATTGTCTCGTGTTTATTCTGTGACTCGGGCAGCCAGCTTTATATCTTCTCTCCTCCGTGTGGTCGACTGCTTCACAAACTGCCTGCTGTAAGAGTTAATGACTCATCAATTTTAAAGCGCTGTTTGGACAATGATCAAAGAAACAAAATAAATCATCTATTGTGTATTCTTGTTGTGGTGCGACTTTGGCACTTGCCACGTGTCACACTTTTGGCAAACATCAGCACAAACACTGCCACAGTCTCTCAGTTACACTGACCTAGTTGCTGAACAGTCAAGTTGCCAATATCCAGCGTCCTTTGCGCGATCTTCTGCCACGATCGATCGGGGTCCAGGATCCACTGAGAGGCCTCGCAGAAATACGAACCGGTGTCGTCGGGCTGCACGCCTCTCATCTTCATCACGTACACCCCCAGTCCGGCCTCCCCGTTCCTCTTCTCCAGCGTGATCTCTCCGTCATCGTAGCGCTTCCTGTACGAGCGCCCGGGGACGACCCCCAGCATCTTGTCGATAGAGATAATCTCCCTGACGGTGCTGACCTCCCCTCCCGCTCCGCTGCCCAAACCCTCTCCGCCACTGCGCTTCCCAAACATGATGGATAGGTGGGTGAGCTGCTCCGATTGGATGCCGGCTGAGCACGTCAGCGTTAATTCGGCCCCCTCTGGCACGGGCTGGCCGGTGAGTGTGCGGGAATAGCTGATCTGGAGTGTGTCGGGGATCACTGCAGGTGTACAAGGAGACAGAGACAGACAATTATATTACGAGAGGCTTCAGGAGCCAGATGGGAGGAAAAAATACGCCAACATTTAATTTCTATTGCCTGCGTGCTGTTTAGACGTGTCTATGTTTGGAACAGTAAAGCAAATCAGGCCGCTGAGAGTGACTGCAAGCCGTTTACCACCTTCGGCTTTGTGCACTAGCTCTGCCAAAGAAAGGGGGATTAGTTTTCCATTATGAAGATAACACGCTTCAGCTGCAAAACTAACACCCAGCATCCTACAAACATAAACTTTGTAGTACACAGAGAGGGTGATGAATAGACACAGAACTGCTAATCGTGTGTTTGGTGTAAAATTGCCAGAAGATTTTGGTTAGCTCGAGGAGACGGATCTCCGAAGACAGAAAGAGAAACAGAGAGAAAAACACAGACTCCAGTTCAAAAGTATAAATAAGAGCACAGAATGAGAACAAAGTTAACACATAGTATGATTTATCAGTGAAAAATGCCGTTCATCTGGCTGACGAAGCGCAGAGTTGCTGATAAGGACTAAGCTCATAAAGACACCACTTCATCATCAGTTTGGTTTCCACTATGCTTCACGGATAAACTATGACTGTTCTCCAGCTGGGACTACTACTGGGTATCATTTGAAATTTCGAGACAGCAGTTTAATAAAAAGGTTTGGTACCAATACCGACACGACTGTCTCTCGATGCTTTACTTCAAGAAGTATTTACGTGTTCTGCAACGCAAAATCTTCAGTGGACAAAAGAAGTCATCACCCAAGAACTTACCCAAATAAAGACTAAATTTAATGCCATCTTATGATAATTGACTTTTTTAATATCTCTGCTACTGCCACATTTCAATTTGGTACCAAAAAAGGATTAAAGTTCCAAAGCAAGCATCACTGGCTAAAAATAAATTAATAAATCAATAAAAACACACACTGGACGGAGCTGGAGACATGCTGATCTGCTGTGTTTTTAGACAATTTAATTGAGTCAGACTTCTAGCATATTTTGCAATCAGCAAGGTTATGTTTTATTCATTTATTTTACAAATTGCGATATATTCATTGCATCTGCGTTTTCATATTCCTGTAATGGCACTTGATGTTTGATCAATTTCACATTATTCTGCTGATCTCATCTGTGTTATTGATCCCAATTACTGTCTTCATGTTTGATCAGTTTCATTATGCTTGAACTACATGTTGGCATCTTCTGTCTTATATGTTCTATGTGCTGCTGCTGGACCAGGACTCTCCTGTAAATAAGATCTTTTTAAATGTCAGTGAGGCCCCACTCTGGTTAAGGGATAAGTCTGGTAAACATACATATTGTATGTTATTATAATTATGTATATCTTATATCTTACCTTTGACAGTCACTTTGGCACTGTAGTTTCCCTGGTAGGTGCTGTCCGTGCTGGGTGTGTAGCACTCGTACATCCCTTGGTCCTCGGCCCGGAGCCTCTGGATCACAAGTCGGACCTTGTCCCCTGAGTCCCTCTCCACCCTCACCTCCCCATTCCTCACCCGGGCCTGGAACGGGGCGTAGGGGAAGCCCTTGTCCCTGGTGGACACTACTCCCATCTGCCTCCCGCCGGCATCATCCCTGTACAGGTACCACTCAAATTCCTGCGTGCGTGGGCCTTCGTACCCGGACACGGCACACGGCACGGAGAGCGGGAACCCTGCAACACGGTACAGGGCTCCAACAGGAACGGTCACGTCGCGACAAACAGCATACTGGAGCACTGTGGAGGAAAAATTGAGAGGAAGAAGATGGTTATGAGTGGGCAGGAAATGTTGGAAACACTAACAGTGTAAATGTCTGTGGGTCACAGTCTTGCCTCACAGCATGTGTGGTGCATGGACTCACCAATCTATATCCTGAGCTGATGACTGGCTAACAGGGAATCAATATATTAAATAGCTTGGGAGAAAAAGCACTGGGGCTGGGACTGCGCCACCTTCCTCTGAATGCAATTATACATTTAATAAATGAAATACGATCACCTTAGTGGGCTTTTTAGCTTATTCTCCAATTATTTTGGCTAATTAAAAAAAGGCTCAGTTCACTTACAAACTGAATAAAACTAGTTTGTACTCAAGGACAAGGAGTACTACAGTTTCAGTAAGATTAGTATCTGCATCTCACTCTAATACAGTGAAAGTAGTACTCAAAAATACCAGCAGTGAAAACATAGTAGTGATGTAAACAAATTACTTGCTTATATAATACATTGCAGAGTCTATCAAGAAAATAGTGATAAATGGCCTTTTTAACACATAAAGCCAAAGGATTACATATTAAAATAGCTTATTTTGTCCAACCAACAATCCAAAACCAAAAGATTTTCGAACAAAGACAGACAGAAAATTCTCACAACCAGAAAGCTAAAATTAGGTCATCTTTGGCTTTTCTGCTCAAGAAATGACCTGAAGGATAAAAAAAAAATACTGAAATAATATCGGATCACTTTTCTTTCCATCGTTAATCAGTTAAGAGTCAACGTTTCAGCTTTAAAAATTGATCACTGCAGCAGTAACATCTCCTTGCCCTTTCTTTTCTAGTGACGGATTTTTGCTCAACATATGAAGAGCTTCTTCCTTCTGAACTATTTTTCAAGAGTTGGTTTGCTGACACACTTAGTAGTTCTCAAACTGGTATGTGCTCTATTGTGAGAGGCTGTGCTCTCGATGAAACAAAGGTCATCGAGAGCATTGCATTGGAATCAGCGAAAGCTGATATTTTCGATGTGTGAATCAAACTGAAACTGGGTCAAAAGGCTCCAAAAGGGGAGAAATAAAATGCACTCTTTCCCTGTCCCCTCACTATTTAACGGCAACATGGCAGATTTTCAGCGTTTGCCTCAGGGGTGAGAACAGCCAGCTTCCAGGTTGGAGCGTCACTGTATTTCACTGAGTCTCATTGTCTGGCTGCATACCCTCTCTGACCGATACTGAGAACAGACACAGGCACTGAAACTGCTCATGCCATTACTAGTCTCTCACAATAAGGTACTTGACTAAAAAAAATTCACATGCTGATAGTGAGTCAGTCGATGGGAACCAGCCACATTTAAAAAAGGGCAACATCACAGGGGACTTTACCAGAATCTGCTTTACATCCTCAGAGATGCATACAAACTGAATAATTTCCTCTTTTCAAAAGACGGAAGGAAGAAGGGAGTCTAAGGTGTTTTTTGACTGGCCTGACAGACTTTAGACATTTGTATTATTATTTTATACACACACATTATTTTCATTTCACTTTTTTTTGCAGCCTAGACAAATGCAGTTATGAGTTTAATGTAACTGAAATGACAAGAATGAACATTTTAGCAACATGAAACTGTTTCCACTGCCTAATAAGGTAAAAAAAAAAAAAACAGCACTTCTATTAAAAACATGCTATAAGATAATTGAAACTGAATTAGATTCAATTCAATAGCTCACACATATTAAAGACTGACTTCATTAGATATTTACTGACATTTAGCTATTAAAGTGGACGACCAGCCAAAAGGTCAGGCGGCCAAATAATAATAAAAAAAAATATTTTCAATCATCTTTAAATTTAGTTGGCCTACCCAGTGAATTTGATTTACAAAAGCGGTGCCAAAAAGATGAGAAATAAAACTCATTGTCTCAAAATGCAAATGAGATGCGATTAACCCGACACAACAAACAGTCAAAAACTGAGACCCTGGGCGAAACAACACCGCCCAGCACAACCAAAAACTGACAACTACCTGAACAACTAGAAATACTAGACGGGTGTGTTTTGGCACCCCACACCTGTGAGTGTGTGAGTGTGTGTCAGACCGTAAAAAACAACTGGAGCTTTCTCACAGGCCGACAGACTCAACACGCCCATAGATAATGACATGGGAGACTAGTGGGAGGCTTAAGCGGATCAAGTCCTAATTAACATTGGGCTCGGACTGATAGGGCAGGGGGACACCGCGGCTTGTGACAATGCTCGATACTGTCTGGATTAGAAGCTGTGCAACAAAGGGGGTACCACAGACAACACTGTCCCAAGGAACCCCGTCTACGTGGTCATTAGATATGATTCATAAGAACTAACAGCACTGTGAGCAAGGGAGACAAAAATCGTGGTGCTCAATCCGGCTCCCTCTCCGCTGAGACCGTTAAGTTTCCAAAATGTAAAGTGCAGAGTTAAAAAGTCCCAAAAAAAACAGAGCTCTGCACGTCAGCTTTATCACTTTCATTTATTACTCTCTGCTTGGATTGTTTGTGCCCCATTTTAAATAAAAAAATCATGTAATGATTTAATTTATTTAGTTGACTCACCACATTTTCCCTCTGCAAAGAACATCCTCAAAAAAGCAAAAAAAATCTTGCACAGCTGATTTTCTTCCCCCCAGCACCTTTGTCACTATTTTATACTATATAAAGCAACACTTCTTTGCCATGTCAGCTTCAGGAGGAGGAGCCGGGGAGATAAAACAAGTGGTAAAAACATAAAATGAGCAAAAGGCAAACAATAACATTTAAAAACATTATAAAGTCTGAAGTGTTTCTGTTGGGTTGTGTCTATCAGGACAATAAATGACTGATGTGGAGATCTCTGCTTGGGCCTCCCTGGAAGACAACAGGAGCTCACTTTACTGGGAAAACACCTGTTTGTCTGACACATCCATCAAATGGCCAGTGTGTGTGTGTGTGTGTGTTCTGTTAGATGGTGGACTCATCAACCGCCTCTGCACTTTTTTTTAATAAAATGGACCACATGAGGGTGAGAAAGCCTCCCATGAAACGACCCAAGAGGGTTAGATGTGGCGTTCACGGCTCAAATCATGATAATAAATCTGTGTGTAAACGATGCCCAAAGCCTGATTGGTCGCCGGTGGGGGGGGGGACAATCATACAAATGCATCTCCGTGTGACAGATGGCGAGGCGGTTGTTCGGTCACTGTGTGCGGAGCGAGCAGGTACAGGGCTGCACTCACCCCCGTGCAGAAAGACGAATAAGGCCGCCTTCATAGAAGCCATCATGGTCCTCATCTTCCCCCCCGATGTCCGGATGGATTACAGATCCTCAGATTTCTCTCTCCGATCATAGTTCATCTCGCCGTGGAGACTGCAAACGAAACCCAACCACGCATCAGATTATTATTATTATTATTATTTGTGTGTGTGTGTGTGTGTGTGAGGGGAAGGAAAAAAAAAGAAGTGATAACGTGCAACAATGTAGCGACGCGCCGATTTCTCGCACACACACTCAGAGAGGAGAGTTAGTGCCACCGGAGAGCTGCAACGCGGAGGAATATGAGTGTGCATGTGCAGAGCTGTCGGTTTAATCACCTTTTTCACGCGTCGTCGCGCCTCCGTCAACACGCAGAAAGCTCCATAATGTCCCGCTTCGGTTTTAGATGAGACCGCCTCGACAGACGTGCCATGGAGCGGCTGGCATCACAGGGGGGCTGGCTGGGTGTGTGTGTGTGTGTGTGTGTGAGACGGTGACAAAATAAAGGGAGGGGCATGCATGCAAAAACAGCTCCGGGCGAAGGAGGTAAAGCGCTGCCATTGGATGACAAAGAGACGAGGATGTTTTGAACCAATGACAATGGAGTGTTTTAATGAGGTTGACGTATCAAGTTTAAACCGCATGGGGGCGCCAGAGCTAAACATAAAAAAAAAGTCTAGTCAGCCCCTAATGCATGGGGGGGTTAATGGTTTATGACTGGTATTCTCCTTACACATTACTACATTAGTTTCTGACAGAGGTGGAAGGAATACTCAGATACTTAATTGAAGTATAAGTACACAATATAAAAATACTCCGCCACAAGTTCAAGTCCTGCCTTCAAAGTAAAAGCACATAAGTATACTCAAAAGAATGTACTTAAAGTGTCGGAAGTAAAAGTCCCCATTGTGCAAAGAGGGACCTGTCAGATTTTTTATTATTATTCTTGACTTACATATTATTACTGATGCAATTGTGTAGTAGATATTAATGTTGTAACTGATAAAAATACTAAGTGTTATGTATGTGGGGTTTTGGACTGTTCTCTTGTGTGCCTGTGCCGTGGTGTTTGTTTCCTTCTGCCTCCTGTGGGAGGTTCCTTCCTTTTAGTGGAGAGGCGTGCTTTCCTGCTGGCTGGAGGTTGACACACCTGCACCTCATTTCTCGTCATCACTCCTTTTAAGCCAGGAGCAGGGCTTCACTTTGACACTGGATTGTTCCACCTTCTGTGGTAACTCTCTCGCTGCTGCGCTAACAGTCTTCTTGTGAAAACTCTTGTTAATCTCGTGTTTGTTCCTAGTGACTCTTGTGCTCTGTTGTCTTTCTGCTCCAGATACTCACCTGTGTACTGGATTGCTCCTCCAGCCAGAAACCTGCCAGCCACGCCGCTCTGCCTCCACTCCTCAACCTACCGGACATAACAAAGTGCTTATAATAATATCTGGAGTAGTGCATTAGTTTTTATAATATAATATAAGACATCATAAAATATCATATAATTTGTATATAAGGGTTTAAAGGCCCTGCATGTCCATTTTCCGCCCGCACCAGTGTTTTCATTTATTTACCTTATTTGTGTTGTTTATTGACAGCTCCCTCACCTCTCTGTTGATATTGTTGTACCATATGTACAACAATATTGTACCATATATGTGCGTGTGTGTTATAAAATGGAAATACTGAAGTGAGGTAGCTCTGTCTGTGAACTTTAGAGAGAAAATGCCTCTTTTCTGACAAATAAACTCTAATGGATCACATGCCAAAAAGTTGCAACAGTGTCTTTTCAGGATAGCAAAATCTAATTTGAATGATTTTAATCAGTATCTATTTGCCATTTTGTACACATGATGAAGGATGAATAAAAACAAATAAATCCATATGGAAACTGTACCAACAGCAAATTTTCAGTGTCCTCCCACCTGTATCCATTCCACAATTATAATGATGTTGAATGGGAAATCAAATTTGCGTTGTCATTTTCAAACCGGCAGATAGTAACCTGCCTAAATATGTAAACTTGACTGTTTGTTTTCATAATCAAGGTTGTTTACCTTGTAAAAGGGAACGTGTGCATAGAGATGTGATTGCGGATAAACTCACAGTAGTCTTGTTGCAGGTTGGGTTCATTTCTTTGGGCTTGTTTGTCTCTGGCTTAATAATAGTTATCACACGGAGACATCACAGGTATAAATTTAAACTGTTACTCATCTCTGAAGCTGGGCTTTTGGTGTAATTACATTTCAGTTTCTGTCATGGGCAGGCAGGTCCAAGTGTCAGCTGCTTTTATTGGGCTTGTTATTGAAATCAATGATAAATTTAGAAATTGTTGAGAGAGAGAGGAAAATTGCTGAACCACTAAGTATAACCACTGACTTTCATTTAAAACTGTAAAGTTCACTCTGTCCCTTACAATGTGATGACAATACACTATGTTGTGCTTCTGCTCTTTATAACCCCACAACCCCAACCAAGTATCCATATCTATACTGTGGACATGTGATACATGCATGTGACAGCAGTATACAGTGTCATTTCTAGAATCGTCATGGGAAAGAAAAATTCAACACCAGCAAATTCTCAGTCTTCACGCCGTGTCTGTGGGTATGTGCAGAGTCACGTGTATGTGCTCACACTTTATTTTAGGTTTTTTTTGGAGGATATTTTGACATGTCACAGTAGCAAAAGCGCAGGTGTAAATAGCTAATCTCATTATGGCTGACTTCCATTTAGCTCCAGTTTCAGGATCCTGTTGTTGTTGCATGCCCGCTCACTGTCACGACTTACTAGGCCAGTTGAACAGAACAGAGTTATCGTTAAAGTTTTTAGTGACACCAGTGTTTTCCTATGATGACGAGTCAAAATGTCTGCTGTGAAAAGGCCCACTGCTCGCAGTAATTTCTGTGCATATGTACAGACGTGCATGTATTATTTTTTTGTATTTGTGGTTTTTTGTGTGATTACATGTGCTGTCATGCAAGAGTGCATTTGTGTATTTTTTTTTCTTATATCTGTGTGTTTTTGTGCACATGCCTCATATGTGTGTTTGCAAAAGTGCTCATATTTGCATGTCACGCATGGACTATGTAAAAGAGTGAGTTGAGTTAGAGACTCAGCCACAAGATGGCGACAACCAATTACTGTACTGACACTCCAACCATCTGCACCAAAGACATTCAATTGTACACGTGCCACACAACAATCTTCAAAATAATAAAAATAAGAATAAAAAAAAAAGAATAATTTTTTTGTTGTCTGTCAATGTTACTTTTAGAACAAAAACATATAAAGAGACTTAAGAAACATAATGAAAACAACTTTTGAAAGTATACTCCTTATATATTGATTTATAAACTTCTACAATTCCTACTTTTAAGTTCCTAAAGCCTGAATCATCCATACAATCTGTGAGGTTTTTACAACAACAACGTTCACGAGCTGACAGTGATGTAAAACAGCGATAAAACCCAACTAACATTTCTGTGGCCTGCAAAGGCAGCGCTGCTACATTCCCGCCTTCTCCGTCTCCTTTTTGTATTTCCCTCAAAGGGAAGGCAATAAATGAGTCTAATCACTTATTTAACTATTTTTCCACACACAAAGTGGAGTCAGGAGAGATATTAGAGCTTAGAGTAGAAAGATGGAGAAACATTAAAGCTAAGTGGGGCAGGATATGGTCCTATACGTGGTTATGAGTATGTCATGTATGTGAGATGTTCATTGGTGGACGAAGCCACTCAAATGCTTCTCACTCTGACGAGGATTTATGCCATCAGAACACACTTCATTAGTGGTGCCAGTTGTCCTTCATCCTGTCTAGCTTCCTTTCCTTTCCTTTCCTCCCCTCCTCACTTCTCTCCTCTCCTCACTTTAGGCTACATGGAAACATGGATGACTTCACAGTGTGGCTCGGCAGCAAGAGAGGGGAAGTCATTAGGGTATTCTGGGTTAACAAGGCGGCGAGCAGGATATGCAGACTTCAGCAGGAGCCTACACCAGCACTGAGGGATGGCACTCATGCAGAGTAAACTTCCTCAGTCTTACAGCTTCCAGTATATTACAATTTTTAACCAAGTTGGACAGTTAGAGTATGATGTAGTCTGATCCATTTCCAGGGAAATAAACCTCTAAAAGCTGCATTGATCTGCTCTCTGTTTGCTGAGCGTATGTCCGCGGATTACTTGTGACAGGCAATCTTAAAATCTCAAACTCTTTGCTCTTAAAGTTATTCTGATGTGTATGAAATGTCAAGTGTCAGTTTTATACCTTCAGTCAGTGACAGAAAGTAAATAAGGTTGAAGTACGAAACTTTATAAACATTTAGAAGTTTCAAAAAACATGCTATGAGCATATAAAATAAGTTGCATTGTTTTAAAAGTACATAATATGCTACGGCATATAAGATAGTTAAAATGAGCTATTATTAGCACTTCTATAAACTAAAACTCCAAAATGCTGCTAACACATTAATAATAATTAAGATAATCAAATAAACCTTTCTCATAATACAAAGTAATTTCGTCCACTGGTATTGTGAACTTTTTGCTTAGAGCAGCTTCACAACGTTGTATGTGTACATTTCTTTCTTTTTTTGTGGTTTTACTACTTCTACTTAAAGCTGCATTATTTGATTTTTTTGGTCAATTAGGAGCAGGAGAAAAACATAATATCTGGCATAATATTACCTTATAAAGTTGTTATGGCAAGTGTTTTAGCAAACAATTTCTTGTTTGCACATCCAGCAGATGCAAAGTAGCTTTAGCTTTTATTTGGAGGTGTCTTTTTGTCCTCCTCACAAATAAAAGTCCAATATTATCTTTTAGCACTGTTTTGGTTTCCACTACCTCCTGAGGAAATTATCTGTCTCTAGCTTGCTGGTTGTTTGATTTTCTTCACCAGCTAGATGCTAACTTTGTCCATTTGCCATTTTGGGTTGAGTAAATTTAGAAACCAGCCCCCTGCTGCAGTTATTAATTGTTGGTGAGACCAGAGTTTGGGGCCCTGAAACCCAAAACAATGGACTAACATCAACAATAAAAGCTCTTTGGAAGTGAAAGGAACTGCAGAGTTGTGTGGTAACTCTTTGTGCGTTTGTCTCTACAAATGACCCCTTTTCACATTAGACAGTCATTTGATCCATTGTTTGTGGAAAAATATGAATTAGTGCAACTTTAAGAAAATGATCTGAATCGCTCTTCTGCTACTTAAGAACAAACTTCTGCGCCAGGATGAATGATCTTTATTATATCTGCCTTCCCGTTTTCATACTTGTTCTTCTTCTCACCTTCTTCTTTGTGCACTCACTCCCACTCTGTCTCTTTTAAGGCCACTATAGACTAAACTGTGACCTACTGGAGACTGTCTCTAATTACTTCGTACTGCAGTCACTGTAGTCAGGCAACCACCCCTGTCATCGGTGGAACTTCACCATGACTGTGAAGAGGATCTTTTCACTGTGTGTGGCATAGCTTCACACTGCAGGTATAGTCATAGATTAGCACCTTTTGTTCATTCATCTTGTTCATTTTGCTCTGAAATTATTTTCCTTGGCACCGACAGACACTGTTTCTGTCTTTCTGTGTTTGTTTCTATGCCCACACCTTCATCCTTTCACCAGGTCTCGTGTCCGACACGGGTTTCTGGGTATGGCTTGGTCCAAATGCTTCCTTGGTTCATTCCTCTCACATGTAGGTGCAGTACATACAAACACATCCCGGTAGTGGCTATACATCATCCGTCCATAAGCCAAGCACATGTAGACATGTCCTTTACACGGGCTCCATTTGTTCTCAGGTCCTGTCAGCAGTTTTACGACCTTGCTGTCTCAGTCTTGCCGCTACAGGGGACACACGCTCAGCCAGTCGCGGTGATGGAAGGACCACTGCTAGACAAAACAAAGAGAAGGAGCAGGGACATGTACACGTACAGCTAATTTACCGCTGACAGGATATTAATAACTTTCTCTCAGAGGGCCTTTGGTTTTGTAGGTTTCCTCTCTTTATTACAGAATGCAATAACAATGTTTAGCTAAGCATTTGACCGCATCATTTGACTTCTTCTGGTCAATCTTAGACTGGAAATGTGTGAGGTTGATCAGTCAGTTTTTCTTGGAACAGATTTTTTTTTTTGTTGTTTTTTTCCAAATGTCTCTTTAAAAAGATGAAAAAAAGCACTGAGAACATATATATGACATATATGTAAGACTCCATGAGGGTAAAACCAGATGTCATATCGTATCCACATGAGCTGTATTTTTACAGTTTCATGTTCAGCTGCATGATGAACATATAAACCAAGACTGGGACAGAGGAAGAGCTTTATTGTCCACAAAATGTAGAATAAAAAAGTAGCATCTATTTACCAGAAAGGGTGTTTTCCTGTCATTGGGAGTGGCTTTGTGAATACTACAAAAATGCAATTAAGCTTGTGTACGTTTCATGATCGCAGTAAATAGTTTCTTCGAAGCACGCCTGTGAGTGTGTGTGTGTGTGTGTGTGTGAGTGGGAAGAGGAACTAGTTGGCTTCTGGCAGCCATGTAGTACAAAATGTTAGAAGTGGTCTCCCATGGTGTAATTGGCATGAACTGGAGGATAGTTTTAGCTGGCTGCCACGCCACAGACAGGCAGGCCAGCAGATAGACAAATAGAGAGTCTAATGGGCAATTTGGTGGACACGGAGGAAGAAAGACACACAGAGGGGAGAGGAGAGGAGATGAGAGGAAAAGGGGAGATGGGAGGGCACGAGGAGGCCAAGACAGGATAGAAAAGGTCTGCAAGGGGGAATTGGAAACATATGCAGTGGTCTGACTGCTGGTCTTCCCCCCTTCTGCCTCATCCAGACAACCACACACAACAAAGACGGGAGACGGGCCAGAAATGGTGTGAGCCTGAGTGCGAAGGTGATGATACATGGGCAGTGTTCTGTAGCAGACTGGCAGCATTTTATGGAAGAAAGATGGCAACTACAAAAAGCTAAACAAATACAGATGACAAAATGGACCATAAGTATTGTATGAAAGTATGAATAACTGGGGTTTTGGGGGTCTGTGTTTTTGCACTCTCTATTGTATATATATTTTTTAATGGTGGGTATATATTGTTTAATGACAGAATGAAATGTATTGCATGGAGGAGAAAAATATTCTCAAAACCGGGCTCACATGACAACTTACAACACTGGATTCATCAGCTGTACCTAATTAATTTGATGAAACTACAACATGAAGCTTGCTTGCTTGTTGTTTGTCAAATGTGCTCTGAAAGCTGATGTGTCTCTGGTTCCCCTAAAGAAAGACACACCAGACTAGACTGTGTGTCTTTGTTGCCCAAAACCGACCAACAGAGTGGTGAGTCAAAGGTATTTCTCTACAACAATAATCTGACCGCAGCCAAGCGTGAAAATTACACATCACATTTTGATTCGGTTAGATCACAACTCATCTTGAGGTGCACAATATGGTAAACATGCCCTAAAAAGAAATGGTAGAAACTAGTTAGGTAGTGGTCGAATCTTTCTGAGTGACTGGAGTTCATCTTTAAACGATGCCATATCAATATTTTAAGCATATCATAGCTCAAAAAAGAAATCTCTTGAAATGAGATTTGTGGCTGTGAAGTAGCTCATCCTCTCAGTCTATTACGCTGACGTGATCTCATCCAGTTAAACTAGACTGCAGCCAGTAATATCAGCTTGGATTTGTCAGATATTGTTAGCTTTAACAGGTGCTGTTAAATGTCAGCACTGATTTTAAAAATACTTTCATATTTCAGATCTCATGCTCAGACAGAATTAAAAATCATTTCAAATAACACATTTCTAAATTATTTACCTGATTCATTTATTTAATACATTTTTTGCATTTCTGGTCTGTAGCACAAAAAAAACATAAAAATGCTAAAAGGGTAAACCATTTTATCTAATGCTGAGAAAAGGCTCTGAGAGGTATTTTTTGTGAGACAGTAACATGTTCAGAATTTCATTGTTTCTTAAACTTACTTAGACTATTGAATGTGATTTGAAAAATTGATTTGAATGTGATACTAACTAAAAAAGTATCGGATTATTTTACATAGTAAGTGTAAAATAAGTTAATGCATGATGATAAGTCTTAACAGTAACTGAACATTGACATGAAATATAAAATAATTAAAATTTAGAATATTAAATCTAAACTAAATCTATTCTAAAAAGTTGTAGAGTTATAAAAGTTAAAAAACCTGTTATTTTATAAGCACTGATCTACAGTTCTGCACAGCACTGCCAATTCAAATGCTGATGAACTCTCAAACTTCCTTGATATAAGAAACTGTTGAAGGCACAGTCAGACATAAATAAAATTGACCACTTCACCACATCTCATTCCTAACTAGCAAAAATGACACCCTTAAGACCACCTCAAGTTAAAACATCCCTGGTGTCCCCGTCACATGGTGCACATGTTGTGCAACTGGGTTAATGAGATTATGTGTGATTCTATGTGAGACTTTGTAAGATGTTTGATTGATATAACGAGGAAATATGAGCTCAAAGATGTAAGATGAAATCTGCATGTTTCTGAAGTCTTACAGATGCAAATAAATCATGTCTGTGAGAGCAACTGCGGCACACTTTAGACACTTCTTAGACGCGTCTTTTTGTTTTGTATTTTTTAAACGATTAGCTCACAGTTTTGCTGCATATTATGACCAGCTGTGGTAGCACTTTCAACACTGGATGAATTATGTGCTGAAGACATGCATACAAATCAGGAAACACACAAACAGAAAACACATTACTATGAGTGAAAATCCACGAATGTGTTAGAACTTTTAACTATAGTTGACTTGTTGACGTGTTTCATGTACAACTCGGTGTGGTTCACTACAGTAACTGAAAAACTGAGCTGAGCCTGAGCCACATTTATCATCTACAATAATAATGTAATTTAATATAACATTTTGCACACCCAAGTCCTTTCTCATTTTCAACACTTTGATGGACGGGTAAAGAACATGCTTCTTTCAGATACAAATACATTCCCTCATTAAAATGGTTTCATCATTTAGTGATTTGTGATTCATCCCTTCACATGTAAACTACTGTATCTCATTTTTAAGTGTTAAGTTTCTCTCACTTAGCAGTTAGAATTCCAACAACATTTAATCACAAAATAGTTTCTACCATTTTGTCACTGCTTTCCTGTAAAGTTTAGAAGTCATTTTTGAATTTTAATGACCAAGTTACCATCTGGAATAGAATCAAAAGTGGTTCCTTTGTACCGCTGACTTACTGCATTCATGCAAATTATTGTAGCATTTTTTTGCTCCATTACAGTAAAACAGAACTGAAGGCGGAAATGATAAATTATTCATGTGTGCTTAAGCAAAATGATGCCTGTGTGTGTGTTTACAAGCATGTGTGCATAAATGTAGCAGCTTGCAAGTGGCCCACCTGTGTCCAGCTCTGGCGTACGCGTGTTTTTACACAATATGTGCACTAGCACAAGTGTGCGGCCGGTGTGCGTGCAGTGATTAAAGTCAGGGTCCGCAGCGAGAGAGTAAGAGAGTGTATGTATCATCAGTGCAGTGATGGTGGCGGTGGTTAGAGGAGGAGGCGGGGGAGGAGGAGGAGGAGGAGGGGGAGGGGGGTCGGACACAGAGAGACAGACGCCAGCCTTGGTTTGGAGCTGAGCCCAAGGAGGGACTGTGGCTGATGGAGAGCGGAGGGACTGGGGAATGAGGGAGCGAGGGAGAAGAGGAAAGGAGGAGAAAATTTGGGGATTGAAATGCTGAAATATGGATGAATGATAGAGGTGAGGGGGAAGCTGTGTTAGCAATGAATGAGCCGAGAGAGCGGAAAGATGAGAATACTGAAGTGTGGAGAGGCTGCGGGAAGGAGGAGGAAGGGAGGAGGAGAAAAAGGAAAAAGAGAAGGAAAAAGGGGGGAGGTTGCGTTGTATGAGCTCGTCGCTGGAGGGATGCCGGGGCTAGAGGCGGGGGGGCGATGAGGAAGAAGAGGATGAGGAGGAGGAAAGGGGGGAGAGGGGGCTCATTAACCAGTGCGAGATTGGAGCCTCAGTGGCTTGCTCGCATTCAACCACACTCGGCCTTTGATGAGGGCTGGATCCTCAAGCTCAATCAGTCCCACATGACTCCAACTGAGAGGGAGACGGAGAGGCCAGAAAGACTGGGAGCGGGAGACAGAGGGGGTGGTGGAGATGGTGAGACTGAAGGAGGGATGGAAGACAGGAAAGGAGAAAAGAGACAGGAAACGGTGGATGGTATAGAACAGAAGCAGCGGAGGAGAAGTGACGGCCTGGAGGGAAGAAAAGAGCAATAAAATGAGCAAATGCCAGAATATGGCTAAATGGGTGCTCACAAAGAGCCACAGAGAACTGGTTTTGGGACTTTTCCTTTTGTAAAACAAACTACTGTCCGGAATGAAATTGTTTTCATAATACAAAAATATTTGAGTGGATACATGAGTCATTGTGAGGGAGGATTCATGAAAAGAAAACACACAGAGAAGTTTGTGACTGTGCATATATTTGCATCACCCAGAACAGTATTACTGTGAACTGGATGTTTGCACATCTCTGCGTGTTTTTTCCTGCGTCTTACTTATTTGTGTCAGTTAAACGCAATACACATTTAACTTTTCTATTTGATGAAATGAAACATTTTCCTTGAGTCTGGTTTCTGAGTGTATTTTCATGCATAATTGTGTGCCATGTATGCATACTGTGTCACGTTGCGCACACGGGAGCGTTTTCAGATCTGCCGCCCCTGTCGGCAGGATTTGTCCGTGCCTTTCAAAACCATCACAAATCACTGATGAAAAGTGAATCTGTTTTATGATGTGACAACTTCATGGTTAAGGTTTGGATAGCTTTAGGCACAAAAAGAACTTGGTTTGGTTCAGAGAGAGAGAGAGAGCATGGTTTGGGTTAAAATAAGGACTTTGCTATGGTTAGGGAAATCATGGTTTGGGTTAAATTGACTACTTCCATAACATTAGTGGACCTTACTTGTCATGATTACGATGATAAACACTTCGTTATGGTTAAAACATGGTCCAATATTTTCCCCATATGGCCATTGTCGCTCTATAAAAACGTCATAATTACTGCAACCACTAGAGGGCTTCGTCACTTGAACGTATATATAATTTTGGGAATGTGCTGAAATTGCTCATACTGCCATTTTCTGCGGGAGGATAGCCTCCATTATCTTTAATAATATCAGAATCATATAATCAGAATGTTAAAACAAAAAGAAACATTTTCATCGTCCAGTATCACCGACACTGATTGACTTGAAAATTGCGAGTTTGGGTGTGTCCAGTTTTTAGTGTCCACCAGAAAGTTAGGTTGTTTTAGAAATAATAGTTCAGAAATAGTAGTGTGACAAAACAAACCCAAGTTAGGGACTCATTAGGGCTCAGAATGCTTCGGACAAAATGGTGAAATACACTGGGTGGCGTCGGAAACCCCCTCCACTCGCACCTTTCCAACATCAGCACTGGGGGAGTTCTGTCCAAAATTTTTGTAACTTTCCGACAGGACAACAATCACAGCTGTGCAAAAGTGAAAGAGTAAACAGGGTTTGAATGTCTCAAGCTTTCTTTTTTCATTCTTCACGTAACAGTTTCTGTGACAAAAACCCAGTCTTCCCATTTGTACAATTTACCTACACTTTACGCGTGGTTACCTTCGGGTGTGGTAGAACAACACGTCATATGATCTAGCATCTACTGGCCCTTCATAGTTGAGTTCATAGTTGGAGCTTTCAACCTCAGATTCAACAGACTTGTCTTCCTGACAACTGGGAAAACCCCTCCAGACAATTCCTCCAAATTAAACAACAAAATACATAGTTTGTTCAGCGTTGTCTAATGTAATGTCACTATCAGCAGGATAGAGTTAGGATTGTTTAGTTAAACTTGTATGGTTTTGTAAGACTTGCCAAGTTTTTATTTGCTTGTCTTGTCTGTATTTGCAGCACATTTCTCAAGTTCAAGTTTTTTTTGCAAAAATGGTGAAGATGTTTTCTTTATTTGCTTGATTGTATTAATTGAGCTCTCTCAGCCACCGTATGTGTGGTTGTGTGTAGGCTACTATACCTGATGTATATGAGAATATGTGTGTGCGTGTGCATACATGAGCATGTGGCTGATCGAGTGACTGGCATGTGGCATGGCGTCACTGCCGTGGATGAATGTGGCAGCATTTAGTGGTTCTCCTGAAGCTCAGGTCTCTCTCTCTTTCTTTTCCTTTCTCCTTTGCTCTCTCAACACCACATCAGCACCAGAGGGCCGCAGGATCATTACCCAATTACTGTGTCTCTACCAGAGGCCGGATTAAACTTACCCCCCCATCTGCCTCCTTCCTTCTCCTTTCTTATCTACTGCGTTCGGCAGGAACCAATTAATCGCAGCAGCCATGAGGGTCGTAATTAGTAACTGTTTAACTGAATCAAAACATGTCGCTCTCGCTGCTCCGCTGTTAGTTAGCTGCGCTGCCAGTGGATGTAAATATTGACTTACCTAATGAAAGGCTATCTAGCTGGCTGAACTGCTGTGTATTGTTGAAGAAAACTGTGATATGTTTGTTAATAAGACATTAAATCATTCCAAGGGATATAAAATGTGTTTTATATGACGTCTTGCTTCTGTAAAGGCAGACAGGAGGACAGCCTAATTGAATGCATGGTATAAAACTGGATGATGTTATCTGGATGATAACCTAAAGACTGGATGTAACTGTATACTCTCCAGTTGAATCCCCTCTACCACTTGGCAGACGTATAGAACTGAGGTTACTTTATTGGTTTCCCTAATTGATGCCAGTTTCCATTTTCATTTCCAAAAGTTACGGTGGCGAAGAGCACTGTTCACTCTGTGTGTGTTAAAGAGAGAGAGAGAGAGAGAGAGAGAGAGAGAGAGGGTGAGAGAGAGGTGAGAGAGAAAGAGAAAAGAAGGAGGGTGAAAGAAAACAGAGATAGAGGGAGCAGAGAGACACTCTGCTGTGCTGCATGTGTAAACGTATGCAGTAACTCTGTGATGACTGTTTGTGCTTTGTTCTGTTTATGTGTGTATAATGAGTCATCAGTGATTGGCCAAGTTGATGTGGTCAGCAATGGAGGCAGAGGGAACACTTTACAGTAAGTGCATCAATGGAAAAGAACCCTTTCTGGGATGGAGGAAGGGAGGGATGGATGGATAGATGGAGGGGGAGAGGGAGGGTTAGGGGGTGGGGGGGGGCTGGTCAGAGCACAAGAGCACATCATTCCTCCAATTGTAGGAGTAAATTACACAAAAATACACAAAACTCACCACAGTTGAACACATAAGCCACCGTGACGGAGGAACAGAAAAAAAGAATACTTTGGATTTGGATAAACACACGTGCAGGGGCTGCAGGAAAAGTAAACAAGGCAAGGACATTTTTGGCTGGGATAAAAGCTTCACTGGAGACAGTGAGGTCGAGGAAGAGGAAGGTAAAACTGCATTAAACTACCACAAGGTAACATGTTTTGTATGTTTAAGAGGGCATTAGCGCATCATGTGATATGATATCTTAGCTCTGAAAGACAATTGTTATCAAATGTCTTTAGGTCTCGCTCTTTTTCTCTCTCTCTCTCTCTCTCTCTCTCTCTCTCACACACACACACACACACACACATAAACCCTGGGAGGGGCCGATCAGGGAGGATACACTGCCCTGCGACTACACCCACGATGACCCATTATTCAGCAGCTCTTCCCCGTAAATGTGATAATTATATGCTTGGCCATTCACAGAACAGCACAAATATACAAACCATGCTGCTTCTGTTTATTCTCCCCGTAATTCCTCCTTTATTTCCCCCAACACTTAGTTAATCTCCATTATAAACCAACATTGTTACACCATTAAGCTGTTTCCTATGTGCACTATTATATGGTGGCTTGAGTGGTAACATCTACTATTTTTTCAAAATGCAGAAGACAGGAAAATAAAGAACATGAAGCTACTAGAAAATGTGAATTTTAACAAAAATATACTTAGTTTGGGTGCACATATGTGCATCTGATCTTGTGTGCTGATCAGTGTGTGTGTTCAAGTATGCACAAAGCACGCTTCCGTGAGTGTGTAGGTGCATGCGCGAGCAGATCATGTGTGTCTCAAAGTGTGTGTGTGTGCGCTGGCAGGCCAGCCATTGCACCATTGTGCAGCGGCGACCACAGGGCCTCCCTCTCCCCCCGACCCACCACAACAAAGGACAATTAAACGCCGCTGCCTTGCCAGCTGAGGAGCCAACCGCCAGCCACACTTCCACAAACAGGCAGATCTGTTTAAAACCAAAGGGGAGAAGCAATAAAAGCCAACCTACCGAGTGCAACCCCCTCCAATCCCCTTCCGCTGATTCAAACCAGAAGGTGACTGGCTGGCTTCACCCTATCACTCACTATCACCGTTCAGGCCGCATTAGCATCAGATGTGCAGTTTTACATGCAAAACTTGCAATGACCGTGCAATGATGTATTACACTTGGTTTGTGTGTATCGACACAGGCCAGAAGGTCAAAAATCAACATGATCAGCAACTGGGGAAGTTGGATAAGATGTACTGAAACATAATAAGACTTTCGTTATCACGCTACAAACCAAAAGCTTCATTCAAAACCTCAGTTGTCTCTGTATTACAGGGCCTCAAGATGTGAAAAACAAGTTTAGATGGACAGTGTTCTTCAGGGTTTGTTGCTGTATGTTTCTTTCAATGACAGGCTACTCCTCTACAGGATGCGTACATGGAATTGCACTGTGTTTGTTTGACCTGCCAGAGATCCTTTTAAGGATTAAAGCCTTTTCTTCACCACATTAAAACAGTGGAAATGGTAGCACATAGCTTACCAGCTCATTTCATTCTCTCATCTTTTGGCGTCAGCCTTTGCCAGGCACCTACTACTGACTGCATATACTGTCTGTGTTTTGCAGAAGTGCACTGTATTTGTTTTTACTTCAAATGTTGCATTGTATTCAGATGTTATTGCTAAAAGTAGCAATACCACAATGTAAAAATGCTCAAGTGCAAGTCCTGTGTTCAAATTTTACTTAAGTAAAAGTATCATATTCTTAGCAAAATACAGTACCATATATTATATTATTATATATGTGATTGTTATAACTGATACATTAAAGGGGCTGTATGACACAATTTATATGTATTAAGCATTTTTTCATAGTTTTTTATTATTTTAGTGTGAACAGAATGTAACATAAAAAAATGAGACCTTCCCTGACAATCTGTAACATGCTATAGATTTCTATGTAAGGGATTCTCAGCATTTTTTTTCCTGGAAAGTCCAACACAACTAGTTTTCACTTCCAACTCATCAGATTGTGACACTTGGTCAGGACCCCTTGGTGTGATTTTTAAAGCAATGGTCATGGCATCCTATTCCAACATGTCTGAAAGTTACATTCAGAACCTTTAATGTGTAAGCACTTTTTTTAAGTTTGGGGTACTTTAACCTATATCAGTGCATTATATTATATACAGTAAAAAAATATTTCTGGTGAAGTTGAATTCTAAAGTGGCATAACATAGTAAAGAACAAGTACCTCAAAATCATACTTACTGTAGAATACATGAGTAAATGTGGTGAGTCCACCACCGCTATGCTGTAACCTTTGTGAAGTATTATAATGCTTTTCATTTTTTGTTCATTCTTTTTAATGTTTTTGAGGTAAGAAGATCTTCATATTTTTTCATGAAGTATCAAAGTCAGAATAACATACACATGGAGATGATTAAATCAATAAATGAAGTCATTCAAAATAACAATACTAAAAGTTTTACTTTTTTAATTAATATAAGTAATTCATAGAAGGTCGCCTGGCTGTGTTTGTCAGGTATTCTCTCTTCTCTTTTTTTACCGCACATCTTTTGTTGTCTTGTTTCTCTGTGACCCCAGCAGAGGGCAGGAGCGCAGGAACCTGCCATGAAGCAGCTGTGGAGCTTGTCCTGGCCCTGGCCTAGCCCAGCCCACCATAGCCCGGCTCGGCCTGGGTTCAGCGTGGGCCGCATCGCGGTGTCTCTGGTCAGGCAGCCTGGAGCCCTTGGGCGCTGGCAAGGGGTGCGGGCGTCCGGGAGGGCTCAGGGCCCCCTCAAAAGCCATCTACGAGGGGCCACACCCACACGGCCATTACGGTGGAGGCTGTTCTGGGCTTCTCCCGAGGCCGTCCGCCTTCCATTTTTAGAGCAGCAACAGAGTAGACCACATGCTGTGGCTTCAGGCAAGTGGGGGGAAGGAAGGTTTCTTCTTTATTTTCAGTCAAAGCACCATGGGCTTTGGGAGAATTTCTACATTTGCACTCCAGTAGACTCAGTCAGTGTGGAGAAGTTGTTCACCTCTCAAACTGATTTTTTTTTTTTTTTTTTTTTTTGAAAGTCCCATCTTGCTTCCTGATTAAAGTGTTGTCCCAACAGCAACAGGGCACTTCTCCATCAAGAAAAATAACATTGCTTGTCCCAGCACCTTTAACCCGTCTGTTTTAGTCGTGTGGTTTGGTGTTTCTCCCAATCACAAAAGAATAGATGAACTGAAGATATTAAATTTAGTTCCAAGATCTTGTGAAATATTCAAAGTTTGGTTGATTCAATCCTGCACAGTCTCAGTGTTTTTCAGGAGAGTGTGTGGGTGAAGCGTTGGGTGGTCTAAAGGAGAGAAGACTCGAGCTTCCTCTTGCACACATATGGTGCGGCTTGGCCTTTTTGTTTTGATTTTAGGGTTTTTAGGTTATAAGTAATAAAGTCCCTTTTAGGTACGGCTTGCTTATTTTACCTACCTATAATGTCGTTCTATTTCTGTATTGTATGCCCTGCCTGCTCCTCTCACCATTTCTGTGAGTACTTACAGCCTTTTTCCAGCTCCAGTCTGCAGCAAACACACACTCTGAACATTTTGTATTTATCAAGGTTCCAGCTTGCTGCTGCTCCTGCTTTAGTCCGCAACCCCTCTATTTCTAAGCCTGTCTTGATCCCCCTCTCCCTTCTTGATCAGTATCACCAGGAAGTCCCCACATCAGTCTCCTCTCCAAAAGAGGAAACACAAGTCAAGAACACTTCACTGCTCCACACAATCACTCAATAGACAGGGACATCTGATACTCTTGGTCACCCCTCTAGAACACAGACACGGGCGCACTCTTTTGACCCACTTGAAGATATTATCCCTTTCCTGCAGTGCAATATGTCTCTCATAAATAAACAATCGTTCCAGTCCTCCAAACCACATCGTTATGGCACTGAGACATCAAATGTAAAGCTTTAAACGATCCTCTGTTGGGAGTAAAGGAGCTGGAGAGATGGAGGCTTTGTCTTGTGAGTGGCGGACCACGCAGCTGAAGTGAGGATCCTCATGAGGGAGAAAAAAAGAAGATTTATACAGACAGAAACACTCAGAGTTATAATTGTTCTACAGGCCCTCAAAGTGTGCCGGTTTGTATTTTCGAACAAGATTCATTAAGTAAAAGTATAGGCTGTGGTGGAGGAAGTATTCAGATCCTTTAAGTAAAAATAAAAAATACAACAATATAAAAATACTCTATTACAAATAAAAGTCCTGCGTTCAAACCTCTAGTTCTAGTAAAAGTACACAAGTAAAAAAATAAAAAAATACCCAAAGTATTACAAGTGTCATATCAAATATGACACTGACAGATAAATCATAAATATGGTCAACAATGCATCATCATTTTACCATTGTAATTAATCAAGCTGGCCCTAGTTTGAACTATTTATATAAAAAAAATCAATCAGAGGGGTTGTGAGTTAAGTAATTCAAGGTGTAGGGTGAGGAGAAAACTAATTTCTTCTACACAAATTTGTCTGCATTTTTTGGCCTTTGAATAAATGATATGATCTAACACATTTGGAGGGAAAATGTTTCTTTGGTGTAACTGCTGACAACAGAGATCGGTGAGAAAGAGGTCATAAGCCACTGACTTAATATTTTTAAAAGCATTTTATTTCATCTGCTTATTATATTTTTATGTAAAATCCTGATCTGAAAAATAATTAATAACTAAAGGTATCAGATAAATGTTTGGTGAGTAAATAGTGTAATATTTGCTTCTGAGATGCTGTTGAGGAGTAAAATGAAATTACTCAAGTAAACTTCAAGTACCTTAAAATTCATTTTCTAAGGGAAATCAAGGAAATGTAATGTCAGAGGGTTTCATAAGATGAAAAAAGTCTAATTTTATTTCTAAATTTGTTTTCTGTAAAAAGTAATTCAGCTTTACCAAATACAGGGTAAAGTTCTGCTTATTTCAGTGAAATAAGCACATCCAAGAGGGGAGTTCATTAAATGAAGGAGAACGGAAGTTATTTCCAGGGTGAGGGGACCAGAGACGACTGCTGGTGGCACACACGCGACACATGGAACAGATCACACGACGCATGGAGTCGGATTTGCCCGTACGAAATAAAGTAACCCAAAAAAGAAAACCTCAATTTACTCCCTTTAAAAAAACCCTCCCCTCCTTTTGGCAGGACTCCACCATGGAGTAATGAGCTCCCACCCAAACCTCAGCACCAGCTGCTGTCAGGGTCTGGGGGCATTGACTAAATATGTATAAACCAGCGGGGGGAGAGGGGACGACGGTGGGCTGCCCTGTGGGGTACAGCTTAGTACCTTCTGACACGACAGAGTTCAAAGATATCAATAAGAGTTAACAAGATAGCAAAAATCAGCTAATTGATCAGATGGACGGCAGAAAGGAAACATGCCAAACTGATAAGTCAGATGAAACATGTGGAAGCATGCAAACACACATTTACTGTGTCTCAACATGGTCTTCTAACTCACACATATGAGTTATTTCTGCCCCCCTGAACTCAACCACACTTGGCTTAATCAACTAAAATGAGTATTTATGTGGTGGTGTTTTCTTATGTGACTTATCAGCCCACCATGCTGAATAATCCTCACTGGGGGGTTGTGATGGTTTTTCAGTCTTAACAGTTCTACACAGGTTATAACCTTTATTGCATTTTGAACTTTTTTGACACAGTAGGAGAAAGGAGTTGAGTTTTTGAGCAAATTCTTTATATCTGCTCCAAACTGCCATATTTAAGTGTGGGATGACAAGCCTGCTGTCATAGAGTAGGAGGAGGCAAAATAATCATACAAAATGGAGTAACAGCGCACACATTTGAGCAGAGGTTAGAAAGTCGGTAGGATTTACAATTCTCTCTGAGGCTCTCGTTTTTCATTCTTCACCTAACTGCGTCTTTTGGTGCGCACAAAGAAGTGAACCACCGTGACTGTCACGGTGGTTCACTTCTTTGTGCGCAGAGCCTCAGAGAGAATTGTAAATCCTACCGACTTTCTAACCTCTGCTCACTCGGCCAATTGCTGGATAAAGCAGGCATGTTGGTTTGTTGAATTGCCAGTTTTGGAAAGTTGCAAAAAATTGTAGGACCTCCACCCCAATTCAGAAAGGAGTGGGAGCTTCAGATGTGTTTGATAATCCGACAACTATTTCTTTTAAATCTTCCTGAGACTAGCGCTGGGAGGTTCGAGTGCTATGCTGCCTAAATGTATCAAGTATTTGAGTATTTACCGTTTTAACGTATTGGTGTTGTGCGCCTTTCAGCCCACACGGGTGCTGGGCAACTAACATGATCTGTGGGTTTCTGTGGGAATGGAAGAAAAGTAATACGCTTCATTATCCTCCCAAACTTCAACTAAGCTGTAGGCTTCATAAACATATAGAAGTGTTTTTACTGCGCGTACTATAATATTTATGTTGATGCTAAGTGTGTTTTATTTTACAGTTAAACAAATATCTGCCAACTCTTTGCATCGTGACAGTAGCAGAAATAAGAAATGACCTAGAGATGAGAAAATAATTAAGACATAAATGCAAAACAGTAACAGACACTATAAGTTGTGTATATTTAAACCAAACTGCAGCAGGAAGTCATGCCAAAGTCCGCAGGCTGCAAGGAATAATAATCATGGGCTAACATGCTAATAAGCACTGAGTCTAACATTTGACTCTGGTACATGAACAAATCTGACAAATCTTGAAGCACACATGCTGCCTCTTTGGTATCCTTTTTGCAGTTGGCCATGTACAGGAAGTGTTTCTAGTATCAGCAGCAGCCGAGTCTAGTCAGGTCAAGTCGAGTGCATGGGTTTATAATACTGAATGGTCTCAGGAGCGAGCGCATACAGCTACAGTAAGCCCTGAAGGGAAAACACGTATCAGTCAGTCACCACCTTGACTGATTAAACAAGCTAAACTCTGTCACACAGTACTGATTGAGTTTGTAACTCTGTTTAAAGTTGTTATGTTTCCATGTAAATGACTGGCAATGAGTTTGGTAACATAATACAAAAGTCGAGTACGTCAGAGCAGGACTTTAGAGTGCAAGCACTTGGCTATTTCCTGGAGATCGGATGTACCAGTACAGATCTGGTATGAACTGAGAAAATACATTTCTACAGAAAAGAATTGTTTGTGCATTTTTGCACTTATTGAAGTCACAGAGTTTTTTGGGTCTCAACCATAAAAATGACAAAATACCTTCCCTTAAAAGCTACATTACAATAATTATTAAATAAAGAGAGGGTCCTTTTCTTCTTTTACCAGGTCTAAGTAGGAGGCTTTAATGTTTTTACTCCCAAGTCTCAAGTCAAATAAAGTATTTAGACAGTCAAATTTCAAGCAAGTAAACTCTGAATGGAGAGTTTGACTGTCATGCCTCTGCCATAAAATAAAAAAAAAAAAAATAATTTAATAGTAAGCCTTGTGTGGGTGATGTGTTAGATATAAAACATCGCAGTGCGGGTGTTTTAACACATTAAAGATCAACCACATGTCCGTGCAACTACTGCATGTACATTTCCTCCTAGACAACCTGCAGTGACCAGTGTAAAGCGCAGTGCTCCTAGAAAGTCCCTCTCATTTCACAAAGTATGTATAAAGAGATATTGAAAGAGACTGTCATTGCGCCATCCTGAGCAATTGCATGCATGACGCCTGTTGGGGTCATTAGGTGGCCACAGGTCTCCTCGACAGACGGGGAGATTACAGGCCAGATGTCGGCTTGTATACAGCAAGAAGGCGGCGGACTGGGATTTGTTTGGAAGTAGATGGACTTCTGTGTTTCTAGAGCTGATACTTGCATGTAGTGCCTTGTATGATAAACAGCATATTAAGCATGTTACACAACATCTGTGATTCCAAAGTGGGATAATAACTCTGTCATTTTGTGAACAGTAAAAAAAAATCTTTATAGAGGAAAACAATTAATGTCTCCCCGGTGCCATGTCGGATTATCCCTGACATGTGTGGTCACCGAGGCATCGCAGCGAGACGGGAACGAACCCGGCTTTGCTGGGGGTGGGGGATGTCAGACTGAAATCATGTTGCTTTTAAAAAAAACGACATTAAAAGTTAAAACCATCAAGAAAAAAATGCTTCCTTTCTATTTGCATTTATATAGCAAGATAATTACTTTCTCCTCATTGCTACATGTGATTACCGCCATGTCTGGTGACCGAATATGTTCTGTCCACTGGTTGAAATGCAGCCTGTCGGTGGTTGAATTACTCAAAACCGCCAACGTGCCCCAAAGTAGAGACAGACCACTCGGGCCGAGGCAGGTCATTTTATTAAAAGCATGTTGTCGCTTTTCATGTCTGACTCAAAAAAGGCCTAAGTAACTAACATCTGATGCCATAATCAGCAGCATCAACAGCAGTACAAATGAACATGATATTCACTGGTGCGCCGTATAACCCACCACCACGTCTCCCTCTCTCTCTCTCTCTCTCTCTCTCTCTCCCAGTCTATACGTCTCCCTCTTTCTCTCTTCTCCCCCACTTCTCTTGCTCTCTCATTTTCCGTTGACAAGCTCTCTTGAATCTTTGACCACACAGCCTGGAAAAATAGCACGGAGTCATGCTGCAAGGCAAGTCTATCCCTGACCCTGATTCCCTCTCACCACATTTCCATCAGCAGCGAAGTAAAACACATCTAATCATTTCAATTTTCCCCCTCCGTCGCAGTATTATTAACATTGTTAATTTTCTGAGGGTTGCAGCCCAGAGGGGAATGTCAAGGGAAATGCATTATGGCGAGATATTCCATTGATCCACCATTATACACACTTACTTGGTTGCTGTAATGACCTAATGATACCAAGAGGCCAATTTAAAACCAATGTAGAAAACAGAAGGCTATTCACCCCCAAAAAGAGAGATGCACTAAAAACCAAGCATGTGATGTCAATGTATAGACATCTAAGGAGTCCCACTGCTTTGTTTGCACTGCTGCTGTGCTTTCACGTTACCACCAAGACGAAATATCTGGCAAACCTTTCAGTACTATTTCAAGAAAAAAATGTCTGCTGGATGAACTTGCGAGTACTAAAGTGTACAAAAGGAAGCCACTGGGAGTACTGCATGCCTGCACTGCTTGAATTTCCTACTCAAGTACGTCCTCCGATATTTAACTTAAACAGTGGTCTAAAGATTTACTAGCATAAAGGAATTCCTCTGAAATAATAATACTAACATATCTTAAAATGATGACTTTATGATGTCAAAAGCTCAAGAGGAAAGAATTTAAACTAGATTGTTTTTACATGGGGAAATGTGAAACAAAGTCAAGTGAGATTATTTTTCTCTTGTTTTGTGGGTGACTGTTGAATGTGAGCTGCCACACAAGCAAACAGCATTGTCCTCTGCAATGGATGTGATTTTCAACAGTTATGAACTACACTTCAGCAAAAACTGTAATAAATACTCTGAAAGTACACACAAACTCATTTTAAGTGACAGGCAGGACTGGATATTGTTTGAAATGTTCTGATACCGGTGCGTTTTGGAACCAGTACTAAAAATATACTTTTTTAAAGTTAGTTTGAAGATTTTAAATATGTTTTTCTTCTTTACATTCACAGAAAACTCAAAATTCTCAAATTACATGTCTCAACACAAAGCTGCCATACAAGAGCTTTATTCATTTCAGTCTAAAAGGAGTAAAATTATGGATTTATTGGGAAATGTCTGATCAAAGATCAACTAAACAAGAAAAAATAGAACAAGGATACTCAAAACTTTAAGAAACTATCTGCTGGTTTGGTACCAGTTTTCAATATGAGGTTCTACAGACAGATTTCACTTTGTAAATATGGTTTGGTACTGTGCCTGCTAAGAGGAGTGTATGTAATTAGACATCCGCCTTCACATGCTTCATCACCTCCGTCTTCTTAATCCTTTTCACTCACTTGAGCATCCTCAGCACACAAAAATTTATGCCAATAAATTTATGGTTTTAATTTTCAGCACCAGGTTTTTCTTTACTGTGGTAACAACAGCAAGAGATAAACTGCACTGAGACAAGGAGCAGACTTTATCTCCTCAGAGGACTTGGATGTCCTCTGTATGTGGCAACAAACAACAAACAAAATGCCATCACTTCAATCAACTTGTTGCTGGGAGTGGTTTCATTTTGTGTAGAGCCGAGCGACCAGAAGAATTTCTGCCAGCGTGAAACGGCTCGACTCGAAGGTTTGCACGGAAAAGTTGACCGCTGGTGAACATGGTGGAGACAGTCTATGCTGGAGACAGTCTTATTGCTTCCTGCTTTTTACCAAAGTGAAACGTTTTCTGAAAAAAAAAAAAAAGGCAAAAAATTCTGCCAGCAATAGAAGTTGACAGATTCCAAGGCCTTGGAACACATTATGGTTTGTATTTTTTTTTTA